>OX637867.1:24787701-25532487 GCA_951802705.1 Netelia virgata
ACATGTGCGTGGACCTTTTATTCCGACTTATTTTATTCTTCGACTCACCAAAGCGGGCTGAAAAAAATTTATGTGAATTAAACGATCAGCGTTCCAGCATAGGACCAAACTGTTACAAAAACGAGATGAACTCTCCCTATGCCGTCCAAAAAATTTGTCGATGCTGAAACCAATCACCGGCTATGTTCCCAACAAATTATGAATAATAAATAGAAATTAATATACAAACAAATTTACAAATTAGTCGCCTACACGATCTTTCATGATGGATAATAATGTTTTACGAATGACCGGTAGAAACAGAGATGCGTAAGTATTTACGACAAACAAGGACATAGATTTTTTCGACGGAGAGGCGTCCCTATACATTTTTCTGCATATATATGTGTTAAAAGGGTATGGAATAAAGTGATATATATATATATATAAGTGAGTATCGACAAGAGGAGCGTGGTAACGAGAAGGGGACAAAAATATACGAGACCAGCTCGTTCGAATGGGACGGGCTAATCGTAAGCCACGTGACCAGTTATATATAGCGTTGCATGCCGCAACGCCCCGTATTGATCGAACGGGAACATCAGCTGTACAGTTGGTAGCATTGCCTGACTACCACTCGCTCTTACCACTAGGCACGTCGCTCCCGGCATGCTTTCGCAACTACCACTACATTTCCTTGTACTGCCACAACTACTTGCGATCGCTGCTGACACTGTACTACTTATCCAACGTAACGACGACTATTCTATGTATCTGTTACTTTCTCTCTCTCTCTCTCTCTCTCTCTCTCCCTCTCTCTCTCTCTCTCTCTCTCTCTCTCTCTTTCTCTCGCTCTTCTCCACTATCGCTTGGAATATTACTATATATGCGTGCCTATATATATATATATATACACGTATAAGTTGTATTAATGTTAGTAACACTAGCCGTTTGCCAACGACCACCGGTTTTGCTTTGACTATATCATAGTACCGAGTGAGCCAAAGAGTGGGGGTTGAGGAGGGGTTTAGTAGCAGCCTCGTTGAAGCTTCGCATTTGCTACAATTCCCTGCCATTATAGCCTTTTCCCTCTCCACTCTCGATCTCCCTTTGTGGCCCGACCGATGTAACGGGCGTTTGCATTTTTCTCTAGGTGAATTTTGGGTCAAAGGTATAATTTTTATTTTTTTTTTCCTCATTGTCATCAGAGTTATCCTTTTATTCTAACGGTAATTTTTATTTCGAAAGCGTGCTTGCCAAAATTGTAGCCGTTCAATCTTTGTTGAAGGAAAACCATTTTGGTATAAACTCTATTGAAACATTCAACTTAACTTAATCATTGAGAATAATTTGAATCAATAATTTTCTTGCCATTGCTATTATTTCGTTATTTTATAATTATTTTTCTGAATGGAAATAATTTGTTCCTCGTAATGAATATCATTATTACGAATGATAATTTAAACAATAATGATGACTTTTGTAAAGAGTGATATTTGTTGAAATAATAGTAAGAAATGATGATCGCATATTTATTATTTTATTATTATACTTTGTAACAATTGTCGACTATTAATTCGAAGGATAGGTACTCCTGTAGGTACAATCTCTCGAATGCAATTGTTACCAACCCTTTTTTGTTTCTCACAAATACATTAATATGGATTAATTTCGTTGAGTTACTATTCGAACACCCTCTATAACGACTATACATACACATTTGACCACAACTAAGCCTCAATTGCCTCACGGGGCCAACAGAGAGGGCTAAAACGCCCGCAGGGCTGCCAGGATACGCTTACGTATGGTTTACGATGGGTCAGACTAAAGCACGACTGCCCGACTGACCTCCACCAGACGACGCCACCATTAGCTGCTCGCCTACTACTACAACTGCCCAAGGCGTATGTACCATATACACCGGTCCTAGTTGCCGGCATACAGCCCTACCCTTTTCACCGCGACGACCGTTCACGAGTTTTGCTGCCTCTGGCATGTCGCGCCATCGCTCGTCTTTTCTACTCGATTTGCATCGTTGACCCAGACACTTAAACGTGTTTATACGCCTTTGTATGAAACACACTATGCGACGTAACACTACATGGATCGTATATCCCGTCCACAATTTATGGATGTGCAAGTGTGCGCTGAATTCCGTAGCTCGATCGACTCCGGTATCGAATAACGTTTAACCGATACGGCTGATCGCTCTCCGCACTTTCCACTCGCTTTCCCCATTCGAACTTCCCACGTATTAGTGCACAAGGGTTAATCTTATCGATTCTTACAATTGGCCGAGGACTTGCTATGTTCGTTGGGAATCTTCAAAATTCCTATGTATACTATTATTTATGAACAATTGGAATCGAAGATACTTCTATGAAGCTCGGGACATTAGTATTTACTTTGAAATTATGTTCGCTCATAAACAATATCTTTTGCAATTGAAGGCAAAAATCGCGGTCGCGCTTTTTCTTTATATTTTTACGAAACGGTGTGTTTCAGTAAACGGAGCATAGCCTTTATTCCTCAAAGAGATATATATCTATAGGAAGAAACATTTTTTGTCGAAGATAAATATAGGCTTGTTTAAAAGTTTTCAATTAAACGATGAATTATCAGCGTCTACCGACGCTTCACGCTCCATTTATTTTCGTGCTCGCACATTTTTCTGCGGGTTGCACAACTAAACATCATATTTTTTGGCCTACGTCGGGTCCCGACTGTCATTCGCGACGGCCGCCATAAGGAACATTAATTTTCAGGCCCGAGGCGCGTTCTTTTCGAATATTCATTGTTGAAAGTCCTCCAAATTTTGTTCTAGCTCCATTATTCTATTCAGAAAAATTCCATATCACGAGAAAGCTCCGCATGCATCGAGTGAACGAATTTACCTTCTGACCCGTTCCTGGCAGAAATTTCTCCTATTTCAATTTATATACGCCGTTTGTCCATTACTAAAATATTTTTTGTTTCGCAAATCAAATGGAGATCGATAACGAAACTGTTATTTTAAACCGAAACCAGAGCATAGAACGATAACAATAAAAAACATGTATTGTTGTATTTGCATTGTTCACGTGTTCATATGCCGGTAAAAGAAACCGTAAAAAAAGTGCTTAAAAAAGTCAAGTCGACCAGTGAAAAAACCGAACGATTTTCATACAGACTCGGTGACAGTCTGTGACATAGAGTAAACGCAAACAGTGCAGCATGCTATATACGCACACATACACACACATACGCACATATATGTATATGCGAAGGGAGGCAGAAAGATAAAAGAAACAGCACACAGTACCGTCTCGTTCTCTCCTGGGAGCTGTCGTCGGCTTTAGTAAAGCCGTCGCGCCTTTCCTGTATGCCGTATGTGTTGCCTTTGGAATCGTTGCCGGGCTTGAGGGCTCAATGACCTATTCATAAACCATGACAAGAAAAAGACACGAAAATGAGATAGTGAATGAAAAAAAGAAAACACCGAACGTGAAAACAAAATTAGAAAAAAGATGAAAGCAAAAAAGATCTTATCAAATTTAACCCCAATTCTGTAATAATAATTTACCAACAATTTGCGAATATCTAACCACCTTTATCGAACTAAACAAAATGTCCGACATAAGTAGACATATGTGTATTTCTCCACGCCAAAAAGTTAACGTTTGAAAATAAATGTTCCGATGTTTGAAAAAGAAAAATATCCAGTGAAAAAAAAATTGTGAGGGATCAACGAGAATGAAAGTGTAAAGCTGTAAAGCTAAGCTGCGATGCCATCACGGTGTTAAAGTCCTGAGGGCGCGATGATTCACTCCGCGTCAGAAAAGCTTCTCTGATCGTTGTTCTACCCCCCCCCCCCCCCCCGGCCTGACGAAATAGATGTTTTTCGGTCCGTATCCTTTTATATTTCGAGCAATTACAAGAGATTGAGGCCACTGATGTAACTTTAGTTACATTTGCTTTCTTCATTTAAGAGGCAGTGGTACAGGCGACGTGCGCTACGAAAATTTGATCAGCAGTCATACGAGCACTAAACAACCGATCAGGTTAAAAATTGGCAGGTACACAGAGACAGAATTATGACAAAAAGTAGCTCTTGGTATTTTGTTCAAAAAATCGTTCTCACCATTCTCTAGATACCCTGAAAACTTTAATCCTCAGTGCTGGAGAAAGTACGGATGGCGTTTCCAAATAGCTCATCGCCTGCAACACTATTTGCAAAATTTTGGAAAAAAATAGCAAGAGCCAGTTTTTGATATAATTCTCTGGGCACCTGCCAATTTTTAACCCGATGGGTTGTTTAGTGCTCGTACTATTGTTGATGAAATTGTCGAAGCGTACGTTGCCTGTAGGTACAGCGATGAACGGTAGAAAGAATTTTTAAAAGCCGTGATATTCCAATCGTACCTTAAAATTTGTGTTTTGATGGCAATGGTTTTTATTTTTCACGTATGCTCCCGGAGTAACGATTGGTTAAACGATGTCTTAATTTTCTTATAACGTGCTCGGCATGAATAACGCCTCGCATGTATAGTTCGACACAATCAGAGAACGCTCAGCGCAAGGAGAACGTGACTATCGGGGTCAAGATCGCCGAGAACACGAACCGTTGTGTCTAGGTCGACTACAAAGTGGATTTTTAAACTTGTACGTTTCAGTACTAACTACTTAGAAAATTCTTGGAAAAGCCATGAAAACCATTAGATATGATTGAGACGTGAATTTGCGTACGATTCCAACGCCCCCATAGTAGCCTGCGTATGTTTTCTGTCATTAAATAGAATATAGAACGAATAAGATTGCGAATTTCCTTGCTAGAAATCTAAACTTTATAAAGCGTTATCGTACATCGTCGAAACTCGATAACGAGTTAATGTAGGTATTCTCCGTTTAGTGATACAATACAATCGATTTCAGCGCGGTGAAAATTCACGATTACGACCGGAAATCGTATAAGCGCTGCTTCGCTAAGATATTATCCCCTTAGCATTTATGTCCCCCATAATAAGTATTATCACCATAGTATTATCGACTCTACTCACTAGGAGAAGTTGTTACAAATTATTGCGATTTTTTACATAATAAAAAGAGCACTCGTACAAGACCAGGTGGCGTACAAGGTGGCAGAATGCATCTACGAAGCACAAATGGCACCCCCGCCATTTTTTGCGTCTTTTAAATCTGTTCCGTTAAGACCTTCGCCCTTTTACGTGTCCCAGTGATCAAACCTTTTTGTTTACAATAAAAACGTCTCATTTTTGTGAAGCAATCGTTTCAAAAAATGTTTTATCGATGAAGCAATTTTGTACGGCATTTACAAATTTATCCTCGTCTCGGCTCCTTCTTTCGCTCCATTCCCCTGTTCTTCGCGATAGGCGAGCATTGATTATTGGTAATTGTCGAATGCATATAGGTGCTTTCTGCGATCGAACGAGCAGAGAGCGTTCAATGCCATTCGTACACACGTATATACCCCCACACACCCGAAAGGTCTCGTCTACTCAATGAACGGTAATACGGGATTTCTTGTATAACGAAGCGTTCAGAAGCACGATTGGATAAATGAGTCGGAACAATGCCATCGCTTGCTGGTATTGATCGGTCGATATCCTTTATCAAATTTCAGTTCAAGGAATAAATCGGGTTAAAAACTTGACTCTCACGACGAATCCAGGTAAAAATATATATTTTCTTCTTGCTGAAATCGATTTTTTATTAAGACGAGAATGCGAATAAGTATGAGAAAAGAAATTCTTGATTCTCTCACTGACTCTTCGTTAGTCGATATTTACATATAGACCACGCTGTTTGAAACAATGCTTATTTTGTAATAGTCAGTATAGAGCTCGGTGAAAATTCTGAACTTGGGCCTCTCATACTGCAGGCCCGATTATAGAGAGTATCGTGTGATCGACTGGACTGTACCGTGGTATAACCGCTTACAATTACAGGCTTTTGAACGTTCACGAAGGTAAACGTATGTGCGCATGCAAATCAGAAGGTGATGTTGGCTTACCTTGTCGCTGCCGTCCTCCATGCCTTCCCTCTCTTCTTACACTTTTGTCCATGTCACTCTACTTTTGTCCTCTTTTGTCAACCTCTGGTTACCCATTACGGCTTTGCATACCCTATCGAGCACGATCGTCGAC
Organism: Netelia virgata; assembly: GCA_951802705.1. Lineage (NCBI taxonomy): Eukaryota > Metazoa > Arthropoda > Insecta > Hymenoptera > Ichneumonidae > Netelia > Netelia virgata. The sequence goes on from OX637867.1 coordinate 24,793,824, forward strand.
TTAGAATTAACATCGGATCAGAAACCTTGTTTGTTGCTTGCGGAAATTCGCCAATTGCTTCGATATATTGAGAAAATCAAAGAGGGTGGAAAAAACTGACCGAGGGAAGGGGCAACGAATACACGAAGGGAGTGTGGAGGAAATCGAAAAATTGCTGATCAAAACAATGAAATTGTCCGACAAATTCTGTATACCTAGATCAATATTTCCGAGCATACCTCTTGTTCTCGTTCGACTTTCGACGAGTCCATTGTCAAACCACATTACGCTAATCCATTTCCAACGAATTAGGGTCATTCATCGTTTCCCCGACTTTCGTGTGCTTCTCGTCTCGACGAGTGAAACAAATGGTCTTCAGAATCATGCGTGAAAAATATATATTTCTTTGCCACGATGTACCGAGTTTCAGGCTTAATCAGTTTTTTAAAGTGTTGTCGCGCTTATTTAAAATTCGCATCGGTTGTTGCTAGTTTTATTATTTATCGCCGCTGAAAAAATTAAGCAACTATGTCTTCTCCAGTACTGTTTTATTTATAATTTTATTTATGAATTACCTATTCTCATTCATTAAACATTTATATTTTCCCGGAATGCCGGCGAATCATTTCTGTACAAATATTTGCCGAGGGGCGAAAGATGCGCTCGAAGCTCGAGCTCTTGACATCGAGACAAGCGAGAATTTCGTATACAGGTATGCGGTTAATTAAATTTTCGTTCAGAGTACCTTCGAGTATTTCATGCAGCCGAGTCCTCTTTTTGCCTTCTCTCTCTTTCTCTCTCTCTCTCTCTCTCTCTCTCTCTCTCTCATACACTTCCGCTTTTTTTATTATTAATGAGTGGCCAAGCGAAGAAGAAGTCTGATGCTTTCGCTCCTTTCTGTTCAGGGCAAACTTTTCAATGTCCACCTTATGCATCAGCGGGATAATTTTAGAATTCATTTTACCGTGATTTTATCAATGAGTATTTACTTTTTCTTCTCGCCAGTCCGATGTCTCCGTAGGTCTATGAAATTGGGAGAATTATTGTTTTAACTCATTTACAAATTTCACTTTACATCCGAACTTCTTGCTCAGCGAAACATGGATAAACTCTATTATCCCAAGTAATTTAAGGCATTCGATAAAAAGCAATTTTCGAAAATATACTTTTTCATCACACAAAATATTCAAACAGTAAAATATGAAAGAAAATGATTTATAACGAAGAATCAAATAACTCATGTGCCTATTTAATATATCGGCCCCGTCGTGAAAGATCGGTTTTCTTTAGTGGCTACAATATTGGTCTCATAATTATAACAATATATTTATATATTATAAATATATGGATAGGTATCTGAGAAATTAATGTCATAAACGCTCGTAGGAACTCTCTATAGGATGCAGAAGCGTATGGAAGAAACTTGGGAATGGCGTGGCAAATTGTTCGGGGGGTGTTTTCCGACGCCAATAAGCGTCAACGGTTTTCCCTCGACATCTCTCTCATTCTCTCTCTCTCTCTCTCTCTCTCTCTCACTCTATCTCCTAGTTCCATAGGTTATTTATGACTCGAATATTAGGAACATGTAGGATCTATATACATACATTATCCAGGCCGAACTATAGGTACAGCGGGGGTTAAAAGTTCAACGATGAAACTCTCGCAAGGCAAGTTTCGGGTCGTTGGGTTGAAAGCATGCATCGATGGCGTGTGGGTTACAACGCGATATATATATATATCTGTATACGTGCCAGTTGTACCAATCTCTATCTATATACATGTATGTGGGATATTTCATGTGAAGTGAAACGGGTTGAGAACGTAGGGTTCCCAATCAGCTCCCAACATTTGTCAAGCTAATATTTGTATCTATGTACCTAATACTTAATGTAATATACACTTTACAAAGTATCTTTCGTATGGATGTAGCTTAACATTCCTTTGGATCTTATAAAGTCTCTGAAATTTTAGGAGTTGCCACGTTCGACGTTATGGGCCATCTTGATGCAAGGCGTTATCACAAAAGTGTAAACTATACAAATGAAGTTTCGTTTTTAGTCCAACTTCGAAAAAACGATTATTGTAATCGGTGGATTGAATTTCATTATGTTATTTTGACAAATACAAGAAATTGGAAGAAATTTGCACTTCTATTCACATTACCTTTTCACATCTCTCATAATTTTCCATCTTTTTCACGGATTATTCTGATAATTTACAATAAGCGTTAAAAATAGAAACTAAAAAGTTTTTACATTTCAATCAAATCACTCGAATTATTCAATAAAACAATGTTTCGTCGGATGTTTTCAAGCATAAGAGAGATAAGTTGCGAAATAAAATATCAGCTGATTAACGAGTCAAAGTTTTGAAACCTTTTGCGTTCGTATGCAAAGCCTCATACAAATATGGACGTCAATAGTATAAATATATTTCGCGGAACCGTTTATTCTGATGTTACAGTATAAAGAGCCGATTGGTGGAAATTACATTGGAGCCCGTTATCGGAAGATAGATTGAAAAATTGTTTCGCCCCATTTTATACATGAGGAGGAAGCTAGGAAGCTCTATCAGCAATTGCCGTGCGAGATGATAAAAGTTATTGACAAATATGGTGCCTGGTCGTCACCTTCAACGATATGGGAATGTTTAAAACGTGGCAAAGAAATTTTCATCAGAAAAAGGGCCATTAATTCCATGACGTATTCAATTTTCATTGCCGGCGTGGTAAACTATCCCACATCCATCGACGATTACGAATAATTTTTATTCGCAATGTACAGTCGAATTTTCTTTATTTACAACTTTCATTAATAAGGAATAATTAATAGAGGCATCAATTTATATATAACAGCAAGATATTCATAACCGATTTGATTATTTCGCTGCGAAACGTGATCAAAGATTTACATCATTTAGCATGATAGTTATTCTAGCGCAACTTTCGTAGCGATAAAGTTTTACGAATGAGTCATTGTCCGCAATTGAGAATAATCTCGATTTTCACGCTGCCATATATGAGGCAGCAAAAAATAGAGCAATAAACTTTTCGAGAGGGTTTAATGTGACGTAGGGAAAGGTGTCCAAAATGGTCCCCCTAAAGGGGAATGCTCGTAATTTAAAGAATTTTCAACCTAAATCAGATGTAAAAGCACTTACTGATGGCAAATTAATCTATCTTGTTATTGTCATACGCATAATATTCAATTTTTTAATGATTCATTATTTTATTATTTGTTTAAAACGCTACCGAAGGATCACCCCAGTGTCCAAGATGATCCTTCCGATGCTCCGGATGATCTTGTTCGCACTTTCGAAAAGTTCAGGATTTTTATTGCATTAAATGAGACCAATACCTTGTTAGAGGTTACAATGTCTTTATATACGTAATCTTAGATATACAAAATAACATTTAGAGCACTTTGGGACCAGAAAACCTTTATCTTACTCAACTAGACTTTAACTAAGCCGGTTTTCTAAACAGTCAGTATTAAAATTACTAATGTCAATCAATATTTGTGAGATCAATCATACAAATTAGTTTTAACAAAAATAAATAATCTTCTAAAATAATTAAAATAACAACACTTTTTATACATTGGATATAATATATGGGTCATCTTGTACACCAACAAAAGCATCATCTCTCACCCGAAATTCAACCTTTTCAGTCTATGTTCGATAACATAACTTATTAGCTGTTATGTTATCAACTGCCCTTTTTTGTAGTGAAAATTGAATAATTTTATTCAAACGCTCGCCAATTACACAAAAATCAATATTTCTAAAATCCCCTACGTACTTCATTAGCTACACTCGTGTAGATTACATAGATGTTGTTTGTTTTTTTTTTCAGATTTAAATTGGCACTAGTTCTAGTGCGTGCCGCAAATTCAACATGCCTCGGGAGAATTGCTGCAATGCCGCCATTTTGTAATATTTTCCTGCAAATTTTTTTCGGAATATACTTAAATATTTGGTCGATAACTGCCCCAAGTATTATTCCTCAATCACCTTTCTTTCCGGCCAAAAAAAATGGTCAAAAAGGCGTTTTTCCAGGCCGCTACAGTGGTGTTAGCCCTTAAACGTATATATATACATCGAAACAAAGATTTTTGGCATTTCTCTCTCTACACAAATATTACATATCAATTCAACAAATGCAAATAGTTGTTTTGGTACGTACCTATGTAAAAAAATTGTCGAACTATGCATTTGTACGCATGTGGGACGTAAGGTAAAATAAATTCGGGAGTAAATGGTACCTACTCTTGGAGCGTGACACAATTAAAGTATTATTGTTGTGTATCCTGGCCGGCACTTAATTGACTCTATTAGACCGCAAGTAATGGCCCGTGGCAACGAGTTTGAACCGCCGAGATCGCGAAGGCTCCGTTAATTTCGTTCGCTCGTTACGAGCTAATCGGTGAAACTGCTGAAAAGGCAGATCGGTCAAAAAGACAATCTCGCGCGAGGCACGATCCGTTTGATCAATTTCATTTATGTTAACTAAATAGGGTTCGTAAAAATAAACTTTTATGGGCCAGAACCGCGTGACCTTGACCTAAATAACAACGAATTATTCTCAATTTCGTCGGGCGCTCCGGTCGAGTAATTCATTCATCACCCAAAAGTTCACGTTTTTTTCAATATCTTGTCAAAGAGTCGACTTCTCTTTATTTCTTGTTAAATTGTGATCGACGTATTATTCCAATTGTCACGAATAAAGTTCTATTTTTCTTAAATACTATAGGTATAGTAAAACGAGAGTAGGTAAGCTGCTATACGTGTTAGCCTGAGAAACAAAAAATAATGGAAATATATTGTTTCTCTGTTCTCTCTTATACTAATTGTAAGAAATGAAACATATAACGTATTTGTACAAATACAAATCAATGATGAAGATATTTCTTTATGTTACAGATGACATAGAATGGGTTGGGCGGCGCTAGGGCGGCGTGCGGGTGGTGGCGGACGCCTCTCACCCATCCTCTCGCTGTCTCTCGCCTCCCTCGCAAGCTCCCTCATCCTCACCACCCTCTGTGTCCTCACCCTCGCTCTCACTCTAGCCACGTTCGTTCGCGCCGATGACATGTACGTATAGAAACGAAACTGCTCGTGAATTATTCATGAGAACACATTTACACACTCACACACATATACCAAATTATAGAATTACCGATATTTAATATTTCATAATTATAGGCAAATCATTTCTTCCATAATTGAAGAATATTTGATACAAGGTTTGCATTTGTTTGTACGTCGTGTCGAGGCTGAGAGGTTAATGCCTCGCACAAATTTTTCTCTATGATAACAATTTTGAATTATAAGTCGAAAGCTCATCCTCGACGCGAGTTATTTTCACGTAGAAATTATTGAGAGTAACGATACATTTTTGAATTTATCAATTTATTATATGTATATATATATTTTGTTTACGTCATAGCTATACGAGATATTCTAGAAGCTGATAAATAAAGCAAGTTATATCGTTTTATATTTCCGATAGTGCTCGCAAGCAACGCTCTTTCAATTTTTGTTTTTATTGCAATTAGGCAGTCTGCTGCAGAATATTCATATAAATTAACAGACTATCCATTTCGTCTATGGGATTATCTAGATACACTTCCGAGGTACCTAGATGATTTATTCAAACATATATAATAGATGATTTATGAGATTATCTGGATAGAGGTAGTGATCATCTACTTAAAAGATTAAATCATCTAAAGCAATGTGTGGATAGGCGGGTAATTTATCTGACCTTCCATGATTTATCCAAATATTTCTTGACGATTGATCCGGATATCTAGATGACTTATCGATCATTAGACGTTACATACCGTGAAGATTATCGATATGACACAAGGTTAAAACATTGAAGTAAAACATTCAAGGCTGCCTGAAGGTCAATGAACGCCTCGAGGAGTTTGACAGGGGCGTCATTAGAATGAAAACAAAAAATAAATAAATAAAAAAATAAATAAAGAAAGACATGAAAAAATGCTTAATAGTGCCGTCGATGGGCGAGATTAAGCACAGTATTGGTTGCAGCTTCGAGGAGGGCAAATCGGACAAGGAAATCCTGGACAACTTGCTGCTATCGACGCGGTACGACAAGCGGCTTCTGCCACCGGTCCAAGGTACACTGAGGCCCCCGCCCCATACTCGCCAAGATGACTACACCCCTGACCTCGAACCCAATGACCCCGATAAAACTGAGCACCTCAAACATCACCGGCACCATAATCATCACACCAAAGCACCACCGACACACAACCACAGTTCAATGCTCAATTCACGACGAAAGGGTACTTCATCAGTCAAGTGATACGGCAAAATACGAGCGTAATAAAGTTTTAAAAAAAGTTCCGCGACGGACGGCAAAGTATTGTATTTTTATTATAAATATAATACTACGTCAAGTCGGCATATATAATACACACGAGGAAAAACGTTTTTGCTCGATCGAACTATGAAACAGGAGAAATGATAAAAGCATCGACTCGGCTTTTTAAATATTTTCAAATATTTCAAATATTTGTTTTCCCATCGTAACTGATTTTTTAGCATTCGAATATCGAGATTATTTTGAAACTAGAATCTTGTATCGATATACATTTTTCGTCGTTATTTTACATGGGTCGATCGCAATCGTAGCAATTTTTCCAAGTTTGTACTATATAAACTATACCACATATACGCAGCAGCTGCAAACGCTAAAGTATATTAGTTGGTCGAGTCAGCTGTTCGTGCAGAGCACTGAGAGACACGGAGGAATTCCTGGCGATCTCTTATCATTTGTTGATTTTTTATATCCGTTTCTCCTTCTCGCCCGTTTTTTTTTCCCACGATCTCAATGGCGACAAGTATTCGTAAAACGACTTCGAGTCGGTCGGCACTAAGACAAAAACATTTTTTCTTTTTATACAATAAAAAATTACCTATTTTTATCTAATTTATAAAGAGAAAATTAAGAAGTCAAACTTTTTAGTGCTTTATAATCGGTCGTAATTGTCCAATCGGATTGCCAAACCTTTTTTTTTCCTAATAATGCCTAATGTTCCTAATAATTTAGTAACCGAAGGATATTGTTTATTTGTTTTGGATATTATATATACATTTTTTAACAATTTGGACATATTTGTTAATTGTTTCGATTTTGCAAATTAGTGTCATTAAACTTTGCGTATGTTTTTTTTTTTAATGTTTTGGTCTTTTTGTCCTACACTTGAGTAATCGAAGTCTTTCAGTCTCATTTTTCTCGTGTTTTTCTACCAAAAACGAAATATTATTGAAAGTTCACGTTAGTTCGAGACCCCCGCCCCCTCCCCGCCCATCAATCTTCCCACCCGTGTATAGATGCCTGAAAAGGATTGTATCGAAGGCAACGGTATTGACAAAAGAAGAATTGGAAATCGATTCGTTTAGCTCGAAACATTTTATTCTGAACGAGATTGTTTCATATCGAATCTTGCGCCTGGGAATTCACTAAACAATTTCTGTCAAATCGAAAAACAAAAGCACGTCTTATTTCCTCGCGTTGAAATCTCGTCAAAAAAGTAATTTCCCTCTTTTCTTTTAGTTAACAACTTCATAAGCCATCGAGGCGAGGCGGCGATCGCTGAGGAACATAAAATTAATGTCGACAGTGAAAACATACGCGAAACGTCCGACTGAAACTTGGTGAAACTACATGAATACAAAAAATGCTTAAAACGTACCTTATTAACGATGGCTTTCTACAATGAACTGTGAAAGTTCACCGTATAAAACGTTGATGCAAAATTTATGACCAAAGTGAAAACGAGTGTCGCGGAATAACGTAGAAGCGCCCAACCAAAACCTGACTAATATCACTTTCAAATGGAATAATACAACTGCTAAATGAACTGGGGTAGAAATATATTTTTTAAAGTAATGTTTTCCGTCTCATTTTTTCGAAAAAATATCATAATTAATAATATTCACTTTTGAACAAAATGGCTCAACGTTATTTTTCGTTAAATCAATTTAAGCCGTTTCTTAATAAAATATCGTTCTAGTTAAACATCGGGTAAGTGGGCAATATTCTTCAACTTTATATTTATTTCTTATTTATTTTTTCCTTTCCCATAGCGAGATCGTTCGGAATTCTCCAGTTGACGCATCACCACTTTGCACTTCGTTAAGAATATACTATACACTCCCGTATCCTCGCACTGATGAGCTTACGTTAGCCTGGCTCCGCGAGGCTTATTCCAATATATATTTTCGGTTTATTTCTTTTCGTCGGATTATTACAAATACCGCGAGCGCGTGCACCGCAGTAAGAGAAAAAGAATCCAGAGCCTATCGCTGAGACAGCTGCTTGTAGATTATGAGCGCAGTTTAAAACACACATCGTATAAACGGGACGAGGACGAGTAAACGGGATCATAATAACGATTTTAGTGAATAACGTTCGGAAAACGTTATTCCTCTCGCTGGACTGGAACACTCTTGCCACTATACCGTTTAATCGAAAATGGAACAAACCATCAGCTATTTTTCCTTGTACATCTTATTCGAAGATAATTAAAAATATAAATATAATGTCCCCGTCATCAATTATTTTTCTCTATCGTCTAGAGCCAATACCATTATTTATGAATGATTTTCAACATACAAAAGAAAAGGTCTTTGAAATGGCTTATATATATTATATATTTCATATAATAAAAAATAAAAAATAACCAAGCTCTGAATTTTATTTCTTTCATTCGATATAATTATACTATAAATTATCCAAGTATAAGAATAGTTACATAATGGCGCAAAAAGATTTGTATGAAAATTTTGCTTTGTCACACTCTCGCCTCCCGTGCCAATGTGATTTTCCATTATGAAAGAACGATGGTTTTAAAATCGTCCAATCATCGTGTAGATTTTCCAACGTACCGTAGAGCACCTACTTTCGTAATTAAATTCGTGCCGTCAACTTATTCCTGGACACGGATGAGCTTCGTGCCTCTATGTCTGGTACTGCGCTATTATAGGCGTACGTCATCTTTTTGGAAACCGGAAGGAGGCCTCACTGTAGCCTAGATGAGCTCAACTAACTGCTATCGAACGTCGTTCCATCTACATTAAAATCCAATTATTTTCATGGCGATTGTATAACCCGAGATAGCAAAGTGCGACAGGAATTCGGACATTCCGGTTAAATATTCGGACTAATTTTCTCTTATTTTTCTTAATAAAAAACATGAATTATTATTTAATAATATTTGTTACACGAGGATTCAAAATAAATCGACTCGAGAGTCACTTTTCCATTTCTGGCGATGAATTTTATTATGGAATTTATACCTTCATTCGATAATTCTCTATTTGTTCTATTATTGATTAAATCCACGATTGACAAGAGAGTTTTACGTCCAGCAGAAAAGGCGGTAATCTCGTCGAAGGTCAAAGGGAAGTGACACCGTACAAAAATTATTTGCCAGATCAAAAACAACGACGAGATAGTCCACTGAACAAAATTTGGTCTGCCTCTCCATTCTTTTTCCCCTGGTATTCTAGGAATGAATTGACGTCCTAATTGACATAATTAGATATTCAAAAAAAGAAAAAAAAACACGCAATGGACTCGACCCGTTCTTTGTATGACGATTCAGAGGACTCAACGGACCTTCGATCCTCCGTTGAAATTCGAACACAAAGAACACGGAAGAGCGCACTTGCGACTCTTCTTTTGTCATCGATCTCGCATAAGAGGAAGAAGAACACCGTTTCCTCCGTGATTGCACATATATAGTATATCTTTTTATAGTATACATCGAGCTTTTCTTCCGTTGTTATTCGATTCCTTTTCCGAGCTCTTGATGCTTTCGAGCAGAATAATAAATGTCGGAAGTAATATATAAAATTTGACATGAAAAATGATCTGAAACATGACTGGTTTTTTAGTCACGTAAAGTAATCAAAGCGCTATACAAAAAGATCATTCTAATGTAAATAGAAATCAGGAAAAACTAAAACGGTCACGAAAAACAAAACGACGTGAAGAGTTTGTAATTTTTGATCGAGGGTAAAATCATTCTCTACTTTGAAGGCGCATTGATTTTCGGGAAGATGAAAAGGTGGAAAACGTTCAAACGTGGCGAAATAAAAGGAGATGGTTAGGAAAAAGGATTAAAAAGCGATAGGGTCAAAGCAACGCTACCGAGGGTCGAGGAAGCTGCATAATTTAAAGTTCATTACCTAGAATGCTCGGGCTACATCGTTGACATAAACGGCTGTAGAAAGAGAATGGAAAGCTTTTAACATTCAAATAGTACACGTCAACGCTCGCTCCTTCTATCTTTCTTCCTCCCTTTCCCTATCTCACGACCGGCCGGTACGACCCAATTTTTTTTTCTTCGTCCCTTCCACCGCTTTTTGCTACGTTTTCGTCATTTCCTGTGGAAAGAGGAATAAAAAGACTTGAAACAGCAGTACAACTCTCTGACTGTCCGTATATTGTCTTACATTTCCCGATGATAGCCCTGATGAGCAATGTTAAACAAAAAACACTGTAAAGAATTTGTTGCATTCGTAGCCTTGCGTGCGAACCCGAAATTCTCTTACAGCTACTGAGAAAAAAAAGATACTTCGTGTTTATCGAATCTTTCTGCCGAAAATTTCTCATATAATTATATCATAAAATTACTAAATGGGAAATATATATTTTTATATAATAACAAATATGGATAAAAATCTTTAAACAATGTGAAATTCAATACAAAAATTATCATTGTGACAATAAATATTTTATTGTGAGCATTTTCGTCCAAACGTAATATCACTGAATTATCAGAATTATGAACCTTCCGAAAATACACTTATATTGAACTTGTTTTGTTGTAAAGCCGCGGAATGATTGAAAACAATTTCCTCGAATACTCTGGCCTATTAATAATGAAACAATAGCTATCCCTATTTCTTTCTATTTTCCCACATTATTTTATCTCCGAATAGCTATATTCTTCATCCCTCTTCATTTTCTATCGGATATGAGTAGAGCAGGTTGGTCGCTTGACCTCGCTGCCCACAGAGCCTCTTTCCGTTCAGGCTCGGCCTCTCGTTGCTCTATAAATTATAAATAAATTCACCCCCGGTGAGGAAAAAAGAAAATAGAGAGAAAATAAACATAGAGAACAGCCCCTCCCCTTTGGCCTCGACAAGCGAGAATCGATGCTTCGCACTCTCGGTGAGACTTTGCCGAGTATTAAGCTACCCTCACATACCCTCAACGAAGAAGAAAAATTACAAAGTATCAACATCATTCAGTCGAATTTTAAGAGAATAATTCAAAACTACGTACTTTCATTACGGATGAATTATTTGTATATGTTCGTCACTTCGCTATGTTCGAATATCGAGAAATATATGCAGAAAACACTATAATTTTACCATCGACAAAAAAAATTCACGAAAAATCATTGGTACACTGAAATATCACATACATACACACACCACCTCCACCTTGGTATTGCATTGACACTTATCCGGCCAACACAGACCCACGCACACACATACACACATACACACATACACACACACTCCCACACATCAAATATACTTACCGTGATACAAGCACCGTTCGAACCTTTAAACTAAATAATACGTTTTGGCATCGATCAATCACTTGCTTCGTTAATCCGCGAGTGCATTTTACATGTGTACGTATAATATTGAACAATTTGTATCCACTAAAACGAGGTTATTTTCATGTGTTTCGTTCTTTCGAACAACCGATAAGATTTCATTTTGCTTCACTCGCCGTTGACGCCTATTTCGATTAAACGGGACTTGAAAATAATGTTTGCATACTATTTGTTTGCAAATTAGATATTGAGATCCATGTTCGTATCTAACGTTTGTCAAACATGCATTTATTTCGAATGACGATTTAAAAAATAGCGATACAAGTCTTGCGCGTTATAATCGAATAACATTTTAATTCCGGGAAATTCGCCTGAGCCATTCGATTCACTCGATCTCGCGAATGGGACTGAATATTATACCGGTGTAATTTCCGGTAACAGAAATGATGCGTTACGAAAATGGTGAATGTGACCATATGTGCAGTTGTGTGATTTTGACCCATTGTTTTGCGATAGCTGCGAAAATAACAATAGGAATAATAACCATGTTAACAATAATGATAATACAGAGGGTGGCCAAATTTTTATACTCAAACTTGAATTTTGTTAGTGATGTTTGAAAGAGTGAATCTCAGTGAAAAATGGTCGCATCAAGATAAAAAAAAAGCATTTTGAAGCTCCAAGATTCTAGTTTTGAGATCTCCTAGCCAACAAATTTTCATGAGCTACGGTTACTACGCAATCATAAGAAATAGAGCGAATGAATTTTGCCAAATTTGGTCTAAGATATCCCACTTTTAATGAAAAAGGGTTCCTTTGCAACCAATGATCGCACAGAAAATGAAAAGGTAGTTTTGAAAACTTGAAAACATTTCCTATAAGATCCTTTCGTAATTTGTAGGAAAAAAAAATGTTTTATCTTCCACATCGATTTGAAAAAAGTATAAAAAAGCGATTTTTTTCGTTGTTTTAGTAAATCTACCGCGTATCGAAAAATATCTAAAGTGGGCGGCCAAATTATTATACTCACAATCAAACAAAAATTCGTCACAATCTGTGAAAGGGATGGCTGTAATTAACTTATTATGGCAAGAATGTTATTGTTTTTTTAATTTACCTGTCATTAGTATGGCAGCCCATACATGTTATGTTTTTCAAAATAGTGGCGGGTAAATACAGTTGCTCGTATTAAAAAAATATATAATGACTTTAGAACCCATATAACTAATGTATTCGAACCGTTTTTCCGGACTGATTATGTGCGTTTATTGGTTGCTGAGATGTCGATGACCAAGGGCAAACGACCCTTTTTCATTAAAAGTCGGATATCTCAGCCAAAAATTGGCATAAAGCGATACATCAAAAAGCAAATTGAAGCTGAAACAATAGGCTATGTATTTGTTTAACTAAAAAAAAAATTGTCTAAGTCCGTGGACCAAAACAAAAAATGTACAAAATTTGGCAAAATTCGTTCGAGCCATTTCTTACGAGTGCGTAGTAACCGTAGCACATTAAAATTGTTGGGTAGGAGATCTCAAAACTAGAATTTTGGAGCTTCAAAATGTTTTTTTTTATCTCCATACGACCACTTTTCACTGAGATACAGTTTTCCAACCATCGCTAACAAAATTCAAGATTTAGTATAATAATTTGGCCACCATCTGTAAATCGTAACACTCGAATTATTATTGGAATTGTATTTTTATTTTCAAAAAACGATTGAAATTTGTAAATTACAAATTATAATTAATAAATTACGATATGATCTCGTTCGTTAAAGATTCAGATATTTTTCCGTTGTTTTGGCTTTTTAAGCGTTTGATTTTCATTTGGCTCGGCTCAAACGTGTTTTTTTCTTCTTCACTCTTGCGAAATGCATCAATTGATATGCGGCGGCGCCATATAAATCCTTGATATATAGAATCTCCGGCTAAAACGTGTACGCCATTCCGGTCTCTCGGTAATAACGTCGGATGCTCACAGATAAAGGGGGAGCGGGAGAGGACGAGTCGCGGCGATTAATTAGTTAATGGAACTCGCAACGTAGGTATATGTGTGTGTGGAGAGTCGCCACGCATAGAGAGGAAAGGGATTATAGCCCGAGCTTGAGCGAGAGATTGCAGCTAAAGGATTCCACTCTCCCTCCCTCTCTCTACTCGACTTTGAGTGCTTTGCTTACTGGCTCGGGACGCTCAACCGGTTTTTCGCGGAATCGAAACGGTCAAACAAAATTGACAATGTACTCGAAGAAGGTTAACGGGGCGAGTGACGAAAAAAAAACGTTTTAATTGCAATGGAAAACAAAAAACAATTGCTTAGAACATGGAAAAAGGGCGAAAAGGGGGCTAGAGGTCATGAGAAATATTCTTGTATATCAGAATGAGACGTGCGGCACGGGGATATTGGGTGTTACAGATGCGGATTTCTGCTGCGGATTGCGATGGCCTGGTGATACGACCGGCCTGACTAACCGGTCGACGACCCCTAACGACCCCAAGAACCAGAACAAGAACCAGAACAATAACCACTACACGCCGCACCAACACCTTCGCACTCACCTTCGCGGTCCGTCCCGATGTTCAATTTTTGTTTCGTAATTAAAAAAAAAAAACAAAGAAAGAAAACGAACCATGCAGGAAATAAACTGGCACAACAAAAAATACCTATATAGACGTGTAATGATCCTTATCACTTGAATTCTTGACGTTCTGATACCAATAATGATAATAAAAATAACCAGACACATAAAAAACGCACGCTCACGCCCGACAGACGCGCAGTTCGTTCGGAGGTCGCCAGGCTGTCTGACCTAAAATGCCTTGTACTACTTGCCAGTTTTATTCTATCACGTCACGACGAATTTTTTTACCTTCACGCGCGAACGAATTCTAGGTAATGCATGCGTTCCGGTGGGTCACGAGAGGACATTGTTCCGGTAATTTCCTTTTTTTCTTCATTTTTTATTGCGCAATGACTTCTTATTTTTTTTTATTTATTCTTAAAAAAAAGTAACTGCGATTATCATCGAGCCCTTCTTGTTTAATTGCCGTTACCAGCCATTTTGTTTTATTGCCATTACATTATACGTTATTGCTCAATGCGTCATAATGAAACTTTGAAAATTAATCTTAAAGGGCCTTTCAATGTTGTTTTCTCCGTTTTATTGTAATATATATTGTTATCGGAATAAAAACTAGTGCCAAAAATTATTAATGAAATAATGTCATGGCAGCGTCGAGGCGTCGAAAAACTTTTAGACCTTTCCGAACGTACTACGTGTAATATCGATCTTAAGGGTCGCGAGGTTAAGAGGTCGATCGATGAGAATGAAAAAAACTCAGCCACGATGAAGTTACTTTAGTATTACTGCGTTATTACGCGTGTCGCCCCTTGTAGATGGTGCATCGTAAACATGTTGACGTATTCGATCTTTCGTTCCAATAGTTTTACTAGTAAATAATGGATGCTGAAAAACAATTATTTGATTAATGATTAATTATAAATTACGATATACGTAAAATGCGACATACAATTTTTTAAATCGACCTCTTACCTCCTTTCTTTTCTGTCTCTCACCGTTTCCACGAAAAATTCTGGTACGTGTTCAACACGTTTACGACAAAACACATTTACAAAAATACTACGCTACATACGGTAAAGTCTTGGATGAGTTTATTGCACAATTCGAACGAGAAAATCTTGAGTAAATGTAAATGGAGATTTCGAAATTCTTCAATGAACAATTTTGACAAGCTGCCAACGCATGCGAGACTCGACCATACAAAAAAGAGCGCGTAAATATTCGACAATAGATACAATCGAAACTTGACGTTAGCATAAATATGCAAATTATTATGTTTTTTTTTTTTTTCTAGAAAGTTCGATAATCTCATTTCATTGTTTCCTTGTGTAATTTATTTTGTTCGTAACGTGTGTAACTTGATTTCGCACGGGGATTGCCAGATTCTATTCACTTTGTTCTTCACTTTTGGGACCATTGACACTAAAATTATTAGTATTTTAGCCATATTTGTGACTGGCCTGCGAAAAGTTCTTCTCGATCCTGACCACGTCTACTATTTTTCTATCGTCAAAGCCTGAAAGATCACGAAAATGCAAAAAAAAGTTCAATAAATTTCTCAAATCCAATATCACTTGCTTAATTAAATTTTTAATTTATAATATTTTTGTCGTATACGTTGCCTCGCCTCTCGCATTAATTGCAATCGCTGAATTATATTGTTCGCGTGTCTCGATTCCGACGATCAAATTTCCACGAGCGATCGAGCTCGCACTCGGGACTATATAATCTTTCTCTTTCACATTCGCATAACGAAGCGCTCACTCATTGGATAATATCTTTCTATTTCACATTAATTGTCGCGCGCGCTCTTATGGAAATACATCCATGCAATACATAGATGCGAATACAAATTAAAACGATAGGCGTACGATACATACGTCGCTGCTTTTTTCTGTTCGTTCCAAGAGAAAATGACGTGTCATATGGCAATAGAATGTTCGGGGTGCTCGTTCGTCTTATCGCAGCAACTTTGAGCCTTCGTGTTTCCATGTATCGACCGACAAATTTATTATTTTCTCTACCTGCTCTCTGGCCCTCTCGGCGTGACATCACTATTTTTCTTTGGTCTCGCATCGTTTCACGAAATTGAACACGATACCAATATCGTCTTTACACTCTATCGCGATATCGCAAACAATTCAAACGAGTTCCGGAGATTCCACAACGGCGACACAAAATATAAACCCGGAAAAAAGCAACGAGCAAGAGAAGAAGCAAGAGTATCGAAAACAAATTTTTTTGCACGTTCTGTGGTTTTTAAAAATATTTTTTCTGTACGATTCTAGTGTCGTTTCACCGAATAGTCGTGCAATTTATCTCCAAAAGAGAATCAACGGCCTCCCCGTTCCCCCAACGCGATTATTCTCCCTTTCAACGAAAACCGTAAACGGAAATGACATTAAGATAAAAGATTAATTTTTTTAAATATATCTTCCGGTATCTTCTTCGTTGAATAATACTTCTTTTTTTTCTAGAATAATAAATAAATGAAAACACCATGTTAAGGCGTGTCGAGATTTCCTAATGACCAAATAATCGTAAAAGCGCTTTGTCGTTTTGCAAGTTTGTGAAAACGCGTGCTTGCATTAATGTATAATATTAAGCATATTTCTATATATACCATATATAGAATATATATAAATATACATGCATATGTATATTTTACCGGATAAATATCGTCGAGCGCTGCAGCATGTGCACAGCATGGCCTTATGAGTGTGATTTAGCCGATTTAGTAATTAGCATACAATTCGAAGCACAAAATCAAAAGAAAAGTAAAGCGAGTCGAAAGGAGAAAGAATTCGCACAAGCGACATTGGCGTTTCATTGAAAAGTCGAAGGGGATAATACATTTCGACATATCATGTACTTATATGTGACCTCTCCGACCAATAACCACCGGTTCATCTAGCACCGAATTTGTTTACGAATATGCCCTTTTCATATTTTATTTTATACCGTGGAAATAAACGATTTTGAAAGTTTAAGCTCCTTAACTCCATGAGTTATTGGAAAACTCAAGATTCAATTGTTTTCACGTATAGTAAAATTAACTTCGCTCTATGGAACGTTTAGCTTTTTCATTTCCACCAGTTACAAGATGTAAATACCGATCAAGAGATTAAGAAAATCGTTAATCAATTCAATTGGCATCCCGGTTATGTGGAATGGTAGTAAAATTTGACTTTTTTTGAAGAAAAAACGTACCAAGTGACCCAGAAATACACACAAACAAAGTTTCGACTGAAAAAACTTCAACATCGGGTAGATTTACGGAAAAGAATGGGAACTTAAGTGGCAAAAATGCATCACTTTACGTTGGGTAGAGCGATCGCACTTTTCTTTTTACATAACTAGTAAAAAATGAGAAAGTCAAAGTTCCATGGAGTAAAATTAATTAAGCTATGCATAAAAACAGTTTAATCGTGAGTATCTCCAATATCTGTTCTCGATGTACAAAATAAGATCGCCGATGCCAGACGAATCAATGAAATTCGGTGGTCGATATTAGAATGAGCGATACGAGTAGGTACATGCACTATGCGTACATGTCTACGTAGTTGCGAATGATAATACATATACCTATCGATATTTTGCCATAGGTACATATGTACATGTATACACAATCGAATATCATATACATATATGCACTGGAAAAGTTTAATATCCCCCTCCTCTTGCTCTTCATTGACGCCATGTCTCGTGTCACAAGCGCATTAGCGAGAACAAAAAATGAAATATACGTAGATATAGCAAGTTCGAAATCGCAGCACGCTCGCACGAAAAGGTTGGCCAGAGCATTTCTCGTTACATATACAAGTAGTATAGGGACAATATACTATAAAAATAAATGATAAATAACACGGCAAGGCGCTGCACGCAGGTTACGTGTAATTGTACGCTTATAAAGGTTACGTGGGCGTTTCGTACATATATATATATATATATGATATATATATATATATATATATGTGATATATATATACATCATTATTATTTATAAGTGGGTATATTTTATAGGAGCGAAAGATACATAATGAATTGCGCCTGGCCGCATTTTCTTGGCGTGCAAGATAAATTTCATTTAAAAGTTTGTCGATATATCGATCTTATTGATTCATGACTACGTCGATCTTTATAAATATCACAATTGGACGCAGATTAAAAAAAGAAAAACAAGAACAAATTGAATTCTCGTATACAGTACGCTGACGTAACCAGCGTACAAAGGTCACTTCGATCGTTCTGCCGATGAGTCGTCGAACGAGTTTATCGATATTTGGAAGAAATGTAACCATGTTCGCGTATCGTGCAAGGGACAAACAAAAGTTAAGAAGAAAATGAACGGTGGAGAATCGAAGTGCTCTTTGAAAGCCGCTTAGCTGAAAGTAAATAACTGTTGTTGTGTCAGTAGCGCGAAAAGAAAATTGACGTTTGTGATTATAAATAAGCTCGTTTCTCGTGAGTTTTCGCACGTGTAGAAAGTTGGAGTCGTACTAATTCATTTTATCGTTGCCGTGTTTCAGGAACCTTGACCGTCAACGTGAGCGTGTTGCTGTTAAGTCTGGCTTCACCGGACGAGTCCAGTCTGGTAATTTAGCGTGAAACAACACAGGATACAATGACAAATAAAACAAGAAATTTGTTATCAATTGTTCATTTTATCGCCCCACTTAGGCAAACTTCCAGCGTAGTGAATACCTTCACAGGCATTTCTTAACACTATTTTTTCAAAACTAACATTAAATCTCAACAAGGATATCAATAAGTATGGATAAAAACAAAAACAAATTTTCTAATTGCGCTAGAAAACGATTATACAAACCGACATATAAGTAAAACGGCCGTTTTTTTTTAATTTGAGAAATTGACGTTTAATATTATTTGGCTACTTGTTTTTCCTGTTCTTCTTCTTTTTTCTTCTCAATGTTCCCAGAAATATGAGGTCGAATTCCTCCTTCAACAGCAATGGTACGATCCACGTTTGCGCTACAGCAATCGATCGCGTTACGAGTTTCTCAACGCGATCCACCACCACAATGACATCTGGTTACCGGACACATACTTCATCATGCACGGTGACTTCAAGGATCCTCTCATACCGGTCCACTTTGCGTTGCGGATATATCGCAACGGCACCGTCAACTACCTTATGCGGTATTTCCATCGCCCTTCGCCCCTTTACTCATGTCAGTTGATCTCGCTCACCCTCCCTTTCTCTCTTTCTCTCTCTCTCTCTCTCTCTCTCTCTCTCTCTCTCTCTCTCTCTCTCTCTCTCTCTCTCTCTCTCCCTCTCCCCCTCTCTCTCTCTCTCTCTCTCTCTCTCTCTCTCTCTATCTATCTATCTATCTATCTATCTATCTATATATCTATCTTCTTTTTTCTTTTTTTTTACGGAAGGAGGGGAAACCTTCTATAAGACAGCCTGGTATTCGGGTAGCGTCGGATTCTTATCGACTAAAAACCCCTCCTCCCTCTCCACCCGCCCCACTGGACCCCGCATTACCATTTCCCTATTTCCCTGCGGAAAGAATCACCTTCTTGTTAAGTTCATTAAAAATTCGCGTCGAGCCTCGATTGTGATTCGTTTTTCCTTTTAATCTTTTCAGACGGCATCTCATCTTGTCGTGTCAGGGTAGACTCAATATATTTCCCTTCGACGACCCCCAGTGTTCATTCGCCATCGAGAGCAGTGAGTACAGCATCGATATTCTATTATATTAAATAGTAGTCGAAGGCTGGTAAGGTAGGAATTTATATTCAACGAAAGAAACGTTCAAACGTGTACCTTCCTTCGCCTTTTGGTTTTACTCGTTAATCATACAAGTCACGCATGTAAGTAAAACGCGAATCAAATTTACGGTAGTAAATATAGTGAGTAAGAAGAGCAAAAAAAGACTTTTATTAAAATATCAATTCATAAGTAAAAGACAGACTTTTTCGATTTCGGGCACCATGTTTTCTGTTGCAGTCAAAAAATTAGATCCCTCGCATATACAGGTATCACGACGCTGTCTCAAACTGTACAGCATACTCGAAATGGATCGAAATCCGCGATAGTCACCGGAACAGTTTTCAAATTCACTTGATTTTACTCATATATAATATCGAACTGCTCGGATACAAATCGCTTTGTGCCTGCTCTTCCGATTTGATCCTCATGGAATTTGAAGCGTGTGTAGCATACAAAAATGAATTAGCATGCCCTCCGAGGATCAGTTCGTCCAGTGTACGCGCATACACAGTCACAAATATATATACACACATGTGTGTTACGTGTGTCTTATACGAAGCAAAACGACGAGCGTGCCATTTCTGAAACGCGTCGTGACCTGGAAAGATACGAATTCCGTCGTTATACACAGTTTCTCGTACATTACTGTACATTATAAGTAACTACAACAGAGCGTACATTGCATAGAATGCAGTATCAGGCGTAAAGGTATAACTGTATATACGTGGGAGGGAGGATACACGAGAATGCTTTAATGCTTTGCACATGCTTCCATGTAAATACAACGTCTATGTGCTGCATGCATCTACGAGGGTATTCGCGACCTAAGGTCGTATAACTAATATAGCGTCGTTAACACGTGGGCCGATATCGAAAGATACGACAAATATATTCCAGCCTACACATATGATAAACATAACCAGAATAAATCGATGATTGAGGAAATACCGAGGGACGCGATGATTTTTTTCCATACTACAAATATTTGTTTCGACAATTAGGCCCGATGCAATTTCTATCGAAAAGAATTTAAACTATTCGTTGATTTGTTGACAACGTAATAGTTTTTTTTTCAAATTCAATCAGATATTTTTTCATTCGCAATGATGATAAATAAATTTAAGCGTATTTTCATTTAGAAATGAAATTGTTTTTCAACTAGTGCGATTTTCTTTACAGTATCTTACGAACAAACGGCAATTACGTACGTTTGGAAAAACGACGAGGCGACGTTACGCAAGAGCCCGAGTCTGACGACTTTAAACGCATACCTCATCCGGAATCAGACAATCACGTGTCCGATAAAAGCCAGCTGGCGGGGTGAGTTTGTTGGAGCTAAAATAAATTGCTATATATCTTTTCGTTGTCGCCCGTCGGATCTGCAATCACCTTTTTGTCACCTCCGATAATGAAGATAACTCCATTATGTATATACCTCGTATCTATGCATATATATATATACATGTATCCACGTATCTATATACAGACATATATATATATATATATATATATATATGTCCTTTCCATAGTGTCGAAAATCGCATTGCAAAATCTTCTTCCTCGTTAAACACCCTCTCTTGTCCCATTTACCCGAAACCCAATATCGATGTAATCGTATTACGTGCTCATTTATTTAACGCTATTATCACGATGTTATTCTCGATCTTTTAAAGCACACGGGCCTTTTAATAATTATATTATACATAGATAGGTACTACATGAAACTGTCAAGGTACGCCCGGCTTCTTATTGCACTTTGACGATTATTATTATTATTTTTTAATACATCTTTAGGCTATAGCTTGTGCTCTTCGATTTTTTTGACACACTGATGTGACTTTACGATGTAATTCAAAATACGTAACGATAACAAAAACTTTTCATTATCATCCGGACTTCGTCGTTTACGTACCTTTTTGTTTCGTCGATTTTATTTACGAGTTCGAGACAATTCAGCGACGCGGTTTACAATAACGAGCAAAGAAAAGTAAAATCATACATAAACCATTTGCAAATTTTCCTTTTTTTTTTTAAATCAAAAGTGAATTTTTCAACGCGATTTTTCCGGCTGCGTCGTTGAATTCTCCTCGAGAAATCCTCTTATTACTTATCCACCTTTCGACGATCGTAACGCCATCTCAACAACGAAGCGATTCGAAACGAAGAAGCAGACAGACACCTAATAAAGATCTTGATTGAATTGATGTTATAGACTGATGATTTTTCAAATAGAGTGAGTGAATGACTACTTTCTAAAATGTACGTTTTTAGTGACTCCATCTCCGCTACGCAAATAGTACTACATGAAATAACATATACTGGCTCGCTTCGTGAAAATTTCCTCAACAAACGTAAATGCGATCTCTCTGTCTCTCTCTCTCTCTCTCTCTCTCTCTCTCTCTCTCTCTCTCTCTCTCTCTCTCCGTCCCTCTTGCTCGTTCGTTTTCTGTTTCTCTCTCTCTCTCTCTCTCTCTCTCTCTCTCTCTCTCTCTCTCTCTCACTCCCACTCTCTCTCTCTCACTCTCTCTCTCTCACACAAACACAGACACAAACACACTCTCACCCAGATGCAAACACTCAGAACACGCGTGATCTATACAAATGTGTGGCAGCGATGAAAAATTCGTCCAATTTGAATTCGCAACGGCAGAGTACCTCTGTCTCTCTCGGAGCTCGTAATATCGCATAACGAGAACCGGCGGAGCGCAGAAGAGTAAAATGCGAAAAGGGAGAAAGAGGAGGAGAAGCGCAAGAGCGAAACGCCGTTCTGCCCGTCCATACGTTTCTAGGGTTTGCAGCCACCAGGGTGGTTTTTTTTTGGTTTTGTTTTTTGTTTCCATTTTTTGTTGTTTATTTTATGAATGCTCCCAACGGCCATTTGCACACCCGGAGCTTCCGTCGTGTAATTATCCCGTTTTCGCTACCCAGATCAATGCGTAAATGAACATTTACCATGAAAATATGTCGTCGAGGCCGCTCGTTGAAATTCGCACAAGAATTCAACGAATTTCCAATCGAACGAAATGCAAAATATTCGTTATTCGATTTTCCGTAATTTCGAAGTCGAATTCATCGTACTCCGTAAATTAAATTTCCAAAATATACGATTCGAGCAATCTTTCATTTCGAAAAGAGATAAATGTTCCCCTTCAAAGGTAAAAATAAAATGAAACAAATTGAACACCAATTCATCGTGATATTTCGTACAAATTTGCAAACAAAATCGATCGATAGTTTTTTTCTCCAATTGGAAAGGAAAGTGATAAATTATCTTTTTTTTTTGTTAATTCGGAAGATATGGTGACACGCAAATTAACAAATTTTCAATAGGTGGAAAGGATCGATTTGCATTTGTTTGTTAACACGATTAAAAATTCGACCGCTATTCAAAAGCGCATCAACAAAGAGAATAGATAAATGTTGCACGACACTGATGCACGCGGATGTGTGTTCGATATAAAAAGGAACAAGAATGTGAATGCGTCTAATAATCAATAATCATATGTATAACGTACATCTGTATATATTGAAATATCCTCGACCACACATTACTTACAGTCTGGCGAATGTCGAGAATGCAAATTGCGTGCACGCTCTGTGTGTAATATAATATAAAAATAACTAGACATAGTATTTATTCGTAAGTAAGATATAGATGGCTATGCAAGGGGTGAAATTCATTCTCTTTTAGCGCGTTTAGAGTGTTTGCAGTAGTGCGTGTCCCCTCCTTATATAATCAGAGGTTTCCACTGGGCAATCTTGGTTCCTGTCTCGCTTCTCAGCCAGACCGTCGTGGTTTGCTTCGACCTTTTTTCTTCTTTCTTTTTCCATCCCTTTGTGGACAATATCATTATTTATCTACCATCTTTACTTTTATTTTCATGTATTATAAAATCGGCAAAGGTACTCGACAATTTTTATTTCCCTTTGTTCAAGTCATTACAATATATATATATATATATATATTTCTTTTTTCTTGTATGGCAAGTGTCGACAGTGGTGTCATGTAATTCTGACCTTTTCAACTCACCGCGGATGAATATCGTCACAAGTATAGTTATTAGGGTGGAAGGGAAGAGCATATATAAAGGTCAGGTGGGGAGAAATTGAGCTTCCATAGTTTCAAGCTATATGCAACTGCGATTCTGCCACGATGATTTCGTGCTACATTGTAGGCATACGTGTCGAGGTGATGCAGTGATAAAGTTCCTCAAATCTTTGATCGATCAATTTTTTCTTCGCGCGATAATGACATTTTTATAAGATCATATTATCACCACGAGGTAATACTAATTCTATCAAACAATTCCTTCGCTGCTTAGTCGAGCTTTTCTTATATTTTTGTTTATTATTATTTTTGCACAATTCGATCGACAATGTTTCGATCGCGAATATATCCGAAAACGAGCCACGACGGATATATCGGGCATGCTTGGTCAATAGTTGCGGAAGGCTAAGGAGACATTATTGGATGACAAAAAACACTATACGAAACAGCAAATATTTCGGTGATCAAAAGAAAATGCAAAATTCGTTGAGGAAAGGAAAAAAAACGTATTCGAGTATTAGGAATTCGACTAGGAATTCGCAAGATCGGGGCTGTTCTGTTGCAGCTGGAGGACAACTGATTGTCGACTACGAGGACGAGTTCGATGAATTCGGGGACTCTAAGTGCTCGCTGTGCCAGCGCAGGTTTGAGGAGCAAGGTAAAAAGAATACAGAACAAAAATGAACTGAAATCGACATGTTGGTAGAAAAAAGAAAACAAAAAAAACAAACAAAAAGAAAAAAGAAACAAAAAACAAAAAACAAAACCATCGGTAGATCATTTTACGTGCTGTATGAATAGTATTTAGAGACTGTTTAGTGACCAAGTACACTTTAGACGCGAGAATCAAAGAACCAAGGAAGACAATACAAAATAATCGACAAAGAGGAGGCATTATACGAAGAAGGATAAATTTCAGAGAGGAGAAACAGAGACAAGGACCAAGCTTTCTCAATCGACCCACGTTATATGATTGATCACGAATATGGACACCTTAGACCCAAGTACCCGAAACCCTCACCTTAAAAGTAGCTTCGATGTCGCTTGTTAGCTCGATGTTCACCGGAATCTTGATACGTTGTGTATACCTGCAATTTGCGTCCCATTAATGTACATGCGAGATTTATCGATCACGATAAAATTAACATATCAAGGAAAGAATTAACAGATGCCATATCCACGATGAGGTAATCAATTTCATATATTTTATTTTGTTCGAATCGTTGAATACGTTTTTTGGTATTGAAATTCTATTCAAACTATCCGATATGACATTGGTTTTTGTTGAAATATTTTAAATGAATTATTTATATTTCTCCATTAATTAGAAAATTACTTTGGGATCTTACGGTAAATACGCGATCCACGATATAAGAGCCGAGTTTAGGTAAAATATACAATTCAAAATTGCACACGCTTACACATTTTTCGTGCTTATAAACGTTCGTTTCATAATTATGCTCATTACATGACTGGACGAATGAGAAAGTTCCGTGAACGTATAGTCAATATCGATTTATCATTTTCAATCTATTTGAATCTAGTTATGAAAACTATTGTTTATCATCAAAAACATTCGATACTTGCAAATTGTTTTATTTTGTATAGATGAAATTAGAAGCGCTTGAGTGTATTTATGACGTCTTGTCGAGACTGTTTGAATTGCCGTTATGCATCGCTCATGATAAAAACGCAGATGAAATATTTTCCGCAGCTATATCGTAGTATAGTAAATGTTCCACAGGAAACAAATCAGTCACTTTATTTTATCAGTTTTTATCGACGAGTATTATTTTTAATTGAATTTACCTTAATACAATATAATCCGATTAATTTATATTTTAATATACAAAAGCGAATATACACTTTTTTTGTATCAAATCGGATTAATTTCCTGTGGAATAACCCATAGATTTCTTTATTGGTCTCCACGCCTGATAATATTTCCACGAAAAGTCTCGTTTGCTAGAAAATTCAGAAAATTCTTCATGTATGTTCCAATAAAATACATCCTCGTCATCATCATCAGAGAGAAAGATAGCTAGCTAGATAGATATATAAATAGATAGATAGAGAGGGAGGGAATTAGGGCGAGAGAGAGAGAGAGAGAGAGAGAGAGAGAGAGAGAGAGAGAGAGAGAGAGAGAGCACATCGTTCATCCGTAAGCTTCTGACGAGATCAACGAGCCATCGTCTCACATTTCCCTCTTCATTACACTTAATTTGCCGACCGAGTTCGTCCTGATCCTCGTCGAACTCTCCTGTTGTTCTCCCTCCCACCGGAATCAATCCACTAGAGTGTCATCCGAAGCACTATCATCGAATTATCGATTTCATTCCCTCGCGATCAGCCGGAGAATATTATCCGATTATTCGTGCAATTTAAAGCGTTTACAAGAGAGACGTCGGTATCGCATTAATACATCCTGTACGGGATAACTACAAAAATATCAGGCTTTATAGAGAAAAAAAGAGTATTGGATAAAGAAGAAAATCCCAATGGCTGTATAAACTAATCGAAAGTTCGTGGGAAATGCGGAAACATGAAATTGACGTTTTTATCGCAAATTAGCTCGCGAAATATCGCAGCCGGCACGGGAGAGAATGAATTTTTGTGCGTTTCTTTTTGTTTGCAGCCTAGCACATCCGGATGGAAAACATCACTTTTTTTATCACCCTGTTTTGTTTGTCCCAAAGTGAACACGCACGTTGATCGAAAAGTGGATCGTTAATTAATCGCGAGAGAGAAACGCGATTCATTCGGAAAATAATGAAATATACATCAAACATCGATTACGAATTTTGGCAAAGTATTCGATATTCAATCAGAATAGAAAATAAAGAAGGATTTTTGTATTTCTTTCATGGATATGTGTAACGTCGTCAATCGAAAGTGTCTGTTTGTTTGTTCGAAAAAAAGGTAACTACAGCTGCCTTAAGGTGGATCTCATCTTCACGCGAGATCGTGCCTTCTACTTCACCACAGTCTTCATTCCGGGGATAATACTCGTCACGAGCTCGTTCATCACGTTCTGGCTCGAGTGGAACGCCGTCCCGGCCAGAGTCATGATTGGTAAACCTGTTTTGTTTTTACTTTGACATTTATTTTCGGTACGATAACAGGAAGTTACAGGCAATAAACTCAATTATTAATTAGCAATAAAACATAACGGTGCATGGCATTATTATAATTCTTCGTCGATTTTAAATTTTAAAAAAAGATAAAGAAACCATAGATAGTATTTTTTATTTTCATTTCTTCCATTTTTTCACTACCTATTACTTTATATGTACTTTTTTTAGACTTTCCAAAATTCCAAGTGACACCAAAAATATAACGGACGGAAATTGATTTTTGTTCAGGTGTCACGACGATGCTCAATTTCTTCACGACGTCGAACGGTTTTCGCTCGACGCTTCCGGTTGTCTCGAATCTGACCGCGATGAACGTTTGGGACGGTGTGTGCATGTGCTTCATCTATGCGAGTCTACTCGAGTTCGTGTGCGTCAATTATGTCGGTCGCAAGCGACCTCTCCACAACGTCGTTTATCGTCCTGGCGAGAATCCCGTCACCCAGGTACATTGCCACAAAAAGGTGTTTCAAAGCCTGATTATATCAAAGAAACAGAATATATTTGCGAAATGTTTCTCGCTCCGCTGTGTCCGTCCCAAACGAAATTTCTTCAACGAAAAAATCTACAAGTTTCCATATATAATGGTGACGAATTTTCAAAATCTTCAAATTTGTCGAAGCAATACACTTTTGAATCGAATTTTTATTATCGCATTGAAAAAGCCTTTGGTTCTGTTCAACGATCCAGTATTGTACAACGTTAATTGATCATTATTCATAATCATTGACATTATTTATCAATCATATTAATAATTTCGATAGCATTATAATATTATTAATCAATTATTGTCAATTCTTTAAAAATGAGGAGATCAATGTTGCGCTGTCATGCTCGAGCATTCGTAAAAACAGCCACACCTTGTGTGGTACATTCATACTATAAAGCTGAATTGTTGTTGTACATACTTACTATCGTAAAACGCAGCCTTCTTTCTTTTCAGAATCGAACGATTCCAAGACTCTTTTTTTTCGACTATTCATATGTCGCCTGGCCCATCCGCAATTTTTTCAAATATATAATGTAAAAATGCATGAAATAATTTTCAGCATAATATATTTTACAATTGATTAAAATGGTATTCTTTGGTGATACGATAAGAGCTTTTATGTCGATTGTAAAACTGACCCGTTTTCAAAATCGGTTGACTATAATCGCAGGATATTATAGATAAAATTACCGTGGGTCGTATCTCTATGGTCATATTACGGTAGTAATATAGTAATATTACCATGGCAATTTATAATGGTAGTATAGTAATATTAGCATTATAATATTATGGGACTATGGAATATTACTAATGTTACCATATCTGGTAGTTTCGGATTTGGGGGTTCTTTAAATCGTTCCCAGTAAAGGTGTTCCCAATAGAAAATCCAGATTGGGCATATTGGCCAATGACAATGATTTCAAATCCATATTTAATTTTTAGGGACGTGTCAAGAACGAAGCTCCAACAAAATTCAATTGTTGACAATTTTCCGAAAACTGCGATTCGAAAAAATTCTGTTCAAGCCGGTTGGCTGTTTGAACTGTTCGAACTGTTTGAGCCCCGCGGATCGTTCGAGCAGCTCACGCTGTTGAAGCGTTTCTGGAGCTCAAGCGCACTCAAGCGCCCTCGAACAATTGCCGTCGTTGCTCAAGCATGCTCGAGCAGACTCATACACATCACTACCCTTAATACTAATAGTTTTTTTCTTTTTCTTGTCGAAATCGACCGTCGATTGTAAACGACAAATTTTGTACAATTCCAACTCCTACGATAATAGTTTTGAAAAAAATATATATAAATGTATGTTTGATATAAATTAATCATTCTTAGGAATAATAACACGAGTCTCGTGGATCCTCGTGGTCGCAGATTTCCTTCTAACCTCAGAATTCCTTCACGTATATCGTGAAAATGTACCACGTACATTTTATATATTATATTTTTTGGTACCTGTTCTGACGGCGGTGGTCTGATAGAGTCTGGCGCATGACTTTAGGCGGAAATAATTAATATGAGCTATATTTTTATGACATTATTACGCAGATCAATATCAATTTGGATCTCAAGACCCTATGGATAATTCCGAAGGTCATCCCTACTCTCACTCGTTGTCAGCTAAACCTAGAGTCACGAATCGAGGACGTGGCGGATGTCAAAACCATTTTCTTTTTCTTTTTAATTTTGTTATCGGTTTTATATTTTATTTTATTTTTTGTTTTTCTAACATATTGAAATTAAACTTCCAACGGTTTTTTAAATGCTATAGATTCGTTTACCGATCAATAGAGCAGCTTTGCATTTAGTAAACTGGTTTATTATTAGAGTAGTAACCAGTATTTCTTTAACATTTTATATTGTTCCTTTGATTGTTTATTGTGTTTTTGAAAATCTTATTTGTTTATTTTTATTTGTGATTTCTTACTTAAATAATAAATATTCAACGTTAAAAGGAATGATATTTATTTAAATAATTGTATGCAGTCTATCGAAAGCTTGTGAATTCAGCATTCTCACGAACCTTGAAAACCGTGAATATTAAATACAGCCCTAAGCGCACATGCCGTTTCCGCACATATTGACATTTCAAATATGCTGCAGAAAGCATGGGTGTAAATGAATGCAAAGGAAACGGTGGATTTTGAAGTTCCAAATATATACAATACCTACTTTCAAGTTTTCCCCCTAAAATGTGTTAGTTTTTATTAACATCTTTTTAAACCTCAAAAGTTACTCGAAATCTGAATTATTTACGATTTAAATCAATATTAAAACATTATTCAAAATTATAAATACATATTTGTACGCATGTAAAGTACCTAATCTCAACATAAACTATGTGGTTTATGGGAACATCTAGCGATATTTTTATTACAACTATTATTTGTTCAATATTTTTTTTAGATTTTATCCTCAATTGGAGTATATGATATAAGAAAATGAGTTTATATTGGATTTTAATTGATAATAAAAAAATGGAATTTATCCCGGCCAAAGTTCAGAAATAGCTCCAGCTATTTTCAAAAATGGCTGTTCACCTAACAAGGAAACATTTTCCTCCGATTTCGATGAAATTTGATATGCTTGTAGAATGGACAAAAATAGGCGACACGTATTTTTTTGTACGTACCGAGTCCAATGTTTAAGGGGTGAAAGGAACCATCGAAAATCGGGGTGTTTTTCGTTCTTCGTCGATAACGTTTGAACGGTAGGAGATATGAAAAAGTTTCAAATTGCAACAACGTTTATATTTTCGCGTATTATGTATACACTGGATATAAGAATGGTGCAGATAACAACAAATTTCATAGTGTTTATTGCAAATTTGCAACTTTTACAAACGTATCTCCGAGAGTTTGTAACCGATTGGGATGCAAATTTGAATGCAGGTAGAGGATGAAAAAATAAAGTCGACGGGTTTTTTATTTTTCAACAAGAAATTTTTTTTGGATTGCGGTGAATTTAGGCATCTCTAATGACCCTCTATTTGTCCTCAAACATTTGGCTTACCCATCCGTTTTGTAGATATTTGCCACTTTTTAATCTAACTATCTTGTGCTACTCGCCTTTCTCTACTAAATTCTCGTGGGTCCACAAATCCGCCATTTTTTTGGCGTAACATTGACAACTTCCGTCTATAAAATCCAGTTGCATACCGAATGAGTAGCCCGAGTGTAGTCGCTGCACTTCGCTTCGCGTCGTCTTGCACTTTCCGTCCTTTGACTCACGCCCGAAAAACCGGCACCAGCCCGAGCGCAAACAAGGCGAGGAGAGACTCGGTGAAGTGACGCGAGGGCCCCGTCTACATTCTCGTGCTCGCGCTACCTCGCTTAACCTCGACGAGAATGTAGAGCTAGCATAGAAATATGAATTTGTTCGTACTAGAAATATTATTAACAATAAGGTGATTGTAATCCTAGCTCTACACTTTCATGGAGGTTAGGCGAGGCAGGGCGAGCACGAAAATGTAGATTGGGCCTTCGCGTCACTTCACCGGGTCTCTCCTCGCGCTCTCTGCGCTCGGGCTGGTTTCGTTTTTTCGGGCGCAAGTCAAAGGACGCGAGGTGCAAGTCGAGGCAAGGCGAGGTGCAGCAACTACACTCGCGCTTCTCATTCAGTATGCGACCGGATTTTTCAGACGGAACTTGTTAATTTCACGCCAAAAAAATGACGGATGTGCGATCCCACGAGAATTTGATAAAAAAAAAGGCGAGAGTGTAGACGGTCATTTCCTCGCATCATCTCGTGTTATTTTGCCTCGCATAACCTCGTTGAACCCCGCCTTGCTTAACCTCGCCGAGAGTGTAGGGCTGGCATGAAGAATTCGGAAAGAAATAATTTTTATCCGAAATTATAGGCTCTTGACTAACATTAGTTTTTTATTATTCTTGACAGTTTTCATGAATTTCTGTCTGATGAGCAGTATTTTTCTTCGAAAGCTAGGAACTTTTTTTATAAGAGGATGTATTATTTGGTACGATTATTTATTTTTAGCTTCGATAAAAGATAAGATACCTAAGCTGCTATTTTTGAAAAAATACCGACATAACCTTAATTCGTGTGTCGTGTCAGAACGGGTGCCAGAAAAATCTAAAAAAATGTATGTAAGTCTTCTGGACATACGTAGAGTAAAGCTGACAATGAGTAAATCTGAAACGGCGAGGTCCAAGCTAATGCTATTATTTCAGCGAATGGATCACATACAAGTCTTTAAGGCTAGCTGTACACTCTCGGCGAGGTTAGGCGAGGCGGAGTAACTCGAGATGGCGCGAGGAAATGGCAGTCTACACTTTCGCCTTTCTTTACTAAATTCTCGTGGGTCCAGACGTCCGCCATTTTTTTGGCATAAAATTGACAACTTCCGTCTACAAAATCCGGTTGCATAGTGAATGAGGAGCGCGAGTGTAGTCGCGCTACCTCGCTTAATCTCGACGAGAGTGTACAGCTAGCATAAAAGTTTCCTATTACAGCCTATATTTTAAGCAATCAAAAATTAAAAACTACCGACAGGTAGATAAATGGATATTGTCAAAACTATTAATCGTAAGTTCTACTATTATATGACATTTTCATCATCAAACGTTATATCGATAACGAATGCGTGTAATCGGTCGTACGATTAATATCGATCGCTTGGTTATTTACCTGAAACTCTTTTCAAGCCCATTTTTGGTAATAGTTTTAATAAAATTGCGAATGGCCTTGGCGACATTTCAATTCTCGAAAAAGAATTTTTGAATCATCCGATATTGAAGAAAAATGATGTCGTTAACGAATATGTTTCGCGATGCCGAACGATGCACAACGTCGGCAAAATCTGCAGCATCAACATGTCATATGGCGCACACATAAATAACCCTCACCATCCCGGCCCACCTCTCCAAATTCCCTAATGGATAAACGAAGGAAAATCTCGAATGACGCACTCCCTCTAGTCCATTCCGGTAGTGCGAACGTCCTCCTGACACAAAACTTTTCGAAAGTGTAGCTCGAAGAGAGTTACAGATGAAGAGACAGGGTACGTGTGCCCAATGAAACTCTCGAGAGTCGCAGACAATTCGTATAATTGCATAATTCGAAGCAAACTTTGAAACTCGCTTCGTTGGGATCTCGAACGAGGATAACGAAGTGCCCCGAAGAGAGGACGGCGGACGCAAAAGAGACCGAGAGACATTTCGCATCGACTTCCGGTCCCACTGAGAATTCCCTTTTATAAAACGGGCTTTGCGATTCGTCGACGCTCTTGGCCGACCTCGTTAAAATACTTGCCACGTCATTGGGGAAAAGTCGGGGGGGGGGGGGGGGGGGGCGAAGAAAAAATGATGCAGGAGGGAGGGGTAAGCGAGGGAACGCAAAAACTTGTAATATTTTACGTGAAAGCACGTATGTACAGCTGATTGTGAGAGGTAAAATCTTCGGGGCTTTTAAAAAACTTCACGGCATATTAACCCAAAATATACGAAACATAAACGAAAAAAACCGTAGTGACTTTGCGTTTAAATTTTAATTAAACAGGCAGAAATCGGATTCTCCTTTTTTTGTTTCTTGTTCCGTAATTCGACGGTACGGAATTTTTCATAGAATAGCATTACGGCATTTTTGAACTCACAATCAGTTAGAACGCACGCGGCGAGGCTGCCGATTGGTACAATGAGAATTTTCTTTTATACTTTCATTTTATCGCTCGCGACGAAAAAATAAATAAAACGCGAAATAACACTTTTTGTCCCCCCAAGTCGAACATGAGATTTTTTAAACATGAATCAGGTAAATGTATTTTAAAAAAACGTAAAATCATGCCTCACATCACGTCTCATCTGTGCCCCCATAAACCTGTCATCGATGTCGATGCGATAAATGTTTTTGATAAAAAAAAAAGCATTTTTAACTATTCCATATTTATTATTGTTTTCTTTTTTGAAAACATTCCATCACGGCAAAATGTATTTAATGACTTGACGAATCCATTGCATTGTCCGTTAAAATTTTATCGCGTTCGCATCGTGCACCTGTGAACTTGTTGGCGTGACATAATGCACAAACACGTATGACTTGTTTATCTTATGTATTATCTACATACTAATTATCCTACGATATTTACTACCACAGATTTAATTAATTCACTATATAGCGAGTTTTCATTGCCATAACAAACAAACAAAAAAAGGAATAGATCATAAATAAATGAATAAATAAACAAATAAATACATAGTTATATGTATTTATTTATTTATTCCTTTACGAATTGCTAGAACTTCATTACTCTCTCTGAATATTATTAATTATTACCACCGAAACATTTCAGTAGAACACATTAGTTACACTAATTATCTGGTGTAACTAGATTTTTCGGACGAATAAATTTTGCGAGTTTCGTAAAGCTGGCCCGACTCGTTCTTTTTTTTCGTAGAATACCGATGAAGAACTTTAATTGTTTTTCACGGCACGCGTAACACGGAATATCAAAAACAAAAACTTACGGCGTTACAAATTGTGCATGTCAATATTTTTTACTATTACTAGTTTCATTCTTTATATCTCTAATTGGTTTTTTGACTCGAATGTCTTCTACATTTGACCACTACATTTTTGTTCAATAATTTTTTGATTTCTCGACAATGCCCCCAACCCCCTATTTCGTGTCTTGGAAACCACAATTTTGGCATATTTCTAGAATTTCCTTCTTTGTTATAAACACTGAATGTCTTGTTTCCAATCAAAACCAAATTCTTTTATTATCTACTCACCAACAATTGGTATAATATTCGCTCCTTCTCTAAGAAAAAAAAGCAGGTAAAAAAATATCGCCACCATATAATCGTGAATACTACTATACTGTTGCAACACTTACTTAACAGCGCATTAAACTGACTAATTATTGCAACTGATACGACTCGCAGGGCTGCCGACTCATGTTTATGTTGCATGAGCGATCTTTCTCTTTACGTCATTGGCGTGCAATGATGCGATTAAAAAAATACAATAACAATAACAATATGACTTGAACAATAAACATACAATGGAGAAAATTCATCTCGATCGGGAAGTCTCCTTAAATCATAATTTCGCAATAATTATTATAACCAAAGTATTATTTAATTGGCCAATTAACAATATCTACAGCCAAATAATTATATATCGCGATCCGCATTGCCCATTAATAGAAAACATGGCTGGCTATCGGCCATCCCACTGTCCGTTAGTAAATTCAAACGCGCAAGATAGAGGCTCAATCATAAAGATCGATTAGTAAGATTGGTTGTTGGAATGTTGTGGTGAGTAAGTCTCTTTGTTTGGTGTCTGTGATGTTGCAGCGGCTTCCAGCGGTGCTCAGCAGGATAGGGATTATATTGGCCAGCCCCTTGGTAAGATCCCCCATTCGCCTTGGGGCTTGATAAATGATTACTCGCATCTCGGTCAATTCACCATTAAGCATAATTTTGTAAATTTGATATTTGACACGACATATTTTTCAAAATTGCGAATACAAAATTTTTCTATTTTTTTAAATTGAATTTCGAACCAGTCGATATTCGTTGGGACCCGACGTTTTTTTGTAAAAATATCGAGATGTACGTGATCATTATCGTCCCATCAACGTGTACACTTTGACCTCCGGGCCTCCAGCCTCGTCTCTTCTATATATCTCATTATATTTTTCAATTTGTCTGTTTAATCCTTTTGCAAACGGTGCCAATAAAAAAAAGAAAAAAAAACGAACACCAGCATGATCACACGTTGAGTGGAAAAACACAAGATGCCTTATCGTTGAAAGCTTATGTGATTTTATGCGTTCTGGAACAACTTGTACAATGTTATATCCAATATTGCGTCGATTGACTTATACCACGTGGATATAGGAGAAATGAAAACTCTTCCGAAGGAGTCGTCGTATGATAAATTGAAGCTATACAAATTTTCTCCTACATCCACGATTGACATCGAACGCCAATTAATTCAAGCATGTCCCATGAGCCGGAAGATACGGGTTGCACATTGATTTTTTCATTTTTTGTTAAATTTGCTATAATCATTATATACGAATTGTCTATATGTATAGCGGCATGACGAGTAAAATATTTCTATGAGCGGGGCTCGATATTCTTACGAATTTTATCAAAATTATTTCGATTTGAGCTTAGCATTTGGCAAATTGAAACTTTGGAACAACGTGATCGACGTCGCGTACAAAAATCTTCGACCTACTTTCGTATTACAGAAGCTGAACAAGACTGGCTCTCACTTTCTTTTTGGATATATTATTTTTAGGACTACGTATTTTTGGGATCGATGTTTTTTTTAAATATGCCTTATTAGGATCGTTGATTTTTTGGAATTTATATTAGGTGCTTTGTTTTCAGATCGAACAATGTTTACATTTGTGTTGTTGAGCCATCTCGTATTGAAAAATATAGAAACCTTTCCTAGGCATGCCCGATTACTCCGCTTGTGTACAGCACTACGATTATACAATATGCCGCTGCTTTCGGTAGTTTCAATGACAACAAGAAAATTATGCACCTACACAACTTTCATCACGAATCAAATCATTTAAAGTAAAACAAATTGTCTAAAATTATCATGTAAAAAGAAAAAATGAACTTGATTCATTAAAATGTCGTAGAGTGAACTGAGAGTTTGCTCGAAACGAAGAACTGCGACGGAGTAATAAAAAAGTCGACGATTTTTTCAATTTTTTACGTTGCAATGATAAGAGTCGCGAGCTTTGAATGCTATATATATGTGTGTCCGTATGGATATCTTCATATGTACATATATATGCGTAAATAGGGCTCGTACAATCGTAAGATGTATTACGTTACACGCTGTCCGGCTTTCTTTAGGTAGAAAATGCGTTGGAAAAACTCGACGACCTGAACAGGGAATTATTTGTTTTAAACCCGTTGCCAATATAATTTGCGAAGCTTCAAAATCAGGGACTTTGTATTGTGACCGGTACAACGTTTTGACGTTTTGGAGGAATACACGAGAGGCCTCGGACTTTCGGGGAAAAAAAATAATAAACATGAGAATTCGAAGCGAATGAGTAAAAGAAAAATCGAATCGTAAAGACCGACGTCGTGATATCCTGGATATTGTAGATATTATTGCAGCATGCGAAACGTAAATGAAAGGTAAAAGGCATGAAAAAAGTCGTTCAATGAGGATTATGATAATAGAAGAGAGAGAAAGAGAGGAAGAGAGCGAGGAATCCGCTTTTTCTTGAATTTTGCAACACCGCTTACTTAATAATTTATATGCAACAGGCCTAATAAATTCCCAAGCTTGATATACAGGGTCTTCAAAAAGTCCCGGACCGGTTGAATAACTTGAAACGTAGGCGTTGCTCAAAAAGATGGTTGAGACAAAAGTTGTAGGAAATTTCCCTGGCTATCCAACCGCGACCTCGGCTGTGACTTTGACCTTGACCTTCAAGGTCATGTCCATTTTTTTAAACGACAACCCCCAATTTTTACACCGAAAATGAAAAGAGCGGAAAATTTTACGTCCAGATACGATTTTTACTGTTGGAAAAATTTGACCTCAAGCAGGTCAAGCAGTTACCGGGTGGATATCTTGAAAAGTAGGCGTCACTCAAAAAAATGGTTGAGACATAATTTGTAGGAATTTTCCCTGGTTGTCCAACGGCGACCTCGTTCGTGACCATGACCTCGACCTTCAAGGTCATTTCAAGGTCAAATCCATTTTTTTTAATAGGCAACCCCTGCTTTTGACATTGGAAATGAAAAAGGGGGAAAATTGTATGTCTAGATACGATCTTGACCATTTTATCGAATGCTTTAAAAAAATTATTCCTTAATATGACCTTGAAGATCAAGATATTACCATGGGACAGCCAGGGAAATTTCCTACAATTTTGTCTCAAGCATTTTTTTGAACGACGCCTCCTTTTCAAGATATCCAACCGGTCACTGTTTGACCTTGATTTGACCTTCCGAGGTGAAATTTTTCGAGTGGTCAAGCTCGTATCGAGACATACAATTTTCCGCACTTTTCATTCCCAATGCCAAAAGGAGGGGTTGTCCATTAAAAAATGTATTTGACCTTGAAATGACCTTGAAGGTCAAGGGGAAAAGGCCAGGGAAATTTTCTACAACTTTTGTCTCAAGATCGTTTCAAGTTATTCAACCGGTCCGGAACTTTTTGAAGACCCTGTATATATAATATATCACAATGCTCTGTATATATTTATAATGACAAGACCGCAGTTCATCCTTGGCAATCAATATTTATCGAAAAGAAAATCACGCCACAAATATAATTTTGCCGAGTCGAGACCGTTGAGGAAAAAGTGGATCTCTCCGAGAATATGTTTGTTCGTATATAAGTTTTTCTGCTACGGAAACCCTGTCGCAGGGTGAAAAGAAGCGGGAAGGAGGCAATAATACCGGCACCGGTCCCGGGGCCAATGAGATCATCGCCTGCACGAATTGCGGTCCGAATCCTTGCACTCACACGGCGACAAACGGATGCGCTGCCGAGGTATGTACATATCTCAAACAACGAATCTACCGGTTGCGATCGATATCTTGGATGAATGCTCGAGTGGGAATGACTTACTTTTTTAAAAAATTATTTACGTAAACTATAAAGATACAAATTTGTAAGGAGGAGTCTATTGTTTTTGTATTTCAACCTTGGCATTACATTCGTATAGCCTTAAATTACAAAATTCATCTCCATTATGAAGGCAATTTTTATTTAATAATGTGCGCGCGAGACAGAAATTAAAAAGGCTGTCCGATACATTTAAACATCCAACAAAAATTCATCCAAACATACTTACCCGTAAGTGAAATTCAATTGTGATTATATGGAGAGGCCCTTTCGAGACGACTACCTCCCTAAAATCGTTACTTTCCGCCAGGTGCTGCCACAAAGTCCCTACACCCTCCGACCTCCACCATTGTGTACCATCTTTCAGACGCAGACGCACACACTCAGACCGCTTCGAGAATACAATTTGCAAATTATTTCCCACCATTTCATCCTCGTCGTTCCCGTCGTGGCTGAGAATTTACGAATCGCGCTATAGAGAATGTAACAAGAACGCGCTGTGAAGCAAGATGAAAGGGGTATCGCGTGAAATCGCGAGTACGATAACCCAAAATTCCGGCCTATTTATTTTCTGAAGTGATTAATATTTAAGACACGCGCAAAGTACTGGTCCCTGGCGAGTTAATTCCGCACAAACTAATGCCTTCCTCTTTCGTTTTCGAGAAAAACTTGGCCGTAAATTTGTGAAGTTACGTTGAATTCCGACATAATCTTTCTTCTACTTTCCTTTTCTGGCTATCCATACAAATAAACTTCTTACCGCCATTTGTGTCCATAATATTTCTCGCTCACCGTACGATATTGTCACATCAAACACGAAGAACATTATCAAGATGGGATAGAGCATATACAGAATATCCCGTTTGAATAAATCGATGGAATAAGTCAAGGAAATTAGCTCGTACAAACGAAAATTTCCCATGAACGTTTTATGGTTTAAGGGGGGGGGGGGCACGATAGTCGTATTAAAGGGGTTCGACATACTCGGAAGCCCCTATCTGAACTTCGTTTCGTCAAATTAAGATTTCTCCAAAACTATTCAACATTGTTCGACGATTTTTGTTATATTTTGTTCAGAAGGACTTTATTGATAATTCTATATATGATTTTAGAGGATATTCAAATTAGAAAAGTTTTGGGACCATTTTAAAGTCGAAAAAGATTGGTTCGAAATATGCCTGTTTTCTAAGTACCTTTTCTCAGCAACCATACGTTTGATTTTTACCATTTTTTGTGTGTGTATATATTAAAGTGTTATAAAAATTGTGTTATAAAAATAAAGTTCTTCTGAAAAAAATAAAAGAAAAATCGTCGAATAATGTTGAAGAGTTTTGGAGGAATCTTAATTTGAAGCAAAGAAGGTCAGGTAGAAGCCTCCGAATAAGTCGAACCCCCTTAAGGATCGTGTATCTCATCGAGGTGATAAAATCACGTGAAGCCTATCTAACTCGCCTACAATTAACAATTGTAGGCGAGTTAAATATAACGAAAACGAATGTTTCTAGCCTAGAAAATAACGGAGCGTGGCACTTTGAATTCGTGAACAAAATTTGATTTTTGTTAATCAAACGTAAACCAACATTCGGACCCAAACAATGTCATTGAAAACCTATCTACAGTAATGAAAAATTACCATGATGTGTCCACCTCGAAACTATAAAACTTTCATGAAAAACCCCCACCTTATGATCTCATTTTCTCGACACCCTTAATATACAATCATGCCACGATAAAGGTAGACAAGATGATAATAGCTCGGCTCTCTATTATTATATAAATTTTATGGTGCATCTATCTATTACTAAACGGTGCACGTATCATCTCGAGAATGAAGCTTTACCCAATATTCGTCGTCGATATGCGATATTTCGAAAGAATACATAATTTCATTGATAGGTAAAAAAATAAGAGTAATATTGATTTTTTCGTTGATTTGATGAGTGAAATTCATCGAGTATACTGAT
Organism: Netelia virgata; assembly: GCA_951802705.1. NCBI lineage: Eukaryota > Metazoa > Arthropoda > Insecta > Hymenoptera > Ichneumonidae > Netelia > Netelia virgata. Next base: position 24,833,944 of record OX637867.1, read on the forward strand.
CGCATGCATGGGTGCAACCCCGTAATGACCCTGAGTAGTGCTGCTTTGTTCAGGTACGAAAGAAAGAGCCGCCGCATCCGATAAGGGTCGCTAAGACGGTCGACGTTATTGCCAGGATCACCTTTCCGATCGCCTACTTCGTGTTCCTCACGTTTTTCTTCATACACTACAAGGGAGCCTCGTAGATCCAGCTAGTGTCGTTCGGGTCCCGCAGTCGTTACGACGAGACCGGTGATAAATATTTGGAGCCGAACATTGAAAAAATTGTTGAGGTAAAAGAACGAAAAATCATCGACCTCGTCCAAGAAGAATCGGAGAACCTAAAAGAAGATAAAAATAAGAAAAAAGAAAACATTGAAAAGCATTGTTGTTGGTGGGTTCGAATCGTGATTAATACCAAATTGTGATGGATTAATAGGGGGGATATTATGTTATAAAAAAGGAATACCAGAAGAAAAAATACGAGCACTGCGAGGAAGAGTGAGAATAATGCTTCGACGCGTAATGAAATGCTTATTAATTAGCTTAGTTAACGAGAATCAAGTTTCCCTCGAAAAAATTGTTTATTAGTTCGATAAGTGCAAGCGTAAAAAGTGTCTCGGTTCGTCGTAAATTTCGATTTTTTTCCCTTCTCACCGATCGAGAAACTCGAATGGACGTTGTCTCGATGAAAAAAAAATGCTGAAACAAATTGAACGAGCGGTGCTTCGAAAATGTATTCATCGATGATGGATTTTCGTCAAGAAAAGGAACCCGAATGGAACGAGTTATAAATTGTAGTGAACGTTATTTGTATGAAATGAAAAGTGACGAAAAGACGATTAAAATTATTAACGTTCTCATCTCGTAATAAGGAAAATATATGAAAGTAATTAGACGTGGTGCTCTTCGGGAACGCTGACAATTTCGCCAATGTTAAAAGGACAAATGAAACAGCAGCATAAGAAAACAGAAAACTATTAAAGCACGACACAACTCGAATGAATCAAATGTAATTTATTTATTAAAAAATTAATCTCATTGCGCCGTAGAGCGTATTTTGTAGGGACGTAAAAGACCGCTATCGATTAAACTACTATATTTTTTAATAATTAACCATTAATTATTAATTGTTTTTAATAGTTCTGCTACTTGTAAATCGATACGATAATTATCTCTATTTATTATTGTCGCTGTTAACCGCCATTATTACGATCAAAGTGTATGAAAAAAGACAAGAAGCGGATGATGAAAAAAGTAAACTCATCGCGCAGAACTGTGCGAGTACGCGAGCGAACGGTAATAACTGCGTACTATATTTGTGCCCGATAAGTATTCAGCAATATTTACAGACCAATATGAATAATTAGCGATAATCTCGCTGTCGAACGACGACGAGAATGATCGAAGCGTAATGACGTAGTATTTAAATGATAAAACAAAAAAGTAAAATGAAAAAAAAAAATACCGAAGAAACGATTTGATTTCTCGATACAAGAGGCAGATTTAGTAACGACGGACACGAAATCATGTACTCAACGTACTTGTATGCGAAATTAGTGATTTCGGCTATAGGGAGAACCCAAAATCATTGATGAACCAGATGACAGATCAATAATAATAAACAAAAATAATAATGAAAAAATGCGCGAACGTCCTACCACAAAAAAACTGTTTATCGTCGCCGCCGACGACCACGAGTAGTGCCGAGATTTTCGCATCACAGCGTACATTATCCACTGATATATACATATATCTTTCTCTCTACACTTCAGATCTCATCTGAAACTGACTGCCAAAAATTCAGTAGATGAGGCGCACTTTTTTTACATATAAATAAATTTAACAAATCAACTACGATATTAAATTCAATCGTACTAATATACCTACTTAAGTCAGCGTGTGCGAGATCGGATCTTTTGAGCCATTGAGAATGAAAACTCTTTGGGAAAGGGATAATCGAGAAGTCTGGGTTCGATCGTTTTCTTATAAAAAAGAAGTGTGAAAAATAAGAAGGTATTAGGTACGAGTGACATAAATGTATAATTCAAACGTCCATACGATATTAGTAGAAAATCTGACGTAATTAATACATACACGCCATTATTAAAAGAACGAATGATCAGCAGGAGACAAAAATAATCGAATGGCGGTAGAGAAAAGAAGAAATAATGTTGTCCCTTCTCGTAGGGATGGCTCGAAGATTGCGGTACGGCTTTTTTATGCATCGTTTTCACGGTACTCCGTAGTTCTCTCGTGATAAAATTTATAATATGTATGAAGAACAAAAAATACGTTAAATAAAAAAATGACGAAATATAGGAAAGAGATCGGCCGCATAATGCGATTTTTGAAAAATAAGAATAATAATTACGAGCAAATATTATTATTATTATATATGTATATATATAATACTAATAATATTAATCAATGGCAATATAATAAATATATATACATACATAACTATAAATATATATGAGTTGCCTCGGTAGAAAAGAACCTCGATAAATACAATTGCAAATGTCTATAAATTTTGTACACTATTACATCCATCCAAAAAGACTCCTCTGCTGTTCTTTCCGTCGTTTAATCGAATTTTCTCCCAGTTAAAGAAAACACGATCTCACGATAAGATAATAAGAAAATTGGAAATGTTTGAGGAGAGAAATTCGGGCGAATATCAAGCGGAGAGGTGTCCTCCAATGTTAATTGTTCATTCTAGTCACGTAATTTGTCATACATTACACTATAATAAATTAATAATAAACAGTGTAACGGCATAGCAAGACAGAAAAAGTAAAAGATGTGTTACATCTCGTGAGAATTATAATATCGGCGATCATCGCGCGCAATTAGTTTAGACGTGTATCAATTTTTCTGATCGAGCACGTGTGGACACAAAGCCAACGCACGACACACGGACCCCATTCGAAGTTTTTCATTTTGCGTTTGGCAATAATAAAACAAAACATTATTTAATTTTCGCGCAGTTAGACAAGAAAGGCGGAATAAATTGTCGAGCCTCAAATTTATTGTACAGAATTGTTGCGAATGACACAACGAATAAGCCCGATATTCAAACAAAAGTGAGATTATATTGAAAGATTAAAACAATGATAATAAACGACGAAATGTCTTTTCGCGTGATTGAAACGAGTCTGTTCGGAACGGAACGAATGTATCAGATCCGCGATTTTACAAAAGGGGTAGTTTAACGTTAAACGTGAAATCAAACAACGGAACCACGAAGGAAAGGGAAACATAATAAGAAAATGTTTGTAACACTACTGAAAAACCAATTTGTATACCTCAAAACAAGAGAACAAAACATGCTGATGCCGCATATCCGTAGTAAATAGGTCAACAAACGCTATGTATAATTAAAAGATATATATTATCATTGGTGATAAATTTCAATGCTCCACGGACCAAACCGCGTTAATCCTACGGACTCTTTATTATCGTAGTAGCAGCACTTACTACGCTGATGCCCACATGTGAAATCTGCATAACTAACATATGTTTTGACATTACGCATCGTTACAACAAACACATCTATATGGGGGGATCGTTTCACCATCGATCACCAAGCAAACCGGTGCCAAATTTTTCATTCGGCTGTCATTTTTATCGTTCAATTAATTAAGAGGCTCTAGGCGCCCTCTGCTCCACGAAAAATCAAAATTTTACATTTTTCATGTATGGGAATAATTAACGCTGCTTCATCGGTTTCCGATTTTATCGGTTCCGCCAATAACGGACAAACTGTCTACGCTTCAACCTTCCTGCCTCTTCTTGTCACTCGCTAAAATAACAAAATTTGTGTATTCACAGTTCCTTCGACCAACAGTCGTTCTTTTTTTCCGAAAGTTTTTTTGATAAAAACTGAATTCTTTAAGCGAAATGCCGAAATGGTCTGTTTTGATAACTTCAGCTAAACCGAAGCCATTCCACAGCAATTGTAACCACAGTCGGTGGTTTCTGAGTTATAAATTATCGACACTTGCTATGTTGCAACAAAATAGCGCTATTTTTGGCAAATATCATCTTCTTGAAGCATGGATTCTCGAAGCTTAATTAATTTAATACGTGAAACACTCTGATCTCGGCTATCTCAAAAACCAATGTACAATTAAAGTGTCTCGAAATTCGAAATCATCCTTTTTCTTACTAAAATTCGAACCGAAAATCCGGACGAACGAGAAATTTGGTACTGGATGCTTCGTTGATGATTGGAAGATCTATATACAGGGTGTCTCATATAAAATGGAACGATAAACTACAATACGAGACAAATTTTCGACGAAATTCGTGGAGGTTCACCAGGGAAGTACGATGGTCGTATTTTAACTTTAGCAGCGGTAGTATCAAGGTCAGATGAAAGGTCACCTTCGATGCTTTTAGGACAAGCTGGTGTTTGTCATCTCACAAAATTGTAGTCAGATCGATAGAAGATCAAGGAAACAAAATTCTTTCGTTTATATTGACCATCGTGGTCATCGCATTTCCCTCTCGACACACGATACAAGTTTAATCGAAAATTTCTTCTCGGGCGGGCTAATCGTTTATCGGATATTTTATCGTTTCATTTCTGTAATGAGTCATCCTCTATATAATAGAATATATTTATTACCCAGCCAGCAAAACATAATAACAATTATAATACATACATCGTAATGATAATAATAATAATAATAATAATAATAATATTATAACAATGGCGAACGAGAATTAACATGAGAAATGTACACGAAAAACGCGTCGAACTCGTTTCATTACGAACGACCGAGTAAAGAAGAAAGAAAAAAAGAAACGTTTCTATTCGATTCAATATCCCATAGTTTAAACTCTTAATGAGGTTTTTATAATGGGTTATCGATGAGACTTGTTCAGAATTGTGTGCATTGGGACGAATATAACGTCAAAGATAGAAAGAACGTTTAAAACGATAATGATAATACAGGCGCCGCGAAACCGTTTTAATTTACATTTTGAATGCATCGCGACGATTTTCAACATGAATAAATCTCGTTCGACTTCCGTTTGTTACCTCTGCTGTGCAGTTGATTGTACGATAGAAAACACACACACACATACACACACACGTACACCAAGTGCGCATATAAACACAATGTGATAAGTATTTCGATTTGTCGGTGGTGATGCTCACTGGCTGAACGTGGAGGATAATTAGGGATTAAAAAACGAGAGAATACGACAAAGTTCGATGCGTCGAGGAGAGCCGTTTAACGCGATATCGATATTCCGTTGCATTCTCAAAATCGAATGTACACAAAAAATTCTGATTTATGTGTCGAGGTACAAATTTACGTATCGGAATATGTAATAATAACGGGTTGACGAATGAGCTAACGGTTGAGGAACGAAAAACCATGTCGATGAGAAATTCCGTGCTAATGTGATATCGTTACTTTTCGCTATAACGTCGATATAAGACTGGATAACGGTTAAAAAAAGGGAAATAATTGATATTTTATTGTTGCACGGAAAAAGCATTTGAGTCCGTTACGCGAGTCAATGACTCACAACTTTTAACAGGAATTAATAACTCTTACAACCCTTGAGAGTTTCGTTGAATGCGTCTCGTTTTTGACAGACTTAAAAAAAGAAAGAAAATAAAATCTCGAGACGGCAAAGATTGGCTACCGTGCTAATACCGAATAATCGGCAAATGTGACGAAAGAAATTATGGAACGGGAGAGATGTCGGAAACAATTAAAGTTATTTTGGATCTTAAAAATTCAAGGGATATCAATTCTAATTACAAATGTATAGCGATATCGTCTATGTGATCAAAATTATAACGATTTTCGGTTATTCTCGGTCTCGTTCCACTTAACACCTACAATCCCGCGCAACGGCTGAGCGTCTCCCTCTATATTTATGTCCAGCTCGCCAATTCTATTCTTGTTATTTTTGTACCTTTCCACACTTGAACAGAACATACGACAAGGATATACAATTTTGCTGTGAAACAAATATAAATAAATAAATAAATAAATAAAAGACGAACGATTGAAGCGCGTGATATCAGCCGAGGTTTTCGAATGAACGTAACGATATTATACAGTCTATATATTTAGATATAACATGCGACGAATTGTCAAACGCCAATAAATTGCTTTCTCGTTTTCGAAAAACTACACCAGACAAGAAAGCTTGATAAGAGGAAGATAAGAGAATAATACGATAATACAGCATGTAATATCGAGCGTAGGCTTTGTTGAATTCTTCATGCATTCCATTAAGGGGATTCTCATGATAACGGCATTCATAAATACGTCGATAGAAAGATGATAAGTAGATGAGAATTAGAAATTATATACGTACGTATATTGTTTTTTTTTCGTTCTCGTGTTAAGATTCGAAATCCATCGCCTGAAATTATGCGACCGCTAAACTGGATTCGCCTACATTTATACATATGTACATATAAGAATAAACAAAAACGAGAAAGATGGAAGAATTTAAGATACGGAAAGAAATCGGGATGATGCGAAAATCATGTTGGTATGAGCCTTATGAAAAAGAAAACGTTATATTAGGCAGCTGTCCATATTACTTATTACGCGTATTACAATTTTACAACACTATATTATTATTATTATTATCATCGTATTTATTAGTTTTTATTCCTTGTTATTAGCGAATGGAACAACACCATCCTCATGGTTAATCGTGTATATAAAAAATATTATGTATACACATACGTATTATATACCTACGAATATGTGAGGGGTTTCGTGCAAAAATCATCAACGATAAACCCTGACCCTCTCAGATTTGCTCCATGATCATTTCTACGATTTGTTCAGTCATCGTACGATTTTCATCGTTCTCAAAACTCACAACAAAAATGTTTTTCTTTTTTTCTCATTCGGCAAGTTCTTTGGAATGTTTTTTTCGCTCTGATGCTTCTCAATCTTGCCACTCGCCAAGAAACGTAAATAATGATGCGCGCAGTGATCTATGCAGTTGCTAAAATACTTCGGTACCCGCATCGATTTTCTTAATGATTTTACGATAATATCTTTTTCGTTACCGTTTGCAAACAATAATAAAGTTGATGATTCGTAAAAAAACAATAATATCTAAAAAAAAAGCAAGAAAAGTTGTTTCATGCTGTACAAAGAAAACATTAGAAAATCGTAACAATATGGCATGATGATGTATATATAAAATCCCGAATTTTTTTTTTCGCTCGTTCCAAAAATACGTATGACACTTTAGAAATAAGGAGGAAAGCTCGATGAAAAGAGGAGCGTTTAAGAAATGCCGATTGCTGTCGAACTCCTAGGACAATCATAAATCAAATTTGAAAGGGTCAAGGTCAGACGTAAGCGGAGTTGGCGTGGGTTGCCCCATATACATATATACATATGTATATTGTATTAAATCTGCACTTCTCAATGCCTCAATGACTGTCGAATATGATTCTCCCGAGCAAAGAAAGTGTGCACAGAAAAATATCTGTGATTATAACTAAGCCGAAACGCGCCGCGTTGTGCCGTTACTATTTTTCGCTAAAATACCAAATATAAATGCAGATTTAAAAACAATATTTAAAAAAGCATATAATTAATGAGCGCTAATTTGTTTTCTTTCTTCGAGGGCAGTGGGGGCTTTGCAAGAAATATATTATATTAACACATCCGTACACGAACACACATTTATTAATACATAGTTTCAATTGTTACATAAATAACACGATACATGTGACACACAAACAGATCAAACTAACAAAGCGTTATTACGTGCGCGGACATTTAACGCTACGATACCCCGAAATACTAAGCGATCTTGAATTAACACACTATAGTAATATACATTCGACGAATGATTTTTAATCGTAAGCGAATTTATTGATTATTACAATGTATCGTAACGATGATTGATTATCTAATTTCTCGGCTGTGTTTGTAATGTACATGATTACATAATAAAATGTCGATTAAAACTACGATTTATTCGATACGAGCGTCGAAAGTGACAAAGATTCACATTTTCTGGTCCGAAGTGTCTCCCAAACGGGTCAGACGCTGGCTGAGGGATAATTGTGAACTGTATAATCTCGTTGGGCAGACTTGACCGTTCTCGTATTTTTTCCCTGCGAACCAAATTTTAACAGTTTTTTTTGCCGGCCGAGTCGACAACGATGGATCGATTACTTTCATATCTATGATCATCTTTAATTATTTTTCTCTCGGTAGGTATACATCTTTGTCCGATAATCAATTAAATGCATACTTTTTTGTTTTTGCCACTATTTGTTTGATAAGCTTGTCTTGCAAAATCGATGGTTGCTTATAGAAACGGTGCATACAAAATTATGTGCAAATCTTTTCTAAAATAGCAGAGTTAGAAAGATGTACCTTCTCTTCAAAAAAGTGCAATACTCGCTCATATTATTGTTAACACTTTGCACCAGGCTCTTGCAATTAATTATAAAGGAACATAGTAAATCTAGCTTATAATAGAAATGTCTTTTTCGATGATATACAAAAAAATTACTGGTAATTATGCGGCCTAAAATTACGTGAGTGCAATATCTGTCAAATATATACATTTTCTTCGATTTTGTCACTCGATTGCACAATAAAAGGTATGTGTGGAGTTGCAAAGTTTCTCTAATTAAAGACACGCACTGTGAATCTGTTTTAAATTATTCAAAAAAAATACTTGTTTTTTCGTCTTCGCCACAGATGCTCCGAATTTCCAAGAAAGCAACGACGGAAATCCCGAAGGTCATCGTATTTAATTCCAAAAGTGTCAGATTTTCGTGATCGTCTCTCCAAAAGTGGATTGGAATTTTCACACTTTGGTCTTCATCAGGAATTGCTCATACATTTTCTCTATGTCGGTACAAAGAACGTAAACGTACTTACATTTGTAAATATACGAGAAGCTCGAAGATGTCGTCCCGTTGGTTAGCTGTTCTCATTTATTACAGCGTGATGTGGTAAGTAATAGCCATTTTCGTTGCTTTCGTCTACCTGGATTGGACTCGTACCCCAATGCTAGGTATTCTTTTATGATCGCAGCGTGTCGAACACGAAACAGCCGGTTACCCTTCAACCTCTTTTCCACTGCGTTGAAGCGGTTGAGTGCCTGGGCTCGTGATTCTCCTAATTATTCGATTTTTTCATTAGTCGGCAAATCGTGTGAAATAATTTTCGGAAGATTTTTCTTCTTGTCCTTGTTCTTGTGCTTGTTTTTGTTCTTCTTGTTCTTGTTCTTATTCTTCTTCTTCTTCTACTTCGAGAGACAGAGAGAGAGAGAGAGAGAAAGAGAGGTGGACCTTTTCAACCTTTTCCCAAAATTTCGTGATTCGCCTACATTCGCAAAAAATGCGCGAGATTAGGGCAATGAAACGCGTTTTGTCATTGAATTTGCCTTCGATGACCCATACGAATTGAGTCGTTGATTATTATCGATACTAAAGCTTTTAAGAGTGGGACCCGAGCTAGTCATAACATTTATTGAACTACTTGTACGTCCGGCGTTGCTTCAGTACTTTCTGTTACTGCGAGAAATTCCAAGTTTCTGGATAACGCGTTTAGCGACGATCTTAACGTTGCCATTAAAATGTATTTTGTGATAGTGTTATTCATCATATTTATGGGCGGCCGATATCTTTTCATTGGAAGTTTCGGTTGTAACGCGAGTCGCTATGTGACAAAACTCATGTTGGCGCATGTGTCAAGCATTCCTCGGCATCGTATTGCAGATACCGTTGGCTATTGATAATAAGGACTTCCGCGGTCGCTAACACATCACGCAAGCCTGTAAATATGATATACTAAAACATTGTTTAGCGCTTTGTAGTTATGGTGATTTTTCTTAGGTCGTACGTGATGTCTCGCGATGGAGTTTCGTTTTGTGCCGCTTATCGCATATTTTGCTTTTTTGCTTTCCGTGCATATATTTTGTAACCTGGCTGCTGCAGCCAGTTTAGGCAGAAGTGCAGGGCAGCTTTTCATACCGCTTGAATTCATCTATCTACATCCAATTTATTAAACTTTGGCCAGTAGAACGAAGAGTGTACCGCATTGTTGCATAAAGTGCACGATTTCTCCGTCGTGGTTGCTAACCTGTGAGGTCGTCGTGTTTCCTCCCTGTGACGGATTACGTGATTGTTGGCGATTTGTAAATTGTGGTTCGGCGTAGACGTTGCATTGTTGAGCCGTCACAATTAAAAACTCAATGTCTTTTGTTGGCATGTCCGTGTTTGCGAGGATACGTTCCTAATCTCATTTTGTGTCCTTGTCCAAACATAAGACTGTTCTTCTGATCTACCCAAAGCATTCAAGGATCTGATTTGTAATCGCGCATGATTACCCACATCTTGCAATTGATGCGGTTAGCCTGTCTCTACTGTTAGCATTTTTCCATGCTGCTGTAACAGACCACTGAACTCTCCCGTGTATAGAGATGCGTAACACGGATCGATTTTTCTTTTCGAGGCAGGGCAAGTCCTTTCCTCAGGGACTGAAATTTCGCCTTTATTTTACCGCAAGATTCGGTTGGAGGGGTTTTCGACTAGGACGGCACCGTCGGTTTCGACAATCCGATGGTCAGTTTTGATAATGCGAAAGATTGTACGATAAATGATTCGACTCACTCTTTCGTTGGTTGTGTGGTGCTGAAGACTCGTGGATGCTCGATGTACCGCAGCGGTGACTCTGGAGACACGGTGAGGAGCGAAGGAAATATGCTGGATACTCGAGATTGAATACAAAGTCTTTATTCGTGGCACAACCTTGCTGACTCTAAGTCAGCAAGGTGGTCCCCGTTGAAATTGTAACTGCCTCCTTAGCGGAAGGACGGCCCTTTTATACTAATTTTTGGTGGTTGCTTAGGGCTAGTTAAATCTTCTGATTGGTTGGTTACATTTTAATTCGTCCTATGATTGGTCATTTACAATTGGTGACCTAGCTAATAAGCAGGGATTCCTGGAAAGAGCACTTAGGCTTGCTTAGGTTGGACAGTATATGAATTATTGTTTCGTCCTAAAAAGGGGTGATTTATACAGATATTGGGTATGTTCATCTCGCTCGTGAGTCACGGTTCATGCGTTAAACGGAAGTGACTTTTCAACGAAGTGTCAAGCTGTCCGCTAATGGATTAATTTCAGAGTAGTGACTTCGATGCCTCCTCTCGTGTATGCAGATGGGGAATGTCGGTTAAATAATCAATATCGAATTCCCTTATGTGTATCAAATGAGTACGCACGGCAGGTGGTGCGTCGTTCATGAATTTCGTGTTGTGCGGTTTTCTCGAATTGTACGAAGTGCGTTTAGACAACGATACTTGGGTCGTGGCAGGTGGTAAGTGAAGTTTCCAAATTGTGCGATATGCTAGACGAGGATTGGAATTATATTAAATTCGTTAAGTAACGAGCGTTATGTGCTGGGCTCCTCGTAGTAGCTTCATTCCCGAGGACTGTGTGGTGCCTTCGTCGGTTGTGTTGAAAATTCCGTGTTGCTTTGTCGAGTAATGCTGCGTACAATTTCGTCGAAAATGAAGGCCTCGTGCTGATTTGGTTTAATCGGTTTAATCTCCTTGGTCCGTATTCGAAAACCACTTAAGTGTGGATATTCGCCAAAGTTCTCGTTCTTGTTTTCAGCAAGGGTTCATTCCAGTGTAACATTTTTGGAAAGTCGTTTTTTTTGCATTATATAAAAATGTGGACATAAACATGCTGTTAAATTTTCGTCACGTAATTCAAATTAATCCGTTCGCTATAATCTTTTTTAGAAAAAGGGATTTGGCCAGCTTCGTGAGACCTGATGTTACGACCTGCTAATAAGCTCATCGGAGTATGAGGATGCGTAAACACGTTCGACTTCTCTTTTCGAATGAGACCAATTATGTCCTTTACTAAGGGGCGGCAGCCTTGCCTACATATTACTACAAGATAGGTTCGGGGAGGTTTTCTACGAGGACCGCACTATCGTTTTCGACTTTATCCGCTGGTCTGTTTTGACTCTGCGAAAGATTATACAAGGATATGTTCCACTCACTCTTTTGTTGATTGTGCGATGCAGTTGCTCGGAAGGAAGTCGGTGCTGTGTGATGATGGTTCTTGGAGATTCGGTGAAGAATAAAGAAGAGTTTGCTTGATATGAGTTCGTTCAATAGATCTTTATTTCTGCATCACAATTCACTGATTCCGCTAGCTCTACACTCTCGGTGAGATTAGGCGAGACGAGGTTCAACGAGGTTATGCGAGGCGAACTAACACGAGGTGACGCGAGGAAATGACCGTCTACACTTTCGCCTTTCTTTAGTCAATTCTCGTGGGTCCACACATACGCCATTTTTTGGCGTAAAACTGACAACTTCCGTCTACAAAATCCGGTTGCATACCGAATGACTCAGGGAAGTGATGCGAGGACTTTGCTTAGCCTCGATGAGAGTGAACTAGCATCAGATCAAGGCGCCAATTTCCTAAGCAATCTGATGAAAAATGTGGCAAGGAAATTAAAAATAAAACAAATTCGTACCACCGCTTTCCACTCACAATCAAATGGATCATTAGTAAGATCTCACCATCCATTGGTGAAATATGTGATGCTAGTTCTATACTTTCCGGAGATCGGGCGGGCCAGTTGACCGATCCTCTACGTCCTATCCAGCGACCGGGATAATCTCGATCCAATATTTCTTGAGCTGTTAGCACGTAATGGGCTGGGCAACCATCGTGTTGATACCACATACTCAATCGGTCTACAATGGGCACATCTTCAAGCAATGCTGGTAGTTCTTGATCCAAAATCCGGATTTTTATGGGGATTTCTCCCTTAGATTTTTGTATGGGGATACATTAAAGATAAAGTTTCTTAGGAGGTGCCCACCACACCTGCTTGCATTCAGAGGAGAATTCATTTAAGTCATCTTTTGTCCCCATCGATATCCTACAACGTTTGTCTGAAACAATTTTTGATATCTCGCTTCGTTTCAATATGAAACGCTCTGGTCACTTTCGATGCCCCACCCTTTTTTTAATATATTTTTTTTATATGCCTACGATAGCTTGCGGCCAACTTAACGTGGGTACAAAATAGTTGGCGCTTTAGCCACGCAAATGTCACAGGAATTCTCCAAGTTTCAACTTTTGTCGAGCGTTGCTGACCTCCCCCCTAATCTCTGTATTGTGACGGGAAATAATTTTAGTCAACTTTTCCTCGACGTCACCAGTCTGATTTCATATTAAAATTTCAATTTGTCAAATACCACGTAATCGATCGCCAAAACTATCCGAGCGATCAACTGATAATAATTTGGCAACAGCGGATCGACAAGGGCCGAGCGATAATTAGGCAACATCGCCCGGTTCGTCTATATAAGGGACGAACCATTGCCTCCTAGCACGTTCTCGTCTGTCAGCCGTTCGCGTAATACGAATATATCGTCTCTCTAAATGTCATTGTAAGACGCAGGTTCCGTCTTTGTCTAAAGCGGCCGCGCATATTGACAAACAAATTAGTCGGACTTCTCCTACGTATGTAAAGGGGAAGCGTCTGTGAACCGAATACGTAGGAAACAAAACTGTGTACGCGCTATACCAGAGTGTAACTTGTCTAAACAAATTTTGTATCGTGTAAACCATCGTCAGAGTCGGAGTCTATTCGAATCAGAAAATAAGTAAGTAAAGTGAGAGTTCATATATCTATCTGGCACTCTTTTCTTCTATTCCTTGGTCCTCCAACGTCCCTCCCTGAGCTTTCTCAGCTTGAGAACTAACATAAAATAAAATTGAAAGAATAAAGTAACGTCTAAATATCCGGTTGTCAATTCCCCTCAAATTGACTGGCACCCAACGAAAATCATATAAATAAAAATAATTGCCAAGAGCCCTACCAGCCGGTGGACCACGGCCGCGGTAGGTGTGGGAATTTTTCCTTGTAAAAAAGTCCCCTCTCAATATCTACATAATTATTTCTTATTCCACTGATTCTTACGACTTCACTTTTATCAATATATACGTCTGGTGCGACGTGATTGCTTTTAACCAGATTTAATACAGATCCAGTGTCTATCATTAATAATGCTAGTTTTATAAATTCTTTGAATTCCACCTCGACAACTGGCAGATTACTTTTGCGGTTCAATAGGGCGGTGGAAATTTTTTGTGGACGATTACTCTTTCCTTCGGGTTGTGTATATCGCATTGAGCGAGTTTGCGCATTTTCCTAAGTAGTTTATTTTTGCATATTAGTGTGTTCATACGTAGGAGACTGCGAATGATTCCTCTGACTGTAATAAAAATTTTATATTATGTGTCCCCAGTTTTACAATAACGGTAACTTACGGGTTCGCCCAGGGTAGGATCGTTACAAATCAGATTTCTTTCTTCATCGTTTGCCCGTGTCCTCGTATTTGAATTAAAAGGCCCCGTGTATCTAGGGGAATTTGGTTGCGATTTTATTGGTAAATTCCGAAGTAAATGATAGCATCGATCAGCTGTATGGCTATTCCTTTCACAGAATAGGCAGGTTATACTACTGTATGTGGTAAATTTTACCGATAACGTATTTATTATTTGCCCAGGAGTTAGTATTTCTCTCTGAACTAGATTGACGTAGCATATTTCTTGCTCGAAGCAGCCGCTCTATCTCAATGTCATCTTTCATTCTGATTTCAAATGTCTGATTTAGTTTTATTTTATTTTCGATCTCTGGTTTCAATCCTCGAATGAAACAGTCGACAAGATTATCGTCTAGTATTTTCGTTTCTTTCATACTTAATTGTGTTTCACCTTGACTTATTGGTGCAACTCATATATTTTATTTCCAAGATTTTGGCACGTTTAGCGTATGCTAATGCACCTTCATTATCGTCATTTTAGGCATCATTTTGCACGGCTCAAATAAATGATATAAAAAATAAAACTGAAAGATTGAAAAATATTGTTATGTACAACATAAATCATTAAAATAAACGAAAAAAAACTCGGACCCATTATCGAATCTTATAAAAAAAAAATAATAATAATGAAAGTCAGTTATTTTCAAGCCAGTCACACTGGAATGGCCGCGTAAAGTTTGTGTATTCGTGTTTATTTATTGGCTTTTCGGATTAAAGTAACTAAGCTAGGCCCGTTCCCACTTCATGATAGAGATCTACCTTACCGACGGCCGGGAAAACGGTTGGTGTCCAGACTATCCTATTTCTCATTACCGATATATGGGATCTACCTTACGGACGTTCCGAAAAAACGGGTTCGAGTCCGAACTAACCGATTTCTATTATTCGGCATCCGATGAGCCTGTCTTAACGACGCCCCCCCCCCCCCCAGGCCCGGATAACCCATTTCACCTTACCGATTTCTACTTACCGATATTATCGATTTATGGGCCGACGGCTATTTGACCTTTTTTTGGCGGCAAAAAGCTAACCTACACCAGCCAACCAACCAGAGATATCTGGTTTGGCGGGACATTTTAAATATACAATCGGAGTTACCCACTCATGAAGTTATCATTTGCGGAGCATTTAGATTTTCCGGCGCGAAATTTGAATTTTGCTGGATGAATTCAAATTTCTATTACTCAATGTAATACGGGAAAAATCTTGTTTTATTTTACCAAATTTGCTTTACCCATACGCGCGCGTACACACTATTGATTACAATAATTATTGATACATTTAATGCACTCTCGCTTCATTGGTGCAGATAATTCATTTTCCATTGGAAAGTCTTCTCGGCATCGTCGACACTCAGCGACTTCAGGATCTTGCTTCAGAGACTCGGGCAATTTATTCCACGCAAGCTCGACGCTTTTTGCAGCGAAGGTGCTGATGAATTCTTTGGGCAGCTGGGCAATGTCTCTAGCTTCCATGAATCATAGTAGTCCGATGCGATGGAATAGCTTGAGCGATTTTTCCAGAGATGGCACGTTGTTTCGAAGAAATTCTTCAACAGGTGTACGTTTTGAAGTGCGCAGCGGGTTTCAATCGCCAAATCGTCGTGGTAGGGGCAAACCGTGTGTACTATCTCGGGATGTAGCTTCTTCAGCAATGGGCAATCCGGAACATCGCGTGCATTAAAACCACACTGTTCGAGCGATTTTTTCTTCTGCCCCCCCCCCCTTCACGCGGCTGATACGCGCGGCGTGCACGATCGACTGCAGCACGTTTTCAACTCTCCCGAGTGCCAGGAGAGATGATGATAATTGCGTTCCAGCCAAAGATTTACGCTCTTGTCCTTAGCCGGAAGATTGCCCCACTGTGTCGGAGGTTTGGATAGGAAGACTATATGTGGTAGATCATCGTTGAGCGGAATCGTTGCCAGCTCTTTTATGACAAAGTCGTTTATGGGCTGCTGGAACCCATGGCAGCTGATTACGAGTCCACTCCATCCGCGTCTTTTATAGGCGTCATTTCACATCTCCACTTATTGGATTATTTTCGACAATTCGGTCGTGCAAGATCAAACAGTAGGCGGTAGTTCCGATGGGAAATTTTGTTTCAGCCTCCAACTCGAACCGAATATCGACTGGAGCCTGTTTGAGGCCTGTGGGTTCCAGGCCCATCTTCATCGACGAAGTTAATTATAGCTGCCTCGCGATAACGAGGTCCACTAATTGGTAAGGCATTTCGCATAAATACGCCGCGAAAATAGGGAATCCCCAGAGCACGTGCGTGCTTGAGAAGATCAACGTCCGTTAGAGCACGTTTGGGCACACGAACATTGAGCTTCTTGTTCGCGCATCCAGATGTATACCAAAACCGCTCTTGTGCGACTTGAGGTAGAGCCCTTTGCCGAGAGCGATGGCTTCCATCGTCCTATTGTAATGCTGACTCTCCCACTGCTGCTCCGCGGCACTACCGTCGTTCGCGGCTTTTACCACTCCCACAGCACCACCTGCCAACGCTCCCGTTGCTCTCAAGCCGGCAAACAGGGGTATGAGAAGCGGCAAAAATCCGCCAACTTTTTCGGGGACCGGTAGTATTCGCAGTACACGAACGTTTTTTCTTCTGCCCGCTTTCTGGCGGCATCGCGTACCTTCTTCAATGCTGAACAAATAACTTCTCGAGAGTTTTTCCCGGTCGACGTCGAGACAGCTTTCGCGATCCTGGAGAGCATGATCGTCCGCTTCTTCTTCCTCGTCAGCCCCATGCCGAATTTGGATTTCAGTTTCATTGTGTTTGTTATAGCGTAAGCGGCAACTTTCTCATCCCCCGCAGAGTCCTTTGACCAGATAGGCTGCCAAGCTCTTTCAGCCAATACTTTGTCAGCTTTGTTACGCGCTTCGACGTTCTCACGATGCTTCGAGTAAGCAATATCCAGAGGATTAATACCGGGATCACCGCGATCGACACGTTCCGCTAGTTTCGTGCCCGGCCCACAGTATTAGTAGCCCGGTAGATGAAGTTCGACGGGCAGGTTGTTGATAAACTTGTTCAGGAGACTTTGGCCCTTGTGTATGATCATCCCGCTAGCGCAGCTCGGCGATGGGTGAGTCCCGACGGTATATAAGCCCGATATATACCCTGGCCGCCACAATAGTCATGGAGTTCAGAGAACAATCGCACAAGCTGCCGGTGACGAACTTCGATACTCTTGCCAAGTAAAATTCTCAAAGAGAGCAAGCAGAGATTGGAGAAAGCTCTGGATGACACTTTCAAGCCAATTATTAAGCTGCTAAAACACCTCGTTACCGCGGTCGATACTAGCAGACATGAAATTAAGGATGAAATTCAAAGCTTGATTCCGAAGAAGGAGGAGGCGAATCAAGCCTGGGAAGCTTCTTCTTTCAAGACTGCATACGATGGCGAGGAGGCCAACGAATCAATGGGAATGCCCAAAGGAGATGCTACCGTTGATAAATATATTCGTCTGCTCAATATGAATCGAAAAAAGTATATCGATATGACATACGGAGTTCGAAAGCTCCCAGACGGTACATTGATGATTGGGGAGTCGCCCATAACTTTTGGGAAGGAATACGTGATTGTGGCTGACGAGAAGTATCGTCCGAGCATTGGCTTATTTCAATTGCTCTACCGAAAACAGCCCGATGTGGATCTTATAAACGTTGAAGATAAGAATAATTGCGGGGAAAATCCTGCAATCGCCGAATGCATACAAGAAACACTACAGTCCGGATGAATTCATTCACAAACAAAACATCAACAAGTATAAATCATATATAGCTCCGTTAGTCTGTAGCACACCAACTCGCAAGCGAGCATCACTCGGTTCAGGGTTACCCGGATCCAAAATCGCGAGGAGAGGTACATGACTGGATTACGTATACTGGGACGACCAAACAAACTCGTGGATAGACTACGACTACTGATTGCCGAGCGATCAGCTCGCAATCCAAGTCACAGCAATGAGATAGTCTCGGTCATTGAGGAATTGCGCGAAGCTGGAATAGCCTATTAATACCGGTGAACGAGGTGCAAACACCTCAATTGAGTAATGAGCGTGGACGTGTTCGGACGAAAATTAAGGCGAAACGAAGATACACAAGGTCTTCCGGGCTTCGGATTCAAACTCATGGCTGATCGCGAATACGACATTGTGGATAAGAGATAGTGCAACATTGCCGAGTCAAGGGAGTCAAATGACGCAGTCAATCTGACTCTCGCGAAACGCCCAATACGACAAGAATTGAGCGAATTTTCCCGCACACTGCTCCCGATTTAAATGATCTGCAAGTGAAGATACAGTTTCTGCAAGATCAGGTGGAGAAGAAACTGAGGAAATCGAGATAAACGTCGAAGCGAATCTAGAGTTGTCGGTTCGTAATGCCAAATCCATTGTCACATTGAACGCAGCATGGAACATCAGACTAGTGGAAGAGTTGCATAAACCCGCTCGCAGGAATCATCCTCGTCGCAAATTCGATGCTTGCAATCATCGATGTTTTGTCGAAGTTTTCCTGGGCTGTTCCCGTGAAGCGAAAGACAGCGCAAGATGTCACTGAGTCACTGTAGCTATGGAATCTGTGCTGCGGCAAGAACGAGTACCGGCGAATCTCCAAACGGACAAAGGCAAAGAATTCTACAATACGAATTTCCAACATCTCATGTCACGAACAGCATCAGTCACTACTCGACATATAGCAATCTCAAGGCATCAATTGTGGAGCGTTTCAATCGCACACTGAAAACCAGAATGGGGCTAAAATTTAGTCTGCAAGCCACGTACATGTGGCTCGACATTTTGCCTGATCTCGTAAAAGCATACATCAGGGCTAAGCATCGTACTATCGGAATGAAACCCGGTGAAGTCACGGCAGCCAACGTTGAAACGTTGTTGCAACGTTTTTCTCGTGATTATCGCAATCGTAAGATAGCGAGATTTAGAGCGGGTGACAGAGTACGTGTGAGTAAGAACAAACACGTTTTCGAGAAAGGTTACGCCCCCAACTGTACAACGGAAATTTGTACTGTGAGTCAAGTGATGCCAACGATCCCAGTGACGTACAAGCTAAAGGACTATCAAGACGAATCTATCGCTGGTGGTTTCTACGAGGAGGAGCTTCTAAAGGCCGAGTATCCCGATGTCTACCTTGTAGAGAAAGTGCTGAAGAAACATGGAGATCGAGTTTACGTCAAGTGGCTGGGATTCGAGACTTCACACTTTATAATTGGATAAATAAGTGTGATTTGTAAAATTTTAAAATTCACTATTTTTTGTATTATAAAAACATCATTTATTAGCAATTAATAAAGATCTACAAAGTTATTTATTGCTGATGCTAAATTCAATCTGATGTTTATAGGCTACGCCGCCCAAGTACTTCAGGAACAATTCTCCTTCCGTTACCACGTGTACCATTTGATCAGACATGATCTGGTCTTTCTCAAATGCCTCAAATGGTGGCGTCGGGCATGTACGCCGACGCCACCACTACCTCCCTTTTGACCCCCCCCCCCCCAGAGACACCCGCAACTTGGCTGCCACCAGATCCCTGCTGCAGTGCTCCCTGAAGATAGTGAATGATATCCCCCTTATGAAGGATGCATGCCCTGGCCCTGCGGACAGATCCATCATAAATGATATGCCCCTGGTCGACGCAGAACCCTCTCATTCGTCCCTTGAAAGCCCAGGGTTCCTGGATCAGTGAGATCTCCACGCGTTCCTGGGTTACCTGCCTGTTCAACACCGCTAAAGCCGCCGCACAGCGGTGCAGATTAACTTGGATTATGGATGTGCTGCTTACCATCTCCGGTGCCCCTCCCATCCCCTTCTTTTCCTTTCGTCTCTGCGGGCTTGTTGCCGAGCATCCTGACGGGTACCCGCTCCATGCCCAGGAAAGGTTGCCACCCCAGTTTCTCTAACTCGGAAATAGATGACTCGCAAACCCCGAGAATGAGTCGGATGCCCTTTACCGGATCTCCGCCCCGCCCAGTCCGTTCGTATATGAGCCAGCCCCCCGCGTTGAGTCCTGGGTTCTGTCTCGCTAGTCTCCTGAGGACTACCGCGGTGTCCTCAGGTTGGGGTCCTGGCGTACCTTGGAAATTCATCAAGTGCCACTACCCGCAGGCTCGCGCCCGCCCAAGGTCTCAGGGCTGGCACGCTCGCCCTGACCCATTTCTCCGTCTCGCTATCCGTCCAGACGGTGGCCACCTTGGAAAGACCTGACGTAACCGCCGTGAACGACCCCGATTTCCAGGCCGTATTCCTGCGCTTCTTAGGAGGGTTCTTCTCCACGCTGGGAGAGATCTCGTCCGTAGACCTCTGCCTCTTGGCCGTCCCCTCCTTCCGTTCCTGATATTCCGAGTTGCGGCCTTACGGACCGCCCCCTCGTTCCATCGCCTCCCGTTGCCTCTTGATATTCTTCCTGGCCGCACCGCTGGGCCTTTTCCGCCGGGTCACCGTCTCTCCGTCGAGACCGTTCTCCGGGGTCATCTCCTGGCTCGGCTCAGTTTCCATGGGCTGTTCCCGGGCCTTTGGCCCAGTTCCAGCCCTGTCGCCATCGGCTCCTCCTCCAGCTTCCACTCCGCAAGGTTGCTCCCAAGGACCCCCTCACGTCGCTCCTCCTTCTCCTTCCTGTTTTCAATCGATTGTGATTTTAATTCCATGTTTTTTCCCACTAGAATCTAAGGAATACAGGTCCACCCGCGTAGAGCCCCGATTACGCGGATAAGGCCTACATACTGCGAGAAGCGACCAGGTATCTCAGAGGCACCGTTAGCGACGCAGCTCCCCCTGCGCTACGCAACCCTGGCACGGTAGCTTGACACACTGCCTTGGGAGGTTCCTCTTATTGTTAGTTGGATGCGCGCGGTCCCGCCATGCGAGCGGTTTCACGCTCATCCGTGAAACCCACCACCACGCCAAGGTGGAAACCTGCCGGGGGGTAAATACATGTATATACACGAGGCCTGTGCGGTAGGCATGTCGGGTGACAGTTGGTGACGGAGGAGGCGTCTAACATCTATAAGCCTCACGGTCTAACAAATATATAGCGGCAATGCTTTCCGGCATATGTCTCTGCATTCGTCTGTTACCGTGCGAATTTCGTAAGAAGATTTCGCCGGCACGTTTACGCGGAATTTCGGTACACTATTTTTGTATACATATGTCGGTAAAATTGTTTAGCCGCTGTCATCTTCTTGTCAAAAACTTGCCAATTTTCGTTCATTTGTGTATAAAATCGAATGAAATAAAGCTCGAAATTGTGTGTTTTTTAATCGTGGAGTGGCTCTTGGCCTAGAAGTTACGATTCGATCCGCGCACCCATACAACATTCTGTCATTTCTCCAGTGATAACTGAAACCAAGTGAAAGTACCAACAGCCACTTTTTGCCGTAATTCTCTGTGTACCTGCCAATTTTTAACCTGCTCAGTTGTTTGGTGCTCGTATGAGTACTGATGAAATGTTCGAAACAGACGTCACCTGTATCACTGCCTCTTAATCGATATTTTACTTAGCACTCTATAAGTAAGAAGAATGTCCTCGCAGATTCCTACGTTCCTTCTTGAAGATAGCAAGGACAAAGATTTCTGTTCATAAATACATTCTTATGAATTTGCATACCACATATCATTTAAATTTTAAATAGAGCTATCCGTTCTAACACCATTTCAAGCTGTCCGTCTCGAATTCCCATTTTATTTCTACTGAATCAAAAATTACTTCGCTACTTTCTGTCAAAGCACGATCGAGTTGTCAGTCGGAAATCAGTTAAAAATGAAATAACTGTTGCAACACTCGAGAGCATCGATACACAAACTCGATAAACGCCGTCGCATAGTCTTAATTAAGTAAACGAAACGATTGCTTATGGATATTTGTAGCTGGGTTGCCATGCATAATTATACTGCAATATTCTCAAAAATCTAAGAGTCGACGGAAATCCAAAACATCAACTGCTTTCTATCCAAATTAACGACATTCTACAAATGTCGTCCGAATCGCTCATGATCCCGTAATAAATTGTAGTCCGCGTGTAGAGTCTACTATTTATATAGGTTTGTTCTAATATAAAAAAAAAAGAAATTATTCACTAACCATTTCGTGTTGTACATGATTTTATGGGGAACTTTTTTTTATAAGAACATCTTTTGTACGCCGCAGCTAATGAGCGGCTGCTTATTATTCTAACGTTTACGTGGGATTAGCCTTCGATCAATCTAAAACTAAAGGTTTTGTTTTCTCTTCCGTTTGACTTTTTGAGCGGCCTCATACGCTCGTTCGACCCAACTTGGACTCTGGATGCTGTGGTGGGGTTGCCACATGCTAGTAACTTTCACTAAAGTTCGAGCTAAGTTCAAACGAATCGTAGAATGGTGAACCACCCAGAAAGTTGGAGTTCTATGAAAAAGTACGCGATATAACGGCTATAAATTTTGTACTTTCGATCGAAGACAGAAAAGATTATGAAAGTTGTTAGTTTTTTTATAGCTGATCGCTATTTCTACCTATAAATTACAGTAAACCACGACAGTACGCATACCCTGTTGTTTTATTCACACCTTTTTCTTATTAGGTTCAATGTTGAATGTTCAATGACTTTCGATCGTAATACCTGACGTGAAATAGTCACGGTCAGTAGCATATATTTGTTTCACTACAGGTTATTCCCATATTACTTCTTATAAAAAATACGAGTACTCAAAAATACGAGTAAAATAAAGCGAAAGTGAAGAAATTTTCGGTGACCATCTCGGAATTTGCTGAAATTTGCGTATGTCGTACGGTTTGGGGTAACACATTTCAACAGCCATTTTAAAGCAATGCGAAAGATTTTTTAAAAACTTGAGGGCGGTCGAAACAGAATATCGCAGAATTTATCATTCTCACTGACAATGAAACAATTGTAGAGGATGAACCATACTTTATGAATATATATTTTGTTTTTCAATACAAGTAGTTAACGTAAATTATTATCATTCGACCAATCAATTCCAGTAGTATTAGATTGATGCATAATTACCCGGCGTTTTATCTAGTCTTATTTTTCAATACAAAATTTACATTTTTTTTTATATATTAATGTAAATATTCTTTTATTTTTCGGTTATAAAAGGTGCGTGTCGATAACAAAGGCCGACAAAATTTTACGAAACTCCAGAACCTGAGACCAAACTAGTGACTAGTGGAGTTATCTTCTCTTTTCAAAGACCAGCATCATTTTTTTATCGCCAGTTGGCGTGAGCCCAAGGATCACGAAATGGATCGTTACTTTTGCTTATGTAATACAAAAGGTTCTAAAGAGCCTAAAGAATATAAACATAAAAAGAATAAAAAGAATCTCATTTATCCTAACGTGCAAAGTGTAACACCATCCAAAGTAGGGACTATAGATAGGTCTGAAGAGACAGTTTCTCAATCAAGTGTACTTGAATAAATGGATACTGATGAGATTGATGAACCTGGAAGTTTTGATTTTGAAGATATTTCTAGTGACGAAGGTCCTAAATTTCTTGACCAAGATGGATTAAATGATTTCATCCGTGAGATTAATCATCCCAAAGATAAAGTAGAACTTTGCGTTTCAAGACTTCAAGAGAGGAATCTATTGTTGCCTGGAATACAAGTAACGGTTTGGGGAAAAATAGAAAAGTTTCTAAAGTATTTCTGTAGTGAAAATGATATAGTAGGAAGGACTCATTAATTTATATAAACAAGATGAGTATAAGCCAGAGGACTGGCGGCTCTTCATAGATTCTTCTAAAGAAAGTCTGATAGCGGTGTTACTTCATAACGGAAATGTATACGCGGCAGTTTCCATAGGCCATTCAACTATACTGAAAGAATCGTATGACAGTTTCAAATTCCTCCTAGAGAAGATCAAGTACAATGTGCATAATCGGCTTATTTGTAGTGATTTCAAAATGATAAATCTTCTAGTTGGTTTACAATCAGGAAACACTAAAAATCTTTGTTTCCTCTGCCTTTGGGGAAGTCGTGCAAGAGATCAACATTGGGTAAAAAATAAATAGTCAGAAAGATTGGAGTGGAAAGTTGGTTCTAATAATGTCGTACATGAAAGTCTTGTTGACACAAAGCGAATCTTACTATCACCACTCCATATTAAGCTAGGTTTGAAGCAATTGAAGAAATGAAGCAATTCGTGAAAGCCTTAGAGAAAGTACGTGTTGCAAGTATATTGAATCTAAATTTCCGAATTTAAGTCATGCTAAAATTAAGGAAGGTATTTTTGTAGGGCCCGATATAAGACAGCTCATGAAAGATGATGATTTTATAAAAACCATGACAGCTATTCAAAAGGATGCATGGTTGAGTTTAAGAGATGTTGTACACAATTATTTAGGGAACAATCGGGATCCAAACTTTAAAACTACTCTGTCTACCATGTAACAAAATTTTAAGGGGTCACGTACAGTTAGGACTTCGAAAAAAGGGGTTTTTTGCGAATTTTTTTTGGGGACACATTTAAATAATTAATCGTAAATCTTTTTCCATACAAAAGACATATATTTTAAGTAAATAATACAATTTTTTCATTGCAAAATATGCAGAAATTTTTCCATAACCGCACGTAACGTAGGGGTCCCAAAAAAAAAGGTCCTCCGCGGTGATCAGTGCAGCTCGTCACCGGATCGTCCGAAATCAAAATAAAAGTAGGGATCATTAGTTAATGACATAATGCTCCGGTTGATCAAAGGATTTGAAAATTTTATGATTTTTCACAAAATGGTGGATGTTGGAAGTCAAAGTTGTGTTTTCGACCCAAATTTTGCTCACATTTTCAGCTATAAAAAAAAAAATAATCGCATAGAAAAATCCTTCGTTCATCCGGAGGACAATTATGTCTAGAAAAAGTGAGCAAAATTTCAAGTCGATCGGTAAAGCCGTTTCCGAGGTACAGTGATCACCGTGTTCGAAAACATAGTTTCGAGAAAAACGCATTCAAAGTTTTCAGTATGATTTACATGCAGAAGAAAAATTTCCGTTCAAAGTTACATATCTCCATACCCAACAGTCGGATTCGTCTAAAATTTTCACAGAATACTTTTCGAATGTGCTACTTTTAGAAAATGTAAAAAAAAATCGATTTTTTGAAAATTCTAACTGTACGTGACCCCTTAAGCGATTAGGTTGCTTAATGAGTATGAAATTACATTTCCTTTTCTCTGGTTTGGACTATTTCCCGGAAAATGTTGGAGCATTTAGTGAAGAGATGGGTAAACGTTTTCATCAGGACTTTAAAGAAAGCAAGCAACATTATCAAGGTAGGTGGAATAAAAAAATGATGGCGGGCTATTGCTGGTCCTTGAAAAGAGAAGATAACTCCACTAGTCATAAACGTAAGTCTCTGCAACGATCATTTGATATGACGCGAACGCTTTCATAAGAAAAGGAAGTAATTTCATTCTAATTAGTTATAAAGAGTAAGAAATGAAAAAATTCATATAAAAAAATCATACAAAGAAATCATTCAAAAATTATTTAAAAAATAAAAGAAATTGGAGTCATCGCCGCCACGTCCTCGTTTCGTGATTCTGGGTTAGGCTGAGAGGGGTGATATGCGATCGTTTCTACAAAGAAACTTGTCAGTTACTTTACTTAAGGGAAAGATATAACAAATATCGAGTTTTATAGTCATTTTGACTCTTCATAATTGCGATCCGCCATATTGGATCCGCCATTTGAAATTCTCTGAGGTTAAGGATAAAATATAACTCGATAGGGTTAAGCAGACTGCAATTTCAAATTCAGCTACATATTCCAAAAACATGAGAATATATAACTGTTGTCTGCCTAGTTGACCAAAAAAAGACGAATTCGAAAACCTTTTTTGAGGTAAGGAACAAACCATAACCTGATGGGGTTGAACCGACAACGATTTCAAATTCAACGTCCCAAAAAACATATAATTACACAACTTTCACCTGCCGGATTAACTTTTTTTTTTTGTAAGGTAGTGGCGAAAACGCGAAACTAAAAAATTTCAACAGACGATATCTCCGAGAAGAAATAAGATATATGAAAAATTCAAAATGCATTTTGAAGGCGAAGAGTAGTGCTCTTAGATACTGTAACGAGTTTTATAGAGAAAAATTAAGTCACGTTGTAATATAACCCCGAATATAGCGAAAAACTGTTCTTGAACTTTCGAATTAGGATGTCTCGAAAACCTGATCTGATGGAGTAATTCCGCTGCCGAATTCGGATTCAGCGGACCGAAGACCTTCGGGAAAGTATACTGTGGTCTCAGGGTTTTAAAAATGTCGGCCTGTGTTATCGACACGCAGCTTGTATAACAAAAAATAAAAGAATATTTTCATTAATAAAGAAAATATTGTAAATTTTAATAAAAAAAATAAGACTGAAGCAAAAACGCCGACTAATTATGCATCAACCTAATATTAATGTACAAAGCGTATTTCTAGCATTGGCAAATTAGTGGGAGTCAGAATCGCTTTCTTCCCAGTAAGTCACCCTTTACGAAGTTTAAACTTATTTTTGCCTAATTTCATCGCATTTGTGACGTACTCGGGCAACGGCCGGGTAAATATTTTTTGTTCTACCAACTTCGCTAACAACTCGGCAACGTGAGGCCCTTGGAATGAGATTCTGGAAGAAAGGAAAGCCTTGATTAGTTACATTGCTTTTCTATTGTAACGACATAAAAAATATATATAAAATTAGCGACGAACTCTGCGACTATTTCTTCATTGGGTATTTTTGCCATTATATCGGGATCTTCCCAGGAGTCGCTCTCCAATGTAACGGTGAATGACTGCAACATTGGAGGTTCATTGCCGTAACATTCCTTGACATGTTGATGGCGTTGTTTGTTCTGTCGGAAATCCATTCCCATACGCCTGAATGTAAATAATGAAAAGAAATGAGGGTTCGGAACGTTTTCAAACTCGTTCAAATATCGAAAAAGTCGAAAACCACTTAATGGAGTAATCATTTTCCATTTTTTAAATTACGTGTATACTGGCAGAGGATCCTCGGATTTGCGAGTCTCCGAAAAATCACGGCAGTCAACTGTTCCCTGGTCCTTTATGACTAACAATCGCATGAGCGAATGCAAATCACTACCCTCAAGATTGATTTTCTTTTTTTCACGAAAGCCAAGAGCGTTGACCAGACTGCCCAACAATTCTTTCTGCTCTTCCATTTTCGAAGAAAAAATATAATCCCATTCGGGAAAGAAGGCAAAAAATCCGAATGACCTATTGCCATGTTTTCTCATTTTTGACACATCCCTCATCGAAACGTAAGTTACACCATCATGATTCAATATTGCGATGTGCATTTTCATCTCATACGTACAAAGAGTATTCATTATTCTTGACTTCAGTTCATCGTTAGAATAAACACTTCTGGCATTAGTGTTTGGTCCCTTAAGTACAAAGGTGTGCCATTTTTTCTTTTTATAATGCCTGCTCACCTCTGTTTTAAAAATCATTATAAATTAATATGCATGTAGCATTTTAATAACAATGATCTTTGCAGTATTTCTCCTTACCAATAAGTTCTAATGTAATCAGTCGCTCTCGGAACATGCTGTTATGTATCGGATTTACCTGTTGGAACAAATAAATTCTGCAAAGGACTTGGTGTTTTCTCGTGATATTAAAAGATTCTTAGCCCTTTGAATACTATAGACCCATATGCATTCCACGAAGTTCTATGCTTATGAGTATTTCCTCCCCAAAGAACCAAAATCGCCATGGTTGCGTTCAACAATTAAAGAATTCTTAACACTTGATAGTCGCAGACATTGAAATTTTGGCTTTCAATACATTTGAAATTTAAAGATTTTGCATATGAAAACTACACTGTCTTATAAGATTTATGCCGTTTAGTAAATTTTTATGAAATATCACTTTTGGCATGCGACTACATTGAATTAACCCGCATGGATGAAATATCATTGATGTAAACTCACGGTTATGGCATCTTCAATAACACGCAAGGCATTTGTGACGGTACAGTCATTGCCATCCTTGATCAGCCTGGTTGTTATTTGATTCCATGATGTTTCGGGAAAGATGGGTATAACACAAGACTCCAATTCGTCGAATCGAAACTGTTTTATGATCACCCTGAGCCGGTGTCGTAGATCGTTTTCTTCACACGTTGAGACACATTTTATGTCAAATGACGTTTATTTTATTTACGAAGTAATTGTTTTGTAAATACATATTCGATCCATCCACATAACCTCCAAGCCAAGACAATTACTTTTAACTCGATTGTATACTCACGAATAGACATTTTGATTCCGACTTATGTTCAATGGTTATAATTGAGCTATTAGTAAAACTCTCGTTGATCGGTTGTTAAATAGTTGATGAAGATTTTTATAGATTTTATCCCGCACAATTGTTCCCTGCGGCACAAATGCGCGGGAACTTTCTTGTTTATGCTTCATTGAAAAACTGGCGCGAGTTCATCTTGCCGCGAATAGTACCCATTTTTGGACATACCTCCTAGATAGCGCTACTATACTATCTTACTGCTACATATACCTTCAGCAGAAAAGCTAAACAGCAGATTAACGAATGCACATGTATAAACTTTAATAGGTATAAATCTTCTACATAAAGCTTATCAATGTACTACTTTTTAATATAATAAGTAAACATTTATTATTTTTATTCATGACCGAAAATGAGCTTCGATACAATAAAACCAGTGTGCTTCAAGTGTCCTTAAGGATGTATGTAAAATATATCAACTCGTGCAACTTTCCAAAATTTTGAAATATATGATAGAGTTGATCACGGTGCATCGATTGAAAAAAAGAAAAAGGCCGATGATTTGAAAGAAATATTTAAGAATTGAAGACTCATTTAACTCCGTGTTATTTGTACCGGAAGTTGACAACATCAAATTAAAATGATAAAAAAAAGTATATGAAACTTCAGAAACTTCATACATTTTTTATTTCTTCGCGAAAAAAAACCACTGTTCCCGGTGTCGTTGTTTGACATGATTTCCGGTGACGAACAACAAAGTCGGCTCCTGGTTGACGGGATTTCTGATCTAACACCGAAAACAAATAAAGAGCATATTTATCCTGGAAACTGTAGAGAATTTTAAAAAATCGCAAACTGGTGGCACCCAAAAAATATTTTTTGTTGTTGGCCGTTTCTTTTAAGATTTCTTAAATATAAGAAATCGTTTTTTTTTACTTCCGTAGGCCCAAGGACGAAGAGAATGGTATTCAAAGCGTACGACAAATTTCAAGTTAATCGGTTAAATAGATTCTTAGATATGTTGGCAATGATGTTGAAAAACATAGTATCGAGAACAATATTATTAACGATTTGTACATGGGTAACGGCCAGATTGGAATTCGCGCCAACATTAATTAATTCATGCTAAATCTACCATTCCTCATTCATAAAGATTGACCTCGCTACAATGGTTAAAACTTCTGTCAAGAATATCTCTGTGTGCTGATTTTAAAAAAATTTCTTGTAGTGCACGAGGTAAACCTGTTTCACCCCGCCGCCTCCGTCGTCACTCGCCGTCACTCGCTCTCGAGAACTAGAATGCCAAGTGCGGCTGTCGATAACGACAGGATACTCTTTATCGATGAGTCGAAGGAATACGGAATAATTTCGGTGCGCCCTTGAACGGCGTCTATCTGCAACTTGTTGCGGTCGTTGCAGTCGACAGGGGATGTGACGATACGACGTTGTGACATCAACCAACAGTCTTCTGAATTCGTTGCATCAACATATGTCCAAGGGTTCATTGTAAATTCAGCAATTTTTCGCAGTAGTAAACATTCGTGATGCCAGAAAGTGAAATTTTCAAGTGAATACGATCGATCGTTTATCGGAGCATCGTAGTTTATCATGTCACTTTCGTTTCATTCTTTTCCAAAGTGACAATAATTAGCGATGGCGACATCTGCGCAGGAGGTTAGAGATCCGTTATCACTCATCGCAAGAGATAGCGGTAATTACTAATTAAAATTGATTAAATTGGTCTTAGTCACATTAATCTTATATCATTGTCAATCGTGAAATAATTTTACCACTATTACAATGTGGCCTAATTCCCCTCGACGAATATGTTTCGAGAACAAAATGTGATAGAATAACATTGTGACTAAAACAATGTTTTTATTTTTAAGTCTATGCAAGTCAACAATTGTTTCCAGGCGATGGAGAATCCAGCAGATCTGTCTCGTACGAAGAGATCGCTAGAAAGCTGCTCAGGGAAAAGCTTTTGCTAACGGCCTTGGAGTTGCATGCGGAACTGTCAGAATTTGGAAAGGAACTTCCTGTTTTGAGGGATTTTTTTTCCAATCCTGGTAACTTTGAATCCCAGAACATGAAACCAGAACCTTCAACATCAATACGTAAGAATCTTTACCATCAATCGAGTTTGCGATCCACTTGTAGAATAAAAATTACATTTACCAGTTGAATGTAAACGCGAGATTGCACTATTTTATTTATATAAATTTCTCCAATCAATGAATACTTTGAAAAATTATGAGAACAGTGCAGTGAAATGCATAATTGTTGGCCGGAGTTTGCTGTTTTTCTTTTCCATCTCTAGTTCTACACTCTCGGCGAGGTTAGGCGAGACAGGGTTCAACGAGGTTATGCGGGGCGAAGTAACACGAGATGGCGCGAGGAAAAGACCGTCTGCACTCTCGCCTTGTTTTTACTAAATTCTCGTGGGTCCACAGATCCACCATTTTTTTGGCGTAAAATTGATAACTCGCATCTACAAAATCTGGTTGCATACTGAATGAGAAGTGGGATTGTAGTCGCTGCACCTCGCCCCACCTCGCCTTGCACCTCGCGTCCGAGAAACCGACACGAGCCCGAGCGCAGACAAGGCGAGGAGTGATTCGGCAAAGTGAGGAGAGTGCCCCATCTACATTCTCGTGCACGTGCTACCTTGCCCAACCTCGACGAGAGTGTTGAGCTAGCATAAAATATCAATCATTTTGTAATGATGGATATGTAATGAACCACATTTTTATAGCACTAGAAAGACAGAGCTACAGATCTCTACGAAGAAGAAAGAGAAAAAGCCAATGAATGTAATTTGAATTACGTTAAGGGGATAGTTAGCACCCGGCTTATAATCTGTTTTCAAGGAAAACAGCCCCATCTACATCATGGTAGAGTAAGAGAGAGATATAGCTCGGATGTGGAGCTAAATAGATCAGTATAGCATGTTAAACCACAACGATACACAAAATAGCTCTGACTCAATCGATAAAACTCCCACTGCTGAATTCCTTGGTAGATAATTTAGATTTTCATCGAAAGAGGAGTATCATTGTTTTTTTCATAGAGTAAGTGGAAGATCAAGGTTTTTCTATTCATCAAATAGTGAATCTCGTCACTAAGAAAGTCTAAGGAAACAAGTAAATGAATGTTTTGGGGACTCTTGTTACATACAAAACAGATAACATTTCGTGCTCAATCAAAATCTTATAGGTAGCATAATCTACCAGCTTGAGCTATACTATTTTTTATAGAGACACAACAATGGCTCACAATAATGCATCCACGAAAAATGCATTTTTAATAAAAGACTAGTCGTTAATTAGCTTATTTGAATATACGAATATTTGTCAACAGCAAGGCTTGATTTTTTGCAAGGGTGCTGCTCTTCTGCCGTAATTTGCTGTAATATGCTGTAATTTGATATTATCGGTTTTTAAACATATTGTCGATACATACGATTCGCTGCTTCGATCGAAGTAGGAACAGTGTTCGATTTTGTTATGTTTTATATTTGTTATATTTTTTTGTTTGCACAGTCGAAATATTTTTCGAACGAAAACTGTCCTATTTGCTCTCATCTTTTATGATATACTATTGTATGTGTCGAGTACATATCGCTAGTGTGTATAATTTCGTATGATCCTATCGGTTACTGCGACTAGGTCTTTGCAAAATGATAGTCAATCGCAAAGGCGAACATGGCCTATGAAATAATTTAATGGTAAATTCAGCGGATGTCAAATTGTTTACCATACAAATATCATGAAAAAAATATACAGCCAGGTCTTCTAGTCAAGCCACTCTGGATTCTCTCGACATGACGAGATATTCCGAAGATGGTGGAGGAATGGACGAGCGGGTGGCGGTTCTTGAATTCGAGCTACGTAAAGCAAGAGAAAACATATCAGCTCTAAGAGCAAATCTCACAGTGGTAACCGGTTGGTTAATTTCTTTTTCTTTTTGTAATTCCTTACCTTGTCGCACTTCCATACTATCTACGATATTTTCATCGTTGTTTTCAGAATCCGAGAGTTCAGTCCCCGATAAGAATTCGGACCGTGGATCGTCGGGCGAATCGCCGATAAAGCCTCACGAACAGAGAGCACTGAATTTTCTCGTTTACGAGTATCTCCTCTCACACTTGTACAAATTAACGTCAATAACGTTCAGCGACGAGAACGAGGATCAGGACTTTGAGGATTGGGAGGACGTAGGCTTGAACATACCAAAACCCCCGGATCTGATTCACGTTTACCGTGAATTTTCAAGAAGCAATGGATATGACAAACCTCCATCCTCGAATATGGGCGTACAGACGGATTTCGAACAAACTCCAAACACAGAGAGCAGAGACGAGATTGATCGATTGGTAGGACGATTTTAGTTGAATAGTTTAATCTATTCCAAGTTATAAACGTCTGTAAAAACGTACCGATATCGTTAGAAGATCGTTAGAACGTTGAGTTTCAATGATAATGAGGTCGTAACGGTATTGTTCGAAGAATTAAGATAAATCGTCATAAGTGAAATATTCAGATTTTGTAATAATTGATTTAATACGAACTACATAATTACTGTATGTCAAACACCATCGGACCTTCACTTCTATCAAAATCAATAGAAACGTTAAAAAGCGTTTAAAGATTTTAATGCTTTCGTTAAACAACTTATGTAAACCAGAAACAAATTCCCGTAACGACAATCGCACATTCTTGAGACTTTCGTTGAATTTTATCTTTAATTTTATACGAACTGAGACAACCTCACATTTCCCAAATTTCGATCGGATCATCTCGTCTTTGACTTTCAGTACGAAGAGATTGATCGACTCAAGTCCAAGACGGTTTCGCTGGAAGACGAAAAATCCGAGCTACAGGCTCTTCTCGCAGCAGCAGCAACGAGTCCTCCCTCACTTCTGGCCGACGTGCGTAGTCAAGACGATCCGATGCAGACTCTCAACTCGAATTCCACGACACCCGACAAGTTCGAACTCTTGGACACTCCGTCTCGTGAAGGATTCAACGCGACTCAAGAGATCGAGGAGGATGACAGCGCTTCGGTAGCCGTTAGTCTCGTTGATACAGACCCCGGTGATAAGGACTGGACGAGAATTCAATTGCAACCTATCGACGTAACCTCGAGCTCGAACTCGAATTCTCCATCTCGACGATTTCCAGTGGAATTCAAACGAGAAATTTTACGGCATTCTTTGTCAAGTATCACTAGTCCGGCTACGGGTCCAATCGAGGATTCTCTGAAAACGGAAGTCACTAAAGAAAACCTTGCCACGATATTGGCTCGCTCATTGCCGAAAATCGTACCCAATGTAATTCTCAATAAGCGCGAAGAGCTCGTGCCACTTATTCTAAGCACGATTCGCTTGCAGACCGAGGCAAGCGAGCGTGAAAAGTTGTTACAGCTCTTGTTCAGTCTGAAAAAAAGACCGAATGAAGTCGAACGTTCGATGATCCTCGCGGGTTTAATAGCGATGGCTAAACTGGAGAACAACTCGTTGGATTCAGAGGAAATTTTACGCGTTTGTTGGGAACACAGTCAGCACAGACACCCGGAAAGAAGATTACTCGCCGCCGAGTGTTGTCTGGCGCTCGCATCTTATACTTCTGGTGGCGTACGGACTTCTCTCATGCTACCGATGCTTCAGCAAATGTTACTCGACGATAGAGAATCTAACGTTCGCGTTACGGTAGTGAAAAGTCTCGGTCTTCTTGTCGCTCTAATGGATGACCCTGACAAATATTTCCAATGCGAAGAGTTAACACTAATGGCGCTCGACGACGGATCGCCAGAAGTCGTCGAGGCAGCTTCGTCGCTACTTCTCCCGATTCTTGCTCAATGGGCGTTGTCCCTGAAACGACTTCAATCGCATCTTCTCCCCCGAATAATCTTAAAAATAAAAAATCTTGTAAGATCGATGATAAATCATTCGCCGAGCAAGGATCATGTAGAGGCCGACAGGATCGTCGCTCTGATCCAAGTTCTTCAGGTTCTCTTGCCACACTGCGTCGTTTCCGTCGTCGAGAGCTCCATAGTCGAGAATCTTGTGACCGAGGAGACGTCCTCGGAATTTCCCGAAGATTTTATGTGCATTTGTCGTCCAGGAATAGGAAATCCGGAGATTTTCTGCGACGAGCCGGCGACTACGGCGAAGCTAATGAATACGTTTTTCGCTAATTCGTGGGAGAGCCACCGCACGTGGCCCGAACTCGATTGGCTAACGATCAAATTATTGCCGGAACTCTTGGACATCATGCGATCCGTCGACGTGACTCAGGAGACGATTTTGAAGGCGCTCTTATCGTATCTCGAGTCCCTGTGCGTCGCGTTTGGACAGGAGATCGCACGATCGAGGATACAGAAGAATTTTCAATTAGAAATTGAAAAATTGGAGAAAAATTTGGTGACACTGAATTCGGATCGGCCGATAAACTGTCTCTCTCTCATTCCCGCTTATCTGACAGTTCTATCGACTCTCGATCTTACCGAGCTCGCTAAAGTCCTCAAACAATTCGTCATCGTTCTTTCTATAAGCGGAGGTAATATAAGTTGCCTTCGCGTGGCCGTCTCGAGACTCTGCAAAGAGACACAAGTCGCCGAGCTGATTCTCGGCGCCCTTTGGGACGGTGTAGTACATCAACGATCGAACGTAAGGTGCACGACGGCCGAATTATTCAGCTGCGCGATACCCAGTGTCACAGAGAGATTGGCCACTGCGAGAATCGCGCCGGCTATCGTCACACTCGCCAGCGATCCCGACGTCATTGTAAGAGCTGCGGCCATTCCGGCATTAGGGCGTCTAGTTACGGAGTGCGGGGCTCGAGAAGCTCGCGACAAAGGCCGTTTGACTCTCGAGACCATCGCTCGAGAACCTCAGGGCGTTCATGCATCGCTCGCTGTTCCTCTTGTATCGACATTGGCAGCGATCGCTCCGAATTGTCCCCAACACTACATCGAAGATGGTAAGTAACCGATTCTTTTTTTCTCCCCATTCTTCCATTTTCCTATCGGATCTGTAATTTTTCACTAATCGTAAATATTTATATTTCAGTTATCGCGACTCAACTTACTGCAATAACGGCTTCGGCTCTTCACCAAACGCGTAAAGTCGAGCTCGCGAATGCTCTCGTCGAGGCCTACTCGATTCTCGTTTACTGCCCTTTGAGCAATCAGTGCGTCGCCGGGGTTGTGGTGCCGGGTCTAAGGCATCTCGAAAATCTCGTTAATCAAATTTTACCGCAACAGAAGGAAACGGTTCGTTCGTTATTGCGCGAAAGTGATTCGCGTCAGGATGCCCCGAAGCCGATGGAACGATCGGCCTCCAGCAGTTCCGGCTTGTCTCTGTCCTTGGCGACCTCGAACGTTGGCCAGGGGGTCGAGGACATGCGACAGAGAATGTCGAAAATGTTTATTCAAAAGACAAGCTCACCGAGCATGCCAAGCATGTCGAGTATTTTTCGTAAAAAATAGACCGCAGCTGTTAGTTTGATATAGAACTGTGTAGTTACGACGCACAATGAACGAGAAACTTGTCGATCGACATTAAAGCAATGTTTTCGTCGTTCCGCTCGTTCGTTATAGGAATCTCACCCCTGCGATTATTTTGCCGTCGAAACGTAAAAGGCGCCTCTTTTTTTCTTAGTCGAACAAACTCGTTCGTACCCTCGCATTGGATATTAGTAACTTTACTCTTGCGATCAGTATTTCGGTAAAACATTTTCCAGTCCAAAATTCTTCCCTGTGTACGATAATTTTCCATGCTAGTGCCTAGACAATGAACAAATGAAACAATTGACCTTTAAGGTTTTCGAGTATTCGATTAAAATTCGTTTTTTAATGTTTCTCAGTGTCAATCGACAAATTTGGGTTGTGAAAAGTGTTATATAGATATAGTGGAGTTCGATGCGAATCTCAATCTGAACAAAATTAGACGTATCTCATATTTTTATTCTCAAATTAGAGATTAAAGCATCGCTTAGACGAGCGTTTCTGTACTTACGGTGTTGAAGAGCGAGAGAGACAGAGAGAGAGAGAAAGAGAGTCCCGTCCGCCTATCAGTAATAAATTATACTCTTTAATCGTTCGTTCTTGAGCTCTCACATTTGCGACGAATAAGAGATATTTTAGATAAGAGTCGATATAGAACGAAGACGCCTTGGATTACGTCGGTCAATGCATCTTGTAAGAATATTCTATTTTACGTATCATACACAGTTACATAAATATATTATATATGTGTATATGTATATATACAGATATATATATTATATCGATCATCGATATACGGTATCGGTACGAAGAACGATCGAGAAACGAGTGAAAATGTGGAAATCGTGAGAAAAGCTGCGAGAAATTTAGCGACCTCTTCTCTCGATCGTTCTAAATATGATACATCGTACACAAAACGTTTTCAACATTGGATTAAATTGAGATATATTAATCTCAACGCCGGTTCGATACTTGAACTCGTCTCTCTGTTATTATATTTCTCGTTTGTTTTTCATTCTCGTTTCTACATCGAATAAATATTAAGCATATCGTATATAATGCAAATGTTACCAAGCGATGAATAAATTTTATAGTATATTTATTCTAAAATGCGCTTTTACTCTGTTTCTTTCTACAGTGGTTAAAAGATTAATGAGACTTTTCGGTATTGGCATAATACGATCCTGCCTCTCCTCGATGAAGTTCGCGACTAAAAAAGATCTACGTGCGAGAATCCGAGATCGTTCGGCTGGGCCTATGAGCCCAGCTAAAAGTGAGCAAACCTGAGCAATCTAGATTGTCACTACAATTTCATTTATTTTTCGGGAACATTCGTCGACGTGTTCCTCAAAGCGTTACGAAGTTCAATGAGTGCGAGATAGACAGATGCAAACATTTTGAAGAATACTTTTCTCTAGGGTGATGGGGGGAGCTTCTGGGCAAGCGCAAATTCTTATAGGATACAGAATTGGGTAGGTATAAGAATATGCGGCCGCTCGGACATGTTTCCGACCACCAGAGCACCACAATTATCTTTGTAAAAGATCTTCCGTTACCGACCGAGTCTTTTTCACATCGTCTCAATGTTTATTATTGATTTACGTTTTAAAGACTAATTGTTTCCGGTATTATACCTGGGCACGTGCCGACTCGGACGCTGAGAGAACTTGGTGGTGGCTAATATTTACAAAAACAACGATGCCTTCGCATCGAGACAAAAGAGAGACATCATAGGAGGAGGAAGAACGAACCGCGTGTGCTTGTAAAAAACTGGTCGGGAAACTGCGAACAATGAAAAAGCTACGTGTCGAACGTCCGAGTTTCCACTGGCAATTTCATTCGCAGCTCTGGCGGGAACGCGTATACTATTTTTTCTTCATTTGTTTTCTTGTCGAGCTCGAATATGAAGATTTGAACCGAGGTCGTTGAAAGAATTTGCAGCTCGTCTTCCGTTCAGCTCACCCAGTATGGAAGTTGTCGGGAAATAATCCGAAGCAGCCGGTGATCGCGATTGAGAAAACGAGGATGACGATGGATCAAGGTGCTTTTCTCATACCGGACTGGAACATATTTCCGTTAGAAGCGGCTTGTCCGAGTCACGACTCCTTTTACTGGGCGTCAATGGAACTTCCGACGAGCTGAAGAGACACTCTCAAATGGTCTTTTTTCTTCTTGCAACGGAAATCTCGCCACTGAAGAGATGTACGTATTCTGGACGCGTGCTTAAAATTGCAAAAACGTCCTCTGTGCAAGAAAAAACAAGAATATTGGCTGGTCATTTATTTTTAAATATAATACACGACTATAAATAAATATTCATAATTATGAGATCAAATGTTCGTGCACTTTCGGCTCGATCAAGAAAATTATCTTGTAGAATAATAATAGGAATAATAGGAATATAAATTCTTACCTAGATTTATCGAGTCTCCACCTCCAGCTTCTCGATTTGCCTGGAGGAAAATTCTATCGGACTCCTCCGCATCCAGCTGCAACGAGAGCCTCAATGCTTTTCTCAACTCTTTCGCGTTGAGGCACTTGGTGCCGTTCGAATCGCAAACCTGAAACAAACGATAATACTTTATTGGCAATTTCAAAGGGAAAGCAAAGTTACATTTTTTTCATCATAATTCGTCGACTTGCCTCGAAGGCAACTTCGATGAGATCCAACTCCGTCTCGGCGTTTGCTATTCCCTGTACAGTAAAGATATATTCCTCGAGGTCGACTCTCCCACAATTTTGCTGAAAACAAATTGCGTGATATCAACGGTCCGATGAATTTTGAATTTTTCGACGCGAACGATTTCGTCGGTGCTTACTCTATCGTGAATTCTGAAAAGTTGATAGGTCGACGGGTCTTTAGAGTCGAGCCTAAGTATCCTTGAGAATTCGTCGAGGTCAACGGCATCGCCGAATTTCGCTGTTTTTCTTTGTACAAGTTCTTCCTCGGTTTTTGCATTGAGAAGCCTCGAAAGAGTCACAAACAAATAAATTAGCATTTTTTGTTATAATTATCGTTTTGCAATCACGATGTCGATGTAACGACTAGAGTTAACTCACCCGAGTTTATAACGAAGTTTATGGGCCTCGACGATACCGGAAGCATGAGGCAAATGCAACGCGTGAGCTTTACTTATTATTCTACAATCGTCGTACGTGTAATCCGAAACTGGAATCTGTAGAGCTCTGAAATATGAAAAATTAATTAAGCAAGTCCTTGAAAATTCGCCTAAATATTTAAGTATAAAACACGGGCGAATGTCGCTCCGTGACTCACTCGGCCATCAAACGTCGTACGTTACTCGCGTACAACTTTGGATCCATTTTTTCCGCCTCGCTAGGCCTGTAAACCGGCAGAAATTCGATTTCGCAACTGCTGTTCAACTGTGTCAATGTCAGCCAGAGTAATTTCAGCCTAGAACGATGAAATTTTCATATCAGACGATTTTTATCGCATTAACTTCAAGATTCACCATTTCATTAATCGAAATAATCAATTTGACGAATAAAAAATTGTACGATTTCATTATTATTTCGCTTATTTTGTTTTATCGTTGTTGTTAATTTTTCTAGTTCATTATTCAAAGGACTAAAATGATTCTTACGCTCCAGGACCTTCCCAGGTCCAAGTGACGGTGTCCAGTTTATTCGGATAACGTATGCAGACTGGTTGCACAGGAACACCGGGGTAGAAAGCTCCGCACTTGAAGGTAATTAAGCAGGAACGATTCGTACAGGTACCTTCCGGAAATATCATTACCTGATCGAAAGAAAAATCGCGAAAGGGCGTTAGTAAAATAATAATGCGCCAAAAAGATATTTCATCGCGTACCTGTGGCCAATCTTCTTTCGACGTTGCGCGTTCGATTATTTCCTTTATCGTGTTTTGCCTCGAATTCGGGTCGTCTCGCCACACGTACACCGGTTGCGTGTAATTTATAAGTTCTGCGAACGAGAATCGAGGAAAAAATATTTTTATCGAATAACGATCGTTGGCTGTAGCTAGATTTTTTCTTTAAATATCTACGAGTCGAGTGTTTCGGTCGTCGATTATAGTTATACATTTTTTAAAAGTAAACGAATCCGTGGATAACGAGGAATGCCACATTATTATTGTCATTATTATTATTATTATTATTATTATTATTATTATTATTATTATTTCGGAATTCGTTCGTTCGATCGTGATAATTATTTGATAAAATGGTGAAAAAAAAATTATGTAAAAAGAGAAATTACACGATGGTTTCTCGATGAGAACATCGACAACGGAACGATAACTGATACACTCGCTGAAATCAATCCGGAACACGTATTGTGACATAGTGTTTATTCTGCCGGAAGGCAGAACAATGGAAAAATTGATGAATAATGAACGGAAAAAAACGATTATACGGCGAATGGGATTGGTAGTAATTATATCGAAAATTCATGACCGCGATTTCGTCGATCGGCAGGCGCGTCGTTGAAATTTTTTGTTTGCTTGTTTTCATATCGAACATACTTCCGATGAATGGATTAAGTCCGGACTCTCTTCTAACGATGATCGAGGGAAATCCCGTCACGTAGACGATTCCACCGTCGATGAAAGTCGAGTGCGGTGCTACAACGAGTATCGGTGCTTCGGTTCTCGATGCTTGTTTTCCACGCACCACAATTTTCATTCCGCCCGCTTGATAAGTCAGTCGTCCGAGAAAGCACAACCATGGCACTATTTTGCTGCAGATTTCGAACGACAATTGATATCTCTCTCCATTTTAATAGGAGAAATGAAAAAACAAAACGTTTAAACTATTAAAATATGCCAGTGATGATCGGTGAATAATTAAATTCTGCAAAGAATATTCATCTTTCAGCTATACAACCTTTTTTTTTAAATGTTTTGCGTGTGTGCGATTATTGCCGATTAATTGCATTTCACGGTGCTCCTTTGTTAGTTGCGGCCAATAACAATTATCATAAATCAAATCCCATCCACCATATAATTTACAGCGTGCCCGCGCATCTACACAAACACACACACACACAAACACACACACGCGCACAGACTCAGTATATATAAACGCATTCTGTATAGTCCGTGTCCGATTAAACGGGACACGATATCGACGGTAATTCAGTCGCGCAAGTTTTAAAACTCGACGATATCTCGGAAATCGTCCATCGCGGAAACGCGATTCAATAATTGAGATTGCGTGATTTCATGAATAAACTCGCGTTAGAAAAGTGTCGATCGAATCATCGAAATCGTTTTTTTTCGACGGAGGAAATAAGCTTTTCATAATCTTCGATGATAAATGGCGATGCCGAAATTTTTCGAAATGGAAAAAAGGCTCGTATTGCGATGGCTATAGCACGAAGGAATGTCTCGTACACGAGACATCGATGTCAAAATGCATCGATTCATATGGCACTACTTCCAGTCACGTCTCGGATCGATCTACGCTACGTAAGGTGATCGTTGTGCGATATATACATATTTATTGCACATTATATATTATTATTATTATTATTATTATTATTATTGCCATCATTATCATTATGTATTATTATAGATTTAATATCTATTTATATATATATATATATATATATATATATATATTTATACAGGGTGTCCGATTTTAATTTGTAAAGTATCTCTGAGCCATAGCATTTGTATAAAAAATGTTTCGTATAAAAGTTTCAAGGTTGAACGTGCACTCAAAATGTCATTACTTGATGAATTTTAGGTGGACATTTTTCAAGCTCGTTTCACGGTCGAATTCTTTTTTTTAAATAGGTACCTACAGTTTTCTGCAGATCCGTATTGTACGTAAAAAAAAAATAAGAAACTTATGTTCGAAACATTTTTTCCGAGAAACTCAATTTTTTTAAATAATTTAAAAAATTTACGTAAATTTTTGGATTTTCATATATTTTTCATAGGAAAACTCAAACTTTTTGAGAGAAGTCGCGGGAGGTAAAAGATGTTTATTTTTCGGTAAGAATTCTTCGAATTGGAGAATACTTTTTTTGAATAGTTATATTCCAAAAGGGGAATTCACCTTGAAATTACCTTTAAAAAATCCACCCAAGATGAAACGAGTAATGCCACTTTACGTCACTCATCAAACCTTGAAACTTTTATACGAAAAATTTTCTATGAAAACGTTCCGAAATATTCTATCGAGGGGTTAAAAATGAAACACCCTGTTTATATAATATGTGTATGAAATTAATATGGAGTTGGCCAGAAAGTAATAACGTTTCTAACAGCCGAACACGTATATCGATCTATCTGAAAAAAAAACCGAATGATTTTTTGGCCAAACTAATTGTTCATAAAAAATACTGATTGATATAAATGTTTGATGAGAAAGGAGAAAGATGCGTGGGAGGAGAACGAAGTGAAGTCGTGAACGTACTTCCGAAGAATGGAATTCGTCCGACCTCGGCCTTGGCGACGATGCTAGGACCACCGAGGTAGACGACCGGAAGAGCGTCGAAGAAGCTCGAGTGTGGTGCCAATGCGAGTACCGGTGCGTCCTTAGTCGTGGCCTTTTCACCCTTGATCTTCATATTGTGAAATCCACCGCAGATAAACATCGCCCTCATCACCCAGCATACCAATACCCTCAGATCCCTGTTTCGTATTTAGTCCGTCACCAACCTTTTTATTTACTTTTAACTTTTTACTCTAGGTATATATAAAACTGTGCAACTGTTTGCTACTATGTGCAACAAACAGGATAATTTTTCGCGATAGGCATTTTTTCCGACACTCGTTGGATAGTTAGTCAAAACAGAAATAGTCAAGAGGCAAAATATCGAAGAATTATCCTGTTTTACGGTGAGCAGGCATAAACAGATAATCTTATCTCTGCAACGAATTACTACAATAACGTGCCATTTCACATACGTTTATATACACGACTAAACCTACTTTTTTACGAGGTTACGGTTCGGGGAATTTAACGAATGTATGAAGAAATTGCGCAATATGACATTCTTACGATCGATGCGAGAAAGGTAGAGTCGAATTTTTTAACTTTTAAATAAGTAATTTAACAAAAAAGAAAAAGAAAAATGAAATAGCAATTTATCGGACAGTTCAAGGTCACGAAGAATCGCACGACCATACCAAGACCTATGACTAAACTCCTAGGTCGTAGAATGTTCGTGAATTAT
Organism: Netelia virgata; assembly: GCA_951802705.1. Taxonomy (NCBI): domain Eukaryota; kingdom Metazoa; phylum Arthropoda; class Insecta; order Hymenoptera; family Ichneumonidae; genus Netelia; species Netelia virgata. The sequence continues at coordinate 24,877,274 of OX637867.1, forward strand.
TCCTCGAGGACGATTTATAAGCGTTTTCGAGGTGGATCAATTTTTCATTAAATCGTCGTATAAAGCGCAAGGGGAACAAAAATCAATCGGGGATTTGTATTCAAGCGGGGAAAGCGTTCTTTTTTTAACGAGGTGTCAACACTCGAACGACGAAATAATCGAAGGTGATGCTTAAGATTCGACCGTAGAGCACACGATCGAAAGTGATGATCGATATCGTAATGTCGTAGTCGTTGGTAACATATGGGTGAAGATGTGCGACAAGTGCACCAACGACTCGACTTCGTGACTACAAATGACTCTCTCTCTCTCTCTCTCTCTCTCTCTCTCTCTTTCTCTTGTCACTCGGTTCGACCTTACTGTAAAATTGTTCGACGCAACGTCGTTACGACGACCTTGCAACATTAATAGGTAACCCATGACCAACGTTATCGGTGCCAATAAGAAAACATTTTTGTTCCAACATTTCTGCTTATCGTAGAAATTACTCGTAAAATTTTATGTTTATCATATATGTATATGTTTATTATCTGATTAAATCGGTATCGAGTCTTAATTTGGTCAAAAAAGAAATTTGAATCTGATATGGTTGAGAAAATAGGTACATAAAGAAAAATTCATTGAACTGAAATTCATTTATTTCCACGAGAATGCAACAATGCTGCAATTATTTATTATTTTTGTTGACTGTCACGATCGGTAAATCGGTTTTTGATAACATTTGCCTCGAATTAGGATGATAATAATTAAATCATGCTCATGCGTAATAGGTGCTGTTAGACAGAGTGCAAATTATACCAAGAAAACTTTTACGATAAAGTGCATTAGGAAAAAAGAAATTCCAGCAATAAGCCACAATTCAACTCGGCAATCTCTTACTTTCTCCTCTTCTCTCTCCCTCACACTCGCGCGCACACACACACACATACACACATACAGTCACTTTCTCTCTCGCTCGTTCGATATGACGCTTAACGTTCAAGATGAAGCAAAATAATATAAAATTCCACACGAGAAAACGATCTAAGTATTTTCACGGACGAATAGGAGTTGGTTAAATCATGACTTTCGACAAATGTATTTTTTCCCCTGAACATAGCTACGAATCGCCCATGGCAATTCGCGTCAGCTTGTACGTTTCGACAATTTACTTTCTCTTTTTCTCTTCGATTTCTGCCGAACAAACTCTCCCAACCGACGCAGGAAACACGTTAAGGATGAAGTACGTAAGTGGCCGTGAAAGGTCAAATGATGTATATTGTTCTTATACTCTCGGAAGCCGAAAACAATTAATTAACGTAAACTCGGGACGTGGATCGAAAATCTTTGATTGACCCGATTTTCGTGTGTCCCCGATTATTTAAAAAATATGTTTAACCCATTAACGAGGAAAAGTTGAAAAATATCTCAGGTTGCGCTGTTTTTCTTTGGTTTTTACACGTCGTTATTCCGGCTAATGACAGCGATTGCACAATCGTTTTTATACAGTTAAATGTTTTTTTTCAACTATCAAATTTTTGTTATTAGGTATAGAAATTCTCAGAGGTAAGCGCGAACGGCATTGGAAGGGCAGATGAAAAATCGAGCGAGAGAGAAAGTGGCGACAGTCATATACCTACATACATAATGAGAAATGCAATGATACTTTAGGTATTTGTATTTTGTTTTTCAAACGTCCCACTCACCGTCTCCAGCCTGTGAGAGGTGCGCGACGAAGATCTTCCTCCGAAAGTCCGTGAAGTCCAAGGCACGCGAGTAGCCACGCCATTATCACCAGAGCAGTGATAGCTGCGAGTCTGAATGGTAAAAGTGCGACCGTTAGAAAAGCCGTCTGGAAGCAAAAATAAAAATGGTTCATGTGAAACAATTAGGTATTATTGTACCTATTCTCTATAATAGTGCTTAATAATGCTGCTCCATCAACCTCGATGACAAGAACAATTTTTTGCCCTCGTTGAATATTTTCATCGTGATTTTCTCTCATTATTTATCGATTAATCGATCGATCAGTCATCTTTCATATGTATTTCGACACATCATCACCCTTAATTAAGGCAATGTTCCTGTTTAAAAGTGCGAAAAAAAACAAGTTATCTTTGTGATTGTTTAAATATAAAAAAGATCTGTACCTTGAAAGGTATTCCGATATTTATTAACTTTCAAAGATGTTTCATTATTTCTATGACGGAAAAATAATTTATATTCGCACATTCACAGCAGTCTGATTGCGTCTTGGTCACCAAGAAAGTTGCCATCGCAATAGTTTAGTTTAAATAATTCGAAGGGAAACCGTCGGTGTGAGCGCAAAAATCGCAAGAAAGTTTGCGAATGTATATTCGATAAAGTCGGGTATAAGCGAGGCACGTTGACCTATTTCTCGATATCCATAATTCATGAAAGTCCCTGCCGAGCGTGGAAGACCGATGCGATGACTCATTGATTTTAACGATAAATTTCTAACGGATTTTTATCTATCTCTCGAGGCACGCATTCTCTTCTCGAGATTTCGTCACCGAGATCCTTTCGAGCGTGACGATAACAAGAACCGCGAGAAAATAACAATAGTACCGGTCGTACGAATTCTTGACTCTGTCGTGCGAATCAAAAATGCATACGTAACGTATACGCGAAGGAGAGAATTAAATGAAGAAGACTGAGGAACCGGCTGGAAAGCATGTACCGTTCGCTCGTTCCGTTATATTCTCTCTCTCTCTCTCTCTCTCTCTCTCTCTCTCTCTCTCTTTCTCTCTCTCTCGCTCTCTCTCTCTCGCTCTCTCTCTCGCTCTCTCTCTCTCGCTCTCTCTCTCGCTCTCTCTCTCGCGCGCGCGCTCTCCTCTCCCTCATCTGTTCGTGCGGCATCGATTCAGGCTACCTATGAAATCATACCGGACAAGCGTGGAAGAACGTTTCTTTTACGACGTGTGTCAGCATAATACTCTTTACCTTACCTTAAAAACCACATGTCCATTTATTTAGGAAATAGATGTGGATGTTAAAAATATAATAATACAAATAATTTCGTATAGTAATGATTCGAGGTTGTTACGTCAGCGTACTTTCAGTCTTCGAAAAAGTCGAAAAAACGCATTTAGGAAAAATACCCGTGTGTACGTGTGCGTTTGCGCGTCCTCCTTGGCATCCCTCTATTGTGAATAACTCGAGGACGACTTGAGATGTCGAGCTGAAATTTGGTACGCATATAGAACAGTCGGATTTCCTTATCTGACGCTATTTTCGCATAAGCAGACACAAAATTACGAGTTTTCAGGGCTCCAGCATTTTTTGTTTAATGTAGATAGGTAGAGGAAGGCCGGGCAAGACGAGGTAGCTAAGGTTCAAAACTCAATAATTCATAGGATTTCGTAGTGTTTCAATCGTATTTAATCTTATTTAGTCGATTTGTTATCCGTGTTGAATAGACACATGGAATTAAGAACGTCTAATCATAAAAGCGCTCGTCAGAAAATAATAATTTATAGAAAATTAGCGATCACCCCATCTTACCCGATAGGTCGGGTAAGATGGGGTACGCTCGTTCTAATATAAGTTGCTTAGGAAACAACTCATATTTGTGGGCACATTTTAACTACTCAAAACATGAAGAACACACGATTCAACCTTCATCGGAGTCCAAGTGTCGTCCTGAGCAATAAAAACATGGAGTATTTTCTGTTTTACCAATATCCATCTGTTTAAAAGACGACTTTCTAGTAGTTTTCTTTGCTTTAGATTTTATAATTATATATATCGTCCGAAAAAAATAATATATAAAATAAATAATTATAAGTACTGAGTTTTTACATTAAAAATCAAATATACATTTTACTGGGAATATATTATTAAAAAACAAGTTTTTTGCAATCTTCTGTCTATAACATTCCCCTAAGTGCCACAGAAAACTCACAATTTTGAATGATTTTGTTCTAACAAACGTATATATGAAGAAATCTCGCAATTCATGTTTTTTCCAATAATAAAAACAATTGACTGGCGATTATGTCCACACTCGCACAGCTGATCACAGTCATGGCGACGAGTAATTAGGCACCGCAATTAACTTGATCGGTTGATTTTAACCACGTGATTAGACCAGTACCCCGTCTAGCCCGGCCTTCCCCTACCTATGTGTAAATGTTTAGGCTTTCGTAATTATCGCGTGAAGATTTACTACGAAAATAAACAAACTGACAATGTTTTTTTAGTTACGAGTATGGCTAAAATCAAACGAACAGTTTAAATTTTGTTTAAATTTGTACTTATCGAAAGTTTCAATTTTTCGAAAAAAAAGTACAATCCCTTTCCCTTTCGTACGTAGCTTGGCAATAATCGATCAAACGGACGACGTTTGAGTAAATATGGGGAATTATTTGATATTCTTTTAAAAACAGCCGTCAATACCTCGTCATTGGGTTCTCGAAGATAAGTAAAAACTGCGATTGTTACCTAGCACGTTGCCGCTTCGTGATTTTCGCTGATTGACAGAGCTTCATCTATGTGGAAATTAAAATTCGGAGCGACACTTGGTCATAGATGAGCATTTGTAATTTAGTAAAGATCATAAAAGTTGAAATGTACAAATGTTGCTTAGCGGTGTTTTTGTTTTTTAATACAAAAAACAAGAAATTATATTTGCCTCCTAATTTGAAGAACACATTAAAGTTACTTTTATTAAATACTGATTAACCAGTTTATCGAGTACAGAAAGTGTCTCGGAAGTTTCGTCGCACCGCCTTGTGTAGCTGGGGGTAGCTGGCGATACGACGAGTTCACGCGCCAACTTCGCACGATCGATTCGCAATAGTTTTTTAAATGGCAGACGATCGAAGTCCTTGGGCGTTATCGCAGTGCACGAGCAAAGTACTAATAAACTATATAGGTATGGTAATACACGATCGAGAGGGCATAGCTCATATCCGATAGTTACAGTTTCCACCCTGGCCCCAGCACCTCGATGACAATCTTCTGTTCTTTTAAACTTTGAATACGCATCGCTATCGAGTTGATCGCGTCGATCGAACGCACTCGATTCCAACCGAAGAGGTTGGACCACTTCGAGCGTCCCACGTTTAAGAACTATAGCGAATGTTGATCGTGTGCCGACTTGGTTCGTGAATTCGTGGCACCACTAGTTCGCCGCCGGGTACCAATCGTACCGGGACTTCCGAGACACCCTGTATATGATTGCTTATTGTAATTAAATTCTTTCTTTTTCAACTGGAACAGCCATAAAAAATTCAAACCTGTCCTAGTGACCTACACGGGGTCACGACGTTAAAAAAGCGAGCGAGATTCTTTCTCGCGCCACGTGCCTATATACCTAATGCCTATCTCGGATATAAGTCACACGGAGAGAATCGCACACGGACTAATAGCTCGTGCCTCGCGGCTATAGTCACTCAAAACGTCCTAGACCCTCGATTTTCCCGTTTGCCACGTATAGAACGAGGAGAAGGTGGTTCGCTGAATTCATTCGTGAAAGTCGAACTAGCTGGTAATTCTCCTTCTCTGTCGCGAGATGATCGATCCTCGTTCGTTGCGCCGATCGACAACACTCGAGAGCTCGAAGAATTCTCGCTTCCTTCGAGGAGTTAATTCCACCTACTCGTACATCGTTTAATAAATACCTCGAGTACCGAAGCAAACCAGTTTTAGGCTTTCCCCTTTAACGCTATAGTAACGAGTGAAAATATTTATAAAATAAAAAAGTTCCATAGATTATAACCCCGACGATATTACGTAGACGTCTTCTCGATTTGCGCAACCTCGTGGTTTTGGACGACCTCGATTCCTTCACAATTTTCTTTTATTTCAAATTTAAGTAATGTTTTAGTTTTAAAATTTTTTTAAGACAGGAGATCCATATAAAATTCGCAAAAAATCTATTTTTTTTTAAATTTCATAAAATGTTAGTATAACATCTTAAGAATACGTTAGCAAAATTATAAAACTTAGTTCAAAGTATTTCTCATGTTAAGACGTGTAAACGTGTCCCTCCTATAACGAGCGTTCGCGCGCCGTCAGAACTTTAAACGCGTTTTGAGAAATCGGTGAGCCAGATATATAACTCAAGAAGTTTTTTATTAATCACGCTGAAATTTTTAACATGTCTTTTCTATACCATTAATTTCTATGTGAACCTACTTGTTTTGAAAATTTAAAAACAATGATAATTTTTTCAAGGCGAAAACCATTGGAAAATGGGGTACAAACTGCAAAGTTTTTGTATAATGTGTATCAATCCGCAATTTTTTCCCCTAATTTTTTTAAGTACACGGATAAATTATAACCTTTATAAACAATACAACACGAGCTACAAGTCCCACCAATAAATAACTCGCGCTACGATCTTCCCAGAAGACTGGACAATAAATAGGCCATTTTGCCCAAAACAAAAATTCTCGTAGCTGTTAACAATATGAATAAACAATATGTCAAATTACAAAAACATCGAATAAGTTATTCGTTTAAAAAAATTCATGAAAATCGGCTAAAATTCAGGCGTCTATGTGGATCTCCTGTTTTAATGAGGAAAAACTAATCGAACGACGTTTCATTGAGTCAGTCCTAATTCTACTCTACTTATTTTTGGTCGTAGCACGAATGAAAAAAAAATTTTTAATTCCGTTCGAAAACCATAACACGAGATATTCCGTGGAGGAAACCGCAAGAAGGTATTAAATATATGTGTGAATATCCGCTGTCGCGAGCTTGTCAGAAATTAGGTCGCGTCGAGAGACTCGGATCGAGGAACTGTAGTATTGTACAAAGTCGGAAGCCAAATAACTTTCGGCTCGTGCACACACAACAGCTCAATCTCAGACGCTCCCAGGAGCGAATGAGAAAAGTGTATATGCGGACAAGTCAGAGAAGTCATCCTTGTTTCATTCAAAAACAACAACAACAACAATAACACTAAAAACGAAATAAATTAAAAAAGATCTCACGAGGCAATTGGAACGAAAGAGCCGACCTAGAAAATTGGAAAGGGTTGACTCGAAAGGTTTATCAAAAAGAAATGTCGCGCGCCCGCCATCGTTATTTAAACTTGTGAGCTTGTCCTTGAGGAAAAACGAACGTCTGCTCGACCCTAGAGATTGCATATCGTGTTTCCTTCCATTCTCGCGCAGAATTTTCGTTACGCGTCTATATTTATGTTGCTCGAGAAACGTGCGTGTCCGCGTCGATACGCGATTATATCCACTGGACGCTTTCACTGATAAATACGTAGCGGTACGGGTTTGGTAATATGCGATAATTGTAATTTCAGGATCGTTACGAATTTATCGTTCAAATACATTTGCCGATGGATTACCACAAGGGCTTCAAAGTATCGGAATTCTTTCAGCTAAATTTATTGGTACGAACAAATTTTCGATAAATTATTTAGATTATAATCGTCGTTATTATTATTGCTATTCATTTTGACATTATCGTTATTGTTCTCATTGGGTTTCAAAATCTCCCGTTTTATACGGATGCATTTACATTCTTCTAAATAATTAGAGATTATTTTTGTTTTCAAACATAAAAATACAATTTATATATTTCACTTATGTGTCTACGTGTATGTTTTTATAATAAATTAGCCGCATTAAATACAGAATCACAAAGTGCATAGTAGAAAAGTACGAAGGAAATATTTATTGTACGCGCGCACATTATACGGATTCTAATTAATTCTATGGAAATTATATAATTCGCGAGTAGACGATTGTCATTCTTTTGCTTTATATATATATATTTTACATTAGCTGGTACAAATTATATGCCCATAAACAAATACACACGCTCAAAAAATATGTAGGTATGTCGGGCTCGACCGTAATTAATATTTTGTTAATATAAAATTCATACTTTGGTGCGCCGTTGACGATAGATTTTTTGAAAATGTTACGAAATAAATTCGCGAAGAAAATAATATGAAAAAAAAGGTCGTATGATTTCGCGGGACACCCGCGGTCGTTCGTCACGCGCTAGTTTTTACGCAGAAAGCTTTCCCATCGGTTCAACGTAACTGTAAAACACGTCGAGTCAGAGTTCCACGATGGTTGCAGTTGTTGCCAATCTCCAATGCAGCGTTCCACGAGTCGTTATACGAAATGAATGAGGAAATCTCGAACGTTCATTGCGAAGGACGAAAGTTTAGCGCGATCGTCGAACAGCCGATCGGTTAATGCGATTAAAAACTATTGAATAGAAACAAGAACAAATATAAATTAATTATATAAAAAAATAAAAATAAAAGTTTAACGATAGAAAGAGCAAAACGTTAGTTTGTTTCGCCAAGAAAAGTATTAAAAATTGTTCGTCCAATTTGGAGCACTCGAGCACACGTCTTTTCGTACATATATCTGACGACGGTGACGAGCCTGAAAAATTATTTCGCGTTTCGAATTACTATTGCAATCGTAACTTTAAAATGACTCGCGAAGTAAAAGTAAATTTGCGATACTTTTATCTAAACAGGAAAAAGTATTTTTTTTACCGGTGCCTACCAAAAGTCGAAGATTTATTGCGCGCATCGAATCCGTATAAAATTCGATTAACGAGCGACCAACTTTCGCGTTACAATGCGGAAAGAAAACGTTTGGTAAGAGAATTATCGCGTTTGCAGAGTGTTGCGATTTTTACAGATTGCACGGTCTCGCAACGAAGGCCTCGAATGGAGAATGGCCGCTTTGGTCGAACTATAACGATTGGTCGGTCTTACCGTTAGATCATTACGTACTTTTTACATAAGTTGCACAAAAAAACAAGAGATTAATGTATTATAAGAAATGCATCTAATATATTTATTGGATTGAAAAAAAACTTAATGACTCTTTGGCCGATCTCATTCGTTAATGTATCCAATGTATATGGATATAAATGATTTATGATTACGTGCGAAAGCTAATAATAATGCGATACGAAAGTTCGTTCGCGCGTGCAAAAGCCTTGCCGAATAATTCTCTTCCATAATAAGGGCTTATTGAGTTAAACTCATTTACTACGTGGAGTCTGGCTATTACGGATGATATTGTGGGACTTCGAAAATCTATTTGCAATTTCATCGCTGCTTCGTAACTTTCCTTGTGTTTTCATCATTGCCATCTACGTAAGCTGTTTTTTTTTAAATTAACTTTTTTTAAATTCCTTTTCTTATTATATACAAATCTTATCATTATTAAATGAACATTTTCACAAACCAGTTTTCAATCGATACAAATTTTCAACAACGGGTGTTTAAATTACTAAGTTTGTATGAGAAAATCATGTTGATTGTATATGTATATAAAAAATTTCCAACATTTTTCAATAGAGCACTGTAATTTTATGATCATTTGCACGTACGTACGGATAAAATCCTATATCTCGGAATTCCGTCAATTTCCTGTAACATTCGTCTCTTGTTGCAGCCAACGACGCTGCTCACGCTAACTTGAGATTAGTGTAGCTCTTCTCGTCGCTATAAATCTTAATAGCCGGTCACATTTCAACCCTCACACATACACAAACACACGCGCATACACACAGACACGCACGTGTTTGAAGAGATGCACGTGCGCGCACTTATTCAAACACAGCTTCAAAAGATATTTTCTCTGTTCTCCGCGTGCAAATATTTCCGGGCACAATCGTGATATTTCGATAACTCCAAATTGAATGAAATTCAATTTTAGCCCAATCATTTTAACACGATTGGGAAATAAATGGACGCCGGAAAGAGAATTTCACGAGACGCAACACCGCGTGGACCTGCGAGCGAGAGGTCGATCCGAAAAAAACAAGCAAGATTTGTAAAGTCATTTTTGCTGAGTTTAAACGAACGTAAATTGAATGCCGAATCGATCGATTGATAAAATAATGAATTTCCCAAACTATTCAACGATGAAAACGTGATATTTGACACTTGAATTATAAATAACCGCGAATTTTTCCAATTTTTCCATGGAGTCGTTCGCGTGTACCGAAAATCTTTCAACGTATTTAATTCGTTGCAGCCGACATTTTTGTCCCACATCTAGAGAATCCGAGCATTCTTAGTACAGAGGCTGACTCTCCGTATGGGCCAGTTTACTCGAATCTCCGAGGCCTCGTCGAGAAAAAAAAAGAGCCGCGAGGATGAACAACCTCAACCGCTATTTCTTGTTCCTCGTTCTTGCGCCTAAAAAATAGCAAAATACTCGTTCTCGGCAATTAAGTGCCTTTTTTGCCATTTTTTTTGCGCCCTTCTCCAAAAAAAAACGCAAAAAATCGAAAATTATATTTTGTTCGTAATTTAGATTGTATCGGGTTTGCGCTTTGGTTGTTGTAACGGATAGAGGTGCGAGTTGGTCCTGAAGAAACGAAATTACTTTGCGGCCAACCTGATATTTTTGTTTCCTTTGATATTCACCGGGGGGATTTCATCTATTGAGCGATTTTCATCACCGTTAACCGATTAACGCATTCCATCGTGCATGAGATGTTGGGTGTAAACATATATATATACACATGAGCGTATACCTACTTTCTTACTCGCTAGTGCATTAATACGTATAGCCGTGACTTTATCGTATCCCGTGGGGAGTGAACGAAGCGTGATAGCGGGGGAGAAACAAACGGTGCGGCCGGCATATAGCGGAACTGAAGCACAAGCTCTCGGTTCTCGAATCGATTTATGCTACGGAGATATACGTGGCGGTCCTATATAGGTACGCGATTATATATATATATATATATGTATATCGTGAATATATATGGGGGTAGGCTATTCAATTCTCATTCGGTTATCCGCAATGACGCTTCGCCGCTTTTTAACGAGCCCATATCACGATTTCACTATATACGTAATATCGTAGACATCGGGCACTCGTGGATGTATGTACATTTACGTTTATGTATAGGTACGCTGTATGTAAGATAAAAGCACTACGTATTTAGCACGTTCTATCGCTAACCACCGAGCCATCCATTTCTTTTTATCATCTGCCATTTTTACATCTTATTTGACCTCATAAAGATATTCGAAAATCTCGAGATTGAAGTGTTTTCAGGTAAAAAAAAGTTCGACCACTTATACAAATGTATAACCGCATTATACAATTTTTCAAGTTCGTTTCTTACTCGATTCTCGAATACCCAACAATTATATCGGCAAAAAATCGGCTATAGTGTAACACCTTCTTCATTCCAGTTTAACTGTGATTTTCCAAAAATATGGAAATATTATTACCGATGGTAAAGTCAAATATTGATAAAGTTAATGATTAATTTCGTTGCTTATGAAAACATTTCAATCCTCACATTTTACCCATAGAGCTGAACTTTGCAAATCATTTATTTTTATGATATTAAATAAGTGCAAAAAATGAGCAACGCATTAACAATTTCATCGATAGCCAAATAGCTGGATTACTCGGTATTTAAGGGAAGGATGAATAATATCCTAGACAAATGTAACTTAGAAGTGGTTCGATAAAATATTGATTGGAGAACCGTGTACAGACTCTTTAACGATTTATAGTCTAGTTTACGTGGGCCCATTGACAAGCTAAGGAAATCCGTAAAAATACAATACGCGATAGACAATTATTCTTCGAATGTGTACCTGCAGATTATTGTAAATCTACAGTACCTACTGCATGGAAGAATGTCAGCACGTGGTAGAGAAATCGGTCGATAACGTTTTGCCCCGACTCGAAATCGATCGACAACAGTTGGAACATTTTTCGCACCGATAAACGTACCAAAACGCACGAAATGTTTATTGCTTTTCCATTTTCCGGTCAAACAATAGATAGATGGAATCGAATCGATCGAGTGACAAATTTATTTTATACCTAATTAAGATATTTCGCGTGGAAATCCATCTTTGAAAATGGAATGGAATAATGTTTAAGTATTATTAGTTTATAATTAAGCGATCGGTTCGTTTCTTCGATAATTGTTTGCTCATTAATTATACCTAGGTACTTATGGCTATAAATGATTGTCTTGAAAGTCCCATTTGTAATTTAGCACAGTCTACATGTTGTAAATAAACGGTAAAGGCGCGCGAGTGTCGGAAACGACAGGCAGCAAGCGTGCAAGTACGTGCGTGCGTGAATGCGTGCGTGCGCATCCGAAGGTCCTAGCTCATCTACTTTAATGTGATCAGACATGGTATCGCTCGAATGACAATGGAGTTACGAGACAATTATGACGCATCGTCCTGGAATCGTAAGTACATAGGTGAGTACTAGCTTTCACCTACGTGCTCCTTAATCGACGTTCTCGAAAAAGTCAGGGACTTCCGGTTCTATCGATTATCAGTAGGCTAATATAACGACAATAATTGTAAATTATTCGGACGGTTTGATCGTCGACCGTCGGCCGATGATCGTCGAGACACGGATTCAAAGTGGGTGTTTTTCTTTTAACTAACCTTGAGCTTGTCGTAGGTCGTGTCGAGCTCGAGTCGGTGAACAAACGGATTCAATATATCCGAGTCTATCGAGGCCGTGTCCACCTCGAGCTTGCTACCCCGTATTTTTCCATTCATAATAATATCCTCCATTGGCCCCCGGCCACAGAATTATCTCGACGTGCTTATTCGCTTCTTGCTTCTCACCGATCGCACAACCGCACGCGATAAATCCAAAAGCTTTGAGAATCGATAACAAACCACACACACACGCACATACACACACTCGACACTAAAGAGATGCACAGCGAAGCGGGCGCGCGCGCCCCCCGCCCCCTCACACCGGTCTACACACGCGGCTATTCAACCCGTCAGAGATTCTAACCCCTTTGACGACGAGATTCTTCACTGTTTTTCACGTTCGAGAGATTTTGTTTCCTGTTCTCTCACGCACGAACGTGCGTTATCTCACCTCGCGCGAGACGAGCCAATAAAAAATTGTACCAAGCCGGGAATGCGTCGGTCGAAACCCGAGCGTAGATAGATACTTGTCCGGGGGGTCAGCGTTTCGAGGCTCGGAGATCCGATAATGATTTTCCGGAAGCTTCGAAGAGCGAAATCTCGCGTGCCTCCAATTTCGGGACTTCGAGCCCTCTTAACTCGTCCCCCTTTTTATTTCTCTCACTTCAACGCTTTCCAAACTCACCACCGGTTGGGTGAGTCTGATAAATGAATGCCGGGCACGCTTACGATACCCGCGGCTCGTCTCTGGACCGGTTCACGCGTATTTTTATTCGATCTTCCGTAGGTACTTGACTTTTATCGCGCGGAGATCCTAACGAAAACATCCACCTTGATGCGCTTTTCGCGATTTCTACGACCGTTTATTCTCGATTAATTATTTTCACGTTGAAGTTCGCGCCCGAAGAAAAAACAAAAACGAGGCTCGAGCCAAAAACAATCCTCGGAATCAACGTGTACGGACCACCAGCCGTTCGGACATTTATATACAAACTCTCGTGGGACTTGTCTCACCGATCGACGGCGAGTGAAACGCGAGCACCTCGCGATGCGCACCATCCCTCCCCTCCAAGGTGACGATTTCGACCGGGGGTCAGGGTGGGGGTATCTCACCTCGACAGGAAGAACTCGAATCCCCACTTCGAGGTTGCTGGTCCATACAGCGAAGATCGCGCGGTTTTCTTCCGAAGATAGGTCCTACTTGTTTTTTTACTCCATTTATCCTTTTATTTTCGAGAACAATCTGGCGCCATCGGACGAGTTCGATCATATACCTATTTTACCTCGTTGTCGTAACCAACGACCGACATTTTTGTATCGCTTCGCCTATACCTAATTACGTTTGGACTCGTTGATAATCGGTGGATGAAGACTATTTACAATGTAAAAAAGAACCTGCCACGTGGCATTTCCCGAATTTTGGTCATATTACATCATCGTATCGGAGAAGATAACTTCTATACCTACCTACGAGTATCTAAATTTGAGATAATCGTACGTCAAGGAGTGGGGATTATGCGATGAACGGAGAAACATAACCTAAAATTATATTACGATGGTTGGTCCGTTAAAGTCGGCGTTGATAAATTATTTCGCCCAATTAGAAACGACGAGCCAAAAGTGGGAAGAATTCGTGGATAGCACAAAACGTCCGATTCGGGGACTGAAAAATCAATCGGAGCAATATCGTCATGTAATCAGGTAAGCTTGTTGTCGGATTTCTATATTCGACGCAGTCAGAGGCACGAGACGTATGTCTCGCAGGGCCCTACCGTATCGACACATCTACACGGGTACTCGGAGCTTCTTTATTCTCATGCTAGATAGCGCTGTATTGCAGCAAAGACGTCGATAACGCAGAGATCAGCAAGCTAAAAGACGTACGAGTAAGGTTGATTTTCAAGATAAGCATCGGCATTGAGGATGAAGTTTCTCTTATCCTGAACGACTTGAGACGCCTCAGAAATTATATCGAGGTAACGTTTTCTTTCATAAAAAAAAATATAGTTATCAATTCATTTGTGATAATCATGATGATCTTGATCAGAACCTGAAGACAAATCTCATTCGCTTGGAACGTGCGCGAAGCGACGTGTTACTCGACGAGCCAAGCAGTAAAGAGGTGGTCGATGGCACATCGAGGATACCGAGACTCGATCGTCTCATGGAATGGTCGCTCGAAACTTGGACATTCTTCAGTAAAGTGTGCGTCAACGTTATCGAAAGTTTCAAAGTCCTCGACTATAAGAACCCCAATAAAGTGGAGGATTGGGCAAAGTCGATTGAAGGAATTCGACGGGAACAGGGTAGAATAAAAAGTAATAATAATAATAATAATAACAAGAAGAATATGATTGACCATTTGACTATTATTATCTATGTTGTACCTAATTACATCGTTGCAATATTTGCAATATTTTGTTTTGCTCGTTTCAGATATATTGGGCTTCGCGCAGTTTCTCATCCAAGAACCCGTCAAATAATCGAATGATAAAATGATTTTCTTTATATAATAAAACCGTCTCAATTTTGTAACAAATGCATCGTTTTCGTTTACAACAAATCCTTCATCTCGTCGTTTCAAGCTATAATCACCGTTCCGGAATTCGTCGATATCCACTGGATTGCAAGCTTTCGATCTTTCTCAAATACGTGAATGTCCGACCATATACGATATTATCTCCTTCGCAGTAAATATCGACTTCGTAGTACATATTGGCCGGAGCAAAATAATCAATCCTCCGTAATTCCTTACGCTACGTTCAAAGCTCATTCGGCCCTCCGGACCTCGTCGGAAATAAATCAACGCCTAATCTAAGCTAATCAACGATCATCAATAAACAATTTCCATGTTTTATTCCGGCAATGGATCATCACTTTTTACACACTTTTCGGTCACTTTTTGTTCTCAAGTGTGTTTGCGTGTGTCTCTTTGTTTGGTTATCGTCTCGAGTATTCGAATCGAACTACCGTCGGGAAGACAATGGTGAAGCGACATATACGTGCGAGAATATGGAGGCGCGGGTGCATCGGGATTGTGCCCCGTCTGACTACACACGGGCTATAACTACTAGTTCGATTTCTCGTACGTATGTGGCTCGTACGCTCGAAATTTTCGAGAAGAGTTCGATAACAATAAATGGTAACATTGTTACGTGAACATCGGATACAGCGTTTGTCAGACACAACGATATCGCACCCCCTTCGTTCTTCTACAATTGTGCTCAGGCCGGGTAAGGCCTCATTCGAACGACCATTGGCCAATTTAAAGTTTCGACCTTTACTCGTCGACGTAGATTATTGTTATTATTATTATTATTATTATTATATTAGTATTATTATTATTATTATTATTATTATTATTGTTGTTGTTGTTGTTATTGTTATATATCGACGAAGGGATGGGAAAGGAGAGGCGTTGGAGCGCCGGCGCTTGCTATTGATTCCGCGGGGCGCCACAGGCGCGCATCCGGAATTGCCACGACCCCATTACGAGACACGCCAGGCGTGGGGGTAATGGGAGTGGGAGGGCTAAAAGGAGATAGTGGACATGAGGGCGCGAGGAAATCGTATATACGATGGAAAAAGTTACTACTCGTGGTAGAGGGTGCCACAGTAGCTCATTGCTCCTCGTACCCCAAGCAGAGGAGCGATCCTCGCACGTTTCTTCGCTTTACCCCCGCAGGTCAGTCCCCGTCTCAATTAATTTATACCTCCTTTCGACGATTTTTATTTTCATCTACGTATTATTTGCCTTTTTGTTCATACAAATAAAAATCACCAACCATATACCGTTCGAGTTATCTTTCGCTTATTTA
Organism: Netelia virgata; assembly: GCA_951802705.1. Taxonomy (NCBI): domain Eukaryota; kingdom Metazoa; phylum Arthropoda; class Insecta; order Hymenoptera; family Ichneumonidae; genus Netelia; species Netelia virgata. Next base: position 24,893,480 of record OX637867.1, read on the forward strand.
TTATTTATTTTTAACCATCCATTATAGTGGTGAATATATCTTCGCTCGAAGCGACGTGGGGACGAAATGCCACTTTTTTCAAAGTCATCGAAATTCAAAGGCTCGTCGATAACATTTTCTTTAAGACAGTTCGTAGAGATTTATATGTGTTCCGCTGATTTCTTTCAATTGGATTATACGCGAATTTCCAATCTTTTCAAAGATTATAACGTGGAGAATGTTTTTTCATGAAAAACTCGACGTCACAATGATGCGAATCGTGATAGATACCGAGACTGATAATACCTGGGACGAGACGAGTACAAGTACGTACGAGGATGTCCCGTACGTTTCAAAGTGCGTCGCAAAGATTGCGCGTAGGACTGGAATGATTTATTTCGCGAGTACGTTCTTATTCGTCGAGTTATCAAGCGTTTTTTTATGGCGATCTTCGTTCCTCGGTGAACTAATGACGTTAGTGGAGTGAAAGGTCGTGGGTTAAAACCCGCGGTCGAACCACCGCTGTACACTCCGTTTCGAATATATTTCCCTTTGGCGACTGACTCGATACACATTACATTGATCCAAACTTCATCTTTTTTTCATTTCGATTACAATAACTTTCGCAGGATCAAACTTCCATCGCCCCCACTATTAAAATTCACGTCGACAAATGATTTCAAAAATAAGGTTAGCAATCAACGTTACAAGCTTCTTTTCCTCGTTGAGTCGTTGATATTATCGGACAGAAAAAAAAAACAATATACTTGCAGGAGTTTACGAGGTCTGAGCTCTGTAAAGAACATTTTTAAAGGGGATATCGTTTTATCGTTTTTCCCGCGTTGCGAAAGGGTGGGAGGAAAATAAGAGCTTTGTTGTCGAAAAAACATTTGAAAAAAAGACAAAGTAGTCGTCGCCGACATCGAAAGATCATCGATTGAGAAAAAAAACGTTCTCTCGTTAACCGTTAATACGACCATAATGCAAGTATAGACATAAGTATAGATCATTTATCCGCCCCTATCTACTATCTTTTTTTGCGTATAAAATGTCACGGTCGTATAAATACATATGGCCCGTAGCAAGTGTTTCCGAATAGAGATTACATTCATGATGAATAAGCCATCGCCCCCGTACCTCTCTCTCTCTCTCTCTCTCTCTCTCTCTCTCTCCCTCGATACAAGACTCGCGAAATGCTCACTCAACGAATTCACACATCGGATTTTAAATGCTTCGCTCAAACTATTCACTCGCGATCCCCTCACAATTTCACTTTTTTAATTGCAACGACTCTGTTCGAATGGTTTCATTTTGAAATCCTACACCTTTTTCCGTATCTCTTTGCCAACGTTATATTATTCCCAAAGTCACCAAATTGAATATTTTACTTCGTTATTTATATTTCGATGGTTATTGTTGGCCACATATTTTATCACAAAATTGGAATAACAACTAAACAAGTAATATCCAAATTAACACGTTTCGAAAGGTGTTGGTTCGAATATGCGGTCGGGGGCCCTTTATGTGGATATTTGTTTAGTTGGGCAGGGACCAATTGTGTCAAGGGGCGGTAAGATCAAGAATCGAACCCATAACGCTAGTCCCAAAGACTCACAGGGCCTCGCAAACCTTTCGTAAACAGACACTCGTAGATGTATACGCAGGTCGACGGTCTCCTCGCGGTTCGTAACACACTCGGAGACGAATTCCAACGCGAGGGTTGCTTCCCTCCCCCCTCCCCGTCCCGCATAATTTAACCGCTAGAATTTATCAATATGAAACCTCGACCCAACGACTCAAGTCCCAAGGACGTTCGATGACAGTCCGAGCCTCATAAATCAAGACCCAAGGACATCCAATTTTAAGTTTCTTTCACCATTATTCAAGTCATCTCATCAATGTCCAATATCCCTGTATAACTTATAGCGGAGGGTGATACACTATAGGCGTGGACTCTGCAATTCAAGGGCTGTAAGTGGTCCGGTATAGGGACCGACTCTGTATAAGATTTATTTTTCCTTATTGCTAAGTGATCTCTCAACAGGGGTGGTTTTTTCTGCTGCTATATACATGAGCACGTTGTGGCGAGACGGCAATAAGAAACACGCTTACGAAAGGTCGGCCTTTGCAGCCGACCCACCTGAGCCTCGACTCCTGGAGAGTTGACCCGACCGATCCTCGCGAGTGTCTCGAACCTATTTTCACAATTTTATATTTGACAATGAGATGTCGTCGAGATCCCGTACAAATTGAACAAAAATAATATATCAATTTTTCTATTAAAACTCATATTGTATAAAAATATCGAACGTTAATTTTGTTTGCGTTCGAAACTACGAACATTAACAATGTGGCAAAGTCAGAACGTGCATTACATCTACGTGTTAAAACTTTCGCAATGATAGCTCGTGCCCAAAAGAAATTATAAAACACGACTACACGATAACTTTCGGTCAAATCGATCGAGCCGTTTCCCCATTGTGGCCGAAAAACGATGCGGGGTTATACGATCGGAATTTAAAGGGGGCATTTTTTTATCGTCATGAGATGCTCTTTTGGTTCGTACGGATCGTTATAGGGGTTTCTCGCGATCATGTCAAAATCTTAACCGATTGTTAATGGGGTTAACGGCTGGCAGAGGCTTAAAAAAGACACTTTTTCAGCAGATTATTGCAAATTATGGAGAAATGGGTCATTATTTTAATTACAATTTAATCGACTTATTAAAGTAAATTTTGAAAATATTTACGAAAAGTTTTATTCAAAAATATTAATAAAACGTGCAGTTAAGTATAAGGATTTCACGAAGGCGATAACTCGAGCAGTAATACTCGGATATGTACAATCTTTGCACGGATTTTTTTGTAATTGTAATAGATATCGTTGACCGTAGCCTTTTTTTGTAAATGTACTATTTCTGGAATGCAAATATTTGAGGGTGAAAATAATACTTTTTATTTCGAAACGTGGCCATATTTCGAAAAATAAACAATATAAATAAAGGCTGCAGTTAACGATAGCGATTACAATTATAAAAAATTTCGTACAAAATTTGTACATATTATTACTCGAGTTCTTGTCCGCACCAGTTCGAAAAACCTGGTTTCGAGACAAATTTTGTGTACTTCAACTATTGCTTTTTTTTCAATGAAAGTTTACTTGAATCTACTTTGATTTATGTGGAATAATATATCTTTAATCGAGCCCAAAAAAAACATTAATTAAATTTAAAAAATGCATGAAAAAATAGCTTATTCTTTTCGGACCGTCACAGTGTTGTCGTGCCTTAAATATTATTAAATATAATATATTGTTAAAAAAACATGCATCGAAATCGACAAAAAAGCTTGTTGAACTCAATTCGACGAGCGCCTTATATACAGTAAACTCCCGTTTATCCGAAATGATCGGGACGGCGGCCGGTTCGGATAAACCGGAAGCCCCTGTTTTCCCGCGTGAAACACGCCGAATTGCGTCAATACCGCGAAATATGATCGTAAATAAGCAAATAAGTAATGGGTCGCGATGGTATTCGGTAGGTGGGGATGGGGTAGGTGCATACGTCAGGCTGTTCAACACCCATTAGACGTTGGTTTTTTACGTACATATTTTTAAAGTTGTGAACAAAGAAAAAAAATCAGAAAAAATCACGAAGTAAGTAAAATTCCGGAATATCTATAGTCGCGAGGATGCTAGCATTATTAACCCGCGAGCCGTACGAACCTCTAATACTCACACACGCATATTTCATGCTCGGAGATGGAAATTTTGTTCATTCTTTCGCTTCTTATAAAAGATAACTCGCTTCGCGAATCCTACCGCGATATTGAAAGAACCAACGAGAGCGAGCTCATTGTGTGTACGCGTATGCGTGCGCGAGTCGAAAAACCGAGTTGATTCAGTCGAGATTCTCCTGCACGAAGATGTATTGAATGCGAAAGTGCGGAGGCGTGCCGAGAATGTTATTTGTCGTTCCGCAAGCCTTGGATTTTCGACGCTTACCAGTACCTGCAGTTTGTCAAATTTCGAGACGCAACGCGTATAGCAGATATATCGTATGTAGTCGTTGCCAGCGTTTCTTGTATCAAGCGTCAATGCCCGGACAAAAATGGCTCTTATCGGTTAGTCCCAGTTTAATTTAACTGCGCTCCGAGAGCTAATCGAGTCGCTTTGTTTTTTGTACAATACAGCACGCGAGCATCAAAGTTTCGGTATATGCACCGCGATGTGTATATATATATATATATATATATATAGAGAGAGAGAGAGAGAGAGAGAGAGAGAGAGAGAGACCTACGTAGAGACTGGAGCTCTCTATGCGCCGCGGGTTCCACCCATCCTTGCAGCCTCTTTTTCGTCCCTCCTCCAACACGACAAATCCTGTAGACAAATGCCGAACATTCCGGCGTTTCACAAACTCCTCTCTTTCATCATTCTTTTTTAAGACGCCAGCATATTGGTACGACATATTGGTTTTCAAGATAGGTAGAGGAATAAATAGTGGAAAATAACGAAATTGTATTTTCGCCGTGGCTGATTAAATTCACACTGTACCTCTTCATAATTTTTCTAACGTAGAGAAACAGAGAAACGAACGGTTTTCCTCCAATAAGCGTTAGGGATTTTGTACATTCGCAAGATACTATTATAAAGTTTGCGTATTTGGTTGCGATCGTGATTTCTTGTTCATTAGAATTTATCGCGTAGTTTTCGAGAGGTACGCCGTTTGAGTTCTTCATTAATTAGCACGAGCGCGTCACAAAAACCTTCTCGATGACAAGATGATTTCGAGGCAACGCTTGATCATTCGGCGTTTTAGTGTTTTTTTTCTTCTTCGAGCGCTTATTCATTTCGAATATTGGGACCTTTTTGGCTACGAGGACGACCTTGTTGACCACCGCGTCGAAAAGCTCAGTGATCGTTTTGGAAAACTATATTCTTACAATTAGGTTTTTGAGGTTCTTGATATTCTTCTTCTTCGAGGTTGTCTTTTTTCATACACTTTCCCTAAGAGCATGGATTTTATGAGCTTGTACTTTGTGTCGTTCCTTATTATGTCTTAGAGATATTCAAGTTTATTTTTCTTGACCGTGTTCATCAGACTTCTTTTTCCTTCTTCATTATTTCCGATGGTGATTCGATCATCACTTTGTCCACCCATGATACTCCGAGGATTCTCCTGTAGAGCCACGTCTCAAAGGCCTCAAGTTTCCTTTGTATTGCTTCAGTCAGTGTCCATCTTTCCACTCCTTAATATATTATTAGGAAGATATAGCATCGAAGAAGTTTTACTGTAATATTTAAGTTGAGATTATATCTTTTGAATAACTTGGACATTTTGTGTAGGCATCTCTTGATTTTTCTATTCTACATTTAATTTCTTGTGAATCCTCCATCGTCGTCCGTTTACTAGCGTTCCAAAATAGACGAATTTCGATACTCGTTCTGCTGGTATCTTGTTAACAAGCAGTTGACAGTTTCTTATTTTCTCTTTACTTATTACCATTAATTTGGTTTTGCTAATGTTCATTTCCAGTTTCAGGGATAGTGAACAATAAAGAGAAATTTTCATAAGACTCTCGAGACTTAATGAAATTAAATTTACGTTCATTTGGTTTTGATTTATTGAATGGGCTACCTTTAATTTTTATTTGTTCTATAGGGTATAGTAGAAATAAGAAGATAATTTCGTTTCGTTATTTAATTTCATACTGCCATGGAAATTAATGATTTTCATAAAGATTGCCATGTTTAACTATTATTACAAATTTCTGTATATTTTATGTTCGTAAAAATGGATGTACTTTTATTTAATTACAACACATATTTCGTTTTAATGATTTTCACGATATTCTAATTTTCGCAATGCATTACATTTTATTCCTCGATAATCTCGAGATTTCATTGAAAAGATGAAATTTATCGACAGGATGGAGTCCAAAGAAGCGCGTGGCCCACGAATTTAATCCTCACGGTGACAGTGAAAAGCTCGACAGTAATAAAAAGAAAAAACGTAGTTACGAGCCACGTCCAGTGAAATTGTGGATCTCTGATTCGCGAAACAACGTACAGAGATCAAGATTATCGAAATAAAATAAGGAAAAGGAAGATAGTAGAATCTTCGAAATGGCGAACACGGCTCATCTAGTCAGACGTCAGAGCTCTAGGGATTTGAAGCCACAGAAGAGCGTCGATCGACTCGAGATGAAGGAGATGCGTGGGAGACTCGTCGTCGAGAGTCGAAAGAATGCTTCTTCGGTCAATTATGGGGCTACGAACGCGGGTTTCGACGACTCCAGTCCTAATACGAAGGTACAAAAATTATCATTATGCATATAAAACCGTCATTCGAAAAACATTATTACGTCCTTTAGAAATATTTCTGAGAAAATACCGCTCTTTTTTGTTCTTCGATGATTAATAATTCCACACTTACTCGTAGCCTTGTCGTTAAATTATTGTAAGAATACCAAATAATATAATTCGAATTTTAGAATCCGTAAGATAAATAATTTTGAGAGACGAGATAGTAAATATTGTTAAGCATAAAATTGAAACATATATTTGATTTTTGTTTTGGACTTGGCACGTTCTATTTTTATCATTCAGACTAAACCTGTCAGCGGGGGTGGCAGTGGAGCTGGAGGCGGGGGCAGCAAGCTTGGTAGTAACGAGGGTAAGGGAATTTTTCGTCCGGAGGCTGGCGAGGACGAGCGCGAAAATTGGGACAGTAAGCTCACATTCTTGCTCGCGACGGTTGGCTATGCCGTTGGCCTCGGCAACGTTTGGAGATTTCCCTATCTCGCGCAAAAAAACGGAGGTGGTGAGTTTACAAAAAAAAATCATTCACGCTATTCTCGTGTCTGTACGAGTACTTACAGACATTTCGCGACCGTTTCTCCAATTGGAGAACAAACTTTTTTAATCTACCTTTAACGCGTTTCTCTTCTTTTTCATTGTCCTCGTTTCTTTTTATTTCCTATTCGTTCAGGAGCTTTTCTCATTCCCTATTTCGTGATGCTGGCCATTGAGGGAATACCGATATTTTATTTGGAATTGGCCATCGGTCAGAGATTACGAAAGGGTGCGATCGGAGTTTGGAATCAAGTCTCGCCTTATCTCGGAGGTATTGGGATAAGCAGCGCGGTCGTTTCGTTCAACGTTGCACTTTACTACAACACCATTATCGCCTGGTGCCTATTCTACTTGGTACAGGCAAGTTTACAATTTTTTTACCGCCCGATTAATAACAATTCGGCGAAGCCACGATACTTTTATTCACATACGTCCTAATGCTGTTCTTTCTATCACTTTTCAAGTACAATCAATTTGGCAATGAAATGTTTATTATTCGTTAACATTGACAATAAATAACGCATACTGTCGTCCAATACCGTTCTTTTTTTCAATGTCATTTTAAAAATATAATAAATTTCAAAAATAACAAATTATAATTTATGCAAATAAAATATGATTCGTTAATTAAATTTTAACGTAACTCGTTGATATATAATTATAATTGAAAACAAAAAATCAAAAACATACTAACTAATAATCCATAATTCTATAGAGCTTTCAGTCGCAGTTACCGTGGGCAGATTGTCCCAATAAATACTTTCAGAACGGCTCGTACGCGCCCGAACCCGAGTGCATGGTACGAACATCTTTTCAATTGACTTTAAATATTTATAAAAAATAAAATATAAAAAGAACGTTAATATTAATTATAGGAAAGCGGTCCGACGCAATATTTCTGGTATCGTACGACATTGATGATTTCCAAGGACATCGACACACCGGAAGTGTTCAATTGGAAGATCGCTCTGGCTCTAGTCATCGCGTGGATTCTCGTTTACATGTGTATGATCAAGGGTATAGCGTCTTCCGGAAAGGTACGAATCGATTTTCTGTCACCGTCAATATCCTAACGATTTATCCATTTTGTTTTCATCTTCCAGGTCGTCTATGTCACAGCGACATTCCCATACATCGTTTTGATCATTTTCTTTTTCCGTGGTGTCACGCTACCGGGAATGGCGGACGGGGTTCGTCATTTGTTCACTCCAAAGGTAAATAGGACAAATTATCGTTGCAAATTATAATCTTTTCTATTTCAATTTCGTTGTATTCATTCATCATTCATATTCTTTAATACTGCAAAGTACACAAATTTGTGCAAAGCTCCCTCGTGATTTTTACCCATTTCTAAATTCTCTCCTCTTTGAGCCTTTTTGAAATTTTTTATAATTTCAACATCGTCAATTTTCTTTCTGAGTCCAGGATTTCCGGATTTTTTCCCAGGAAATAGCCTCTTCCGTGAGACCGAAAATTTAAAAACACTGTAATCAACCAATTATAATATACGTAATTGATTTATTGTTCTTCTCATTTTATTCAATGATTATTATTATTATTATTATTATTATTGATTTCCAGTGGTGGACTCTGACAGATCCTGTAGTTTGGCTCGAGGCAGGGACACAGATATTCTTCTCACTGGGTCTCGCTTTTGGTGGCCTCATAGCTTTTTCATCTTACAATCCGGTCAACAACAATTGTTACAGAGACGCAATAATGGTCAGCCTAACGAACTGTTTCACTTCGATGTTCGCTGGCATCGTCGTATTTTCGATAATCGGTGAGCTCCAAACATTTCTTTACTTTATTTTAAAAATCGACCTGTATTCATATCTTCGCGTTTAAAAATATTTGGATGCGAATTCACGAGAAATATCAAATTTGCCGATATAATTTATCAATTCAATTTTGCGTAATTCAATATTCAATTAAATCTTTTAAATCGTACAATATGTGTGACACTTAGGTTTCAAGGCTACTATGGTTTACGAGCAATGTCTGGCGGACAGAAATGCAACATTGATCACGATATTCGGTAACGAGGACAGAATACCACGTGATTTACCACCGCCTGGAACTCTCTTGAACTTTAGCAGTGGAAACGACAGCTTGGAAAATTTAATTATGCCCGAAATGCCGGTGTGTGATCTCGAAAAAGAACTCGACAACGTGAGTGTTAAAAGCAGGGAGGGTGAGAAGGAGGGCGGGAGGGAGGGCGGGTCGGTGGGCGGGAGGGAGAGAGGGAATCCGGTCGATAGTATTTACAATGCTAATTCGTTGCGTCTTCCTACCGCGAGGAGGGCAAAACTTGAACTTGGTACACGTAATGGTTACTCGATTCGTTAATTGTAAAATTAATTGTTCCCTTCTCTTTTCGCACAATAGTCAGCGTCGGGAACTGGGTTGGCCTTCATAATCTTCACCGAGGCCATCAATCAATTTCCCGGTGCTCAATTCTGGTCGGTCCTCTTTTTTCTAATGTTATTTACGCTTGGAATCGATTCGCAATTTGGCACTCTCGAGGGCGTCGTTACCAGTATCGTCGACATGAAACTATTTCCGAATTTACGAAAGGAAATTCTTACTGGTGAGCCGTAATATTTGATTTTATTAAATAAAACAACGAATAAAACGGCCGAAATTGTCTTCGATTTAAACATTACTTCGATCTTGTTAAAATTTCAGGAGGGATTTGTCTCGTTTGCTGTACCATATCGATGGCTTTCGCGCATGGAGCTGGAAGCTACGTGTTCGTACTTTTCGACAATTTCAGTGGTAATTTTCCACTGTTGATAATTGCTTTCTTCGAATGCATCGGTGTTTCGTACGTGTACGGATTGAAAAGGTAAACGAAACTATAAATTCGATAATGACGATAGATCTTTAATTTGACGATGAATTGAAAATTATGATAAGTTTGATTCTCGCTTTAGGTTTGCCGATGATATCGAATTGATGACGGGCTCTCGTCCCGGATTGTATTGGCTGATATGCTGGAAGTATCTCAGTCCACTAGCGATGCTGAGTATCCTCGTTGCATCTTTCTTCGAGATCGTATTCGAGGGAAGCGGCTATCCCGCTTGGGTGGCCAGCAGAGGAGTTACCGAGAGGCACGAGTGGCCTGCATGGGCTATAGTCCTTATAGCCGTGCTTATTCTCGCCTCGGTTCTTTGGATTCCGGCTGTCGCTATATTTAGGTACCTATTGCACGATCCATTCGTCAATTTTTTAATTCAAATTAAATTACATTCCGACAGAATCGAATTCACTTTAAAAAATCTGAGCTCGTTATGGCCAGTCCAATTATCTATTTTAATCGATCGGCAACGCGATTGTTTCTTTTTTTTTTTTTAATTAAGTCTGTCATACAAAATCAAATGAAGTTAATTTGAAGTGAAGAGGAAAAAAAAGTCGCATCGTTATGTCAAGTTTGATGAACTATTTTGTTTAATTCAAGTTAACAAAAAACAAATCTTTTCGCTAGATATTACGGAATTCTAGTAATAGACGACAACGAGAAAGCCTGGTTTCCAGCAATGGATCTCAAGGAGTTTCACGGTATAGTGCCTCACGAAGTAACGGCCGCGGAGAATTTATTATTCTGCATAAGAAGCGACGGTTCCGAAGGTTTTTGCTGTCCCACGGGAGGTCCGAGTGACGACGACGACGATGATCTCACCTAGAAATACGTCGAGCCCTCTGGTCTGTTGACCCCAGATTAGGATAGGTACGATAGTTTTCCCGAACGATTCTCGTCACGATTACACCTCTTTCCTTCGACAGTGGAGACTTTTTTATTCATTTTTTCTTCATTTTCTACATTAGATTTCGCTCATTTTTCTGTCTTATAGATTTTACTTTATTTATTCATAAATGTGTTTCGTATTATTTTTTATCTCGCTCTTTGATCCTTTTCGGTTCGGAGATTCAACAAACAGGACATAGGTCCAACGGTGTCAATTATTCTATGAAGATATTAGCGATGCCCGCCTTCAATCTAACCAACAATATCTCCCGTGTATATATATACCATATGTGTGAAAATTTATATTATTTCTAACGAATCCGACTCGTGAAATTTTTGCGATTTCGAGAATCGTTCGAGAAACAACAAATCGTGAATAACTCGTCAATATTATACACGAAGAAAAAGACCCCAAAAAATATCATTAATGATATATTATCAATGAGCGAATTCGATCAACTCGTTTCGTTATATGGAAACTCGGTACGAGGCCACGCCCCAGCATATCAGAAAATTCACGACTATATCCCGTTGAATTAATGACCGGATGTGAAAACATTTAGTGGGGAAAAAAGAAACCGAAAAAATATTAATTGTTAGGGTAGAAGCCGTCCATTGGGCTCGAAAAAGAAAAAACGTCTCATTATTCTCTCGGTATACGTTGTTCTCGTTGAAACTCATAGAAAATTCGATGACACACTAGATCGACCGACAAATTTATACCTTCAAATCGGTTTTTCAAAAGTTTGTTCATCGTTACATCTACGATAGATAAAGCATCGCAAATTGAAAGTATAATATCATCACGGGGGGGGAAAAAACATCGAGAAATTAATTGCGAGAAAAAAGAATCAATGAGAAGAAAATGGGTGATTTATATTTCGCTGATCGCGTTGATGATCCAATACTCGTTTCAAGGCGATGTTTTTTGTTTTTTTTTTAATAATCATTGATATCTAGACGACTAATACAATAAGGACGAGATGTTAATTAGTACGAGAAAGAATCATAGAAGAGAAGGAAAAAAATGCGAAAATATAAAATGGACAATAAGTTACTTTCTTCTTCGACAATAATGAGAAAGGACAAAGAAAGGATTTATTGTGAAATCAGAACTGGACAATAACATCGTTTTTAACGAAAAAAAAAATAGCACTGCACTTCTCGCACATTCACAGAGGCCTCTAAGAAATGGAGAAAAAAAAACAATAATTCGAGATTAACGAAACGATCGGTCGTACGAAAAATTTAAAAAAAGACAACTACAACAACAACAATAACACATAGCAGTATTTGGATTCTTCTATTTTATATATATGTGCAAAAGATAACTTCGGAAACAGTTTTATCTATCTCCGAACATCAGGTCCCCATTGACTGTCATAACTGCGATTATCCTGAAGCGTAAAACCGAACGATTTGAATCGGATTATATTTTACCGGTTGTCCCTTATCATTAAATTAATCTATACGTGTATATACTATACGTATATACGTTTAGCCTGTTACATATCGTTGATAAAAGGTTGCTGATTCCCGTTAGAGAACCACGAATAGTCAGTTGTTGAGCTGAAACGAGTAAAAAAAACAATCTTGACGACAAATTTCGACGATAAATACCGCAGCTCTTAGTGCAAAAAAAATGGTGCTACGCAATGAAATCCGAAGTGATTGCTGCGAATATCGCAGCGAAGAGAGAATACAAAAATAATCAAATAAAAAGAAAAGACTCTTACGAACGAGACTCATCGATAATGTTTAACGACAATAATTAATAACGTTCCGTTGCTTAAGGCAGTCTGTAGTTATCCTCCGAGGGCTATTTAGCCAATTAAACGGCGAGCAAGTTGTACATAGATGATAAGTTTTATGCGCACAGACAGATTATATAAACAAAAATTAATAAGTGTTTTACCTCGATTCGCGGTCGAATCAAGTGGTTATAACGTAATCATGTCGATGAATTGGCCTTTGACGTACAACTTATTAAAAAGTAAGAAGAGACAAAAGAACTAATGTCAACCCGGGAAAAGATAAACTCGTATTCATATTCAGGACAATAACACTCTCTTGATGGAAAAATTCTTTGAGGATAGAGATAATTATTGTTAGTTTGATCGGTCGACGATGACCGACGATCGACATACGGATAGAAGTATTGTTTTCTCATACCGAAAACTAATAACCAAAAGTGCAAAAATTTGACTAAACATCATCATTATTGCATATCAATGTGCAGTTCTCGTCTCTCGTTCCGAATCTTCGATTCATCGGCTCTTTTTTATATACTTATTCCGTGTCTCGATTATGTCCATCCACTCTAATTGATAAGACGATAAACAAAATCGCATAGTTAAGATAGACTTATTAGCAGAAGACACGAAATCCACGACAGTGAGGGAGCCGACGAAACAATCGCGAAGGCAATGTGAAAAAACATTATCAATTTAAAGACAAATTAACGATTGGCTTGACAATAATCGAGAAAGAGTTATACGAACGGAGCGATTGGCAGAACACGTAATTGTTATTATACACATCAGCGTTATACATCATGCGATAAAATATAAATTATATTATATATTCAATATACAATATGAAAAATGAAATAAACTATAAATATTAAAAACAAATGTATACAATGATATTAAATACTGAAAAAATACTGTACATATATATTGTTGTCAGTTGAATGTTGAAATAAATACCGTGCGTGAAAATTGTATAACTTTCCTAAAACCTCGTCTCAAGAAGAAAAACCCTGCAAATTGAATTTTGCTCGTTGCACCCCATCATGATTCTTGCTCATTGAGAAACACCATCGCATTAATGAGCCCCACATGCCTTTCCCCACTTCGGCTTTGCCTACATTACAGATATTTCTAAACGACTCCTTCCAATATTACATTCAATACTTGATCGCTATTATCAGTCTCCAGAATTTTGTTATACTCATGAAACGACTTTACTGGCGCTATTGCCCTCATTGATTTTGTTATCGCGATAACAAAAAATAAACTCATTGGTAAGAAAGTTCGATTTTGGTATAGATACCAATATTAAATATTTACCGCGTAAATATATAATCACATTATCAATTTTTCTTTAAATTGGTCCTTAAAATCACCTCCTTAAGAGTCAGTGTTACAGGCGACGAGCGATTCGAAAACGCGATCCGTACTTTCTCCGGCACTGACAATGAGCGTTTAAATTTTGAGGGTATCTAGAGAATTATGGCAACAAATTTTGGAAAACAAAATGTTTACCCAATTTTTGCCATAATTCTCTAGATGAACTCAAAATTTCAACGCGATTAGTTGCTCAGCGCCGAAGACAGTACGGATCGCGTTTTCGAATCGCTCGTCGTCTGTTACTCTGACTCTTAACGAGATACATATTAGTACTGGCAACGAAATCAGACGACTACAGAAAGCATATGCATATACTTCGATTGAAGCAAAGTTTTTCGGCGCTCGATTTGTGACGTCACTCGAAAGACTGTATCTTGGTGAAAAACGGTCGGATCAAGATATAAAAAAAGCATTTTAAAGATCCAAGGTTCTGGTTTCGAGATTTTCTGGCCAACCATTGTTATGAGCTACGATTATTACGCAATCCTAAGAAATACCACCAAGAACAAATTTTCAAATTTTTTCTATTTTTTGTCTTGGTCCACGGGCTTAGGCAATTGTTTTTTAGTTAGACAAATATATGGACTAGATAGCCTTGTTTCAGCTTCAATTTTGTTTTTTATTTATCTCTTTACGTCAATTTTTCGCTGAGATATCCGACTTTTAATGAAAAAAGGTCCTTTTGCCTTTGGTCATCAATATTTCCTATATCGATCTTTGGATATCGATGAAAAAGAAAATTTCCAAAAAACTTGTTTGTTTTTAATTTGTTCAATTCAAAGGTAAAAAGATGAAAAAACCAACCCGAATTGCTTCAAAATGAGTCAGTATGGGTTTTTCACTTTTTTTAGACTCTATCCCGAGTCGAAATTTTCACTGCCCCTCTTAGCCTCTTAGAGCCTATTTCCTTTGTAGTGCACAGGCCGCCGGCCTTCTCTCGATGCCAACGTGGCATCCAGCTCGAATCTGACGGCATCACGGGCCCTCCGGTACTACCGCTCTCGATGCCAAGTTCGAAAACGTGCCCTCCGGTACTGCCGCTCTCGATGCCAAGTTCCTCGAGCCGAGGTTCCCCGGGCGGTTATGGTAGGGCCTATGTGCCCTCCAGTAACCTCCGCTCGGCCCAAATGTAAAGTTTATGCCATTTTGGAGGCTCTACGAGGGGGCACGCATATACCATCCAGTATGCGTCGTAGCCTCGCCTCGACCCTCACCAGTCCGCTCGATGCTGCCTATTCTTGATTCCTCAAAAAATTTCGACTCGGGTAAATTAAAAAAATTCGCAACAAAATTTTTGTTTAGAATTTTTTGTTTGTTTTTTTTACATTAAACAAGTAACTAGTGCAAACTTGTAAGAAAGTCGAAATAATTTCTCAATTTTTATGAAGATTACACAGTTTTTAGGAACAAAATTCTTTCTCCATTTAATTCTTTTGTAAACTTTGATCAATCGGTCCAGAAAAACGGTTCAATGGATCGATTAAAAAATGTATAGAGTTATTGAGGGCACAGTGAGCTGTAAAAAATCTTGAAAGTCTTAGTCTCCCCATCAATATTTATCAATACGCGGTAGATTTACTAAAGCAACGAAAAAAGTCACGTTTTTATACTTTTTTCAAATCAATGTGGAAAGTAAAAAAAACGATTCCTAAAAATTGCGAAAGCGAAGACCGTTTTTCATTAAAAGTCAGATAATTCAGCGATAAATTGACGTAAAGAGATCAATAAAAAATGAAATTGAAGGTGAAACAATGGGCTATCTGGTCCATGTATTTGTCTCACTGGAAAATTGCTCAAGCCCGTGGACGAAAACAAAAAATAGAAAAACAAATTTCTTCGTGCTATTTCTTATGATTGCATAATAACCGTAGCTCATAAAAATTGTTGGCCACAAGATCTCAAAACTAGAATCTTGGATCTTTAAAATGCTTTTTTTTATCTTGATACGACCGCTTTTAATTATTGTGTAGATTGTATTTTAATTCTGTATATAATTGAATTTAGTTACTGTTTTACCAATTCAAGTGCTGTATTTTTAAAATATTTTTACCGTTGGATATAATTATTTACTAAATTACCCTCTACCCTTGCAAATATTAAATCCAAACCCAAACTCTCTACGTTCGCAAATATTAACATCATATTAGGAACAAAGAACAGAAACCAGCATGCCATGTCGAATATCAGTGGGGTACAGCATTATGAGTTCAGAGATAGCTGGTCGTGTTGATAGAGTACTGGCAAAGAACATTAAATCTATGTTCTCTGGTACTGGTTTAACAATATTTATTGTCAGGCACGAGTGTTTGCTTTCTCGCCCGTCTGGGCGCTGGTGTCGCGTGTCCACTGCCGGCGGCGGTATCGACCGCTCGCGCGAGTGGCAGACCGACCGCCACAAGTTGGTCCGGCGGGGCGACATCTGAGCGGCCAAAGGGTGAACTGTGGTTTCTGGTGTGTACTTTTGTATCCACAGGAAGTTGGCTACGCTAGCGTAGTCATATACAATGGCGAAAAGAGCATGATTTTCCAGCATGCCCGAAAATCCAACGACTGTTGATTTTTGAGCATACTCGTAATAACCATGCCTATTATTAGCAATGTTTCGACACACATGCTACCAGGTAGTAATTGCTCAATAATGGCACGATTTCATGCTAGTAATGAACATGTCTGTCAGTACCTTAATACAGATTAAATATTTCATGATCGAATGGGAGTCACGATGCGCACTACGCTCACTCTCTTCTTCCACTCCGTCCGCAGGTATATTGAGGTAGGTAGAGGTTGCAAATACTTCGGATTGGAAAAAATGAGTGGTGAAATGACGTAATTTTTACTGACGAAAGCAAATTTGATATTTATGGTGGCGATGGACGAGTAACAGTGTCCGAGTTAACAGTAAATCCGAAGCATTTGCAACCAACTGTGAAGCACGGTGGGACAAGACCATGTACATACTGAGACCGTCGCGTCTTGGTATGTACAATGCTAATGTTCAATCTGAAAAAAAATTTGGAAATCGAAAGAACGATAGGTTGGGCTAGATTTTTCGTATGGTTCTAGGAGAAAGAATGATCGTTGAAAAGAAACTGGCATTTTTCCTATTTACGACCTTCACGAGAGACAAAAGGTCATCTCTTGGAGCGCGTCGAAACTCGTCGCGTCGCAAAACTTTCATACCGGAATAGGCAAACTCCAGTCCTATAACTAATAAACCCTCGAGGATTATTTCGAAACGTCCAAGGTCAAAGATACGAGATCCTGTAAAGAAGGACAATATTAGTACGATGACGTCGATGATACCAACGAACTTGGACGCGGTACGTGGTCTCCTGAAATTAATAGTGTTTGATCCTTGCATATCGAAAGGGCGTCTTAGCGATATGCAAAATGGGTTCTTAGGGTAGGATAGTAGCATCGCGGTATTTGGTGACTTTCAGCCCTCTGCATTGGCCCACAACCGCTCGATGGACGACACGCCGCTCGTCGAGAAAATTACCTACCCTCCGATGCCTACAGTCCCTCGAGCATACCAACCAGGAACGCGAAGCGCAATAAAGATGGCGATGAGTTGGGCATCGCGACGGATCCCGTGTCGGAACAGCAACTGCCCGGTCTCGTTTCTGTTATCGCGGATCTCATGACTGGTCAGAAACGAGGTACAACAAATAGAACACGTGGCGGCAAAGTACGCGAGGAGGACACACGGCTAAAAACTGCCTATCTATCCCTCAGGGTGAAAGCACTTTCGCTAATCAGCCAGTTTCCTTGGACTCGATGGATACCTTGATATATTTGCTGGAAAAATAGCGAACTTCGAGAAATACGGATATTTCCAACCTCGAAGCGTCGAGTTTGCCCGCCAATACCGAGAACTCGGGACATTTCGAGAATAAAGTCATGGAAACGCGAAGCGGTGCGACAAATATGCAACTTATTTTTGTCCTCCTGCCGTAGAAATTTTACAAGGGCACATCGAGGTCATAGATCGTGCTAGGCACGTGGCAAACGAAACAAAAGTTTCCCTGGAAACGCCGAAGCTGACTGGCATTCGAAAATTGAAAGTGGATGAGTCGTCGCTCGAGGCACTCTTGAAGTATCGCGATAATTATCGTAGCTGGTCTCGATTGAATCCGACATAGGTACACGAGCAAAAATCGAAACAAACCGTGGGACGTTGTGGCCTGGTAAGTTTTTTTTTCACTGGTAGTGTCAATACTCGACGATACCGAGAGCGATGAATATTACATATGCACATTTTTATAAATCGCGCATGAATAATTAATCTCTGTGTGTATTCAGGATCGCTGATAAGCTGGTCGATAAACTTATCTTCGCCGTATCGAAGGGATTTAATATCGGCGACGTTATACAAAAACTGTTCGAGCTGGAGTTCAAAGAATTCTGAACGATCCTCGAGAATCTCGCGTCTACAGTTCACATTAGCCTAAAAAAATGTTCTATCAAAGATCGTGATCGCACCATTCTCACGCAAAGTGTACACACTTCTAATGCCTTTACACCTTACGAGTTCGTTTACGTTGAATAAAAGACAGAACTTCTTCTTTTTTTCTCAACATACGGTGGTCTTTATTTTAATTTCAGGGTAAAATATAGAATGTGTTGAGAAACAATGAGCGACAGAGCACATACAAATGTAAATGTGAAAACGAGTTTAATGAAAAGGGTCGCTCAAGGCAGGAAACAATAAGTGAAACGGAATTGAATCGAGACCCTTAAGATCGTCGAACTGCCGTATAATGAAAGATAAAGGCTAGCGCGAGGTAAAAGATGGGCTAACGCGGCAAAAGCCTACAACGAAAAAGACCGACACAAAGGCCACCAATTGGGATTGATAATGAACAATTTCTGACTGACTTTTATCTATTTCCCGATAGCAACGCGCTTAGGCTCAACCGCGATACATCAATATTTGACTCTCAATTTCACCAAACGAATCGGCGTATATTTATATACGTCCATTAAGGTAAGGGTTGTTACGAACGGTGATCACATTTATATGTGACCTGAAATTATGATTTTTTTGTTTATTTGTTAAATGTAAATCGTTCCACGAAATATTTTCAAGCGGCTTAATCGTTGTTTTACTTCATCAACTATTTAGCTCGAAATTGTTCAATAATTTAATTAAGCGGCTCCCGTCCCGGATTTTGAAGCTCAAATTTCAATCAGCGAACGGACCGCGGATGTAATGAAAGTTTGTACCGTTGCACGTTGCTATCGACAGATCGGAGGAGCAATGACGACCGACCTCGTCATACTGCATGCCCTTAACAATGGCTCAATCACGTTTTTCCGTTTAGCCGGATGGATTTTGCTTTGTCCAGAAAAAAACCGGGAAACGTATTTTTCGTAACGATACGCAATCTACGTTTTTCTTTTATTTTCGGCGCCGAAAGTGACGTTTTTACACAAGTTCGCGCGAAGTGTTTGCAAAATTTCTGAAAGGTACTCGAGTTAGGACTAACGAGACGTCCAAGAATTTTTCCAGCTGTCTATTCATGACTAACTCATCTCGTTACTCGCCAGCATTCTTCTTCTACGACTCGATGCTCGTATCCTTTGAGTACAGAGAAAACAAATGGCAATAGAACATATACCTCGGCTGACCTACCATGATTACAGTAAACACAAGTGGCTTTAACGTTCGTTATCTCGTTATCGCCGTTATTTGCAGACTAAAGAGCTGTTGAACCTTGAGGGGATGATGTGTTTTTTCTCTCTTTCCACGACGAAAATTACTTCATTGGAGGGTCCACTTCCGTCGAAAAATTGTTTCATAAAGCGGCTATAGAATGTTCTCGCTTTATGATTTTTGTTAATTATATATATATACATAACGATGTATATATGAAAGCGTTTTATAATGAGCAGTGGTTTGTCAGGAATGAAAACGTTCGACGCGCCATCCCACCGTTCAATAAAATTTCCTTCGAGGGGTTTTTCTCGCGTACGAGGTTGATTGTTCGCGAGTGGTACGCCAGCGTTTACGGGAATTTCGCGTCGTACCACAGCCTGTGGGTCGAGAGGCACGTGCGCCTCTCCTGTTAGCGATGCCGCCCGGATCCACCGAACCGAGGGTGTTGCTTCGTTCCAGTTTGCCGCAAACTTCCACGGCACGATCTACGAAGCGGGAAAAAAACGTGGAATTATTTCACAGCTTTTCGTCGACTCGTGCGTTACTTTTGTCGCAACATTTCATTCGTTTTTCTCCAATCGAGTATTTAATAATACTGTTTTATTTTGTCGCCGTTCAAACGATAATTTCAGTTACGAACAAAACTTTATCGGCCGTTGAAAACAATTATGATAATGAAAATGGGTGAAAGCGAGGATTTTTCGACGAGTCTAAACTTTGGTTTGCCTTCTCGATAATTCAGTGCAAACCATCACCCTCGTCCAAGAGGGTAAGTAATCACGTGCAGTCAGCAGTGTTTGTAATTTGTTCGCGAATCATGTCGCAGTCGTATCGATCGTAAGATATTTGGATTTGATGGAACTGGACTGCGATATTTCGCCTTTGTGGAATCACTCACCACCGACCATACTACTTGTTAGATCGATCAAAAGAATTCTCGAGCTTCCTTCAATTGAAATTAATCATTTTCCCATATAAACATATCACAATTATATTTTATATTTTATTTTTTATGGATCAGTCTCTCCCAATCTCTTGGAGAACACACGACTAACCAAGTGAGGAGCACTTCGCCATAAAATCTCTCACCTTCAAGAATTCGGTGAGACAGATAACTCGAGAACATAAATCAACAGAAATCGACGAAATACTGGATACCGAACACAATTAATACAAATTAATCCAATTAAGACGAAACTCGAGCACATTAGACAATTATACAAATTAACGGAAATCAGAAAATAATAAAGAAATTCTGAAGAGGATCCAAACCAAGGATCGAAACGTAAACAAGTTCGACACATCTCATTTACACCCTTGACCTTGAGATACTCTCTGGCCGATCAAAGCCGACTCTATAGTAACAAAAAATTATATTTTATTCGCATCTTATACAAATAATAACAAAGTGAAATGTTTTTTTATTGTAATTTTCGATTTATCTATAGAAACTTTATCTGCCACTCATGATGGACGGACGCAAAATGAAATGCCGGTTTTTTTCTTTAAATGCATATTAACAACGTTCAATCCTCGATATACCTGCAAAGAATATCTGCGCTAACTATAAAAACATTAATGCACTCGGGCTTAATTAAATAATAATCCAGCTAATCCGGAAGTACAAACAAGTTCGATCCGTGGAAAAATGTAATTTCGGCCGTATTCTTTGTCTCGCAGAGCTTACATAACGTTTAATAATTTATAACGTCATACAAAATTCATACGCAGAAAAATACTGAAAATAATTAATCAGGATTAATTACTTTGAGTTTAATTAATTACTTACTCGAACGCTCTACATATTGGCGAGGCTCGCGGACGTCCAATATTTTTACATTTTTAATGTTTGACGTGATACTGTTACGTACTGGCCCGACATTCAAGGCCCAGTTAAATTTTCAAACTTACCAATGACCAAGCGTCGGTGGCATATGTTCCCTAGTCGGTAAAAGGGCGCTCTGCGTAGTTATCCCTAGTGTCGACATAGTAGATAACATTCAATTATCCTTTCGATAAGCAAATAGTACCATCTGACATTACAAAGATATGGTAGGAAAAATCCAGCCTATCACAAGAACCTCCGACCCTCTCCAAAGGGAAAACCGAACTCCACCTTTAAGTAAATCCCATCCACCCTAAACTAGAGCACCTATAAAAAAAGGATGCTCTGACCCAAAATTCTGGCTGTAATTGTTGGTACAAATCGAGTTCTCAGTTAGAAACAGTTACGAATTTCTCTGTAAAAACGTCGCGCAAGACTTTGGTCCATCTCAAAAAGACCGAACTCAACTGTAACTCACAATCATATATTCAATACGAATAAACTTAACATTCACAATTATTCATCGTGTTTTTCGCTTCGACTGCGCATAGCAGGGGTCGAATTTCATACCGAACCTCCGAATTTCCGAATTACCGACTCTCAGTACATCAGAATCTCTGATTTCAACGAGCGTACGTCCAAATTTCATGCCAATAACATGTATCGGCGGAGTCGACGGAACTGAATTATCAACCAGTTCCAATTCACCATTGGGGACGTAACAATACAACGCATCGTTGTTAGATAACAGCCAAAGCAGTACGAAATATTAAATCATAAACGAACAAATATATCTGGACCAACGTGTGTTAGTGCATATCCTTTGGTGAGAAGAGCGAGCCGCGATCGCGGCTTCTCAGCAAAGGAAGTTTTTTAAATGAAAACGATTATAATGCATGTAGTCATCGTTAGTGTGTGTGTGTGTGTGTGTGTGTGTGTGTTTTTTATCAAGATCTCTATTTCTCAGAATTACTTGGTAATAAAAATGTTTTGATTAATATACAAAACCCAAATCCCTATGTTAATTGCACTAACTTTGAACCTCATTTACTCATTAAATAAATGATCAAAGAGGGAATCACAGAAAGTTTGGAAATGGGAAAAGGAGTTCGACAGGGGTGCCCCTTAAGTCCGACACTATTTAACATAGCACTGGAGGATGCAGGAGAGATAAGGGAGATGCTGAAGTTGTTAGAGAAATACGTGGAGGGGGCCAGAATGGAAGTGAATATTCAAAAAACAAAGATCATGGTGTTCAGAAATGGCGGACGGTGGAAAAAAGGGGAGGAATGGAGTTACAAGGGAGGGAAGATAGAGGTAGAGAATTCAAATACCTGGGATTCTGGTTCTCATCGAGAAACGCGATGGGGAGACACTTGGGGAATATGGTGGCAAGGGCGCAAAAGGCGGCAAACGCGGTTTAGGGGGTAATGAAAAGGGCGAGGGTGGATGGTTTGAGCAGAAGACTACAGCTGTTCGACTCGCTGGTAATATCGACGGCTCTGTACGGGGTAGAGATTTGGGGGTGGAGCAGGAGAGAGGAAATAGAGAAACTACAGGGGAAGTTGGTAAAAACGACCCTTGGGGTGGCAAGAAATACGCCGAGTTTTTTATGGAAGCTGGAAGCAGGAAGGAGGAGTGTGTCAGTGGATGCAAGGAGAAGGGCAGGGAATTATATTTTGCAGATATTGAAAATGAAAGAGGGGAGATGACCGAAGGCGTGCCTGAGAGAGGAAGTAAGAGGTATTCTGAATGGGCAACCGTCGAAATGGGGAAGAGAATTTAAGAAGGCGATGGAGGATGTAGGCGACGGAAGGGTAATCAACCTGATGCGGACAAACGAAGGAGGCACAGCGAGCGTGGAACAATGTTTGAACGAGGGAGTAAGAAGGAAAGAGGAACAGGACATACAAGGAGACTGGGTAAATGCCGACAAGTCGTCCTACTGCACCTGGTACAAGGAGATAAAGACAGGATGCGAGAGAGAGAAATATTGGGTGAGCAGAGGAAAGGGGCGGGGGGGGGGAAGCAAAAGAGCAGTGGGATAGACTAAGATACGGAAACGTAGGGAAAGTCGGAAAAAAGGGTTTCGAGGATTGGAGCTGCGCAATTTGTGGCGAAGAAAATGAGAGCCTGGATCACATTTGGGGATGCGAGGTAGCGAGACGAAGGATAAAGGGGCTGGACGCCTGGAGAGGAGGGAGGGGGAAGCATTAGAACAATGGACCAAAGTGACATTAAGAGGTGCGCCGTTGAGGGCGATTTGCGAACATTTAAAGGAATGGGGAAGACTGAAAGAGAAAAAAATAGGGTTCTGTTAGTTTTAAGTTGGTTATTGTATTTAGTTAATAAGTTGCACTTAGTAGTAAGGGCTGTATAAAGCAATGCTGTACAGATGGAACAATACAAAAAAATTAAAAAAACAAAAAATAAATGATCAAAGAATTTGGATAAAGTAATAATGACGCAAGTTGTTTTCATCCATGTGACAAAAATTATAGTGGATTATCTCTTATTCCAACGATTCCAACGATCATACGAACCTTACTCATTACTCGATGGATAATTTCGCCGACAGCGTCACCAGTGGCGTTCAGCGTAAGCTTAGTCTACATATGTGCGATGCTTGTTAGGCCGGTTAGACCACAGAGATGACACTCTATTACTCACGTAATGGAGTGTATAGCGATCCATTCTCTGGCAAACTTCACAGAGTTCGGAAGCTCGAACGAAACGCGTGTTTATGTTACATTTCCTTTCAAATAGTTACAGGACGATTCGTAAAATGAGTATATTTACACAAAAATTTGATCCCATAACCGGCTCAAGTAGCTGGCAATTACAGGATCCCGATTATGACTATCACCAAGAAGTGGCTAGTTCGGCTTTTGCAGATATGCTTCACGATCACGAACGAGTGAGTATTTTTCATTCAACTTTTGTGTGTTTAACACTAAACATTTATAATTAATTGATTTTTCTAATTAATTTAAGAACGAGAAGTATTATGTCGCGCTAAAAGCGGCAATAGAGAAGAAACATAGCGAGGGCAAAAAGGCAAATGTTTTGGATATTGGAACGGGCACAGGATTGCTCTCGATGATGGCAGCAAAGTGCGGCGCCGATACTATAATCGCGTGTGAGGTACAAACTTTTCCATGAGACCATGAACAGAGTAATTATGACATAATATCAAATGAATTTTGGGCCATAAATTTCAGATCAAATTAAAGATAAAGGTTAGCTATAGCACGTTCTCAAAATTTGAAATATTTTTACTGTACACTGGAAGATTACTAACTGTTTATTCGGCACACTGATATACCACAAACACCTTCTCGAGCACTTGACTTTGAAATTGTTTGGAACAACAGAGTAGACGCACGAATAGAAAGTTACCAATCAAATAAAAAGAAATGATAGAAAGATATTGATGAAGGACTACAATGATTTATGATTCAGTTTTATATTAATCCAACATAAAAGATCATAATGAGAACAAAATCTACGCGGCATGTCAGATATTTAGGATGGTAAAGCAATTTTCTTTAATCAAACTTGGCAACTCGTGTGTTTAAATTTGTTTTCCGTATTTGGATATCAAACTAAAAAAGAGACTTTGAATTAACTCAATTACCGCAAGAACTAATCTAATATCATTTGGGTAATGTAGATCACACCTGGTTGGTAAAAAATCTGGAATACATTTTATTAAAAGGCACATTTAGAATCCCTTGCAAGAATGCAAACCCTTAACGACCGAATTGTTAAACGAAATTCGTAAGAGTTCTTGTTTCCCAAAATCTTAAGCAGCCCATAAAAAAATTAGTCTAGATAAGAATGCCACATAGTTTGATCTTTGTCACAGGCTTTCAGGCCAATGGCTGACTGTGCCTTGAGGATAATCAAAGAGAATGGCTTTGGTTCTGCGATAAAACTCATTCGCAAACGATCGACCGACATGACTGTGGGCAAGGACGGAGATATGCCAATACGCGCCAACATTTTAGTAACAGAAGTGTTCGACACAGAATTAATTGGCGAAGGAGCATTGTCGACGTTTCATCACGCTCAACAAGTACTGCTCGAAGTGAGAACTCATTTTTGTCTTTTTCCACTATGTCATAAAACATACTTAGATACTTTTCTAATAAGATACATTTTTTGCAGAAAGACAGTTTCGTAGTGCCAAGCCGTGGTACAGTTTGGGTGCAGCTTGTACAGAGCGAATATATACGTGGTTGGAATAGAATAAATCCATTGGTTGATCCTGATTCTGGCAATCCGATGATTATTCCACCTCTGAATACTTCCGACTGCCCCGGTGCAGCAGCGGTCCACGATATTCAATTAACACAATTGCCTCGAAAATCGTTTCTTCCTCTCTTATCGCCACAGCCGATGTTCCGGTTTGATTGGACCGGCCTGGAGCCACTCGTTTTTAACGAAATTGAATCACGGCGAGCTACAGCCATAGCGACAGGAACGGCACATGCAGTTTTTATGTGGTGGGATTTGGTGATGGACTTGGATGGCAAGGTCAACTTGAGTTGTGCGCCTGCTTG
The DNA here is from genome assembly GCA_951802705.1 of Netelia virgata. Classification (NCBI taxonomy): domain Eukaryota; kingdom Metazoa; phylum Arthropoda; class Insecta; order Hymenoptera; family Ichneumonidae; genus Netelia; species Netelia virgata. The sequence goes on from OX637867.1 coordinate 24,919,242, forward strand.
GGAACACCCAGATGCAAAGGAATACATGAAAAAGGGTTTGAGTCTCGAGAATGCGTCGGATAAAATTCCCTGGAGGGATCACTGGATGCAAGCTGTTTATTATCTACCTGAGGAACATTCTTTTCAGATTGGCGAAGAGATTAATCTTGTGGGCTTTCACGACGAATACTCATTTGCGTTCAAAACGGAAAAAGGGCTGAAATTGACGAACGGAAAGCCTCAAGAATCCAACGTAGCGCCGATCTGCCATTGTTCGTTGCATCTTGCATATTCGAGAACTCGCATTGGGCAACTAAACGATGCGAGTCGCAATGAAAAGTACTTGCGAGTATTGAAAAGGCAAATAAAACCCGATAGTACGTGTCTTTGCTTGTCGGACGGTTCGCTGTTGGGACTGGCCGCCGTTCCTCTCGGTGCTAAAAAGCTTATAGTTCTCGAGCCGAGTCTTTTGTCTCGAAGAACCCTCGAAAGCTTCGTGGCTGCCAATGGATTCGAATCACGAGTCAAGATAGTCGAATCCATCGACGATTTACCAAAAGATGAAAGACCGGATCTCGTACTTGGCGATCCTTATTTCGTGACGTCAATTCTTCCCTGGGACAGTTTGAGATTTTGGTATTTGGCGATTCGTTGCGCTCCGGGGATTCCAACGATACCCGCAGCTGCGACAATTCGCGGCGTTGCCGTGGAATTCAAGGACCTTCATAAGATTCGATCACCCCTTGGTATTTGTGAGGGCTTCGATCTCACAACTTTTGACAAGTTTGTACAGGTAAAGATTTTTAAGCCCGATTGTTCTTAATTCGTCGTTCTGCCAGCTCGGCAATTGTTTAAAATGAGCTTCTTTTTTCGGAACAGGCTTCGAATAAAATAAGCGACAGTCCTGTGGAGGCTCATCCGCTCTGGGAATATCCAGGATTAGCTCTTGGTCTGCCGTTTAATATCGCACATTTCGATTTGACGAAAGATGTCTTTGAGAATCGAGTAATGAGTTCTTCAGACAAATCTTCGTTCGGCGTGGGCGGTTCGTGTAACGGAATCGCTATTTGGGTTGACTGGCATCTGGATAAGGATACGACAATCTCAACAGGTCCTGTCTCCGATGTTGTACCAGGGCAGAGAATATCGTGGGACTTTCACACAAGACAGGGAGTTTTCTTGATGCGAAATATCGTCAATGTTGACGAGACGAAAATTCTTCGTTGGTCATTTTCTCTTAGTGCCGTGGAAGCGTGGCAATATCATTTTAACTTTTGTGTAGAATCGTAATAATTAAAAACGCGTTTTTAAGATAAAAACCACTTGTTGTTACTTCAAAAGCCTTATTGACACGAAATCGTTACGAGGGTGGTTCCGGAAGTATGCGCAATTGTTTCGCTAACCGTTTACCAATCAGTTTAGGGTATGTCTTCTGCTTGATAAGATACTCTTTGCTTTGATGCGTCACCGCACCGTTCTCGAGTTGATATCGGCACAAATAATGCAATGGTGCGAGCATCGTGTCTTTCAGCGATGATTTCCCTTCTAGTAGTGCCAATGACAGAGCCCCGGACTCCAGAGTTGAAAGACAACCCTCGGTTGGTTGGGTTCTTATCACATACTCACTCGCTGCAACCCCGACGAGCTTGCAGGCACGCAGGTAACGCAGAGCGGGACTCGAATGATACATTGCCTGTATTTTAAACGAAAAATCATTTTACATTTGTACAAACATTAACATTAAAACATTTGTACAAAATTATAACGTTTTCACATTTCAGAAATTTATAACACATTATAATGGGTATCCTTTTTTAAATTTCAAATTCTCAATTAGGAAGGTGTGATCGTGATTTCTTTAATACGTTAGAGCCTGCACGCACAAGCGACTTGTCAGCATAACTGTTTTATCACTGATCTAATAATCATGGGGTATTATGTAGGTGTCGCGTCGTAGCGCGTGTACACCCTCGGATTATCCCATAGCTTTTTTTAGAGTGACGAAACAGTCGCAGTAACTAAAGTCGCTCAGGCGTGCGCGCCCATGGTACTCACTTTGGCCTGTGGCCAAGTGCCATCCAGCAATACAAGGTTATAAGGTCTTTGCCCGTTGACTCCGACAGCAGGAAGTTCACCAATGTTTACGGCATCCGGTGACGGATAAAGCAATATCGTGTCTCGGTCTTCCAGAATTTCAGCAAGACCCTCGTGTTTCGGAGTAGGAAATTTTTTTCCTCTTAGAGAAGAAACTTATTATAAAATTCCGAAAAGTCGAGTACTAAAAATTTGTCGTATTATGTGAAAACAAAAAAAAATGTTGACGTTTAATGAATGCAATTTTACCTGAAAGTTAAGCACTTTCCCGGTTCAAGAGCGAGCGCGAGCATCGGCGCTGTGCGCAAACATCGCTTCATTTCCGCCGGATGTTGAAGTATAATTATACGAGATTGCGGACACAGAGGAGTCGTTGGCAGACCGGGACACCAGCACACACCCACGGGTCTCCTGGAACAATACATGCATACCATTTTTCAATGCGCAAACAGGGTAAAAACAAGGTAACACCGTTGAGGTTAGGTCGCGATTTTGTTTACTCTTGTTCACTATCGTCACTCACTTGCACTGTGCACACTTTTCTCGCATTTCCGGAGGATCGGCCGGAATGCCTAAGAGATCCTCCCAAACGTCATTTTCATTTGTCATAGCCATTAAAAACTAATGTTACGATGCAAACATCGTACTTGATCCTTCTATTGTTGCGATATATAAACGCATCCACATCTTACACACACAAACATATATATATATATATATAGAGTCTTAATAATCGTCTTTGTAGTTAACTTACTATCATACGATTTCACAGTAATAGCGAGTCAAGATTCCTTCTATATTGACGGTCGATATACGAAAACTGATAACAGAGATGCATCGTGTTTTAGCCTTTTTTTCCATATTTGATCAATATTCTTTTCAAGTATTTCACAAATTACTTCGCCTTGGATCTTTACGGGGGTGCAATTATTTTATAGTTTGCTTACATCTTTTGATTGGTGATATCGTTTGAATGCTGTATTTAAGGGAGGAGATCCATATAAAATTTTTAAAATATCAAAAATTGTTTTTTTCATAAAATGTTAGTATAACATCTTAAAAATACGTCAGCAAAATTACAAACTTAATTCAAAATATTTCTCATGTTAAGGCACCAGACCACGGTTTGCGCGCGGCAGGAGGGTGTATTTTTAATAATTTTGTTTCGAGCAAACGGTAAACGGTTTTTTTTATTGATACTAATATTCAATATATACATGTAGAAGACATTACACAATTTTTTGTATTTGAATCATAAGAATAGTTTGCGGTGTACGCCGCTTCCAAAAGGATACTCCGACGAAGTTGCTGCTTGGTGGTTGACAGCAATTAAGCCATACGGTTCATCTGAAAAACGTTGACACGTTCTTTTTTCTTCACATCATACGGAAGAGCTTGGACGATTTTGCTATAAGTTTTTGAATCACCGACTTCGATATAACTGTCGTATTTAATTTCGTGCAATTCCTCCGCTTTTTAGAACGGTTTCGCATAAAATGCTCTATCTCCGTCAATTTTACGAAATTCTTTACAAAATTTGGTGAGAATATTCTTAACAAATGCATCTTTCAGAAAATGAAAAAAAATACCGTGGTCTTGTGCCTTAAGGAAAATGACTTCTACGAGGAGGCCGAAGGACTATTATATGGCGCTGAAACTGCTGACTAATCAGTAAGTCACCGCAATCATTGAACTTTCACGGGCTTAAACTTTAAAAGCGTTTTTCTCAAAACTATATTTATCAAATCGGCGTGACGGATAACTCAACAAGTTTTTTTATCAATCACGTCAAATTTTGCACACATATTTTCTATGACATTACTTCCTTCATGAACTTATTTATTTCAAACAATTTTCAGGAAAAATAATTTTTTTGAGGCAAAAACAATTGGCTAATTGGATTAAAATCTCAAAGTTGTTTTTATAAAGTGTTTTCTCAGGATTTTTTTCATTTTTTTTAGGTTCATCTACAAACTATAATATTATAGAAGGTGGTCAAATTATTATACTCAAACTTGGATTTTGTTAGTGATGTGTATCAAGATAAAAAAAAAAGCATTTTGAAGCTCCAAGATTCTCGTTTTGAGATCTCTTAGCCAACATTTTTAATGAGCTAGGGTTACTACGCAATCATAAGAAATAGCGCGAAGAAATTTATTTTTTTTTAATTTGCTTTTTTGTTTATGTCATTACATCAATTTTTGGCTGAGATATCCGACTTTTAATGAAAAAAGGATGATATCTCAGCAACCAATGATCGCACATAAAATGAAAGGGCAGTTTTGAAAACTTGAAAACATTTCCTATATGATCCTTTCGTAATTTTTAGAAAACAAAATTGTGTTTTATCTCCACGTCGATTTCAAAAAGGTATACAAAATCGACGTTTTTCGTTGTTTTAATAAATCTACCGCGTATTGACAAATACAATGGGTGGCCAAATTATTATACTCAAACAAAAATTCCTCACAATCTGCGAAAGGGATGGCGCTAATTCACTTACTATGGCAAGAATGTTATTGTTTTGTTAATTTACCTGTCATTAGTATGGCAACGCATAAATGTTATGTTTTTCAAAATGGTAACGGGTAAATACACTTACTAGTATTATAGAAATATATAATGCGACCTGCGACCTTCCCGGAAGACTGGACTATAAATCGTTCAATTGTACTTAAAAAAAACATTTTGTAATAGTTAAAAATATAAATAAACAATATGCCAAATTGCAAAAACATCGAATAAGTTATTTAAAAAAAAAATCAACTCAAATTCACGCGTCTATATGGGTCTTCTCCCTTAAGGGCAGGGTTAGGTTAATTCGGTCAAAAACACGCCCATTTTCAACAATTTGTTTAGACGATACTGGTAATGCTGGGTTATTTAATTTATTTTTATATAATAATACAATGTCTCAATTATAGCGTCCGAAATTTTATTTGAAAAATATGGATAAATAAGCCGTCGGCAACAAATTTCCGCGGGCGCCTCGAAAAAAAGATCCGTTTACCTCGTTGGCGCACCGTGCTGCAGTATGTAATGCAAAAATACAAGTTTTCTCGTAAGATCGTATGAACCCGTATACACGTGAATCTTTCGTTATCAATTATTTTTTCAATTTGTCATAGGGGAACCAATGTAACGGATGAAAATGCAAAAAAACGTGTGTATAAACGAATCTCTCGGTATTCGATGATTATTGAAGGGCTCAATCTTGAATCTACAGTGGGTCCTGTGAGGTAACAGCAAATTTGTTTAATCGCGTTACAGATACAACTTGATTCGCACTCTGTTTCCTCGTACAGCAAAATTTGTTTATAAAAAAAACTGCCTGACCGAGATAATTTTTTAAATCGGGGCTTTCTCTTTGATACTTGATGTAAGGTAATTAATTTGTTACACCATAGCTAACAGTTTGCGTGTGTCACCGTGGAAGCGGAGCATTTTATACCGTGGCGTCACCGTATATTTTTTCGGGCAAGTAATCCATCTTTTGTCTAGAAGTAACCGCGCGTCGCGTCACATGGACAGCACATGATTGACAAATGTAATTAGGAAATAAAGTTGTTTATTAATTCGTATTTAAATTAATACATACATTGTGGGGGGTCTCTCGATTTCGCTACAATTTTTTTGTTTCATTATGCATACATAACAATGATTGGAAACAATATACAACGGAAATATACAAATAATCTTGTGCAAATAAATTGCAGCGATGATTCGGTCACTCTTCGTAAGCGTTTAACGTTTTTCTACCGCATTATTTATTTATTTTTTTTATACAATTGTTCAGGACCGGTCAACAATCTCGAAAAGCCGGAGATAGTCGATGCACCCTGCCCGAAATAGATTCAGTAGAAAATTCCGTTACGTTACATAGGATAGAGGTGCATCTACATGTTGCCACAAATTATGACCCAGAGTTACAGAGTCCCTGTTACCAGATTCATTGTTCGTAACGAAAACGGCTTACATGTAGAAGGGCCTTAGAAAAAAGAAACAAAACGGCTTTCTGCAAAAACGTGCAAGTCTATTTGTCAGACCGGATTTCTAAAACAACTCGCTCATTTCCGACCTCCTCTAAAAAGACTTGCACGTTGGAAATTCTAATTAATCCATTTATATTGCCTAAGGGAGATCGGCGCTCAATCCACTCATTTGTGACATTCTCGAAGAGGGAGGAAAAACGGATTCGGAAAGTCAGTTGTTGGACGGCTGGTCGAAGATCAAAGCAGCTAAATAATATACAGCAAAATTTAGCAAAAAATGCTTTACATTTTCATTTTTTCCCTCTACGTCTATCTTCGATCACACACGGATGGTCGGTGGCGTTAAAAAAATTCTAGACACTCCGAATCTCGTTTTAATCTTATGGGATTTCCTTCGTACTATTTGGCATATAGATTTTTCCCTTCCTTCCTTTCTTTCTGTCTTTCTCTTCTATATCGTAAAGTGTAGTAAGGCTTCTTCGATGTCTGACGTTCACTTTTCTTTTATTCGCGGAAAAAGTTGTTGTTCATCTTTATCATTTCAGCTAATGGAAAATTTACTATCTCTATCTAGTCAACGTTTAGCTAAAGCACGGGGAGTATCGAGACGATCCTGAGAACAAACGTTACGCTTTTCAGCGATTTTATTGTGAAGGATCGTGTCGAATAATGAGAGAAAAATTGAGAATCGAAAGGATTCGCGATCTAGTTTAAATTTGACGTGTTGTCTTCTTTCACTCGGCCAATCGAGGCATACTTACAGACGCTGTACGTACAATGTACAGCATATTTTTCAGCATTTTTAGATTTCGTGAGCTAATGGTCTCGAAATAACATTTGTTTCGATTTACGGCTCGCCCAGTCTTATTTCCTATCTATACACATTTGTTCAAATAAATACACGGCTATCACATTAAATACACTCGCTCGGGACTTTGGCAGTTCCTCCTTTTTTCCCTCGGCTTCATCCTTATTTTGTTTCCTATCGCCAAAGTTGCGATTCTGTCACTGTATCACTGTTTATTTTGTTTTTTTATTTTGTTTTATACTCAATCTGCCGTTTTTTCTGTGTTTCGTTTTTTTTCTTCTTCACTCACGTAAGAATATTTGTGTTTCTACTTTCGTTCCAGAGCGAGTAGCATACGATTACACACGATTGACTCGTACGAAATAAATACACGCGGGCGGCTGCGACGGGGAAAGTTCGAGGGGAAAGCGCGATGATGACGGCAGTCATGCGATTGTCTTTTGGAGTCTTCTCGCGTCGCTGCGCCGAATTCTACAGTTACTTCCTCGCCACCAGCCTCCCCAATTGAATTATTTACATGATCGATACAAAAAATAGACATACTTCGTTGAACAACAAACCGTCACGACGCGCTCGACTCCAGCAATAACGAAACTACGTCTTTCCTCGTTTCGTGATTTCTCACGCTATCGAGTTATCTATTTGTGATCGCTCGCGCGTTTCGAGTGGTCCTCTCGTGAAAAATTTCCAAACGGCATACATCCCGACCTCGTGGGCTCTTCGCCACCCGACGAGGTCTCGGAATTTCAACCAAGGACCGATGAAATTCCGTGGCTATGTTCAGTCTTTGCTCAGTGCGGAACTTTCGGAGAGAAAAATTGAAGCCCACGACCTTCCTGGTCCTTCACGACCGTTTGGCTTTAACTCTTCGAATGGACGTTCGTCTTTTGGGCCTTTTTCTTTCGCGCTGCTAACATGTCGTAGAACGGATTGTGTGATATACTTTGTCTGCAAAATATGAGAGTAAAAGGACGATCATTAATCTATCGATAAGATAACAATTGTAACATTTACACACAACAGATAATACAACAAAAACAACGCTTACAAATCGAGTTGGAAAATATGTTTACCTGACGCATTTGATCCATTCGTCCTTCTCCTCGTCCGTCGCCGCCGACATTCTGTACACCGTATGTTTGCCTAAGAAAAAAAAAAGATTAACATTAGAATTTTGCGTTTTTTTTTGTCAATTCCCAGGCAAATACTCTGTCGGTTTGATGAGGCTTTTTCAATAATCGACAGTGTATGAAAAATATGAAAAAAAAACCCGAGCTTTTGATATATTTACCTTCAACGACTTTTCCCTCGCTGTCGGTTTTGCACGCTTTGATGAATTCCGAGCCAGCGGCGTACAGCTCGAAGCAATGTGGTTTATGCCTATCCTGTACCTCTCTGACCTGAATGTTCTCGAGTGGTATAATACCACGTGGTTCCTTGTCGGTCGTATACTCGAAGTAATACAGACAGTTGTCGTTCAGGATGAACCATCGTCGTTTCCAGCTTTTGTAACGTCCACCTGAAACAATTTTCACCATATCTGGATTAATGGAAATGTTTTCGAATATTATTTTCTCAATGTTTCTACCAACATAGACATGGCAATAAAAAAAAACGACTATTGCTACTTCGTCGTTGTAAACGCGATACGGAGAGATTGGCAATTTCATTTACCTGCTGTCTCCGTCAGGGCAGCAGTGCGGGACAGAGAGACAATACACAAGACTCGGTGAGTTACAAAAACAGGATGAGCATATCGATAGTATCGTCGCATTAGAATTTCCTTTTTATTTGCTTTTTTCTTTTCTACTTTTATGCAATAACTCAAAGTCGTTGAAAAGAGTTGAGACCGGCTGCGATTCTAAGTAAATCAGTTATTTAAACTGGGGCTACACCTCGAACATACTTTTTCTCATCTCAATAGGTATTTCTCGGAAGACCCGATGGTGAGAGTCAGAGAGTCAGAGAGTCAGAGAGTCAGAGAGTCAGAGAGTCAGAGAGTCAGAGAGAGAGAGAGAGAAAAAGAGAAAGAGTGGGAGCTGCGCAATATCCGCGGCCGCGTACACGATTGCCAATTAACGCTCACCTTGCTTCCATAGCCAGCCTTCCTTGTCAGGATTGAAGAACGTGTGCATCAAGTCGTTGCCGTCGTCTTCCGGTATCTTGAAAGGTTCCGTTTTTATGCTTTCGTACAAACTCTGAAATACAAGAACGAATCATTGATTTTTCTTCGAGTTACGAATTTCTCATTATTTCGTGGTATTTATTCCGATCTTGACAAAGTGAACAATTTTTTTTGTTTTTAAATGTTCAAACATTCGTCGTAATGAAAGGTTACTACGTCGTTTCTTTTTCTAAAAGATATTCCGCCGTTCATGAAATTTCGTTCGCCAGAGTTGGATGAATTTGTTCATCAGTTTGAAGAAAAAAGGGATGTTTTCCCGAAGAGTGTGCGTTTTCCACAGTTTTGTCTAACGCGATAAATAAAAAGTTGCTTCGACAAAGTGTACGTCGCCGGCGGTCCGCCGTTATCGCGGGAATATAACGGTTAATAGAGTCAATTGCACGAGCATCCCCATCCTCCTCACGTGCAACCGACGCACACATATCTCGTTTCTTGTCGTCGGAGCGACGGACGGAGCATGGATAAATCTGTCATTAGCGAATCATTGAAACAGAGTGGTGAAATCGTTCCTGCCAACGATACACGTACGCGTTTCTATACGCGCGCATCTATTATATATCAGATTTAATACACCACTCGAACGAACGACGAGCCTCGTCGTTCGTTCGAGTTGCATAAGCACCGTCAATTATTTCATATTCCGGGGCGCCGAATGCAGGAAATGTGCAACGCGAGAGAGACGCGGAGCGAGCACGCGAAAACCCGGGGTACGATAGATCGGAATTACCGATTGTCAGACCAACGAACTTTGGCGAGATGGAATAAAGAAAAATGAAAATAAACCAAGGGAGAACGAAAATCCATCGCGTTTGAATAAACGCAGAAATGCCGGGCAAACCCACGAAACGTCCATTTCCGTGTACGTCACGTAGTACGTACTTATTTAATTCCAGGAAATGATAGATCTCTTACAATTAGTTAGTTCTGTAACCTTCGACGATGCACAAGGAACCGGAGGTGCGAGTGAGATCGAGACATTGGGACAAATTGGCGATCGACCGATGAGAACGATAAGTAACGAGACGGTGGCTTTTTGAGCCGAGCAAAGATCAGGATCACTCGTTCCCGGCTGCGATTCTTCTGTAGCTGAGAGACTCGCGTGCTCGTGTCGGCCAGCGCGTGCGTCCAGACGCGTGTTTGATATCGCGTAACGTGCTCGATTCATCGTAAAATCGATCATACGCTACGCTGCATGTTCGTTCTCCATAGAGAGGGGATGAGAGAGGAAAATACGAGCGCGATTCGAGCACCGTGTGTAGTAAACCGGCTACGGTCGACGCGACTTGCAAACATAATAAATCTACACGAGAAGCTGACGCCACTGCTGCCTCGTAACCACGCTCCAATTTACATTGCTACCAGACAATTTGCTCCACGAAGATTGTCGCTTAGCGAATCGAAACTCATACTTTCGATCGATTTTTCTAAGTGAAGTGACAAAAATTGGCGCGATTTGATATAATGGGCATGAAAAAAAAGCATCGACTTTTCGAACGAACGTCCAACTAACGTTCTTTCGAAATAAAATTAAATAGTGCGCTCGAAATGTTTCCTCCGAGAGCGGTTTTTCCACCCTGGGTTTCTCATCGAGGAAACTTCCATTTCGAAAGCTTTTTTCGATTTTGACTAATCACATTCGATGCCAAAGAACTTTTAACGTTAATTTGGAAAGATTTAATACAATGATAGATTGAACAATTTAATTTTATCTACACAGATCTCCTACATAGGAGTAAAATAAAAATTCGACGATTCATTTTTGTTTCAACGCTTAATTATGAATATACCTATTGATCGAAGTTTTGAAAAAGTGTAGTTTCGTACGATTCATTTTGTCTTCGAATTTCAATCGAAACAATGTTGAATTATTTAATGTCGTTGCGATATTTAAAAACGAAATAAATGAAATTCTCGATATATTTCGAAACGGTCGATGGATCGTTTCAACGAGAAGACGAAAAAACGTCGTTCATCCGAGCGTGTTTCTAACGCTACGCTGTTTCAAAGTTGGAATTTTTTGTTACCCACGAGATCATAGGGAAGAATAATTTTAGGTTCAATATTAAAATAATTGAAAAAGAAAAAAATGATTCCTTACCACCAAGAGTTCTCTGGGTAAATCACCGCCGTTGTTGATGCCTCGATTCATCGTTATGAATTGTTCGACGCTCGGCTTATCCTTGACGCTCGGATTGTGCAACGAGGTATTTAACATTATTATCGCAAAGCTCAATACGTAACACGTGTCGGTATTGGTGAAAATATTCGGATTGAGTTGGCAGTAACGTTGAGCGAAACATTCCATCATACGGTCGATCTTCTGGGCCTCACCCGGTAATCTGAACGACCACAAAAATTGTCTCAGCGCCTGGACCAAAATAAGATCCGTGAAGTCGTGAAGTTCGACGAAAGCTCGCAAAACGCGCTCGTTGAAATCGTGACGCTCGCCGAGATAATCTCCGATCGCCGTTTTGTTAAGGCCTTCGCCCTTGTACAGAAATTGCGCGACGTCCTCGGGGGTCGGTGCCAGAAGATTGTGATCTATCAGATACTCGATTCCTTTCTTCGGATCCATATTGAATTTTTTACGTCCGATCGACGTCTGTTTCGCTTTGTTCGTCGGTTTGGACTCGTCAGGCGCCAAACCTCCGCCCTCCATCGCCTCCATCTCCGCGACAACTTCGCCGAGCTCATCCTTCAATTGCTGCAACATGAGAACATATTTTTCAATATTCAACTCAAATTATATCCAATATCATTCGTAAAATTATTTCCTTTTAATCCATTTTATTTTTATCTTTTGAACTTTCTCTCGAAAATTTAAAAAATTCGGCGCACCTTGAAACGAAGAAAATATTTCCAATATTAATTGGCTTACGCGGGTGGATGCGAGTCTAACGAAGAATGCCCAGTGACAAAAACACGTGTCAAGATTTTTTAAGTATAATGATGTCCATGTAAAAGTGTTCCAACGAACGATCCAATTTTTCTTGTACTCGTTTTATCGATTTAGTATTTTTAACCTTGCGTTTACATTGTAGACGCATTTGTGTTGATATAAAAAATTATTTTTCGCAACGTTTATCATCGAACGTGATTAGCTCGAGTTGATCCTCTTTATAATTACCAGACGTCTATTGTTAAATTTTCAATTTAAATCCAAATTCTTCCATCCGGTTTAAATTTCTTATAGAACAAAATGGAGCAATTTAAAGTCCTTATGCTTGAATCCAAATTTATTTATACAAACTTACATTTCGAGCTTTACGAAAATGTGTCAAGGTTTGTTGTAAGATTTATCGACAAAATATTAGTAAAATCAACGAATCAATTAAAACTCGATAAGTCCATCGGAGACAGCCAAAACAAATCTTTAAATATTTGTTCTGTGAATATTTTTCAATTACAAATACATCTGTCCCTAATAGCATTAAATCGATCGATAACTGCGCGGTGATAATGACGGTAATAGCATATAGAATAAACATCGTTCGAACTTCATTAGCGAGGCTCTCGCCTCCTCGAATATCGACCGGGAAGTATTCACGAGGATATCCGGGCTAATTACGACGAAAAGCCGCTGACACTTCAAAGGACGCGTACGCGGCTATTCGAGAAACTAGAGTACGACTATTTGAGATTATTATAATACGACAGCGAATTATTCCTCAACGGAGGAAACAGCATTGAAACGCACGTTTTTAAACATATGTGTGTATACGATATACAGATAAGCAGAGACATAATAATAAGAATAAGGGTATGCTCGTAAATAAACTTTGTAATAATTTTATTTTCTGTTTGCAATATGGAAAGTATGAAACTCGAAAATTGGCTCGTATTTCGCAACTTGGAACTCTCTCTCTCTCTCTCTCTCTCTCTCTCTCTCTCTCTCTCTCTCGATGGAAAACTTGTAAATTATCCGGCTTTCTAATTATAGAGTTCCATACTTTCTGCTACAGTATTTTATTTTACTAACTACGAGTCATCAAACGTCTTTAATAAATATGTATACGGTCGTGCGTGTGTGTATACCCATTCGTAATTAATTAGATGTACGAGTGAGTCGTGAAACCTTTGAAGAAATTAAATACCAGCTACGTACCTACTATAGAAAATCGTATCGCGTTCTCGATTCAGGGTCGTGGAAAAATATTCTCCCGCTGGAGTTTCGTGGCGAGTCGTGTAACGAGGCGTTGCGAAATATAACAAATGTGAAAAATGTAATATTTTTTAAAACAACTCGTTGTAAAACACGAGAAACGATCATTTCTCGTTTATCGATCGAAGAGCTTTTCACCACTCGCAACATGTACGTACACATAGTACGAGTTGTATTATGTCGTATCGAACGATCGCAAGGGTTAACCCTTTTTGCTCGTCCCCTTTGCGTGCGAGTAACGATACGCACGCGATCATTATTTATTCACGATAAAGTGGAAAAAAAGCAACGAGAGAGAGGGAGGGAGCGAGGGATGACAGAGGGTGAGATATAAACGCGAATAGACACCGTAGGCTGTAATTTTCGTGGGACTGCGAGAGACTTTACCCCTCCGTCGTCGAGACATATTCGTCGAACGTCCAGCGATATAGCAGGGAATTAATAATGCGACGAAGTTGGGAGTAAAATACACGCGAAGAAAGGGAGTCGCGGAATTATATCGGCGAGCACCAAGGACGGTTGGATTTAACACAGGGGAGGGCACTGAGCGGAGAAACCTGAGAATTGACCCTCTTCCATGTTTTTCTTCCCTGCACGGGCTCGTAATTGCGAAACGAAATTGTCTGCTTTTCCGGCCACGTGATCGTTGTTATCTACGCCATGTTCACACGGGCATGTACCTACGTTATAGTGCGTCTACACTATACATAAGTATGGAAAACAAAAATATATCTAGGTACTGGACGAGGATGGTACGTTAGCGGGGTAGCAACTGCACTTTGTCGAAGCGGTTTATTGGAGCGCGTGTAATATGTAAATCTATCGAGTAAGAAAAGGGAGCAAACGCGCTCTTTTAATATCACTCGATGGCGGGCATAATAAGAGCTTATTATGCCCGGCGGTCATCGACATCGTTGGAAAAACAAATATAAATGAATAACAAAAAATTGTGATAAAGAACAAAAAAATAGTGCAAAATAGGAAGAATGTGCGAAGCGTTTGTGTAAATAAACGCGGACCATACGAGTATTCGAAAAACTTTTCGATATACCCGATTTGAGTTTGTACAGTCAATGTTTTTAGATGACCAACGATTTGTGAAAATATTTGTATTCCCCGATATCGTTGAGATTATTAAATATAGAAGAACGTGATATGTTTTTACGAGGGGTGAAAAGCATTTTTCGGTCCGGTCATTATGGTAATTAAATTCTATAGACATTACGGAGAGTATATCGATGCGTATTCTTTTATTTGAATGATGCATAAGAAGGCTTTAAACGATCTCAAGGGGTATAAGTTTAACAACGGAACGATTTTAGTCCACAGTGGTGAAAATAAAAGGACCTCGATATCGTCGATCATTCGGAGAGTGCAGTGGCTCGGTTTCATTCGCAGCGAACCGATATTGGGTTTCCGGTTGACATCGCAACGACATTTTTTCAAAGAGCAGTTCCTTCGATAACAGCGACCTGGACTCGACGTTCGATAAATATTATACTCGTAACGTTCGATAAATACTATACTAGTTAACGTTCTCCCCGGCGCTGTTCCTTATCACTGGAAGGGCGACCTTGATGGCCCGGGACGAGGTGGCTCTCATTGAATCGTTGTCTAAGAAAGTACTCGAATTCGTGTTCGAAGCTGACTTTTAAGACCACGGGAGATTTAGGTAGACACACGACGGGGCACGCGTTTTTCCGCAGTTTTTCCTTCGCCTCCGGCGAACGCGATACAGCGGGCGTCATACGTCAGATCGAATGGGGTCTACTGTAAATAGAGAGGTCCCGACGGTGCAAAAGGAACAAGACGCCATAGATGGAAAACCCATAATTCGGGGGTTCTATAACCGATTATTTTCTTACCCCTTGTCGACTTTAAGACGATATTTAGACATAGATACATATGCCGGGGGTGCAATGCGCCGAGGTCTTTACTTAAGGGGTTTGATACATTTATAAGTCTGAAAAATCGATTTTTTAATTATGTTTGTTTTTGGAATTTTAGATATTATTCTGGGAATATTTTACGTTGAAATATTAAGAAATTGACAAGCACCTACGCATACTAAAGGTGCTCGTCGGCACCAACACCTGGCGTGCAGGAATAACATTATTACTAAACTTTAAATGCAATTTTTCGTCAGGAAAAAGTCGAATATTTCGATGGAGATGCCTCAGAAAAAGAGGTTGATAATATCGAGGAAAAGGAAATCGTAAGTTCCGAACAAAAATGGGAACATTTTGAAAGTGATAGTGAAGAAACACTATTTATTGTGTGCTCACACTTGCGCACAAAAACAATATAAATAACAGTACATATTTCTATAATATTATACGCAAAATTAATGTTTTAATACAAATTTAATAAATATTATAAAACAATATCGTTTCATACGCGTAAACGTTCTTTCGAATATCCCTTCCTTCATTAAAACACATATACGGAGGTCAGGGAATAGACATTTTTCAGGATGAAAAATAAGGGTCCGATTTGAATCCTCCATATTTCTCATATTTTTGTTCCTAAAAAAGTGTTGTTTCAATGAAAAAACGCTGTTGGATTTTTCAATTTATTAAAAAAATCATAGGAGATATGATTTTTTAAACATAGTCATGAAAAATGCCTGCATGTCTCCATATTTTGCATGAAATAGTTATTAAAATTTCTTTTTTTCGGATGGGGCAAAGTATTATCATTTAGTTAAGGGTTCAAAGAAGATCCATGAATTGTTTCAGATTTTTTTTTAAATTTAAACATTGTGAAATAAGCGAAGGACAAAAATTACCCATCGTTAGCTTTAACGGTTGCTCAAAAGATTGTTAGCTGACGAGGGTTAAGGTGCGTCTTATAGTCTGTATTAGCGTCTTATAGTCCGTAAAATACGATAATCGTTACCAAAAATATTTTTCAAATTATCCATTCGAGCAGAATAAAATTTTATATAGTTCACTATTCCTTACCTAGTATACTACGTAGGTATTATTATGTAGCATTTGTTAATCTTATGCTTTAGTTTTTTGTTCTATAAAAACAGTATTGATTAGACTTTACAGTTCTCATCTTTTACCTCAAATAAATATTACTTTTCGAAAAGTCAATATTTTTAATTGGGCTATGATAAGTTCCTACGACTTTTATTCATATACTTTAAAAGATTTTTGTTTGTTTTTTTTTCAAATGCCAAGAGAAGCCGTACACTTTGTTGGTACCACAAACGGTGTATTTATACAGGCGTTTCAGAAGTTCTACTATGCCCGCCATTTTGAATATATTTTAATTAAATTTTTAGGAGTCCTTATTGCACACTTATTTACTATTACTAGTACTATTGTCGATTGTTTCTCGAAAAAAAGAACTTTATTTTACCTATTATCAAAATTGTCTAATTTTTATATAACTAATATTATTTTAATATAATATATAATTTCGCCGCACCAATTCCATAATTGTCAATGATATAATCCTTATTTCCAGTTTTTAACAATTTGCCAATCAAAAGTTTATAAAATCAATAAAATTCGCGTTTTACCAACTTTGGAAAATTCTGAAAAACCTTCAGCGGGTATATAACGTGTAGTGTCTACAGAGAGTTTTCGTTTATATAAGTACTCTATGAAAGTATATTAGGATGAAACGAAATTTATCCTTTCGGTTTATGACAAAAATCGATACTTTCATTAATGTGGCTGTAACTTTAATTCGCGCTAGAATTTCCCCTCGGGCATTGTGCTCGGTCGAATCGCCTCTTTACCAAAAATCGCGCGCTTGATCAAGTTCTGATCGATAACATGCGAAGGATATTAAAAAAGGACCTTCTCTCCCGAGAGTGGTAAGTCGAGGATAAACAAGATTCTTTTTCCTCAAAAGGGACTCGCTTCGTGGAACATGACCGAGAGGTCGAGGCGAAAAAGGTGCGGCGAGAGCTTTTCCTCCCCTCGATTGGGTTCATCGTCGCAATAGCGACGGTAATGCCGGAAATACTCGACGGTATCAAACTAATCTGCCGAAGGGTGAAACGGTTGCTGCGCTCCACGCGGAGTGTGAAAACGGGAGGAAAAGGCGGTAAAGTTGTCTATGTATACCTATGTGCCGTGCAGGACACACCAAACACCATTACTCTTTAATAGATGCCGAGTAGATAGGAACCTGAAGGGGTCGTTAAAGCCAAGAGGTGTGGCTTTCTGGCCTTCTCCCTTTTCCTTCCTTTTTTCTTTTATCGCTTTGCTTTTGTTCGTTCACTTCGAGAAATTTATCCGGCGTCCAAGGACAGAAATATTCGCGTGACGAACGACGCTTCCTCTAATGGCAAACGATAATTTAATAGACTCAATCTTTGTAAAAAAAAAAACTTGAATGTTAAAATTTACACAAAATTTGATTTCCAGTTATTTTTGCCCGCACGCAAGGAGTTCGCATGATTTAACCCTTTCACTGCTACGAGCGCATATATACGCTCTCTGCATTTTTTGCTATACCACTTTCACTGATTTACCAATTGAGTCAACAATGGAATGTATCGTCCTATGTATCATATAGCAACTAGATATCGGCAACTGTTTCAGTATTGTTCTGTGCACTCGGCTTATTTCGGGTCACTGTGACAAGTCACAGCACCCTTACATGCGAATAACGCGCCGTCCGTAATGATGGATTCGGCCCAAAGCGCGCCGCAGTGAAAGGGTTAATGTTTTCCGCAATTCTAGCTTCCTCATTGTCTGCCGATTACATCAAAATTACGGAAAAGAACGCTACAATTATATACGTAAATATCACAGATTTGACGTTTCAGGGAATTTTGTTAATAGCGATTGTTTCTTTTCTCCAATTATTAAAAATGTATTAGTCCATGACCAAATCCATGGAGTCAGGTTCAAGCTTACGACCAGCTAGGTTTTGCGGTCGAAAGTATATCGATCGCAAAATGAGTTTAAAAATTTTCAATTTCCGGAATATTCGAAATTTCATAAAAACTGAGACGGTTGCGCAATAAACTTTTATAATAACAATTTTGTCTGGAATAAATTTTCATTACCAACATTTCCCAGTTATAAAGGCTAAACAATTTTTACTTTCAACACAAAAGGTAAATTCAAACGGTACAAAAAAAAGTAGCGTTAACCCATGATTATCCGAGACGCCTTATGTATAAATAAAGTGGCTGCGAGTGAAATTAAAATAAAAATAGGCTCGGGACTGCGAGACAAACGATTCACTCATTTCCCACACCGGAAGTCGTCCTTCCCCGGTTAACGAGGATGCATATATCCACGCATTCTTCTTCCAATGCGTATACACTTACACGCATCGAAGTTTAATTTAAACCCCAGCACGATAACGGACACTGTTTGTACGTATACGCGTACATATATTCGTACGAGAGTTTCAAGGATCGTTCGGTGCGAAGCGACGGGAGTCGACGGAACGAGGAGAGGACGACACGCTCGGTGATCTTGGGGTCTCTCTAGTTCGCGCCTTGAGGAATAGGTATACGACGTTCCATTGTAGACACCCGTATACCTACTACACAATTGCTATATACAAAAGTATTTACACATGAATATATATATAGATGTACAGGATGTCTCAGAAGCACCAGTTAGCTGACGATGCCATGGATTGCCGGCCATCAAGTCCACTCGATTGATTCGCGCAAGTTTTTAAACGAGAGGCGATCCCAAGTTGTCCAATTATGTAGTTATAATCACTCGCGTTCCTCGTCTTATAGCAGTTATAGTCTCCAATCTAACCTCGCGCCGACGACAATCGATGTCCCTTTTAATTACGGACAAGCATCGTAATCATCGTGATCGCGTTCGAACACCACCAGGGCGAGCTGTCCGTTTGGAGAATTTCGATCGTCTCTCGTTTAAAAACTATCGCGAATTAATCTCGCTAACTTCGCGCGCGAGTTCGTAACACCGTCAGCTATCCGCAGGTACCAGACGGCGAGGAACTTCTGAGACACCCTGTATATGTATTTGAGATGAATAGCTACGTTTGTATTTTGTTATGCATATATATATGAACGCATATACATACGATGCAGTATGTAAACGATACATAAGATATATATATATATATATACGTTGGAGCAGAAGAATGAAGCTTTCGTATCTCAGAGTGTGTTATGTATCACCTATAATACGTGTGGCGTGTCGACCAAAGACGAGTCGTTCGTTCCTTTATTCCTTGGCCTCTCGCATCCGGTCGGCCTTAAGTCGTTCTCGACTCGTCGTTCTCCATCCCTCTCTGTCTCTCTGTCCCCCTACGACTTTTAGTGCGTTCAAGAAACCAAGTACACCATGCTTTGCGTATACGTGAATAATAACCGTCGGTACGTGAGAAAACCACAACGGGTGATTCATCTTTCTACGAAATTTTCAGTAATTATCTTCGAGTCTGACAATTGGAGAACAATTGTCAATATGGAGATTTTAAAGAAGAACTCCTTGAATATCGTAAACTGCCTCGAATCAAATTGAACACGATGAAAACTGGCTAAACTATATTTCTTAACGATCCGTGCGAAGAGAAGAGAGCGGTAAACCACGTCCGAGGATTTCGCGTTTCGGTGTTCTCATCTTTCAAAGTCCACTGTTGGTGAGAAAATTGAAACGCGTAATTAAAGATTGTCGAGTCTCTTTCCGTATAGCATGCGTGGCTTAGTCAGCCATCGTGCCTTACCACGCGTCTCGCGCCAATTTCGTTTGCACGAAATGTTTTCTATCGCCGCTTCCTGTGTAGCAACGAACGCAATTTTCCGTCACGAGCCGAAGACGTTTTCTATCAACGATAATTTGGCATATTAAAAGTTCATTAACTCGTAACGATAACACTTGAGTATTTCCGTATGGAACCCTAGTAATTGTTTATCATTGTTCGAAAGAGGACATGCAAATCGTTTGTTTACCGCGAATGGAGATAATAATTAAAAACAACGTAATGAACTTTAGAGACATTACACTGACATAGCTATAAGGAAATCTGCTGTCACAAGGTTCAGACTCGTGCGAAGACTCGAGCGAAGATCGTTGAAGATACACATTCTTAAAAATCATTGGGCCTTCGTTTAACAAATATATTAAATACGAAATAATTAACATCATTATGCTTAGACAATAATTAAAGGAATGTTCATATTTATATGCATTTAGAATAAACGTAGGTTATATGCATCGTGTACAAAATTTACGGACGAGTTTGCTTTTTTCTATTACTCGTTTTCCGGGTAGTTGTGCATTACTAAAGTGTTCGCGTTTCGTCGACGATCATCCGTTCTCCCTTTTCTCCGTCTCTCTTCGAGCCTCCCCAACACTCTTCTCGTTTCACAACCAAGTTTCATATACAGTGTCGTCGAAAGTCCCGGCTACCGAGCCAGCTGGCACGAGACTAACGTTGCTCATGCCGCAAAGCCTCCTAAGCAGAAGGACCGATGGACCGACGGACCGACGTTGGTGATGCTGGCTGTAGAATGCACTTATGCAGTAATATATATGTCGTATGTGTGTATATGTTATGCGTATACCAAGAGGCACGTACTAGAAGAGGTGTGCGTGCATGCACCGGTAGCAAAAGAAAGGAAGGACCTAATCGGCACACCGGCATAATTAACCGAGCTATTTGCATCGTTTCGTTGCCGCGGAGCAACGAGACAAAGAACGCGAAAGATCAAAAAATACCATATAGCGTTATTCTCAAACTCGATATTTCACCCCTCTAGTTCATCGTCTATATTTATTCTCGCTCTAATAGATCCGTTATCGATCGAAATTTGTATTTATAAATAAATTAATAAAAATACATTGGTTAATTCGATCGGGTAATTCGGTCAATAATTTAATTGGAACAACGGTTATTTATAAATACGTGAAGCTTAGACGATTGTAAAGCTTGGACAGTTTCAACAATATTCTCAATGAATTTTCGATATGTATCTGTTTTTGTATAACGTTGCTGGCTGGTCTTCTTGAAATAAGTCGACCCAAAAATCGTTGTACCGTCTTATCGAGCGAATGACTCAGCGGTGCTTCCTCAGAAGATTGAGAAGCATAAAGCAAAATATTTCGTGATATATGGTATCGTATATGCGAGCGAAGCGAAGAATTCTTATCATTAGCATTATAATTAGCACGTGAACTCTCGTTGGATCGAGTACGCGCATTTTGACGCAGAGGCTAGAGGCAGCACCGTTGTATCCGGTTGCCGAGAGAGGGAGAATTGATATAAAATCGCCTCCGTTGTTTTTCTCCCCTATCCGAGTGTACTTATACGAATATACTGTAATCATCATATTTGCGAACTCATGTCCGTCGTAGGAGAGAGACCGATCAACGGAGAAAAGCCATTTTACACGTGCATCCGATAAGTATACGTTGTCTCTCGCCACGAGAGGAAATTTTCGGTCCTCGTAATCGACAGTTTGTTAAGAAATAACAAAAAAGAAAAACAAAAACAAAAAGAAAGAAAACTTAATGTAAAAATGAAGCGTATCGCGAAAGAAATGGGAACGACCCGTGTGCCGCAGTCAACGATAGACTGGCGAGAATAATCGAGCCGGCGTTCCCGAGGTGCATTCGTGCCAAATCGACTGCATATGTAGGCTGCATATATATATATATATATATATATGTGTTTGTATGTGTGTGTCTTCTGGTAAAATGCCATGTACAGAGGCGCATACGAATCGCAAGGAGCTCGACGATGTTCCGACACGAGTATACAGGAGAAAGGAGAGGGAGATAGAGAGAAGCTGAACCGAAATAGCAAGCACAAACACACCGAACGTCCGAGATTCGATTGAGAGCTAAGAGACGAGATCCGGACAAATTTAATTATCGTCGAGATTGCATTAGCGCAGCGAATTCGTTGCAGTGTGCGGTTTCACGAGAAACGATATAGACGTAGGTATATGCGTCTAAAGCGTCCTAATTGTAGCCCAATCGAGACGAAGAAAGTTACATCGGTTTGGTAAACCTGGAAATGTCACCATTTTACCTTCTCGCGTTACCACGCGCAGCTTTTTAGTCGACCGATGAATCAGCATGAAATTTCCGTTCGTAAAAGTTAGTGTAGGAAAAACAAACGAAAAGAAAGGCAACTACCATATAACGAGAATTGACATTTAGACCTTCGAAAACAGAAAAGTGCCGAAAAGTACGAATCTGGCAATATAAGTTTCTCTTAAAAATCGCTAAATCAGGTTAGTTCACAAAATTTAAAAAAGACTACGAAAAGGCGTGAACGACCTTGGCCGCGTCATTCCGAGAGCTTCGTAATATTGTGAACCGATTATCAAAATTACCGAGAACAATGGAAATTCGTTGCTCTTAAGAGATTTATCAACGTCAATGATCGGATATTCTTAATTAATTTGTTTAAAAAATGTTGAAAACGAGTACGCTAATGAACGCAGCGGTATTTTAAAGCTCGAGCGAATATTAACAAAATGGTCCTGAAGCAGACTCACAAATCTTTGAGAAAGTTGCGGTAGTCCTCTATTTTATAAAATCGCACTTTATATTGTTGTTGTAATGCAACGAATGTATTCTTGAAATTTATTTGTACGACTCTATAGGTAGAGATGTCGTTGTCGTATGTTCACCCGCGGGTGAACTTTATGGAGCCTGTCTTACGCTTAATGGACAAATGAACTTTGATTCGAAGTAGATCGATAGAGACAAAACGTGTCTGGAAATGATCGACCGTTCGGTAGAGAGTACGAGGTAAGAGAGTGGCAATAACACACATACGAGAAAAAAGATGACATTTTAATCTTATCGTTAGTTGCCTCGGGAATGCGCCGGTTCAGGATGACCCGCGGCGCGCCATGGACTCTCGGTAATGCCGAGGCTTATTGTATAGACGCTATTCGTTGAGACGATCCCAATCGTCACGCGGGATTCCCGCTCGTTGTTGTTTTCGCTCCTCGTGACTGAACATTTTCGATTCGAACGAAACTACGTTTATTTTATCCCGCGTGCCAAGAAAGAGTTCTCGAACGTCAATCCTCGATTTACAATCGGGAATAACATTGTAACGATCGAAGGTAACGAGATATATTTACAATGATTTATATTTCGTTCGAGAGTCATATTTTTCATAATAAAAATACTCAACTTCTCCGAATGCATTCGGTGTGGTACAAAATAATTTTCGAAAGTTGAGGTCAAAATTCTCGGTGCTTCCCTCTCGTTTTTCTTTTTCGTACAGCATGATTACAATATTGAATTTAATTGATCGTCATTGATTTAAGCCATAATATATTTTTCTAATCATCACGCCTCTATAATGAATCGGCTGATGAATATAAATATAATATCGATCTGAAGGGGATGTAGCGACGAGTACCTATCTACTAGGTAAATACGTAAAAATAGCGATCGACAGAGGTGTCGTTTTCGTTGATGAAAAAAGTGGGTCTACGAGAGGGAAGAAAGAAAAAGGGTGTAGGACAGATAGGTACACAGGAAGCGAGGCGCACCCCAAGCCTGAGAAAACCAGTAACTCAATGGCACAAAGGCTCGTGGATCTAGAATGTAAATACTACGCGGTAATAAAGATCTAAGACGAGAAATTAGCCAACTAAAATAGAAGTCATGTAGAAGTTTCGAGATGAAATAGAGCGGGCAAGACAGGAAATGGATATGAACAAAATACTGTGGAAATACGACAAACAGCGAACGAAGTAGAGGGTGAAGCTGCTGCAGGAAGCGTTGAGAAAGGTTTCTCGACTGAACGAAAGCAATGTCCTTGAGAAAGATGAGAGAAAGTGTATTAACCATATCTGCGGTTCGAAAGAAAGAAAGAAAGAAGAAGAAAAAGAGGACAAAGTTACAAAGATTTCATCTCAGGTTTTGCGTCGATGGAGCGTAAACTGAAAAAGCCAAGTAATAGGCAAAAGAGTCGATGTAATAATGAGAGACACGGGAGAGATCGGGAGATCAAATCTCAAGACAGTGTAATGAATTGACCGAAAGTAATGAATCGTTTAATTAAACGCAGAATGATAGCGAGAGTGGGGGACATAAAGACTTCGTGGCAGAGCAGAAATGCTGAGTCGAAACGTGTATAGGTACCCTCCCCACCGAATCTGCTCGAGCCACCCTCCGTTAACTCTACCACACCTTATTTGTACTATTGTAGATAATATCGAGAAGCGTTCGTACGGTCCATACACTCCTCGTAAACGTCCTTTCGATTCTCAATTCGAATAACAGGAGACTCCAGACCCTCGGTTCGATCCTAAGTTTGTCCGACGAGTCGTGAAATCGGCTCACCCCGAGGTTGTATAGGTTCCGTTAGGTAGTCTTCTCTTTAGAAACGTAATCTTAATTTTCTCGCAATTTGAAGATTCATCCGATTACATCTCGAGTGTCGAAATTTCTGATCTTTAAAGTACCTACAGGGAGCACCTTACGAGGAACGGGACAACGTTGAAGGTAACCAGAATTTACATCGCGTAAAAAGAGGATAAAGCATGCTCTCCGGGAATTCAAGGCGAATGCTGGAAATAGGATGAGTAACGAATCCACTTTAACTTATCGATTTACGGATCTAGATCGTGCAGAGCCAATGAATCGTAGAATGGTAGTACGTAGATGAGCTAATACCGAATTCCTAGAGAGTTTTGCGACAACGGTGCTCGAAGAAACGCGGATCGAAAATAATATACAATGGATAAAGTCGTGAGTAGATCAAGTGGGGTCTTAAAAGGGAGAACTAACAATAAGTCAGCAACTAGAAATAATCTAAAGGAAAAGGAAGCAAGGTTAAACAAGGATGTGAAGGATGACGATGAAATATTAATTGTCCGCAACTGGCACACAAGAATTGGGCTGGAAGGAGTGCGGATAGAGTAGAGAGAAATAGGGATAACAAATATATAAATAAAAGTGGGAGCTCTCGCGACCGTAGGACGACTTTGGTTTAAGAATATTAAATAAGATAGTAAGAAAAACGAACAAAAAAAAATAGCGTTTTAGAAAACTGGCAGCCTTGGTGTTTATCGTTCTAATTTTTGTTTTGGGGCCTACGTCATTAAAAACATTACAATCTAAATGAATATCAAACTGGCTGCCGCATCAACGAGATCGGGTGTGCTCACCACTATACCCCGTGTTATATGCAGGTACAGTAAAAATATTAATTTTGTCTTTTCAAACCAAACGATCGTTATATATATATGGAGGCCGAGAAATTTTCGTGCACGATAACCACGCCTACAAGATATTTTCCATAAACCAAAGTGATCTCGTCATGACCGATAATACAGAACGGCTAGAATACGGAGTTTTGAATTTTGGAAAGAGATTTATAGGCAGAGCGAGAAGTTCAGGTTTGCAAAGCCTGGTACGTTAATTCCCATATGTGTGCAGACCACGTATCCATAATCGTCGCTAGAGGGCCTCGTGTACACTTTGACTCATGCTCGCTACATGTTTACGCAGCCGGGACACACGCGTACGTGAATCGATGCAGCCGCGAACAGGCGCTTCGATGCATACGCGCTGTTGTCTCGACGTTTAACGAGACTTAACCTTTCGGCGAAAAAATATTTTGACTCGAATCGAGGAAAGCTGTATTTATCAATTTGTTGAAATTATTCAAGTTCGCAGCGCTAAAAATAATCGACATAAGTAGTGTATAAAAGGTCGTAGATGTTTTATCACGTAAATAAAAATAGAAATTCCAATTAATAGAATCAAATCATTGTGAAATATGAAATATGTAGATATAGGAAATGAAAGAAACTAAGCAAATTTCAAAAACGAATTGGGTCAATGCAGATATATAAATTTATTGAAAAACGAAAATCAAAGTATTTGTCCTCTCGGTAACTCGCTTAAAATAAAGAACGTAAATAAGGGAAAAACGAATTTTAATAATCGAATTAAATTTTCCAATTAGGACAAGCAGGACTTGAAATATGGAAATAAAAAAAATAAAACAAAGGAACGGTAGCGGAAGAAAAGAGGTCGAAGGACGAAGTCGTCCTTTTATCTCGGTCACGAACGACACGATTTATCTTTGCCACGACTGGAGAGACCCTCGTATATGTATGAATAACCATATCAATGCAAAGAGCGAGTACTTTGGCGTGAATGCTGCAATTCCAACGAATGAATGGACGCATACAAGTACGAATGTCTCAAAAGAAGTGATAATGAGAGAGAGAGAGAGAGAGAGAGAGAGAGAGAGAGAGAGAGAGAGAGAGAGAGATGCGTGATAGAGCAAGTTTCCAGAACTGCCCACCGCTTGATTTATCGAGTCTCGCGGTCTACCATGATGGGACGACGCCGTGCTTCTAGCACGTGTTTCTTTTCCACGTTATACGTTGGGCCTATATACGAGGATAAATTTTTATTAGTTTCGTACCTCCATCCAGACCGCGAGTAAAATTTAAGGGCCGACGAAGAATTCCACGAGGTGCCTCGAACAGTATCCTATTTTGTCATTTGATTAACGGGTGAATGAATTTACCTCACGGTAAAAAATATTCGCCGTAGTTTCGATTGCGCGATTTTTCGGAAGTTGTTTTTACCAATTATTGGAGGAATTTTGAGAACAAAATCTGCTCATAGATTTCTCGTTAGGATTTATCGTTTCCAAACTGACAATCGTTAAAAACTGCAACTTTATCGAAAATCAGTTAAGTTTTAACGATGCTTATAAAGAAATCCCACATACATCTTCATTTCGACTCCGTAATTTTGTTGCCCGGCATTCGCTTTAATCAGCATACGAATGTTGAATATTGCACCAAAACATCGGTCGCGTTTTGTTTAAACAATTGTCAAAATATTTGTTTCTTTACATCCTGAAGAGAAAAACAAACGTGATGCATTTTGTTCGTGATATTTGAGTAATTTTTAAGACATCTCTTGGAAATATCTCTCTGCTCGTCGGTAGGCTCCGTGTTCACCGAGTTTTCGACGAACTGTTTATCATGTATGAATTATACAGCACGTAAAATTTGCATATTGAGTCGCCAAGTATTTTGTACGAAATTTGTTTAATGCAAATTCGTCGAGTAATAAATATTTAAAGAAGTACCAGTGTGTCTTGGTACATAACATACACCAAAATAACATGGCACCAAAATCGAAGAAAGTGAGTACACATAGCACGTACCTACTCGTCAACAGCGTGAATTTCGAACGAGACCGAAAGTCATTTGGTAAATTTTATCTATAGCTTCCACTTGTAAAAAGAAGTATTTAAAAAACGATGCTCAAATAATTGATGCGAATAGAAATTGCATCGAGTACCTACTCGATCCATGAACTAAACCGGGGGCTGTCTGGGATGGCAAGGGCGCCGCAACATCGGACGCAGGGGTCAGAGAGAGTTCAGGGCCCTATCGATAATCCCCTTTCATCGAGATCGACCAGGTTAAACGACCACGACGCGGAGGCGCCAGTTTTGCATTACGTGTACGCGTTCGCGCCGGCGATCATGATGTACCAAAAGCCTATGTACTTTCACTACTTTACCCGCACTTCTTTTCAAGGAATTCGTACGTTTTAACCAAGTATTTTCACGCTCGTCCTTCCACGTTGTAACCGAATTAATTTACCCTTTTTTTATTCTACCCAGATACAAGACGTACGTTATTTATCATTCTCCGTTTTTTTTTACCCGAGAATGGATCGCGATAACGAAGGAGTCGCATTCGACATTTCGTCTCCGTGGGAAAGTTCGCGGTGAATACCTACACGAGAGGGAGGAGACGTCGCGCGACGAGAGAATTCGCGATAGTAAGTGCGTTAAAAAAAGAATCCCTTCTCGAGTCTGGAATCTCAACTTTGTAACCACCGCTTGAAACGAGTCCCAACGAGCGAACGAGGGAAAAACAAAATCTTTTTTGGCCGAAACGTCCTTACGGCCTCTCCTTATCATGTTTGCGCGACAACCAAGTTCCCGAATTTCTTCGTAAGGACAAAAAACACAGAAACAACCGACGATTTAAATATTACACGGGTCGTTTATTAAGCAAACGCTTGAAGCTACGAGGGCGTATGAATTACGTGAGAAACGTCTCGCTACGATATATAACAGGATGTAACGGGCACGACAGGTTTATCGAAGGACTGGGACATGGTCATTTGGCGAGGACGCGGTTATCCGTGCAAAGGACACTTATCTCGTTCTATTGGAAATTACGATAGCTCGTAAATCGATAATCGTTGGTAATAATCGTGGCTATGTAAAGTATAAATATTTATAATAATTATCATTATAAAGACAATCGTTGTTTAAGCTTTTAATTCTTAATGCATGCGTAATTATTTATACAGTAACACTCGTAGATCATACGTAGAATTTAATATTATTTTTATTTAAGATAATAATAATATTATTATCTTCATTCCTCGAGCCACATCGTACATTCAACCGTTACGATACCTAAATATGCTAGGAATGATATTTATCATGCGTCGAACATGCGAAAGTATACAAGGAGGAACACGCCTTCGGCACAAAATTCTCTCGTGTTCGCAAAATTTCACAAGAGAGGAGCAAGGTCGCGGAGAGTTCTCGTTTTATTCACATCTCGACCCAGTTCAATGAATGGAACGTGTATAATGGACCGGCCGGTTTTCGTTTAACACATTTTCCTCTTGGCGCGCACACACTCATACACACACACACACACACACACACACACACACACACACACACACACACACACACACACACACAGTACTCGTTTCGTCCGTGGCTACTTTAACATTTTCTCTCTTTTCGTTTTTTCCATTACGTATTTCGAGTGCCGAACGAGAAAATCGAGCGAGTCTCGCTCATTGGCGCGGGTTTGTGTGCGAGTTTTTTCTCTCACGGGGTTTCCTTCGAGCCCGCTTTTACTCTTTTCCATTCTTCAGGGCGCACGTGCATTAATGACTCGTACGGATCTTGTCAAGGCCGCTAGAGGGCGTCTTTTGGAAGTTGGCCAATTTCTCGATAGCTATTTCGCACACGTCGTCGTTCCGATATTTTTCCGGCAGCAGCGAATTTTATGAACGCGGTTGGACGAACCAAGACGATCGTAAAGAAAGAAATATGTGTCCGCGAGAAATGAATTTGCATGATTTTTGTACATACCGGAGATGACCGTGACACGACTCGGCAGTCGAGAATTTCAAGGCTTACAATCTGAGATTGTAAGCCTTCGAGGACCGATTATGGCCGAAAATGAGAGTGAGACGTTCTACGATGGTGTAGGGAGCTATTGGTGGGGGAGTTAAGCGTCACGGAGCGAGAATAACCGAGGAGGAGTTCCAACGGTAAACAAATATCATATAATGGAGACTGGCCGTGACGTCATCCATTCGCATTTTATCAACGACCTTTTTTCTGCCGTTGATTAATTACACCTTTTTATATAATAACTCAATAAATTTCTCGCAAGTTTTACATAACGCTCATTATTTTCTCAATATACGTTTACATATTTATCCTCCCATATCTCTTCGGATATCGATAAGAATAATCATCGTCATCGAGCATTAGTTGAAAAACACATTATTATTATCAATCACATTTTTTTGTTCAATTGATTTTTTCTCGTTTCCTCCAGGTGCTCGGTCCATGCATATATCTATATATATTTATATAACTAGGTACCTACAACTTCTGACGTCACATTCGGACGCGTCCGGTATGCTCAACAGTTGAACTTCGTTACCTTCTTCCCAGACTCAAGTTGTGCCCCCTGTTTAGAGTCTTGCGGCCAGTAAGGGCCCGAAGAAACGGCTTTCGAGCGAAATACATCTTTGTATCTTAATTATTTCTCCAAGTGAATACGAGATACTGATCTATATATATATATATATATATATATATATACCGGATGTTTTTACCTCCGTTTGGAACACTGACCGGGTCAAATGGAACATCCTACATGTTATCCGTTGCTTTATTCGATCGATCGATCGATCGATCGAAAGAGAGAGATAGAGAGAGAGAGAGAGAGAGAGAGAGAGTCTCGTACACTCGTCTCTCTATATAATAAGGAAATATCTCAGCGCCTCGATCATTGCGTACAAAACTGAGCCACCTACGCTATATTCTATAGTCACGGAGAGGTTAAGTCGCGGAAGAGCTATAGCCACGAGGGAAGGTGTTAAGGGTATGGAGGAACTATAGCCGCGGAGGGCTATAACCCCTCCGTGACCCCGCGATATCGAAGCCAGCGGATAGGTCGGAGAAAATATACCTACCACCCGTCGAGATTATTGACCTCAAGACTATCGATGACCAACGACAGAAGAAACGAACGGAGGATTCGAATATGTCATATCCAATAAAAATGCTCGGAAGCGTCGTCGAATAATTTCGATCGAAACGCCGAAGATATTTATAGAGTAAACGATTCAATATTTTTACGCGGACCCGAAATCAAAGTATCGAACGAATAAGGTTGAATCAATGAATAAATAATATTGTTCCTGAAAATAGGTGGACTTCATTATTGACAGACTCTATTAATTAATCGATATTTGAACAAGTATTAGTGGTTATTGAATCTAAACAAAATCATCGTCACGCGAGACGATCGAACAGCCATCTTTTTTTTAAGTAAGCAACAGGATATTCAATCCGTATTGAAATTTAGCGTAGCTCGCGCAACGTTGGATTTTACATCTCTCTCGGACTCCAGCAAAACTCGATCTATGGCAATTAATGTTCGTAACGAATTTTAATATTTATAATTCAGTAAGAGTTCAATATTAATCGAAAAGCAGTAAGTACTTTATTGTTGTTTTACAACAATTATTTGAACTTCTCAAGTTTATTTCACACATTGTGAATTTTACTGTTTAAATTGAATCGACGATGAAAGGGCAGGCATTGTTAAAAAATCTCGATACCATTGAAAACAGCGCAAATTAAAAAAAGTCCCGATTCGCGCGTGAAATGCTTAAAGTACGTTACTAAAATAATTTGAGAATGGGTTTTGGGTTTGCACGGCGATCGAGTGAGCCAATAAGTTTCGTTCGAATTTTAAATGGTAACTGCACCCTATAAGTATGGCATGCAGAACGCCATGTACCCAAAATTATATTCGCCAATTTACTCATCGAGAATTTATTCGAAATGCATACCTAATCTACCTCTTTCTTTCGAATGTGTATCGAAATAAAGGTACAGGCTGTCCCATTTCGATTTATCGATGAAACTAATTTGAGAGAATGAGATGGTACGAAACAAAAATGCATTCCGCGAAAGTTTTATGGCTTCGAAGAGGTCACATTGTGATTTTTTCTGTTGCGGTCACGCGAACTCACATCTCTCCCTTCTTTATTCTCCGTCACATTGCAGTCGGGATAATGTCGAATACAACGAAGAGAAGAAAATGTTTACGGTCTCGAAAACAGCGCACTTTGAATTTTGTCAGTGTCAAACCGAAGTAAAATTCACAATCGACAAATTAAAATGGGACAGCCTGTATACATCGCTTTCGTCGTATTTCAAGCGAAACGGGAGCATGCAGCGGAATAGTTGCTCCTTAACCCGAAGTAACGCGGATCAAAGAAATCGAGCGTGTCTATGACTTTATTACGTATCGATGATCGACGAAAGATGAGTTTATAATCGATACTTTTATCGGGTCAGCGACACCTCCTCGATCAAAGTATTCTACTTACCTACTCGCGCTGTTTTTCTTTTTCTTTTTTTTTTTCTTTTCTTTGTCAGCAAGGAAAGCTCCGATAATCGCTATCACGCTCGATATATACCTTTGTTCGTCCGACGGGACGTCAGGGGATAATGTAGTTCGATACAAAATCGAGAGGTTCATCAACGATGCGCATAGGAGAATTTAGTTTTTGTATCTAGAATTTATCTGTTTAACATCTCTACCTATATACACATACCTACATGTATGGGTACGCGTGATTCTCGTTGTGGGATAACATCTGGAACCCGACCTATTTAATCGCGTGTCCGTGACGACAAGCAAATTCTCGTATGACATAAGCATATTTTTATTTCTCTTTTCATATATGTTAATACCTGCTCCAATGATTTTTCTGTGTCACTGCAGTTTCTAATTAAATCACCCACGCGGACGAACGAACTCGCGCAATAGGTGGCGTCATGATAAGTGGAACGAGATAATTGTCAATCATCGGTGACTAATTTGTAAAGAACTCGTCCACTCGTCTTTTATACCAGGTATTTAAACTTTTACTTGCCAAGACTATTTTTATATTTGATCTCGTTGCGTTAATAATTTGCGAGTTAATTATTGAATATTGAATTATCGGTAACGTCTTAATTTTCTTCTTGATTCTTTTCGACAAATGATCTTTAACGTTGTTAATTTATTTGCGAAAAATCGATTTTGGTAAAAAATAATATTTTTTGATTTTTTGTTTCACGCATTTCAAATAGAACATTTTCCTGACGAATATTCAAAGCGAAGAGAGGATGGTGTACGAGCCGTTTTTTTCAGTACTTTTTTCTCGAAAAGCGCACGTACTTTACCACCTGCCGTGCAGCGATAACAAATTTAGAGCGCGATACCGCGTGAATTTATCGCTACTAAGTACCACGACTCGTAGACCTTGATGTTGTTACGCACGAATGCCAATTCGATGAAGAGGAAAACAAAAAAACGCCTTTCCGCGTCATCCTCGCGAGTCCTCGATCGATTCATGATTTATGATTTGTTTTCACTTCCGAGCTCGCATTTGCGACAGAGAAGCGTAAACAAAGTCTCGATATTGGTCGGTCGCGTACGCGTTTGTTCAACAATTTTCATTTTTATTGTTAACCACCGATTGCTTAATCGCAAAACATTTCGTCCATGTTCGACTCGGCAATTGTTTTAATTCATTATTGTCGAGTCATTTGGGAATCAAACCTTTTTCTCGCGCATTTTGTCTTCCTGGATTTGAAATACGGCGGGTTATTTAAAAAAAAAAGCCTCGTCGAATCCGAAATATACGGATTTGTACGGAAAACGAACGTTTTCGAACAATGGCGATGAATAATAATAATTCATATAGTCTATAACTATATATGTATAGGTATATAAATACATGCGAGAGGGTTTATCACAATTTTTCTCGGAATCGATTCGTACCTGTCCGGGAAGTGATGCATACAGAATTTATCACCGCGACCGCACGTACGATTAAATGTCTATGACTACGTGTGTACACTATTTATATAGTTATAGTGCACGCACCACACCCAACTAGTAGTCTAGCATATTTCTCGGAGGGAAAAAAAAATCATGACTCGCGCGTGCACATCCCGAGTCGCGATGCATTCTTCCATTCAAAAGCCTCTTTCCAATTTTGCCTCGTAAGAATAACACGTAAATCGTTATTCAAACGACGGATAAAAACAAAAACTTCTTCCAAAACGATGATTCGTTTTTATTTTCATAATTTACGTTATTTTTAAATACGCGGCTGAGCGATAAAAATAAAATAAAATCATCGTTCATCGAAATAGTGAAAATTCCCCCGATATGAAAATACGTAGTCGCGAATATATCTCCCGCTAGCTGGTGTTTTCAAGTCGAAAATAGAGAGACGGGACGCGGTATGAGAATGTGTCCTATATATAACGCAACACGCAATTCCGAGCCCCCGTAACGCTTCGGCCATTTTTTTGTCTCGATCAACCGTCTGACGTCAATGATCCGCGAAGAAATTTCCGTCTCGTGCGCGCTTCCTTTCTTTCCTCTTTGATAACGATACGACAAAGATTTTGGCTTTTGTCAACGATAAGGGGACGAACACATTGAGTAGGAGATAACACGGTCGTTTGAATTGTGCGGCGTTATTATTACCCTCGTCATCGCCATCGTCATTATTATTATTATTATTATTATTATTATTATTATAATTCAATGACTGTAGAATGAATTTAAGTTATAATGTTATAAGACCAGTTCTTCAGCAATAATATTTTCCTCATTAAAAATACAAAGGTCATTACATCAATTTCTGCAAAATTGAGATCATCGATTACATCAAAGCCATTTGAATCCCCCTCGTGGAATATTAATTTGCAGAATATACCGGGTTCTCATCGAATGAAATAAGATGCTGTAGAAATTCTTCAGGATTTCAATATTGATAATTTTGTTTCGCGGTACCAGCGTTATAATTAAATATCGCACCTTATTGTGCGAAAAAATTATTATTATTATTATTACGTACTATTATTGTTATCATAATCGAGTGAGATAATGATAATATAATGAGTATCGACAATGATAATGATAATTTGAGCGTGTGGAACAGCGCAATACGGAACCTCGCATCAGGTTTATTGTTAGACGATCAACTGACCATGGACAATGTGGTGAGATCCCATGCGCTCTTCGCCTGTTTCTGATAGCCTTTCTTGTTCTTTCTTCCAGGTCTACGAAGACTCGAGAACCAACCGGCCGCAATGGCGATGGCGCTTACGTCCCGACGATCGTTCTCACCCTGAACGCCGCGAACCTCGTCCAGCGCGTCCACTGACCTTCCGGTAAAAATCATTTTTCTTTTTGTTTGTTTGGTTCGCTCGAGAGAATCACCGGCGCGACGCAAGTCGAGATGTACCCAATGGTTACGGGCTACTCGTGTCTTTAAATCCTCACTCTCCTGTATTTGTTGTTTTATTTTTAAAACGATAATTTAATTCACCATTCTCGAGTTCAATTGGAACGATCGAGACGCGAGTTAATTATCAAAGGCGCCAATAAAGAACGCTAATTAACTACCGTAAATTTCATTAAATCGCTCTTATAAACTGTATTATTCAGTTAATCAATTTTTGTTTATAAAATATAATCAAGCTTTACAGCTTTGTTTAATGGAAAAAATTATATTTCATTCGCGTCGATGATTACGTGTGCATGTTCTTTTTTTGCTTTTTTTTGCTTTTTTTCTATCCAACTACGAACTTTGATCCCGAATATTTCAATCCTCGTCACTCACGGTCGTCACCTTCGATCACAACGAGAGACTCCAACCCAAGTGCCCTCGACGCTTCGTTCGAAACTTGGTGCTCGTGTCACTGCGCGAGATTTAAATCCTCGAAGATCCCGATGCTAATACTTCTAGCTAATATCGATTAGTCATCGATCACACTACGGAGGCACCGACCACGGTACAGATCACTTTCGAGACTCGTGGGAATGAAAACAAAAAAAAACACCCAGTTGCAAAACGTCGTCGACTCGTGCGATCATCGATTTCTCGATTCGTCGATATTGGCTAATTCGTCGTCGTATATTAAATGAACTTTCGATTGGTTAAATCTTATCCTTTTCAATTGACTATATATACCACACTTCTTTTTTATATAACGTGCTGACATTTGCTCCCTTTATTCGCCTATGTAAACTCCACTGATTTGATATCTCTCTCTTTGGTTCGAGCTTTGTTTGTTTTTATTTTTTTTTAACGGCAGAAAATATTGCGCTCCGAATGGAAAAATCCGAGACGCGTCCCCGTACGATCCGCACGGGTCTGCGGCCGGCGCACAACTACCGACCGTCGGGCGTCAGACGCTGCCCCCCCCCCCCCCGCCGCTCGACCCACCGCGCCAACCGACTCTTCCACCACTCGTCGTACACGAGGATAACGCGCCTCACCGCGGTAACGACGCAAACCTGCACGGGTTTTGCCACGATACGCGACGATGCCACGATGGTGGTCCCGCTCGTTTTTCTTCGATATATGACATCGACGAATGAAAAAAAGTCATACGCCCAAGGAAAAGATTAAAGGCTGAAAAATATGTTACTTGGAAAAAGAAGCCAAAGATTATTCAACCTCTTATGCGCTAGGAATGTTCGATGAATTCGAATTTTGCTCTTCATGAATTTTTACTAGAATCGCGCGAACGACGGAGAAAAGAGAGAGAGGTCAGAACATAACCTTGAATCTTCGCCAGAATCCTGATTAAAAATTTCACATTGAAATAAACCAATTTTTATCGCGATTATAATTCTCGAGCGATCATCCGGCGAAAGTGGCGCTTTTTTACTCACGTTTATTGAAATTATCGCAATCGATCAAATTTACTTTCACGAAAACAATTTTGTATAATTATAATTGAGAAAAATATTTAAATACCGGATTCTATCAAGAATATTGGGTAAACAACAACATTGGTGTCAAATATATAGGTATATTGAAGCGTAAACGACATCAATTGCCCGCTTCGTTTCTGAAAAAAAAACCTTTTATGCAGAGAAAAATCTACGTATCGCAGAAATAACCCGTTTCTGCATATTTCAATCGAATACAATCGTAACTGCAGACGCACGATTTCACACAGAAAAACGTTGCATAAGCGACGTTCATCGCTGAACGATCGCACAGCACACGCCTCGAATAAATGATGCACAGTATATTCGTTTGGGGAAAGAGACCCAAGTCCTCCACGAAAAGAAGTGAAGATTATCGATCGCTCGATCTTACGTTTATCTCGATAGAGACGGTAAAGTGTGTAGATCATCGGAATGTCTCGATTGGCGCTAGGTGGCGCAGGGTTAAACCACGTGCGCGTAACCCAAACGATCAAGACGGTTTCACAAATGAGTGCGATAAAATCTTCCGACGTCCATTATACGACGGTGAAATCATTAACGAATCGTACCGGAGTAGTTTGGTGACAAGTCCATACTCCATTAAGACAAAAAAAATGATTAAGCCAAAGAAAGAGATGATTCACCGTCTTATTTAAAAAAAAAAACTCTACTTTTCGGTGATAAACTGGATACTGCGAAAGGCACAGTCTTCGAATGCTCAAAAATATATGAAAAGAAACAAAAAATTCCAACGAGTGGTACAGCAAAATTTTAAACCGAATCACTCTTTTTTTTCTTAAAATCGTGCTCAACCTTTGACTTAGAATTAGATCGTGGAATTCCGAAGAGCACCGAGTTTGAGGATTATATGTACAAGGTAGCCACGGCGAAGCTAAAATTTCGAATATATATATATATGTACCAAAGTTGATTTTATTTTCAATTGCCGTTGTGGAGTTAAGGCGGTATTCTAACCTAGAGAAGTGAATTTCGGGCGTTTTTTCAAGCTCGTTAAAAAAAATCAAAAAATATTTTTCGCATCCATTTTTCTACATTTTATTTATTATATATTGAGAATGTACAAATTTTTGAAAAAAATATGAAATTTGAGGAAGTTATAAGCTGGTATAGGTGGCCGAAAAGGAAGGGGCGAGCTGTTCGACATGATCTCAACCCTTCCATTTATTTGAAACAAAATTTAAAACCAGATTTTTAATTAGTAAGAATGTCATTGCGTTAGTGCTTATGAAAACAAAAATTCGCCGAATGGCGGCTGTCTGAAAATAACCGGTTTTTTCAAAATACGGATGCAATTCGTTAAAAATGATAAAATATAATTGTTATATTGAAGGTATATTCATATCAAATTAGAAGGCAATCGGTTGGATAGAACTCGAGATAGTATGTCGAAAAGGTGGAACAAAGTTCTAGACGAGACGCCCGATTTCCGAGAAACAATCGTTTAACGTTTTAAGCTAAAGTGGGGCGACATAATTGTCGCTTCAAATAGCTGTAACTCCGTAAATATTCGGAATTTTTGTATTCTCTTTTAGGAATATATTCGTAAAGTTAAAAGTTTTAACAATATGAAATATCGTAGTTTACAAAATTATAGATTAGAATACCGCCTTAAGGAGCCTAAACATTAACAATTTTATTAGCTCGCAACATTGGTACGTTCGACTGCGATATTTGTGATATTAATCTCGTTTTAAAATAATAAGTTTTCGAGAATTAGTGGCATTAAGAAATTAATTAAATGAGGTTTCGCTTACGCGATCGATTGTTTAAGCGTTTTTTTTTCACAAATGCCGTATGCCGTGCATAGCCACGTTGGCATAACCAATAGCTTAATTTTTTGGTAAACCTGTAATTCCTGAGTTCGGCACGATTTTGACATCCACGATTCATGAATGTCTGTTTCTTATCAACGATAAGATTAATTAAAATCAAAATACCGAGGAAATGATAATCTTCCGAAACTAATGTCTTAGAAATATAAAAATACCGGCGAGGTAAGGAATTCACCATTCTTCCGTAACATGTTGAAATAGATTGCGGATGAAAATTTCTCAATATTCGAGTAATTGTTAAACAAGGCCCATTTTTCGATAAAAAATCAATCGCGAAAGTGTTATTCGGCCATTACTTTTCGAAAGAAATTCGACAAGAGATACGTATGAGAGAGAATTCAAGGAAATTAAGGATCTTTTACGAATACAATCTGATTGTAAAACACGCCTTTTTAAACTTAAATCTGCAAACCTTTGCCACAAGAGAGGTAACATAAGTTGTTTATCGGTTCTTTTTTATAACTTCTCTTTATATTTCGAAAAATTATAACATTCCCTTGCAATTAATGGTAAATAAGTCAACTGCAACGGTAAATATCTTACAATTAGAAATTAAATATCGAATACAATTGATATTGATTGCACATTTGTGCCCAAGTATTGAAAACATATTAAATTTTTATATCTTCATAACGCGTTAAAAGTTTTTCATTTTCCGTTCTAATTCTACTTGAGACTTAGGGAACTATAAGAGAATCGGTACGCGATAAAAAGAACTTACTGTTAGATACGCGTCGAAATAACTGGCCCCTGGTCCAAACCTTGTTTAAATGCCATAAATGCCATAAATTGCCATAATACGATTCACGTGGAAGAAGATATTGCAAAACGTAACGACGGTAATTATTTATTATCATATGTTATCCTCCTCTTATCAATTGATATCATATCAGTCACAGATATAATAAAGCATATATATGTATACAATCATGACGATTAATTGTTACTAAAAAATTTTCACGACTTATGCATCATCGAAACGGAAATTCCGTTCCAAGTTATTATTGAATTTATTATCTCTCAATGATATCGATATTTGTCCATTGACTGGAGTGTTCGTTCTGACTAATTTCGCTGCTTTCGTTTGAAAAGTGAGATGTCGGATTAGCGAGAAAAAAAAACACACACACATAAAAGAATTAGCCGACATTCGTATCAAAGTCCCGACGAGCTTTCGGAAACCCGAAAGAGCACGATGAACTCCGGGCCGCTGACAAGGTGACGTCGGAGATGGCGAAGGTTGATTATTTTTCTCTTGACACGATGCACCTGCTACGTGCAAATTGCACCACTGAAAATTGCGCAGGGGCGAAAACCCGATGGGGTGATCGACTGACGGCCACCTTTCGCGTACTCCGGTCCTTATTTTGTAAATGCGCAGTGTGAACGGGATCAAAGCCCGCGTTATATACGAAACAAACGAAAGTATCGAACGATACGAAGATCAAACATAATAATAAAAATAAAGTTTCCGAATATTTCGATCAATATCGACAATGATTCCAATTAAACGAATTTAATTTTCTAACGGATTCGAGTCTCGCGAAAAGTGAAAATAAATATTTTTCAAGCATATAAAATAACTTCACACGCATGTATTTATAGAAATACATATATGTAGATATATATTTTCGTGAGGCGGATGTGCTTTTACGTAGAACAATGTATATTTTTATTTTACTTATAAAATTGCATTTTGAAAATTGTCTGTATCAAGAGGACGCGAGTAGCGTCTCCGAGTAGGACAAATCTATCCTCTCCGTATAAGTAAAGTAAGTATTTGACCCATTACATAGACTCGATACGAATAAACTTTGTTTTCATTCGAAATCGAAACTCGATCGGGCAAACGACCAAGAAAAACCCAAGGAAACCCCGGTGGTTCTCGGTTCTCCCGATTTATAAATATTTATATCCATACCATGGATGAATCAGCGTATCGCGATGTCGCACCGATCTGTGTATATATATATATAAAGGCTATACGTACATATAAACACATTGTGTTTCGAGCCCCGAGTGAATGTTATTGAAGCACAAGGGAAAGACAACTTTGCGGATCTACTCTTCGAGCGTGTGTGTGTGCGCTGTATGTGTGTGCGTGCGTACACAGTAACAAACTTATCGCCGGAGCATTGGCGAAAGGAGCGCGCGCAAAATATTCCAAAGCGAATGCCACACACGCTCCGTTCCATTTCTCTCTCTCTCTCTCTCTCTCTCTCTCTCTCTCTCTCTCGCCCGCTCGGTCGTTCTTTTGCTGGTGCGAATGAATTTCCTCGACGCGTTTTCAAAAGCCGCTCACCTTGCAATGTCGTCGGCCGCGCATCGCGTTCGTTCCCCGAGTCAGTCTCGACTAGGGAGAGTCGCCGCGCAATCTTGAAACGCAGGGTTTAGCAATCAGCATGGCGGAGAACGCGAACCGGAGAGAGAGAGAGAGAGAGCGCGTCACGAAAGGGTCGAATTGAAATTTTTATAATTAAATCGATAAAAGAGAAATAAAATGATCGAACACGTTTTGGAAAAATTTACCAAAAATACGTACATCGTATATTTTCTTGGAAAAATTGTCAACTCGACGCTTTAATAAGCGTCGAGTTTGTTCACTCGAAGTGGATCGAAATTAAAGGAAATTTTCTGTCGCAGATAAGTTCTAATCCGATAATAATGATTTTATCGGATATTCGATTGACCAATCGCGTTATAATAACGCGTCGTTGTTTAACGACCACCAATATTCCCATTTTTGACACTTCCGTGAGAAAATAAAATTTGTCTCTCGTATATATCATCCTCTTTCTGTC
Organism: Netelia virgata; assembly: GCA_951802705.1. Classification (NCBI taxonomy): domain Eukaryota; kingdom Metazoa; phylum Arthropoda; class Insecta; order Hymenoptera; family Ichneumonidae; genus Netelia; species Netelia virgata. The sequence goes on from OX637867.1 coordinate 24,960,166, forward strand.
TATGTCGGTCAATTGTTGCCCAGATAAGGAATTTACACGGAGGATTATTGCGCAAGAGGAAGGGAACGAGGCGATGCGACGTTCGTGTATACTCTGGTATGTAACCGACGTCTCGTGGCTTCCGAGATGAAGACAACATAGTAGATAGAAGCACTACATCGTGCGCGCGCACACACGACACGCATTTGCAATATATGTACATTGTACATATAATGTTATATAGACTTTCTCGTAGACGGATTGCCATAATTGTGGGATTAAAAGAAGAACGGTTCTGCAATTGACGATCTCCAACTATGAAAACAAAAAAATTTCATACATCCGTAATGACTCCCACGAAAGAGGAGAAAAAAAGCTAGAGGTAAATACGGGACTCTGCTAATTACACGATACGTCATGTAGTACAAAACCTCGAAGAGAACAAATTAAATAAACTTAATTAACGCGACGAGAAGATCCCCAACGATATTCGCGGTGTTTTCAAGTCCGCGAACCCTAGACGGTGGAACGATAAAATATTGGTACGAACAGGCAATGAACTTTCGGAGACAATAGATATATAAAAAGAAAAAGAAACACAAATGAAAAAATCGCAGAGAACGAAGAGAATAATAAGAAAGAGTTTCCTTTTGCGAGGAAAACAAAGGGCCGCCATATCTCGGCCAATGGTACTCGCTCTCTTCTTTGCACATAGTCTGGACTGTCTCGTTGGTGTACGCGCGCGTGTCTCTACGTGCGAGAGCTACAAACACTTGGAAAACATTTGTTTCGCGTTACATTCTTCTCTCTACGTCGCTCGTTTTGATTTTCCTCTTTTCCCCTACAATATGGAAAAACGAAAACAGGATGAAAACGTCGGGACTCTATTCAGTGGGCACTCTCGGATTCGTTTGACCAAAACGAGCGAACGATGGAAACAAAATTACGTGCTCTCGTTGCGATGCGGATAAAACTGAAGAGGTCATTGATTATCTTGGCAGGTTGAGAGAACGTAAAGCTGAGGTTTCGATTAATAAAACAAAATTTAATAAGAGCGCCGAAGAACGAGACCTACTGGCACGATTCCCGTCGGCGAAATACTACCACTATTTATATTTTTTCGCATATCTTCGAGATATTATTCGTTAACTATGCATATATTTCCCAACTCTGGCGAAATCCGATGTGAGAATTCCTACGAATACTATCTTATTTGGATCTCGCAAACGCTCGCTAGATAAATGCGATGTTATGTTGTTAATGATTATTGTTATTGTTAATGCTATTTAAATGATTAATAGGGAAAATCTGGGTCGAGTGTTATACTTTTAGACGAAATTCTCTCTCGGGTTGAGTACGAAATGGACCGGGACTGTCACGAAGCATGAATATTCAGCTTCGTTTGAGAAAAAAACAAACGTATCTTCGCATATATTGCACACTGTTGGGGCAACGGCCGTGATATCGAGGTCGATATTGACGAAAACACGAATCTCCGTGGTACGGTCGGTGAGGAAAAGTTTGAGGTAAGATTAGAAAGCGGCGATTTAAAAAATCCATAAATGAGCCACGATGCGATTCCGATTACACTTTGGTTTAACCACAATTAAGGTCCCCCCCATTTTTTTATCCGCAATGTATTTAAAACGTCCGGAAATTATAATGAAAGAATTTTGATAAGAATTCCCGATGAATTTTTATGTATTTTGTCGACTTGACGAAATTCAAAGTTGACGATTGATTTTCTAATAACTTGAGAACTCGCGATGTCGCATCGTCGCTGGACGAACGAGACGAGCAATGAGTTGTCTCACGTAGCCATGATTCGCGTGAAATTTATGAATCCGTACAGATTTTGACATTTGATATTGTTTTGAAAAGTCTCTATAAATTCCTCGAATTTTATTTCCTTGGCACAAAAATTAAATTTTAACCGGTGTAATATTTTCGACGAGTTTCCTCGGCACGTCGCATCCCGGTAATAGTGAAGAATTGCAAATACCCTCTAACAACGCTTTGGTCGATCAAAATCCAATTTTTTTTTTTGCGATTTTGATAAATGTAAAGCAATCGATTCGGCATGTCCTCGAATTTGAACATTATGCGCTTCGAAAATTTGATCACCAATCGTACGAGCACTAAACGACCGATGAGGTTAAAAATTGGCAGGTACACAGAAAATTATGGCAAAAAGTGGCTCTTGGTATTTTTTTCCAAAATATTGAAAATCGTGTTGCAGGCGACGAGCGTTTCGAAAACTCCATCCGTACTTTCTCCGGCCTGAGCGTTAAGGGGTCACGTACAGTTAGAATTTTCAAAAAATCGATTTTTTTTTTTACATTTTCTAAAAGTAGCACATTTGAAAAGTATTCTGTGAAAATTTTAGACGAATCCGACTGTTGGGTATGAAGATATGTAACTTTGAACGGAAATTTTTCTTCTGCATGTAAATCGTACTGAAAACTTTGAATGCGTTTTTCTCGAAACTATGTTTTCGAACACGGTGATCACGGTACCTCGGAAACGGCTTTACCGATCGACTTGAAATTTTGCTCACTTTTTCTAGACATAATTGTCCTCCGGATGAACGAAGGATTTTTCTATGCGATTATTATTTTTTTTTTTATAGCTGAAAATGTGAGCAAAATTTGGGTCGAAAACACAACTTTGACTTCCAACATCCACCATTTTGTGAAAAATCATAAAATTTTCAAATCCTTCGATCAACCGGAGCATTATGTCATTAACTAATGATCCCTACTTTTATTTTGATTTCGGACGATCCGGTGACGAGCTGCACTGATCACCGCGGAGGACCTTTTTTTTGGGACCCCTACGTTACGTGCGGTTATGGAAAAATTTCTGCATATTTTGCAATGAAAACATTGTATTATTTACTTAAAATATATGTCTTTTGTATGGAAAAAGATTTACGATTAATTATTTAAATGTGTCCCCAAAAAAAAATCGCAAAAAACCCCTTTTTTCGAAGTCCTAACTGTACGTGACCCCTTAAGGTTTTTTTTAACTGTATCTACAGAATTATGGGGATCTTTTTGGAAAAACAATACCGAGATCCAATTTTTGCCATAATTCTCTGTGTAAATGCCAATGTTTAACGCGATCGGTTGTTTAGTGCTCGTATGATTGCTGATCAAATTTTCGAAGTGCACGTCGTCTCTTAAAATTGTAAAAGTCTCGCAACACTAAAACATCCGTCTGTTCTGAAATTTTTATTTGCCCAGAGCATTATCAATGGTGATCGGTGACAGGAGTTTTTACGAATAATCACAGTTTTCGGCCAGAGGATTCATATCACGGTCGTAGCACAAATGAATAAAATAAAATAAATCTGTAAGAATTACCTTGGGTTTCCTGATTTTCCATCTCCTACAACAACACGCGAAAAATAACAAGCACATGTGTAAAGATAATGCGAAAACACAACGAATATTATTGTTTTCACTGAAAATTGAAACGAATTTTTCGCATTTCAAGGAGTTCAACGTCCAATAACACTTTTATTCAAATGAGTTTATCATTTTTGCCATGTTCGAGCGTTGAAGACGATCGAAAATTTGTAATTATTGATGAAAACTTTCGACGGGTAAGCCAGCTACCCAACGCACACGCGAGTCTCGAGCATCGACACTCTTGAGCGTGAAACTGGACGGTTAATGAAATGGAATTATGAACTTTACGTGCCGCACAACAGAAGACGAAAATTACGAGAGAGCCGAGAGAGGAATGCCGACAATGATTTTCAATGCGTGTACGTACGAACGGTACACAACGTATTTATGTAGAAATTCACGTTGAGCCGCACGAAATTGGCGCTAAGAGTTACAGCGTAGTCGAAGAATCGATGAAAACTATGAAAAGTTTGCGACCAGAATCGAGTCTACCTTTATAAAAAATAATACCTACAACATAAATTGCATGGGGGGGGGGGGCATAATTAGCATTGTTTGTGATCAACAAATATTTTCTTAATACCACAAAAATGAATAACAATGAATTTTATAAAGTCGTACAAGTCGATGTTTAAAACATTTCGGTATGCGTTTTCATATGAAAAATCAATGTAAGTACATATTATGGAAATGAATGTTGACACTATATTATATCTAAGTAGGTATGTACATTTGGGATTCTTTAAAAACTGCATAAATTATTAAATTATTATCTTTATTAGTAAGGAACAAGTGTCTGAATTCTTCCAAATTTACTGATAAAAAAACACACACACACACACACATTGAAATTTGTACAATGTTTTCCCAACGTTTTCAGCCATTTGAAATTTTTTATAAAATCAGAAAAATTCACCAATTTGCCCCGAGACAAAACCATTTTTTTCTCAAGTTTATCCCATATACAGCACAGGTGCCTACTCGCTCGAGGGCACAAGCAAGCATTCGGACACAGGTCCGAATGCGCTCACGCGCGTGCGCACACCCCGATCGCGTTTCCGCAATACGTCAGGATATTTTTAAAACGGCCTGGTTTTAAAATGTCACATTTATACGAAAGTAAAGGTTTCTCTATCAGAAATACAAACGCATTTTCAAGAATGCTAGAGCACTTATTTGGCAAAGAGTTTATTCCGTCGTTACGTCTGCACGGAAAGTCTCTGGGGTCAAAAACATGTTTCTTATCCGTACTGCAGTCAAACCCTGCCCATTTCCGGCGCAAACTCTCTCGAAGATTATTAAAGTACAGGGAAAGGAGGATGAGTTGAATAAATTATTGAGAAATAGACGCAGAAGGAAGTTTACGTGCGCACGGTATATATATATATAGGTATATATATATAGGTATGGATTATTCCACGACTAACTAGTTAGAAATTCCTGTACGAAACTTTTCATCCGTTTGTAAGTCTGACACATTTGTTTATGTCATAAAAGAGACGATTCGGAAAGCAAACCATACAGGTTTTTGAGAAACTCGACGTTGAACTGTTTTCATATAAAAACAAAATCAACTCCATCGATTTTCAACTTTACCATTTTTATGATCTCGATTGGAAAAACACGTAATATTTAGGATTGGTTTTCGAACCATATTTTTACAAAATTGCTGATTCCGAAGCTTTTCAAACTGGAGGTGTTTTTTGTGAAGCTTTTTTCGTAAAAACTTGATTCTATAGTGATACACAAATGTGGCGGTAATTAAATTGATTATTAATTATAATGGGGCAACGATTCGATATGAATGAGAACGGGTTAACCTTGAGTTTGTCGAAGACTTGAAATACTCGAAAAGGTTTCGTAAATTAATAACTAATTTCTTGCCAAATAACCCAGTGGTTAATGGTAGAACGGGCCATATAGGTAGACAATCGAAAAAGCGGTTAGTCAGAAATCGGCGTTGCCAATGATGACACGATGAGTAAGCTCACAGCACGAGCCTCACATTATCAACGTCCTACGGAAACAGGGCTGTTCTTATCGTCAATACAATGGCAGTCTCGGTCTTTTGTTGCGATAGACGGGAAAAAAAATCACGCACCGTCCGTGATAAGAATAATCGTTAAAAAACAAATAAAATAAAATGACTTGTGTGAAAAACTTCGTTAGGGATACTTTCAATTAATTCTGTTCATAAATATTTATAATAAAAACAGAGATGTTTAGGAAGAGAAAAATAAATGAATCGACTGACTAAAAGTTTTCGCCGATATCTCAATATTGTTGGCTATTTTTTGAAAATCGATAGTCTACGAAAAATAAACAAAGGTTTCGTTATTTTTAATTACCATCGGCGTGCTTTATGTATTTCATCGACATTGACTCGACGGGTTCATTGGCCGAACACCGATATTAATTACTCCTGGAGGGGGCCTTGGCCGTCGATCCCGTCGCTTTAATGAACAAATTCACGACTCAAAACGCGAAAAAGTTTTGAGAACACTTTCAACGGAAAGCCAAGGAATAAAATATTAATATTCACTTTCCCCTAAAATTGATCAATACTTTGGTCAAATACTTTTCGTTTTTTTACCAAACGTTCGATTAACGGGTGAGAAGTAGGGTGAGTTTATTTAGCAGACGTCAACAGCGTTTCCTGCCGCGTAGAGCCAGAATTAAAACGTTCAACAGCCGATAAAATAGATCTCTGTCTGTTTCTAGCGGTATCCCGTACGATAAATATAATTCTGCAATTAATCGGTACAAAATGAGGCGACGCTCTCTCGGTCGGTATCAAGAACTGCGATTCAATTTTCTCATATTCGGCTGAACTTTTCTTATAACATGAAGTTTTAGATTATCCACAGTTAGATACTTCATAGGATAAGACTTTATATTTTCCCGTAACACGATGCACCCTCGACTAAAGTTGAATCAACCACCTAAGGTGGGGGAGAGGCTTCAATGGGAATTTAACTTTACGTTAGAATTCCTATCAAAAAATAACTCGCAACTTAGATAAGAATTGTCCTGGAAGTTTGGTACACGATGGTTGTATTTTTCTGTCCCACGTTTCTTCCAAGGGGCTAACTAATTTTGGAAAAAAATAAAACGAAAGTGAACTGTACAATCGTTAGGCAGAATTTGTCGTTCTCGTATTGTTTTCTGCAGTTCAGTCGTCCCGAAGAAAATTGGGTTACAGCGTTGATTATATTACCGACCGAAGCGACCGAGTCGCATTCTATCAAACAAACATTTTCATCTAAAAAGCGAAGTACCTCCCAATTTTTCCTCCATCTCGGTATTATTACTTGTCATTCAAGGAGAGAGCATTTTTCACGACGTTCTTTACTCGCCTCGCTGAGAAAACTATCCAGGCCCACATTAGACATCACTTTCGGTTAATATCGAGAGTAGGTACGTCAGGAAAACATGAAAAACTTGATGAAAAAAATATAGGTACGCCGGAAAAAGAAACTGAATAAAAAACAAATGTCGCAATCCAGGTCGCGTTCAACCACTCTGTCGTGGGTGAAATATTGCCTTGCAATAATTGGTGGAGCGAAGTGGGGCGAAAAATCTCGAGGGGAATTCAATCCCGACGAGTAAGTCGCGATTGACTATTTTTTTCAAGAGTCTCGAGCTCGAGAAACTCCGATAAGTTCCTGTAAGTATGACATTTCAATTTTTTTTTTATCATTTTATTATTGTTTTTTTGTTCTGGCTTTATTTCCTACCGCACGAGTAGTCTCGAGTCCCAGATTCAAACTCTCTTGTCCACCCATGCCTCATTCGGTTACTTACTTATCCGTTTGTTTGCAGTCGTTTCTTTTTTCAAGAGAGAGAGAACGTTCCGAAATAGCTCGAATGCTCTCAAACTCAGCATCGCACTGGAACGTTGCACTCGGAACATTTTCTTTCTTTTCGCTCTCCGGTTTTTTCGTCGAGAGAACTTTAATGGCCTACGCGTGGCCTTATTGTAAATGAGTGAAAACAACGTCTGGAGAGGAAATTCTAAAAAAGTGAAGAAAACTTTTTCCGTGACTGGCAGGTTTTTCGTTCAACGAAAAGTAAACTTGCCTCGAAAACTGTCGATACAGTTCGTGAAAACGGTAAGAATGTTTTTTTACTATTTTATCATTACTTGCGAAGCACTGCAAAAAAATGTTATTTTAACTTCTAAATTCCATATGATTTAATTAGAAAATTACGAACAACGTGAAATAAATACATTTGAATTCCGATATTTGGTCGAAATTGTTATCGGATCATTTTTTTCAATTCACTTTGATGCAGAAAAATGCTTGGTTGCTCGTAAGAATATTGTGCTAGTGAATACATATTTCTGGAACGAGCAACGATCTTTCTCGTGCTAAGTAAGGTTTTGTTTTTCTCATTAGAAGCCAATTATTTTCCGTTCGAAAATTCTGTCGACGTTGAATCTCGTGTACCTAATATAGACTCTAGCGAACCCCTATACACACTTTTCTGTCCGTGAGCCGAACCGCACGTGGAAAGAGACAAGCCATAGATGGAAATTCCTGGTTTCCACTCCCAGGGAGAGGGAAAAAAAGTCGGCATGGAAGCCAGACTGGCCAGAGACAACGACGACGACGACACGGCGAGAACGGAGAACGAGGAGCTCTCGATTCTTGGCATGTAGCGTATCTCCGTTCTGGGTCTCGCCTCGAAAAATGACAATTAAAACCACGAAAGCAAACGAAGGAAAAGATAAAGCACCCCGAGCGTACAATACGAAAGTCATATATATATATATATATATACATACGCATATGTATATATATATATGTATGAATTTTCAGACTGAATCGACCGGTTGATGCCTCTTACTCTCCGGGACGCCGTTGCCTATTCTTCATACGATTCTTACAGCCCTAGAAAACACGCAATAGTTTCGTTAATTTTTTGGCCGGACCCATTCCAGTAACAATTAAAAAAAAAAAGAAAAAACAGCCAATCAATTTTGCCCTAATTTTACAATCACTCCCCAGAGTGAACCAATGCACGGTTCTATCCAAGCTAATTGTAAGTATATTTCGAAAGAAAACCTACAAAAAATAAAAATAAAAAAATTTCAAATCTGTAAATCTTAAACAATCCTTTGGTTCGTATGAATATGTTTATTTTTTATCGGAAGCAGATAGAGGAAGCATGGCAAAAAAAGCCCCCAAAAAAATGCATGTACTTTAACGTTGTGAAAATTGGGTATTTAAAAATTCGGCAACCCAGTCGTTGAATGACACAGACTTGTCGATTCGACCTGGAATGGTCGATATACAGTGGGACTTGGTACGGTTCGGGCGGTACGCCCCCTTCCCTCAACCCCCGAGCTGACTTACGGAGTTATCTTCAGTCGCGCGGCGGTTGCTTAGCGACCGTTGCCGTGTAAGGTTGGAAAACATATCCTTGAAAGACAAAGCTTCATTCCAACATTGAAACCTTATACAAATTTCGTCTTTTAGGAAAATTTAGATTTGTTCAATATACATCCGCTATTTCGCTAAAACGAACCAAGCTTTCAAAGGCGCAAGAGGATATAATTGAATATGTTATTAACTGTAAGATGTGTTATATTTTTTCATAATCTTTGAAATATTTTTCGAGATTTTCTTAGTGCTAATATTTTTTTTTCGGGCGAAAATATTCGGGTTATATTTTGTTGGATTCGAAATTTGCAGTCAACGTTCAACCCTCGACTGCTTGCAAGGATAAAAAGATGATTAGCTACGCGTTTTACATGTCCTGGGTAAATTGCCTGTTTTTCATCCTCTACAGCGATTGATAAAATCAAATATAATGGATTCGGAAAAAATAGGTCGAGTCATTTCATGCGTTAGCCGTCTCATTTTTTGTGGTCACAAAGAAGTATGAATTAGCTCCGAGGTAAGTGATCTAGTGACCTATCGATGGCATAAGCGTATCAAAAGTATACGTTGTCGTAAGCCGTTTCGGTGAACTAGAACGCCGATGAGGTCGGTAAAGAAAGCGTACTTATATGAATTTTTATGACGAATGATAATCGATAAAAGCTTTCTCCATGAGGAAGCAAATCTTAAACATAAAAGTCTTTTCTCAAACTCTACCATAACCTCTTTTAAAATATAACGACTAGAATATAAAGGCCATAAAGTAATTTTTTAGATTCAAATATTTGAACTCTCATGTATTAATTGCAATTTTATAAGGTTTAAAACTTTGTTTAAAAATATCTGTAGATACACCAATAGCTGCAAATCTCGATGTTTCGAGCCACTTGACTACCAAATAGTGTACTATTGGCCTAAATTTTGTGCATTAGGTACTATTTGAGCTGAGATATTCAGATAAAACTTCTTTTACATCATATTCCAGAAAACCATGTATTTATTATCCAACATTTAATTGTTTTTCAAAGATAGAGTATTGGGATCTTGCGATTTTGAAAAAAAACAATGATATTTTTTTGAAGAATGTGCTTTGGGATGCTAAACGATGTATCTATAAAATGGGGCAGGATTAATGTCTAACTCAGGTAGACACCAGACCTTTATCGGAAGAGGCATTCAGCACCAAATTCTGTATTCATCTGCTATGCCGACATCCTATCATACGGTATATAAATAGATGATTTATAAAATATAAGCTGCTTAACACTGAGAACTTTTGAGAAACTCAAGAATGCTTTACAATTTTTACCAGTAACCTGGAAAAAAGCACTGAACAATGCCTCTCCATGTAAAAAAGTTTAAATTTTCCAAGGAAAACGATATTTTTATCACGAGTACTCTTTTCAGCCCTTAAACCCCTATTGAATAAACATGGCAATCATAATTCTACTGAAAAAGGAGTTAATATTTTTGCTGCAAAAGTTAAAATATTTCCTGCACAAGCTAAATTTTATGCACGGGCGCAACAGTGGCTTCAGGTACTTAAGACAGGACTCAATGTGACGGTCAGAAAAAAAAAGCTTTTTTTCATTCACTTGATAGTTGTTTTGGGCTCAATTAAAGACATGTTATTCCACATAGATTAAAGTAGATTCGAGTAAATTTTTATTGTAAAAACAAAAAAACACTAGTTGAAGTACAATACATTTTTCTCGAAACCATATTTTTTGAACTGGTGTGGAAGATAACTCGAGCAATAATAGTCGGATATCTAAAATTTATGTACGATTTTTTTTCTAATTGTAATAGCTATAGTTGAGCGTAGTCTTTATTTTGAAAATTAATATTTTTTTAATGAAAATAATTCAGATGAAAATAATACTTGTTATTTGGAAACGTAATCATATTTCGAAAAATAAACAAAATTAAAAACGACTACGGTCAACGATAATTATTACGTTTACAAAACGAAAAGCGTAGAGAAATTTTATATACCAGACTATTATTGCTCGAGTTATCGTTCGCACCAATTCGAAAAACCTGGTTTCGAGACGAATTTACTTGTTTCGATAAAAATTGACTTGACTCAACTTTAGCGCATGTGGAATAACATATCTTGCAGTGAACAATTTTCGTATAATACAAATACAAAAATGCAAAAAAGGTCCTATGGCATAACTGCCAACAACTTCCGAAATGCGAACGTAGAATATCCAAGGACATTGATAAGAGAACCGCAGCTTAAATACATCGATACACATTTTGAAATCGATAATTGTGCTGTTTTTTTTTCGAATACGAAGAATCCTCGGTCGTTGGAATGCACTGCACGAGCGTCAGTCTGCATTGGAAATTTCTCAGGGCCCCTTGCCACCTGGGTTCATTGCTGGAAAAAGGCCGGAGGGAAGGGAGGGCAACTTTACGCACCTGCGCGGAGTTCTTATATTTCGTGACGTGAAAAAAAAAAGGAAAACGAGTAAAGTCGGAAGCCGAAGTTCGAGGGGTTCCCTCGGTGCCTCGACTCTGAATTATAATTTTGTTCTTGAAATTTTGTTTTTCGGTTGCTCTTCTCATAAAATTGTACCCTGGTTAATAAAAGGATTTATTGGACATATAAAATAATCGTTTATTCGCATCGTCCTTACGCTAGCCCTGTTTTGTATAAATTTATTATGTGTACGCAATCGAGTGCACGCGGCAGACGCCCTGCTCTCTCGAGTGCCACGATAATTTATCTTGTCTCGTACATCATGAACGAGAAATGACTCACGAGTAATCTCACTACAAAATGTGATCTCATGCTGTAGTGCGATGACGAAAGCATATTTCAGAAAACACATAGAAAGCACGAGAGTTAAATTATCTCGGCTATTGCTGGCTTGAGATATCTCAGATTCTCAATTTCCCAAATAATGACGAATATCGATCGTACGAAGTGTTTTATTTAAAAAATAATCCCACGTACCTGGATTTCGAGGAGCAATTCGGTCTTCTTGCGACGTATATCGATCAAAAGTTTTTGCTGCTCGGGCGTCAATTCTGCAAAATTGAAAAAAAGACAAATATAATTTTCATTATTTTCATTAGGTACGCGTAAGGCCCAAATTTTATCATTATAATTAATTTATGAATGAAATAATAATTTTGTTCGCCGATGAAATAATGATTGGTGTTCACTTGTCGTCTTATTAGCGACTAAAATAATAATTTCATCATTAAATCAAAGAAAGAACTTCATACCGAGGGAGAGAAATATTTGATCGACGAATAAAACGGTTGTTGCTTAATTTTTCTTCTATTTAATTTCGCGCTTCAAATCGTCGATAAACCGATTTTATGATAAAATATGTTATAAAAATTAACGTAGGTCTGTCAAAATGTTGATCGACGATCTCTCCTAACGACGCGAAGGAGGTAGTCTCTCGTCGAGGCAATCAGCGCCAGTAATTAAGATGGCACCAAGCGACGCAGTCGTTGAAAAGGCATTCGGAAACAATGGCGGGGATCCGCAGACAACGGTGAAATGGAAACGTGAGATACCACGAAGAGCATAGAATACCCGTATTACGTATATATTTATATGAATACCCATACATATGTATATATAGGATAGTAGACAACTTATATATAGGAAAGGTGGAAGAGCGAAGTAGATCGTTTTCTCGTATGTGCCAGCCGCTGACGCTCGTCGCTCATTAGCGCCAATTTACCGAAAGTTCTAAAGATAGAACTCTGGAATTGAGGCTGCATTGACGCTTCGTACAATACAACCCGCAAGTCTATATAGCTACGCACGTATAGTATATAGTTGCGCAGAAAAGCTCGATGAGAATTACGGGCACTCGCCGTGGACGACTAGAACGTGTTACGGACAAATATATATATATATATATATATATATATATATCGATAACGCCTAATGCAAACGACCGCAAATGGGGAGGGAGCTAGGAATTTTATTAGAAATTCCGTATTGATTGACGTCAGGTCTTGGATCACGTCCTGTTCCGACAAGGGCGAGAATGAGCGATAAAAAGCTTTATTTTGCTCCCGATATATCGTGGTTTTTAATTCATTCGTCGTATCATAGAAAAATTGATTTTGCAAGTTTATTTGATCGATAGTAATTTCAAATGATAAAATATTATCGCACAAAAAAAGACGTTTAACCCTTACCGTGTAAACCTAGATCAATATTATTGGTGCCAAATAAATTTATTTTAATAAATCGAAAAATCCGATTATTCATGTTCCAAAATTAAGCGTCTAGTTACAAATTTCAAATTGCTTCATTTTTCAGTTTCAATCTCTGTTTTGTGTATTGATTAATACACGATTCGCTTGAAAGTTATGAAAGTGTATGTAGCTATACAGCCACGCGCATTTTGTACACTCGTCATGCCATAAGAAGATATTTAAACAAATATTCTAATTTTTTCTGTTCTAGCGTTCTACTAGATAAATCAAAGAAACTGTGAAAATTTTACCACATTGTTTGTAGCATAGGTTAGTAATTAGTAGGTGAAAAACGCGTCGGATAAAAATAACCCAGGTTTACATCTTGAAGGTACTAAAAAACTTTACACGTTGTTATTTGTTTATTTTATTTTTATTTAGTTAGTATCAGTTATTATTTTTACTGTTATTTTAATACTAATATTATCGATCAATATAGAGAGTGAACTTGACCGTCAGCATGGCTTTTAATGATGTTTTGACTCTTACAATTAGGGCACCTTACTTAATAACGGCAACTCGTTTCGTTTTTCCCCAGAAGCCAAAAGAGTCTACTTTATCGACGCACGATAGAACCATGAATTTCTATATTTTCCTATACGTTATGGCAATACTACGCCGTCGCATTTATAGCATTAAACTATTATTTTAATGGACCGTCACGTGTCGCGCGCTGCGCCCGTCATTGTTACAAATTGTATAGAATTTATAATTTTTCGAAAAACATTTGCGATTGCTCTAGCTTTCGTAAACTTCAAACTATAAAGTCACAGGCTATAAGCCTCTTATTCCTGAAGGTTCGTGAAAGACGAGCATATTTGAGATCATTTTCAACGAAAATCGTTATACTTAAGGGCTCAAAATCAAGAATATGCCAAATTTTCATAAAATTGTGTCTTCGTTGTAACTTTCATAAATTTAGAAGCTGGACGTATAATAGTTATTTTAATAAACGCCCAATTAGGATAAGTGTCGCGTGTGAGAAGAATGCGTATGAAAGAAGAGCGAATAAAGAACTTACAAACGAAATAACGAGAGAGAGAGGGGGAGGGGGGGGGGGGGGGGGTGAAAGAGAGAGAAGGCACTGCCGCATCAACGCATGATAAGGGCACACGTATATGGGAATTAAATTATTATTTGTGATTTTCTCATCGTGAATCATTTTCGAGCAATTTTAGGCTACGTCTTTATCTTATATAAAAATCCCAACTCTCATTGCTGTAAGAAAAAAAGCACGACAATGTTCTAACAGCGCAAAAAACGTATTCTGAATACCGACCACGTGGATTATATACGACTCGTAAATCAAAGATGAAGGAACTTGCGAATTTCATGACTCGAAAAATTATTGACGTCCCCGTGAAATAAATTGCTGATAACGATATTCAATTTCACAAATTTATGCACAGATATATATCGCAAGGATTATGAATATTTAATTGTATTAAGTTTATCAAGAATCGATAAGGGTTTCTAAATTTGGCTACATTTACTTTTCTCGAGGTCATTTTGAGGAACAAAACCTGCGAATAGGAACGTGGGACGATATTTTATTCCCTAATTTAGCTCATTCCCAAAATTCCCTCAATGAGAAGGCCAGGATCAAGCCAACGAGCAACGAGGAGGTTTTTATAGCGTAGGTACGTTTTTATCCAATGACAACAAAAATATTGAATGCCGATTATTCATATCCATATAAGTAATTGATTCTACGATGATTTTGCGTCATGATCTATTTAACTTCCAATGAGGAGTATGATAATATAACATTTACAAGATTTTACTCAAATTCTTAGAAAATCACTTACAATTAGAGAGTTTTTTCATATGATCGTTGTTAACAATATTTGTACATCTTATTTTGGATAATATATTGTAGTAGTGTAATATTTATATTACTATAATATATATAATAACATTAGTATAAGGATATATGATACGTAGTAGAATATTTGTGGATCACATTTGACTTCAATTATTAATAAAGTTTCAATGTCTTCGTCTCTTCACCATATATCATAAAAAAAAGAGAACCTGCCTGGTGAGCGTCTGTGTGTCCCCTTATAACTTTAAATAGAACGAACCGGCTTTTGTCCCATTTTTCCGTATTTATACCATGATACTTCCTATCTTATATCAACTATTTGTTTTCGCTTTAAATAATGCGCGGAACGAACAGAAAGTTCAAAGGTAAGCGAGATCGAGAAAAAAAATTTAAACTGCTACCGCGAGTACGCAGCTCGGCCGTACATAAAAATATATGCGGAGAGTACGAGCAATGTACTGTGTTATTTTATGCAGGGTATGAATGAAGTGCATACTCTCGTTGGGAGCGGTACGAGAGCATTGCTCGCTCCCCATCCTCGGTTACTCTATGTACATATGTATATATGCATGTCCGTATGCTACGTACAGAGCCCGCATTATTACATAAGGACAAGCGTGCACCGTAGCAATTTTTTCTTTTATCACTCGCCCTCTCTCTCTCTCTCTCTCTCTCTCTCTCTCTCTCTCTCTCATATCTAACACCTCGCGCGTAAACACCTGCCCGTGAGGAAGTTACGCAATGATACTTTAAAGGCACGTACGAGGGCGAGTACGCTAACCCCAAGGTGTGTACGAGAGCTTCCTCCGTTCCGTCGCGGTGCGTTATTCGACAACAGTAAACACACAATTCTCCGTACGCTCGTATACGTAATGGCTTCGAACTGTGAGTTCGAGTTTGTATCGCCTCGGTTGCCCTTTTAACTCGACGATATTACGATTATTGTATAATTCCTCATTTTTTACTGAAAGTGAAATGTATTTTTTTTATAAAATAAACAAATACGAGAATAAACAAAGATTTATATAATTCGGTGGTAATGTTGGAAACTAATACTTCAGAATAATCAGATTAGTGATGAGATTGAAATAATACGGTTATGATAACTTTCGTATGTTGGACTTGTGTTTAAACCTTCATGAAATCTATACTAGGTACTCGAGACAGCTTAAAGCACATACAAATTCTCCACGTGATAATAATAATCCCCAATACACGTGAAAATAACGCCATATTACTCGAAATAGTCTGTAACGTACCGTTGATGCTTAACGTGATATTAAAAAAATGCATAAAATCCAAAAAATTACATATGGTAATTAAAATCGTCATATTTAACAAAGAATTACTCATACGACAGTAATAAATTCCTGCAGCAATCAATATTCTCTTTAATCCGGGAAAAATGAATGGTGCAAAAATAAAAAAAAGTTCCGAATGGAAAAAAACTAAAATTCGTATCGCGCTTCAAAATAATCGAAAATGCAGCGCATGAAGCTTCGTGATTTCGTCGAGTCGTGATTTCGTCAAGCGACGGCACAATTAGGAACGGTTTCGAATCGCGTAAGGAGCTCTGCTCCGTTTGGGCCCTCGGCTCCGTATACCTGTAGATACGTAAACGAGCGTGGTGGCGGAGCCTTCGTAGTAAGCGCAAAGTCACTAACGGCCTCGCCGAGACGTGTGCCCGTTTAATCGAGCTGCCGCAAGCTACGTGATAGCACAATCGGACTACGGCACTTGCCAGGCCTAAATTCCTCGTGACGTGGCAAATGTAATCACGAACATAAAATTGAACGACTGATAATGCAAGTTGACCCAGTTGCAACGATTTAACGCGACGATTCCAACCTGCGTAGAGGAGTTTTCCTCTACGCCAAAGATTATCGGTTCGTTCGCGTCCAAAAATCTTCGAACTTTCGACGTAAAACTCCGCGACGCATTACGATTACGAAACACGGACTTTAAATCGGGAACGCGGCAGACAATATTTGCTCGCCAACTATTATCGACTTTATTCGATATAGACACAGAGGTAGAAGAGTGGGGAATGTGGAACTATGCCAAAGCTCTACATTTTTGTTCAATCGAACCTCCTGTAATTTTATTTCCCCCATCGACACACATTCGAAACTCTTCCCGGATTTTTCGTTGGGTCCAAACTGCCCGATTTTAATCGAGAATCACTGGCCTCGAGACGAACACTCCGAGCATAGTCCTCCCTTTATTTCTCGCTTCACACCGTGATTCCTTTACCCACAGCACAAATACACACAGTTTTATTTTCACGTCAAACAAGATGCGAAAGATTCACGCTGTGATATTTCGAGTATTAAGTTTTAAAAAAAAGTACGACGAGCGAACGAAGGGATCGGTAATATCGTTCGCTGTTCTTTACTGCACCGGAACGAAAAAAATAAAAGAAAGAACTGTTTGTTTTGTTTACGAATTATGTAGATGCATAACACAACGTTGTCGTAATATTTCTCCGCGAAGGCAGACGCGCACGCGCCAGACACGGAAGAAAAAAAGGTTCCTTCGCCCAGACTGTCTATTCCCGTACTCGGCGAGAAACGACCAGAGAATAAAAATCATTTTCTCGACTCCCGACAAGGTGGACATTGCCGGGCTCGTATTAAATCGTACATGTGTTTTTTTGTCCAAGGTGTGGCCATTTAACGTTGATTTTTCTTACCCGCAGTGCCGAACTGATCGACCTGTTGTGCCCCGGAGTTCACCGCCGAACCACCGAGACCGTCCAGGTCCTGCCACATTATCCGTGGAAGAAACAACGCCCGCACTTTTCGTTCTTTTTTTTGCTACGTTTACTTTTTACTTCACCGTTGTTTTACCCGAGAAAAAAAGTTTCGTCGCACCGCTCATAACAACGAACCGCGAACGCGACACCTCACTCGAGCGGCGCCATTTTCACTGTGTTTGTACTACCTGATACGCGAGCGAACAGCTTGAAGGTTGGAAGAGAGACAGAGAGAGCGAGAGAGAGAGAGAGAAAGAGATAGAGAAGCTATTACATTTGCTACGGAGCAAGCGCCATTCGCGACGTACCGTTACCCCTGGCAACCGTACATTGAATATATTTCACTGCGCTGTCGGTATCGCGTAGACACATTCCGCCATCTAGCGGAGGAACGAGGCAATAAGTTCGAAAAACATTTTTCCTTGCCGGTTAACGCGGTCGATAATGTGGGAACTCAATATATATTATTCACTGAAAACTTAATATAGATACCTGCTTTACTACTTAAGACGTATTTATATACTATTTAAACTGGTATTTGATAAACAATTATCATCGGTCAATTAAGAATATTTGTTACATCAATTGTCGTTACCAATAAATGCTATTTTTTCTGTGTCTTAAGCAACTTTCACAACACCTCTGTGTTAACCCTCAATCCGTGAACGTTTTTAGGCACCCTAATTCCATGAACCGGGGTCGGTTTCGTCTTTGCGCTATCACATCCGCAATTATAAATGAAAAAATCTGGAAAAATTCATGGTCAATCTTCAGACTGTACTTTTGAAGCTAGAATAGAATTTTTTTGTTTTTCTTATGTTTAATAATTTTGTTTTCATCAAATATGAAGCAATGTGCGATGAAAACGTTTTTTTTTGTTTGAAAAAATACAACGTGAGTCAAAATTATGGGAAAAAAGTTTTACAAACGGTTATTTAAAGTAAAAAGGTTGCTCTTTGAGGAAACAAATATTGTGCTATTGTAGGAATAAACCAGATACCCTATTCAGTTACGGGAACATTGGTATATTTTTGGGAGGGTAGAACGAGGTGTCAAAGAGAAAAAACGCTCGACGTCAAAGATAATTTTTTTAAATTTATTTTATCACACTACAAATAACATTAGCTAACATTAAAGGGAACTTGAACTTAGTTAGAAAAGAGTATTTTTCTTTTTTACATACAATCGAATTAAAGATTAATCCGGTGATCTTCACATACAGGTTTGCCGCACAACATTAATTAATTTTTCAATCTTCTTTATGCGCACATAAAAAACATCGTTTTTTTTCGCCATTTTATTCGAATGTTCATTTGTTTTCTCATGAGTGCCTAAGATTTGATAGATGCTCATTCTTATGGATCTGTGAAGACATGGAATATCGATTCGATGTTTCAGGTGAGGACGAATTAACTGCAGAGATAATTTTTTGAGAAAATTCAATCTCGTTAGTACTTCATTTCGCTGAATTGAGTTGTGAACAACGCACGCGTTGATAGCTGTTTGATCGAGCATGCCGAAAACCAGTCTTATCGGCCATCGGTTTGTTTTACGCCCCACAGTGCAACTTGATATCAAATTCAATCATTTCTAGTTTTCCCGAATAACCTGCAACGCCTTTTGGATTAACACTGGAGACCACCAGAACTACTATATTTCTTTTTGGAGTAAATGATAGTAGTATTATTTTTTTTCACGCCTCCAGAGTGAAAAAAGCGCTTCTGAATGCCATAATAACGTTCTAAACTGAAATATATAAGTTAAAATTGTTGTCTTACAGTTTATAATACCAAAATATGCACAATAAAAAAAATACTTTTCTCAAACGGTCACTTTTATTTACGTAATCCGTGAACCGGGGTCGAAAACGTCCTGGTCCGATTTGCACTCTTCATTATTTCGAATGAAACTAACTGCCACAGCTGGTTTCGCGCACTCACAAACCTCCCTACGTAGGACTTTTTTTGGTGCCACTCGAGTGGCGCTGAAGTCGCCGGTGTTGAAAAAAATGTCGAGAAGAAATTTTGGGCCGCACGAAAAAGACCCCGGTTCACGGGTTGAGGGTTAAGAATTGAAAAATTCAATTTTTCGAAAAGATATTTTGTTCTATAATTTTTGAATCATTCAATTCATCATCGTTGTTTATTGACTATCATACATTCGAAGCGACGCTCGAACGACTAACGTAAGCATTATTTTCTCTACGTTAGCTTGTTTGTGTATCCCAACAATTTCTTCACTGCCCACCATTCGTTTGGTAATCAATAAATAGTTTTTGCCGATGGTGATAGTTTTTGTTATTTCCTCGTAGAGAAAGCTTTATTTTTGTTGAAAAAAAATTTAATTTTTAGTTATTAATGCCGAATTACAAGCAAGACCGATCGACTCCCTGCAAGTGTAAGGGTCAACGCTATTGGCAGCTGCAAAGGGGAGAGAAAGAACAACATGAAAAATCTTCTTCTGCATCGCGTTAGAATATTTCAAGCGCCTAAAGCTTTTTATATTAATTAACGTTTCTTCTAAGTACGATTTACCGCTTAAAAATTGTTAATAAACAGTATAAAATTGTATGCTTTTTGTTTATGCTTACCTACTATAAATTCTATAAATTTTTACTTATCGAGCGGCAACCGTAATTCTATAAATTTATATTTCTACAATGTTTCCGCTTCTTTTTGTTTACACAAGCAAAGCCTCTTTTCTTCATAAAGAAGAATATATGAATGCTTGAACAAGCGAAAAAGTATCGTGGCAAGTTTCAATTTGCAATACTGTTTGTCAGTCAGGGCCGATGTGGTCACGAAAATCAATGCCGACGAGGCATAATGTATGATTTTGTTCTCTGGAGTACACGGCGGTTATGCCGATGGCTCGCCCCCTTCTCTCTATTAATTATTTAGCATTACGCTCTTTATTGATTCAATATTGTACGGCGACGAAACTGCGTGTTCTCTCAATTACGGTTTTTTCCTTCGCCTAATCGCGATTACGAAGTAATCACGGGTCTTCGGGCTAACATTAGACCAGAGTAGAGTTGTATTTTTTTCTTCTTACTTTCGACTATCATACCGTAGGTATATCGTCGGCTGGGCTCGATACGCATGCAGAAAAATACAGTGCATAGACATTCCGGCACGCGTCCTTCTTACATAGAGACAATGGAAGTAAATTCAATCGGCACAGCGGCATAACGGCGCGCTATTATATCGAACTTCCTCGCGAAAGCTCACTACACGGTGTGAGACAACGTTTACTTTTACGCGTGTTCTTTTCTTCGTCGCTGGTATGTGAGATTTCGCTAAACGTTTATTTGTATTAAAGGGGAAAAACATTGTGTTAAAAACGCCCATTCTCAAGCGCTTCTCATTATCATAACAGTCTGCAGTTTAAAAAAAATATTCTCAAAGTTTTAAACCGAAATTCGACAATATAGCAGAAGTATAGAAGCATTCGTGCAGACTGCACTGATGCGCACAATCGAAGATATGGCGTTATGATAAGGTGTTATCGCTATCGACGGGATTCCGGAGATTTCGCTAAACGTTTATTTGTATTAAAGGGGGGAAACGTTGTGTTAATACCGCCCACTCTCAAGCGTTTCTCCTTATCACAACAGTCTGTAGTTGAAAAAACATATTCTCAAAGGTTTAAACCGTAATTCGACAATATAGCAGAAGTATAGAAGCATTCGTGCAAACTGCAATGATGCGCACAATCGAAGATACGGCGTTATGATAAGGTGTTATCGCTATCGATTGCAAACCTTCTATCGCAACTATCGGAAAGGTAATTTTTATATTGACATTAAGCCTAGATGCGTCACTAAATTGTATAGGAAACTAAAGATACACGTTGCTATTGCGTGTATCTTGATTTACAAACAGACCTTTCGAACCATTGTGGTATTACATGTCGCTATGCATTTTACTCATTCGATATGGCGGGTATAAGTAAAGCCACTTTTTGCATGGAATAGATACTTGACCGTAGGAGAATCCCAATTTGCAGACTAGATGTACGAATAACAAATTTATGAACTTGATGATGACACTGTAATGCGCCTATACTTTCTATTCTTTTGCCAACTTCTTTCTCACAGTTTATATTACTCGATACTTACTTATCACATTACATCCCTACCGATATCCGAAAATCTATCCATAATCTATCCATAAGAAAACATAATCTTATTGTTAGTTTCCAATAATCCACTATCTCGGTCCCACGGATATCATACCCCCACTACCTAACCCTTTGTTCCCAATGACGCTTTAATTCCTTTCTTCAAATCCCAGTCTATCCACACCTATTCATCTATCTTGCGCTTTATTGAAAAGCCGCTAGACTACAATAATATAATGAACATTTCAAAAGCTATAAGAATTAAATTTAGGATAATTTAGTGTATGGTATTACAATAATAAAACATGGAAGGCCATAAGGAAAACCAAAACGCGTGCATAACCTAAAAAAATAGAATATAACTTCGGATATTTTCATTACTCGTTGATTGTATCAAGCGTTTATCGGAGGGAAAGTATTGGATATATATAATAATTATTTAGAGTAAGATATATATTTTCGCATACATAAGATTAGAGAGTACAAAACCAAATCGACGCACGAACCCGTTGTAAACATAAATATTGACTGGCTATTCGATAGCCGGCAAATGCATACAAAGAGACGCACAGAAACACGATCACCATAAAACGCACAAGGCGTTTGGGTAACGGTTGAGAGACTGTTCCTTTATTTCATGTCACAAATAGTTGATAATCTCGTAGAGATCTTTGTAGAGAGTAGACGGACCTTGCCTCAAATAAAGAATAAATTTGAAACAGTATAACGAACAACTAAAGAAGAATGTAATTAACCCTAAACCAATTTCCAATAGAAAGATTTGGTGTTCAACGGATTCGAAGTTGTTCTTTATTCAGTAATTATAAAAGATTATTGTTTTCTATTTTATCGTACCGGAGTTAAAAATAGATCGTCATTTAACCCGAGCGTACCGAACAAACGATCTCAAACGCTTTCATCCCGAAACTATACGTTTTTTTCTAAATTAATGGCCTACTTAACTAGGAAAATTAGAGAATTAGAGTGTTAAAAGAATGTAAAAAGTTTTTAGGAATAGGATTGTAAGGTATGGAGAAAATGTAAAAACCCGCAAGCAATAAAGTTATTACGTACTACTACTATTACTACTACTACTATTGGAGTCGAGATTTTGGCAAGATCGTGGGAATTTTCATCTGGCGACAACAGGTTTTTTTCCCTCGCACTTTTGCTACGCAAAAAATTTCAGAAAATACCTCACTTCGTCCGGCCGTGAGACTCACCTCCCCTGGAACCTTTCAAGATGTATCCCATATCGTATGATTTTGCTATCATTAACTTACAGTCGTTAACGCATATGCAAATCAGTTGCGTTTCGCTACCCCCGCCGATTGCAACCGGAGAAATTATAGTCTTTTAATAAGTTTTTTAAATGTATGTATTTAATGTATTTCCTATCAGTTTAGTATTAATTCAAACGAGGTAAAACAATAAGTTCTAGATTTATTTCTATATTGTAAGCCATAATAATAATTATTATTATCGTTATTATTAATCTATAATTAATGTTCTGTCCTACGTCGTTACCGACACAATCGTTTTTTAAACGTTCCTCTTTCCATTGTCTTACTTACCGAACTACATATTTCAAACTACTTTTCAACATTTGTCACGACAATGATTCTTATCCTAACCTATTCAGCTACGTAATCAATAGATACGATCGCGCCTCCGGATAAGTAATTTAAAACAAATTATATACATATACCGAATGACAGTTACCAACCGAGTGAGCAACACACGAAACAATAATTAGGTCTTACCTCGCGCATCTTGTTTCATTGTTGCTTGTACTTTTTATAGTTTGGAAAATTTGTTTCTCTTATCTCGGGGTTTGAGGTATTTACGAGACCTATGAGTATTCCGCGATTCCATATTTGACATTGTCAACTAGTTGTCTCCGATGCACGAAACATCGCTCTTAATCCCTTAAGGGGGTAACCCGCTCTAGAGAGCGAAAAATAGAGCAAACTTTGGATTTTGTTTTTCCAAGAAATTAAATAACATATCAAAATTCGTTAAAAAGGTCTTTATTATACAAGTATTGAACACTGTTTATAAATTTTATCAGAGCTGTACTAAACAAAATGACGGTTTCCCAGCATTTTCCCAGGTGCGTCTTTTTGTTTCATTGCTGCGTGGCCGAACCCATAACTGCTGCGATATCAAAGATACAATAATGTACCAAAAATAAATCGATATAGTATGATAACAGCCTCGACGCTTCGTAGGATTTTTGTTTCAATTGATTTTTGCAAAAATGGCGTGTTGTTCAAACAAAATGTCGAAAAAAGGTAAAAAAAAACGCACGACAATTGTTAACAACATTTGTACTATGCAAATGCAATTAAAACAAAATCCTACGTCCTATCGAGGAGAAAGTAGTTTTTAATATATGGTAAAAATTTCAAGTCAATCGAACAAAAATTGTTCGACATATCGGTTCGGCCGACTTGAAATTTGTTGTTTTGAGAGACACGCGTTTTAAGTTTTAAACGCTCGCAAAGAGCAGTGGAAGGGATCGCGCTTCGTTCAAAATTTGAGCTCTTACAGATTTATCCCGTGCATGAAATTTAGCCACGGAATTTTTACGATGTTACGGTAGGTACAGTTTAAATAAAAAAAATTGTCGGTTTTCCGAAAATTCTAGAGTGGTTTACCCCTCAAATAAAATCCCCGTTTAGCTGAAAAAGTGTATGCAAGAATATCGCGCGAATCACATTTGCGCCGTGAGCGTTTTATTTGTCCTACGGTCATACCATAGTGTAATTGTCCAAGTGGAGCGATCATACGGTATCGCGTTGTTGTTCGGTGACGAATTATGAAATAACAGTCACGCAACTACTTTTTTTCATCAGTATACTCTTGGTATTCTCCGTTCGCAAATTCGTTCATTTCAATTCGAAATGTTCGCGCGCACCTCCACATTTCTTAAGTAACGAGTGTTTAAATAATTACTATAATAAATATTCAATTTTAATCAAATTCAAGGCGTACTCGATCCAATGGGCTTTGGATGATTTTTATGTGAATTATTTTTGTAGTGATAGCGAAACGTAATTGCGGCCGTCCCAAATTTATTATAGGTCGGTAGATAAATACCTATAATATTTGTTGGCTACGGCCCGTATAGACTAGGCACAATTTTATAATTTCTTTGAGTTAAAACAGCCACTATTATCTCTTACGCCGTAAGTACGAGATACTCGTAATTTACTGAAGCATCCGTAAATTGATTTAATTAATCAGTGAACGAGGGTCGAAACGTGACATGAATGCCTAACGAAACGGCATGCCAAAATTGGACTATGTTATAAACGTGGAACGAATGAAACGACCGCAAGGCTGTTCTCATTTGCATTCTCTCATTTGCACCTCGTTCAAGCGAATGCGATCGTTTTCCAGCGCATCAAACAGAACCAGATTCGTCGATTTTCCCTATTGCTCTCGGTTATTTTCAATAGAAATCAGATTATACCTCTAACTTATTTATCTTTACCCCTTCTCTCTCTCTCTCTCTCTCTCTCTCTCAGTGTTCATCCCTAATTCAAAGTCGTGCCCCCCGATTGAGAACTTTTACGCGGGAACTAAGCAGGTGCATGGGAAACCCACGTGAGTTCGAGCCCTACCGACGCCATACGGTCTGACGAGGTATCGATTTTTCGGTTTACCTGTCGCGGATTCCCTCGGCATCCTTCTCGACAATGTTCACGACTTTAAGGAACCGAGAACGACGTTTTCCAGTCGCTGGTAATTTCGCTCCCAAGAAACACCTCCTTCAACTCGTCGTTCAATTAATTTACGCGAATCACCTTTGCCTGTTTGTATTTTAACGACCGCTAGCGACAGTTTGAACGCGATAGAAAGAACGTTCGTTGTGAAATAAAACAGTACACTGCGACTTATTATCGTGAGGCTTGACGCTCACGAGGGCGTCTCCTCTCGAGACTCGAAGCTACCTACCTCTATAAGATTGTTTTTCTCGTGATTTCGCGATCTCCGTTTTCAACCGCGAACGTCTGTTTGTAGGTAAAGTCATTTATTTATTCGTGCTCCGATTTTTTATCGAATAGTTTATTACTATTCGATCGATAATTATTATTGTGCTACAGAGCCAAAAGTAAACAAATCTGGGCCTAATTCGATCGCGATTTAAGTGAGTACAATATTATAATTCCAAAATTAAATAATTTGATAAAAATGATCTAACAGTGCGAATGCCAAAACGTATCTCGGACTTATTTTCTACAAACGGATCACGACTTCGTTCTTCTTTCGCTGCTTCATTGCGGATTTCGATAAAGCCATGACTGTTCCATCTCTCGTTACATATGCGTTATCTGTTTTCATATCGCATCGGCATGTGTGCGAGCAATAAAAGTCTCGAGCTCTTTTCCTCCTAACGTTCGGTTTCTACTGAAACCTCCTAACAAAAAATCCTTCGTCTTCATATAAATAAGATCTTCTCCCATTTCCGAAAGACACGTGACGCTCAAATTGTTAATAAAAGTGTGTTTTCGACGATACAAATAGTAATATTCTAGTTCCTCGTGATTTTCGGTCATTCACAACCCTTTATCTATGAAGACTCTATGATTACTCTATTTTTGTTTCGTCATCGAGGAATTTTCCTCAAAGAGCGAAAATCACAAGAAAGCGATGTACCAATTTCAATTCGCAAGTCTTTTATTCTCGAAGTTGGCTAGCGATAAAAAAAGCTTGCCATTGTTCGCTTGAAATTAAAACATGCGTAACATTCGTAATCTTCGAGCGATTTTAATCAAAATTGCAGCAGGAACATCGGTATCGTCTCGCTTGCACGTCTCGAACCGTGCTCATAGACCGATACACATAACGGGCATTTCCTCTAAAAACCGCGGTTCACTTTTCTCATCCTCTTTAAGTGCCTGGTATCGAAGAATTTCTTTTGCGAACACAAAGTACATATCATCTGCAGGAAAGCTAAATGCATTAAACGCATTCATTAAAACGCATTTTCTTGGTCAAAAGTTAGGGTTGAAAAAATAACACGGGCTTACATAATTTGTTCACGAGTGTCAAAAGTATCCGAAAAATACCAACCAAGAGACACATTTTTTCTAAGACTTCTTCATCATCGATTTTTTTATGCTACATATTACTCTCGCGCATACATAACAGTGCATAACAGTGGCATTGTTTTGACTAACGTCACTGGAGCGAGGATACCTTTTAAAACGCAGTAGGTACTACACGCTATGACCACTTCAAACACGCGATTTGCTCATTTTATGTCATGGTGGAACAGATTGATATGAAATTTAGCTCAGCCAGTATCTATAAAATGATGGAAAAAAACGTGTCTGACGAACCGCGTTTTTGCAGCTATCTGTGTCACACTAGATAGGGACAACTATATATATTATAATACCGCATCTCAACAAATCATTCACGGTTATAATTATGAAAACATGTATATTTTTATATTTCCTGTAAATTCCCAGCTTGTAAACATCTCTGAAAAACTATTTTTCAAACTATTGGCTTTTTTCTCGAAACAGCGTTTTCCGTATTAGCGACCATGATTTCTCAAATACTGGCACATCCATTTCGTTCAAACCTGAAATATTTGTTTTGAATTGAAAAATGTTTTATTTATTAACAAAAAAAAGAACGTTTTTGTCGTTGCAAATTATTTTTACTTTCAACGACGAGCGTGTCTGTCGCAATTTTAAGATTTTGAAATATCGAACGATCGAGTCCATCGAATGTAAACGGTGCCTATAAAATATACACATTTTTGCTAAAAAGGGAGTCGGCAATTTGTGCAAAAAAAAGTATTCGGAAAATTATTTTTCTCAACATTTGCCGTGTGGGATATGACCCGATAAACGTACGAAGACTTCGTCCGTCGTCGACGCAGCCTGGCGGTATAGACGCATGCGCATCGTGACGAGAGTTCGACCGCTTGTGTTCGACCGTAGTCAGAAAGGGAGAATATTCAGAGCTCGCTGATGCTACGCAGAAAACATAGTCACGAGACGAGAGTGAAGTCTCGCTCTCATTGTCAGTGCGAGTCTCGGTGTTTAACGAATGTCGAATAAAAACATTGTACGGTATTGTACAACAGACGAAATGATTAATCGTCACTGACCTGTCGTCGAAAATTCAGTGTTTTTTTCATTTTTCTTTTATAATTCAGTGAGTTTCGCCGATTCGGAAAGTGGGAAAGGAGGACCGCAAGAGAAAGAGCATTTTCGTTCTGTGATAAAAAATAATGATCTGTGATAAGAGTAGTCAAAATCTTAAAATTTATTTAAGACACATTCGTGAAACTTTTGCTATTGTTGTTCTGTTATCAAGCGATTGTTATTAAAACGTGTGCCATGCTTTATCGCAAAATCATTACTGATCCCGAGAGACGCGAGTCGAAATTCATCGATAGTTATTCTCACCACCTCCATTTTCGAGAATAAATATGTTTGGCTAATATCCAACTCCTAGACTAAATAACGCTCATATCGTCGACCTAAATAAACAATTGAGATAGCATAATATTCTAAGAATAACAGCAATAACAACAACAGTCGTATCAACGTAGTTCATAGCCGACTCGGAATATCACCTTTACCCAGTAATTTCATTTATTGCTCGATCTCGTTCTACCAAATACATATCGGAATTTTCGATGAACGAAAAGAATGCAATGTTTGTTTTACTAAAAATGAAAAAACGACTGGTAATGGCTTTCGCCTGCGCTACAATGCTCTTCGTCTTCGTGTTCATTGCGAGCAACGAGTTCATCGTAAGAATTTCACCTTTTCTGGAACGATTCAGGGATGACGATGTATCGTGCTACGCCGATCCCTCGACGATACACGGAGTGCAAAATTTTTACACAGGAAGTTTGAAAAGGCGTAAGTAAAGATTACGAGAATAAATATTACACGATGTAACGAAAATATATTACTGTTCAAATTTCTACGTACCATCTTGTTTGCATTCGGCGAGCTAGGTTTTATTGATTTCTTACAGTGATGATTGCTTTACCCTCCACGTGGCCTCGTCATTGTAGCGACCGTAGTCGTCTGAAAACGTATCGCGATTTATTTTTATATCACGGCCCCAATTTCTCCTCCATTGCTTATCACATTCTAAATTCAAAGTTACGTTTCTTTTTTAAATCATAATTTCACGCGGTATTGAAACTTTGACGTATAAAAACATCGTATTTATCTACCGTTCGCCCCCTGTTTTGTAACTGAAGTCGTATTGTATGGCGTCGTGTGACTAGTTCTCTCTCTCTCTCTCTCTCCTTATATATATGTATGGGGATTTTCAGGCCAAATTGGACACCATTCAGCTTTTGCGTGACTGATTTTTTTGAAAATTTGGTTTCTTTCCGTACTGGTTGAGACCAGCCTTCACGATTTTTTGCAATTTTTTTTGTATCAAGTCGTTCGAGAAATATAAGTTTTGCGAAAAATTACGTTTTTTGACAAAGAGTTTTTTTGAAATGCTCATAACTCCGCGAATAATCGGTCAAATTCCATTTTCTTTTTTTCAAAATCTACTTTTTTACCCCTTAAATGCATCGTGCTGCCATTTGGCAACACATGTATTTTCTGGCTGTACATTAACTGCAGGAACGTTTGGATGCTTTTTACGCATTGTAGTTAAAAGGCAACCAACCGTTCACGTGTATTTGTATATGGTGCGCGCCATTCATGCGTATAAAAAATAGATCCCATCGTTTGGCCATTATCAAATCAGACTTAACATTTGGAAAATTAACAATAGTTTTTTACAACAAATTTTGAAGAAAATCGATGAGTACAAACATTGTTAGAAATGATAATTTCTTGTTGAAATTTGAAAATCCCATAGTAATATCGTCTAACCCTTGCAATACGGCGAAACAATCAGCTTAGTGCTCTCCATTATCAGGAACAGTTATTTCTCCTCCAAGTAATTATTAAAATGAAATAACTTTTCTGTCTGAAAGGCTGAAGGTCTAAGAGACGTTTAAACGAATCTATAACGACCGCATTATCAACCACAATGATGTTACAAGCTTCATGGTAACGTTCATCAACAAATTTCCAGACTAGGACAGTATATATCCCGTCCGGTATAAAAGGGTTAAACACTTTTTTAGATTCGTTTTATGAAAAGTACGTTTGAGAACGAAAATTTTTAAATAAAGAAAGTAGAATTTGACCGAATATTCGCGGAGTTATGAGCACTTTCAATTAAATTATTTATCAAAAAACGTAATTTTTTTGAAAATGTATATCTCTTGAAAATTGAAAAAAATAGTGGAGGCTAGTCTGAACCAGCACTAAAAGAAACAAAATTCAAAAAATTATAGATGCGGATGCTAAATTATGTCCGATTGGCGTGGACTGCCCGATATATACAAACTTGGCGGGGGAAAAATAGGTGCGAACACAACGTAATCGGCGCGACCAGCTTTAAGTGAAATATTTTTCATAAAATAGAACCAGCGTTATGTAGTTTTTTACGTCTTTTGTTCTTTGTAGTGCCCATGTGATCACCTCTGAATGTACATAATTTGAATCGGGGTCATTTCCGTTTGTCACCGAATGATTATGCTACAAACAATACGAAAGAATTCAGATAGTCTCTTCCATTCAACTACTAAATCGCGAGGGCTTATTTTTCAATAATTTCTTTAAGCATTGTTTTATTACATGATGCGTACAGGATGCACGGGATGCGTGGTTGTACATAAAATCTTCGATGATGCCAAAACTAATTTGCAACGCACGAATTCAAAATTTATAACTAGATGCTTCATTTTGCAACATGAACGATTTCGATTTTCAAACAGTGCCTATAGGAAATTGTTTATGGAATAAGTAATACTTAGTCTATACTCATAGACTTTAGAATTTATTCATTATAGAACACTTAGAAGGCACGTCTGTCTCGTAGCATATATTAGTTAAGACGAAAGTACAGCAGAGTCCGATTTAAGGGAACGGTTATTCGGTCCGTAGTTATCGTCCTAGCCTAATAGGAGCGTAACATAAACATAAACAGTATCGGCCAGACACAGCGTTCTCAGTATATGATAGATTAGTTTTTGTACATACGCATATGCATATAAAAAAACCAACAGTGCCATTCGATACTTTACTACTCATTTCGGAGTAAAACATCCAGAAACTTTTTTTTAAATTTTTGCTGCTGGCCTTCGATAGATAAAATATCATACTACCACGAAATATGTGCTTAATACGTCCACTTATGCGTACCTTCTATCTGTATCTGTATCCTTAACAACACAATGCAAATTGCATCTGGTTGCAAAAAGTCTATGTACAGTATAAACCTGGCTTAATTTTGTTTCCAAGAGACTCTTTGTACCGACACTCCGTTCCTCTTAAAGTTCATTAGGGTGGCTAATGGCTTAAGTGGAGAGAGTAGTTTTTTAATAATCTATTCGTTGCGGGTAATATTGACCCAGATTGACATGGTGACGGTTACCTAGTAACGATGGGTAAATATTAGTGGAGAAATTATACTTCAATATGTCTATTCTTGGCAATAAGAAGACCTACCGTTCGCCGACAATGATATTTTGATGTATATAATAATAATCATAACGCGTCACTCCATACAATAATATGAACATCTTGTCTAAAAGAAGCTCTTTATGGAATATTAAGGTATCAACAAGATATGGGGATGGTTCAGTGCCACATGTAGCGTACAGAGTTAAGATACTTACATATATGTGTATATGTGTCTTATATATATGATATATATGGGGCATTCCACGCTAGATCGGACACCATTTAACTTCTGCATCCCCGATTTTTTTGAAAATTTATTAGGTTCTAATATTTGTTGAAAGAGGCCTCCATGATTTTTATCAATTTTTTTTTTCAAACCGTTTTCAAGATATCGATTTTTAAAAAATTACGTTACTTTTTGTTTAATTTCCATAACTTTACGAAAAATGGGCCAAATTGGACGTTTTTTTTTCTTGAAAATTTTCTTTTTAAATTCTTTAAATCTCAAAGTGTCTTCTCCGTCTGGAAATAAAACCGAATTGTTTGTCGAATATTTATGCTCAATTCTTCTCTAACGAAGATTATATTCGGGCCAAAGAATCATTAGAGAAACGATATATGTGAGCAAAGACAATAACAGGGACGCAAAACTATCATTGTGTAATTCCAGACGGAGAAGACATTTTGGGATTTAAAGAATTTTCTTCGTGTAGGAAAATAAATGCTATTCGGCGATTCGCCTCTATCTGTTTCCTGAAATCATACTGTGAACTAATTCCACCCATAGGGAATAATCCCTATGTGTCGAATAATTATTAATAGTAGTTCGTGTGCATAGTATTTTTTCAGATATTTTTCAACGCGGATAACTAAAATGTGGAATTTGACAAATCGAACAAAAATCGATCCCATCGTTGTCTCATTATCTAACTAGGCTTAAAAGTTGTGGAATAAATGACAGTATTTTACAAACAAAAATCAAGAAAATCGATAAGTACGCGTTTTTTGTAAATCAACAATTTATATTTGAAACTTGAAAATCTTATAGTAATACGATTTGAAAATTTTGTTCGATATTTTGTATCAAAAGTGCGTTTAAAAAGAAAACGTCCAATTTGGTCCATGTTTCGTAAAGTTATGGACGTTTAAAAAAAAAGTAACGTAATTTTTGAAAAACCGATATCTTGAAAACGGTTCGACAGAAAAATTGAAAACAATCATGGAGGCCTCTTTCAACAAATACTAGAACATACAAAATTTTCTAAAAAAATCAGAGATGCAAAAGCTAAATGGTGTCCAATCTGCGTGGAATGCCCCACATGTATTAGGCATTTCGACTCAAACAGATGGGATTATGATCCTTGCTATCAGCCCGGCTTACATCTGGTCTGACTATGCTGTAGAGGGTGAGAAAAAGTTTATTCATCAAGTTAAAAGCACTGACTCATCAGTTTCAACCATTTCTGAGAAACTTTTTGTTCCAAAACAACAATGTCAACACCAGGTGACCGAGTGAGAATGGTTTGAATTGACGACCCACGAACAAAAAGAACCAACAGAGTCTATCACAACCCATATACTGTCACAAAATAGAATTTCTATCATCGTATTCACTATTTCGTCGATAAAGAGGTAGCAAATCATTTTTGTTACGGCGGAAAATGAGCATGTGGTCACTATGTAAACAAAAATAATTTGCGATAGTAGCATGATATAACTGTCGTAACGGAGGTTCCTCTCTCTTCGTACATTATAATACATTTCATAATTATATAAGGCCGTATCTCCTAAACGGTTGGGAATATGTAGAAATGTTATGGGTAAAAGGTGACTGGTATCAAATGATGCATAATACGAAACTATGGGTATGTATTTTGTGCATCGGTCCATCAGAAAAGTGCAGCTGGACTTTTTTTTAAATGGAAACCTATATTTGTTTACTGCACCAATCGATGCAGGTTTAATGCTCTACATAAAAGAAGGTACTAACATACTTATGCCCTAAACTGATTCGTTAAGAGGTTATCGCTACTAGTACCTATCTAGAACTAGTATCACTACTACCCTAGCGGATATGTTGACCGGAATTTTTCGGTCGTACGTGGAGTCGTTTCTACCGAATTTTTTCGGTCAACGGAACAATTTTCTGGTAGTACCGAATATGACCATCAGACGGGGCTTATAACGGGCCCCGGAATGGGTGGTTGCGACTAATAATTTTCAGTCGTAACGACCCACGAGCGAAACCCGATGCCCGTTCTAACGACCGAAAAAGTTCGATAGAAACAATTTCACTTACAACCGAAATTCCAGTCGTAGAATCCGCTAGGGTAGTGTCTAGAACTAGCACTAGTAGGTACTCCGCTACTAGAACTAGTATCAGTATTCGCTTCATGTTGACAAACATTGTAATACATTGGAATGCATAACGTAGGTACTCCTGCTTGAACATTTGCCGAGAGATCGAAATAATTCGAGAACTTTTGGCTACGATAACTTCTTAACGAATGAGTTTCAGTACCTTTATGTAGAGCGTTAAAAACTGCATCGATTGGTGCAGTACAAAATATAGGTTTCCATTTTTTTTAAAAGTGCAGTTGCACTTTTCTGATGCACTGATGCACAAAAGTGCATAAATATCGTTTCGTATTATGCTCCACTTGATACCATTCAACTTTTGCCAATAACATTTTCTTCTACATATTCTCAACCATTTAGGAAGTGCGGCCCGTTACAGTTGCGTGGGACACCCTGTACACAATTAGGGATTTTATTAGGGAAATATGGGCATTTAATCAACTCCGTCTTAAAAACTTGGTTTAAAAAAAATCAATATAACGATGTTTAGTTATTAAAAAATACATCTAGCAGCGTGAGAATTTCAAGTGAGGCTAACCCTGGACACTTGTAAAAGTAGTAGCGCTATATCGATTATTCAATCTACTTTTATAAATAATCCGAGCCCGAACCTTGAAGAATGCAAGTACTCCAGAAATATCACGATATTAAAATTTCAGAAACTAGGACAAATGTCGCTTCAACGACTCAACTATCTGAATAATACCCATATAAATTTCCAATACCAATACATATTCGCCTCGCATATTGCAGAAATGTTACGGATGATCGGTTTAGTTAGGGCTGTCATTTCGAGGCCCATAACAAAAAAGAATTTATGATTAGGTGTATTAACTCAATACTTACGGAAATGTGATGGGTTGGGTCAGAAGTATCATTTGAGTTGTTGATATTATAATTAATAAGAACAATATTTCTACAACTCGAATTTTCGGGAAAATCAATTATTTTTCTCGATTTTAAATGATGCCTCAAAGTTTTAAAATTAAGATACAAAACTTTGTTTAGGGATGAAAAGACTTACGATGCTATTTCATGAACCGAATAATTAAATATCGCGACGCATTCGAGCACCTGCGAAAACTTGTCAAACCCATGTAAATACGTTACATGACCGGAGACGTAACTTCGACAGATCTTCATCGACACACTCGAAATTCTGTCTTCAGCTTAATAATTATACATTTCCAAGAATTCCGTACGGATCACACGTTTAATTCTGTTTTTTTTTGTTATAGTTAATTTACTACGCAATTTTTCTTCTAAGAATGAAACTTTTTTATCCAATGTGCAGTATTTTTGCAAAAAATAGAATAACAGAATTTTTGAACGTACTCCTCTAGCTACTCATACACGGATTTTACAAATATTTGTTATTTCATCCCAAGCTGTTTTATTTTTAGAAGTGCCACCATTTATAAAATGATAAAATACCTAGAAAATTAATTATATATTAATGCATATTCAATTCCGTCTTTTAACCCCTCTACCCCCCTGTATCTTGTGAAGCTCGTCGTAAGTAAAACGGGTTCGAACCACATGGGACGAGTCTGTCCCGTAGTACGTTTATCGGGCAAAACGAAGGAAGGACAAGTTGAAATCGCATTACATATTATCATCGATTCTGGCCTGCACTATCGCGACATAAATCGTAGCACAACGAGTTCAACTTATTTCTTATTCCTTTTACCATGCTGTCCAAAAAAAAAATTACAGGAACTTGCTTTTTCCGGCCGCTAGAGCGTCATTGCTCATTAAATAATGAACATAGTTTTTTAATTTTATAATCACCGAAATATTATTCCCAAAGTTTTACCGTAAGGAATGTAATTAAAGTTTTAAAAATGATTTTTACATTTAAATGGTTTATTGTAAATTTTGTACTTTTTCTGAAACAATTATTTGTCTGTATTTTAGAGGCCGAGGTGCCAACCCCTGGCAAAGGAATATTCTTTCATGAGACTTCTTGCTTCGGTGACGAGAGCATAGTGATAACCCCTCGTCAGGCTTGCGCGGTCGAATCCGCAGCTATGATGAATCCGAAAATGACGGTTTATCTACTGATTTTGTCCCCGGCGAAATTATCAAATGGCTCAATGGTTCTCATAAAACAGTTGACGAGTTACGAGAACGTGAAAGTACGAAGAATATTCATGGATGATTATGTGAGGAACACACCACTCGAGGATTGGTACGCAAGTGGCGTACTCAGAGCGAGCAGATGGCCCAGAAGTCACATGTCCGATATACTGAGATATTTAACGCTTTGGAAATTCGGTGGAATTTATCTGGATCTCGACGTCGTTGTTACCACGTAAACAAATAATTTTAATCTTTTTATCAAACGATAAGGTTTTATTTAATAAATTTTTGGTAATTTTCGAAGAAACTTTTACGAGTAGTAAAACGACGAGACAGATTTTCATAAACATATCTTTACGATAAATGAGAAAGAAATACTTCTACAATAGTATGGGATGTAATCATAAAAATAGATATAAAATTTATCTATCGATTTTATCATTCTATTTCTAAAAAAAAGCCCAGATGCATTTTTTTGGATCTTTGGGAAAAAAGGCTGTATTGCTTCCCGACAATAAAAATGACGATGGAATTAAACAAATTTTGCCACAAATCTACAAACGGTATACGTCGTCCAAACTTGTCAGCCACGTTTTTGTCCACTTTTTGGCGAAAAAGAGGCAAGGAAGATTTTCCTCGAAACACTTCGTAACATTCTGCTCGAGGGAAAATAGAATGCTCATTTCTGAATTCTTATAAAAATGACTCAATCCCGTATATAAGATACGACGCGAAGGTTATTTTGCGGTTACTGAACACAGCCGAGAATTCTCATCCATCGGTTTGTTAAACGATAACAAAAGAAAAAAGAATAAAACGTTGCTCGACGATGACGATTCGTTGATTGCTCATGGTAGCGCTCGTAATTTGCCGAACGTAACAAGCGTTTCCGCTCGTAGATCGCTGGAAGGTCTAACTAACTTTGCTGGTGCCGAGGACTGGGAGGACGTTGCCGCAGGTGTTATGGGATTCGGTGACACTGGTCTCGGACGACAGCTCGCTGATGCCTGTCTTCGCGATCTTAAGACGAACTTTCGCGGTGACGTCTGGGGCAACAATGGACCCGGTGTGATAACAAGAACGCTTCAAAAACGATGTGCAACTAAATACGTAAGAGCGAAAAGAAAATTACGAATTCTACGATCTTTATTACATTTTTACGTTACACGACGTGACGACCACGTCCACTCGGCCAAAACTGTAGCGACGAAGAATAAAATATTTTTATCCCGCTGAACACACTTTTTTTCGTATCTATGAAAATTAAATTATCTTATCTAAAAGCTATTGAAAAAACGACAGGTTTCAAATGATTACGCTATCCTGAAAGATCTAAAAATCATTAATACGACCATTTTAAACAGGCAGAATCAAGCAGAATTTACCTTTTTCACATTCACTATTTTGTTCACATTAACACGAATACATTGACGCAACACATTCTCTTGTGGATAGTCTTACCCGGAAGTTCAACTTTCAGAATTTGGATACTCACCTATCCAATTGTATGGTCCCGGAAAGATGACACTCGACAAAATAATAGTGAACTGGAAAAATAATGAAAACCAAAATAAAAATATCGATTTGCTTTCATCGTCGGTCGAATTTCATTACTTCGCAATACTCGAGATAAGAACATTTATCAAGACTTACCGCTATCTATCTACCACTCTTTTTTACCCGGGTCAACTTCTTTTAACCACTTTTTCTCCATTCCGAGCAATGTTTTTTGTAATATTCAACGAACTATAGAATTCTGTCGAGCGTCACAAGCACTTTGTGATAAACAATTTATCACAAGCACTTTGTGATAAACCCGGCGGGTGACATCCGTCACGAAAACTTCATAAACTTATTTTTACATACCGAAAAAGAAACAACAAATAGGTTCGAAAGTAGAGATTTCGCGACTTACTGAATATCGTTCGTCGTCGCTAGCTGGGATTACGGGCAATTTGAATGAGAATCAAGGTGGATAAAGTGTCGTAGCTGTTATCGATACCTATTAGTAGAGGGTAACCTCGAAAGGGATCTTCAAAGCCGCATGTACGATGTAAACATTGACTGCAGAATTATCGGTTATTTTCGAAATTTACGTGCAGCCTAATTAAAGATAATCTTAAAAGATATCAATTAATAGATTAATCAGTTTTTAATATACGATAGAAATTATTCGTTGTTACTCTTGAAACATTGCAATACAAGTAAGTACAGTGTCTAGAAGGTTATTACTTAATAATGAACATGTAGGCTTTGTAGTTTGCTTAACAAAGTTTTTAATACCGATGTTAAATTTTATTTCCCGTCCCTTCTAGAGGTGACGAGTACAGAAAACCGTTTCCTCATCCTCGTAAAAAGTTGCCGAATAAATAAAAATCATTGTAACATAGATCAGCAAATGCATGTAGCATTTAATTTCTTATTCAACTCGATGAAAACTTATAATACGAAATTTTATTTATTGACACGGAGAAAATACAACTATCGAATTAACCAAATTTGCATTGGCGAACGTTAAAACGTATACGCAGTTGGCACAATAAAATCCTTCAACCCATACTTCGGTTCACTGAACCGTCCATCCGGGAAAGGCATACAAGATTTAAATAGAACACCTAAACGTTCGCTCGTACGCCTGTCAACACACATTTCATCAATGGAGCTGCACTTTTTCTTTTGATTATACCGAATAATAAGCTAAATATTTATGAACGGGCGAATTTGGAGTAAACAAATTACGAATTAAAGTTTTTTCAATTCAATTTTATTTCTGTAGAAATCCAAAGTTCCTATACAAGAGACAGTAGCGTTAAATATTTCATAACTTGACTTTGCTCTATGAAAGCGTTACGTTGTTATTTCTTAACACAAGCATGTTTGGATTTCCTTTCCGTCTAGCGAGTAATATTCGATTTCACCGACATACTGGCGGCCGAAGATCTGTGTTAGGTCGCGATAAGACTGCATATATATCGTAAAATATATTTCTTGTATGTGTTTATCGCAATTGGAATACGCTATACTCTGTTAGAAGTGGTTCCTCTTAAATTAGTAGTCTGTTATTCGTGTTCCAGTCCAGTTGACAAAACTTTTTCCCAATAATATTCATTAAAATTGTTATTTGGTAACAAGTACTATTTAGGTAAATTTTTGTATGATCTCCAATTAAAAATGTGTTAATAGACAAATATAATTTATTAAATTGTATATGGTCAGTCAACAGTAACAGGCGCGGCTTGAACGAACAGTATATGATCGGTCACCGTGTTAGTAATCAAATAGTGTTAATAATCGAATAAAAGCACCTTTTTCTTTTTGGCTTTGTCTTTTTGAGAATCTATTTTTCGTAATTCAAGTGGTTCGGACCAAAAAATCCTATCAAGAAGATTTGTTTCTAACAATAAGAACAAGAAGCCTTGTTATGAAATATTTTAACAAATTATTATGTCTTTCTTACTTCTCTTTGTTTCTAAAATGTAACGTCGATCCGTCTGTTCACTTATCACTCCACTTCTACTGGATGCATTTTTATGTCGTCTTCACTATCGTGTAAGGCTAAGGTTATGTGCTAAGGTTACATAGCTATGTAGATATTTGTTTGACGTGTCGTAAAACGCGAACGCGGGAGAATGCTATTGGTGCGGCAGCAGCGCCAATTCGAAGAACGGAAGCTATTCATTCAAGGACGTTAGCGGCGTGGTTAGCGCCCGATATAGCCCGCGCTTCCGTTTCAACTATCATATGGCAATTGATATTGCGTTCTATTGAATTTTCTTTTTTTAAATAATCGGTACAGTTCAATGGAAATAAAATTTAGGGTAGGTTCGAATTAAAACATCGGTCAATACACCTGGGATGCTATCACCCAACCCCACAAGCAAAGTTGAGCCCCTGGTCATATTACGGCGCGACCTAAACCCAATTATATAACTGGACTCGTCCACAAAGTAGAAAATAGCACAATTTCCTCGTAGGGGCCAATATAATCTGTAATTGTGCTACTGGAGAAAAGATTATGATACCCCGAATACCATTAATTCGTTCAGCTCAAGCTGCTCCAGTTTTCTGATCGACTTTGTTCTGCCGTGTCAATAAATAAGGCACAAGACCGAACTTGAAAAATTGTCGGAATTAACATGTCACACTCCCGTTTTTCATATGACCACTTATATGTTGCTTTTTGAGGGGCTACTTCCACCACTTTAGATAATAAATCAAGAAACGCGTTAGGTATATGAAGCAACACGGTCATAACATACATTTTTTCCGTATCGATGTCATAACATTGCTTGGCAGCTACTTCCCATTACTTGAACTGAATAGGCAATAATAAATGAAAACATTATTCAAAAATATTAAGGCTTAGTATTACTGTTACTGCGCGTTATTTGTTCTTCTCTCTTTACGAGGCCAATCCTCGGTATACAATATTTTTCATTTGCTTTGAACTGTGTAATTCAATCTATCGTCCTGTAAAAACCGATTCGATTTTAAATAAATAAATTACAAGGACAGTTTTAATTCGTTTCACTCAGTCTGCGACTTATCTCTCGTGTAAACTTAAGATCAACTTGAGGTAAAATCAAAGTAATAACCGCGCGCAATTTAATTGTACAGTATCTAGTGTAGTATATCAGTGGCAGAAAAGCTTAATTTAAAGTGAAATGATTCCAACCACCACGTAACAGCATGAGCAGAAGCGATGTGAGTGACGGAGACAGCGGAAGCGAGATGGAATTCGATGTCGATGTCAATCCTCCAGCCAATGGACCATTAAATAACCTACCATATAATCCACAAATAAGCCAATCTCCTGGTACCGATTCCCTCCCAAATGAAGCACATAATACTCTCGGCGCAACGCCGGGATCAAGCGACCATCGCGACTTAAGAGTAGTTCTATCCAGGAACTCGAATGCACCTAGTAAAGGCAATGCAACGCCGAAACGGCAAGTGATTCTGAGGAAAAGACGTAGGCGCTCCAGCACGGAAAACGTTGGTGGAGAGATCAATCAAATAGAGTGCGAAAACAGATTTACCGCTCTCAGCAACGAAAACCAGCCAAAGCGTGTCGATCAAAATACAAGCCAAGGCAATAACAACAATACTGAAGCAAACGCTTTAGTGCTGTTGAATCCCGAATATAATATAATATCGAGAATCCCGAAACCGCCGCCGATATTCGTGCCAAACGTTAGATCTATCACTGACCTAGTGAAAAGCCTTGAAACAGCTGTCACCAGCAACGAATACACACACAAAACCCTCCACATAGACGGACAAATCAAAATAATGGCCCAAAATGCTGAAGCATTTCGGGAAATCGTCCATGACCTCGAAGCAGAAAATGCATCGTATCATACCTATCAACTAAAACAACAGCGTGCATACTGGGTCGTTCTAAGGTCACTACATCCCTTAACCCCCCCCCCCCCCCCCCCCCCAGAAGACATAAAAAGTGCTATTGAGGAATTAGGACACCAGGTACGTAACGTAATAAATGCGCGAAGTAACAGAACCAAAGAACTACTGCCTCTTTTTTCGTGGACCTGGAACCCGGCCCGAATAACAAGGACATCTACAAAACTGATCTCTTGCTAAACGCAAAAATCACGGTGGAGTCTCCCAAAAAAACTCAACAATAGTGCAGTCCACTCGGTGCCAAAGATATGGCCATACTAAGACCTACTGCCGCCGTCAATTCAGGTGTGTGAAATTCGGCTGTGACCACAGCACATCGTCGTGCCAAAAAACGAGGAAAACGCCTACAAAATGTGTACACTGCGAAGGAAACCACCCGGCAAATTACAGAGACTGTCGAGTATACCAGGAAATCCTAGGGAAAAGAAACTCTACTGTTCAGAAACCCCACTGGTATAGATCAGGCCTACGAGAAGAAAACAACGCCACAGATGAACGAAATATACAGCCACGGTATAACAATAATTACACCGAAACACGAACACATAAACAGACCTACGCTGAAATAGCTGGAGCAAACGCAAATACCCACCAAAATGCGTACAACGACAATCCAGAAATATCCAATATTATCGAGAAATCATTCAGGGAACTCAAGATAGCACTCACACAGCAGAATGAGCTCTTGAATACAATGCTAAAACTCCTAACAACGGTATTAACAAAGTTCACAGAAAAATAGTTAATTCCTACCGAATTAACTAGCCTTCTTGAACATGAACAAAATCGACATCATGCTAATCGCTGAAACGCATTTCACTGACAGAAGCTACATTAAAATCCCTGGGTATAACTTCTTCAGCATCGAACACCCCGATGGAACTGCACATGGAGGAACGGCGATCTTCGTAAAAACATCGATAAAACACTATGTATGTAAGACCTTTTGACAAAGACTACCTACAAGCAACGAGTATAGTAGTCGAAGATGTGACATTTGGGCCCATGGTGGTTGCCGCAGTATCTTGCCCCCCTAGGCACACCATAAAGAATGATAAATTCACGGACTTTTTTCAAACACTGAGACCTCGATTCTTCGCCGATGGTGATTACAATGCCAAGCACCCAATTTGGGGATCAAGACTAACAATAACCAGAGGACGCGAGCTATGGAAAACGATAACCTCTCTAAACTGTGACTAACTCCCAGCAGGGCAACCAACCTACTAGCCAACAGATAGGAACAAAGTCCCAGATGTACTGGAGTTTTACGTGACCAAAGGTATAACAAAATACTACACAAACATAAAAACTAGTCTTGATTTGTCCTCCGATCACACCCCGGTAACGATAACGTACAGTAGTGTAATATCCAAAATAGACAAACGACCGTCAATTTATAACAGACACACGAACTGGTCAGTATTTCAAGACATAATCGAGGAAAAGATCAATCTAAATATTTCCCTGAAAAATGAGATGAACATAGACGACGCTACGGAATATTTTACCCAATGAAGGCAGGCCGCAGGATGGGAGGTCACACCAGACATAACAGCTAGGCAATCTACGAATAGCTACCCCAACCAAATAAAACAACAAATCGCAGAAAAAAGACGTATCAGGAGACGGTGACAGTTGAACAGGAACCCATTAGACAAGAGTAAATTGAACAAAGCGGCCCCACAGCGCAAAAAACTTATCTCCGAACACAATAACCACAACTTTGAGCAGTACATTTCAAACCTGAGCAATACGCCCAACACCGACTACTCACTCTGGAAGGCAACCAAAAGAATCAACCGGGCACAAAACTAGAACCCCCTACCAGGAAAATAAATGGTGACTGGGCCCAAAGTGATAAGGAAAAATCAGAAGTTTTCGCCGAACATCTCGCGCGAATATTCACTCCGTTCGCATCGCAACAAAATGACGAGAACATATACGAATTCCTCGCATGCCCACTACCGATGGAATTGCCGATCAGACACTTCTCACCAGAAGAAGTTGGGCACGCAAACCGCAAACAACTGGACCCAAAAAAACGCAGGAATAATGTTTCACTCTTGCTTTAAATTTTGGGCATCTTGGAGAAAGGCGGGATGGAAAATTTTCGAGCTTATATTGACCCTGCGCGAAAAAATCGGGCTTTTGTAAAGTTCGGGCCTTTTTTCCTAAAATGTAAACCCAACTTATTAGATTACATATCGGATTATGTAGACATGGACCCACCTAACATTTGGCATACTGTTACGTGAGCTGCGGATCGATAAGCAATAAAAAGACCCATCCGGCCAGCCAATCACGTACGCCATTTTTGACGACTGGTCATTTGAAGCGAAGAATAATGTAAAACCCGAAAATTTTATTTATAACTAGCGGTACCCGACATGCGTTACAGTGTCGTTTTAGTGTCATAATTGATTTGATAGCGAATACGAAAGAAAAACATTCTTTTCTTTACATTATGTTTAGGTATTAAAGTGGTATTGGATACACAATATTTTTTGTTTTCTGTCTGGTGCGTACACGAATAAATCTGAAGTGCTTCTTATGCGTGAGCAGGCCACATACATATAACTCCACGCGTAGTCCATGTGTAAAGCATGGACTTTCCAAATATAATTTACACACTTGTAGTGATTGTCCCTGTGCTTCGTTGATGGACATTGCGAATGCGGGCCGCATCGAAAACTGCAAACCTTTGAATTCGAATGGCATATCTGTTGGTATCATTAGGATACGTGGCAATAGTACATCTTCTCCTTGAAATTTTCCATTTAAAATTGTAGCTTCAATTATATTGTTCTTCATTTTTTTCACTGAAAGCCTAGTATCGGCGCAAAGTCGTGGTGGATTGATGTTTCGTAGAAGAATGATTGGCACGCCAATTTTCAATGTTAAAACGTGCAGCGGTATGCCTGGCAAATCAAGTGAAATTTAGTATTCAGTTGGATAAATAACAACTTCTTCTTGATTCATTAAACTATCAATTATCTTGTACGTTTTAGCTACTTTCGGTATTTGTTTTTGAATCGTGAAATTTATATAATTGAC
The DNA here is from genome assembly GCA_951802705.1 of Netelia virgata. Classification (NCBI taxonomy): domain Eukaryota; kingdom Metazoa; phylum Arthropoda; class Insecta; order Hymenoptera; family Ichneumonidae; genus Netelia; species Netelia virgata. The sequence continues at coordinate 25,004,322 of OX637867.1, forward strand.
ATCGTTGTTTTTTGCTGCACGTTCACTTAACCACGTATGATTTTTTCAATTATGTGCAATATTTTCAAAAACTTTGTTAATCAAATCGTCTGTTGTTGCTTTTATTTTACGAGTTTGTACGTATTACGTACTTTAACGGTTTCCAGTCTTGTTTCTCATTGCTCGTCCGCTTCTGAATCTCGTAATGTCTTTTGCTTTCTTTCTTGATCGCGGTGTACATTGACCAGCCTCTTTTCGTTTCGGTGGCAGGGTTAATTGGACATTCGCTGTCAAACGAATTATGCAATTAAAATGAAAAGCCAAGTAAAAGACACTCATTTGTTTTAAATGTGTATATATATATATGATACCCAGTCGATTGACTCGTTAAAACAAATGAATGTCTTTTATTCCGCTTTTCATTTTGGTGTCATACTTTATTTGGCAGCTCTCAAATTAGTTATATATATATATAAATATGTATGCGTTTATTTTTTATGTAAAATCATTACAATTACAAACAAAGAAACATCCTTTCATTTGTATATAATAGAGAAAGTGAGAGTATTACACGTGAATTGGAGCAGGTATAATTTTCTTGTATTCGCCACTTTTTCGGCACCAATGAAATAGTCATATTGCTTGAACCGTATGCGAGAATAATTTGTATTCTAACAGTCGAAATCTTTGTTTTCAGGCTAGAGACATGACGGAGGCCCGATGTCACGGTTTCACAGTATTTCCACCATCGGCCTTCTATCCTATTCACTACAAAAAATGGAAACAGTATTTCGAGATCGACCGAACAAACGAGACGATGAGAGCGATCAAAAACGCGCGAGCGATACACGTTTGGAACAAACTCAGCAGCACGGAGCCCGTTCAAGTCGGTAGTCAAGTTCCCTATGCTATCGTAGCTAAAAAGTATTGTCCCGGGGTATATGAGAACTGTGGAAAGACTTTTTAAGCGTAAAAACGCCAAAAAAAAAAGGCAAGTTGTCAAAAGATGGAACCAACATCAGCTGGACTGGTGACAAACGTTGGTTTAGGTATGTTAAGCAATGTGATACAAAAAAAGTATTGCGAATGAAACCCAAGACTGCGAACACTTTGAAAGAGCCCTGGCTCGGCAAAGTATATCATAAAGTATCCATAAAAAGGGCATTTTGCTTCCGCATACAGGAAGGTTTATCGTCGTGGAAAAAATCATGTCATATTGTATTATTGGCATTATGTGTTCGTGCATGTGCTCGTCTCGAGCACACTCACAAGTACATACCTCTGAATGAATTTGACATATCGTTTTGAAAGTTGATACACAAACGGAGCAATTGACCTTCTTGTGCAAAGAAATGCAAAATTTGAGATTTCAAGAGGAAACACATGTTATTCCAAATGTCTATAAACTCTCTACCTTTTGTAGATTTGCAACTATCGAGTTGTCGTTTTCTATAAGACTAGATTAACAGGATGGCGATCGTAGGTGTTCAGATTTTAAAAAAATGCAATGATTAAAATAAAATCCGTTCTTTGAGGAAAAAAATGCGAAATAGCTTTAATTTGCCTAAATTCGCAAGTATCGAACCACAATTTACTACGCGAATGGTCACGGGTACAATCATACCTCGTATTGAGTTACGCAATACTCGGTAGAATAAATCGGGTGTAAACACGAGTTCTCGCCCTTTTTTCGTTCTTGAAGGGGCCTGCGGATAAAAATTTGCGGAGTTTCGGTGGCAGATTTTTTTTTATTACGATGTAATTAAATATGTGATACGTGATTGTGTATAATCTGCATCGGATTGAAAGCCCATCGAGATATTCGTTTGTAAAGTTGTTGATTGTAACACACACGGGTGGAATAGTCGACATCACATTATAATATTTCGTTTCGTTTGTACTCGTCGTTGAAATCCTTGAACGTTAGTTAAATCTAATAATCGTTGCTGACCATAAGACCAAGTCCAAAAAGGGAAGTTGAATAAATGGATTTTTTGTACAGAAAAAAGATTCGTGATGGTGACAAATGAGCGAGTCAAATATTCGACAACCTCCGCCATTCCCCACGACATTTTTTGATGAGTCGAATCCGAAAACTCTAAATTTATAAAAAAAATGTTTGGCAGATAATGCAACATTCCGATATTTTCAATACAGTATGAAACGAGTCTTGACTAACTTACAATTGGCATTAACCACATTCCTTTAAAATCACGTACCTTTACAGACTTGGTCGGTATACAACATATTGATTAATTTTTTCCACTGTGATTCTTTCGAACAAAAAAAGAAAATAGTAAATCGAATCTAACGATTGTGTACTTCGAGTTTCACTTCTTTTGTCCGAAAAGTCTACTGTTGGGAAAAACATTTCGACAGGAAAATGCAGTAATTTTTCTTGTACAAACAGCGGATTATTTCTGGCTTCGGTTCGTTTTACCCAAACCCAAACCTTCTATAGAAATTCAGGTTATTAAGTTATAAAGGGTTAAAAAGAATAGAAGAAAATAACATCAGCCTCGACTCATTGACAAATTTGCCATTGACTCGATTTACTGATTCTGTGAATGATCTTTCTACTTATTACACAATTCGAAAATGTTCATATACCGCCGCAAAAAAAAAGCAAAAAAAAAGTACAAATTTATATATTGTATGTAATTACGTTAAATCTGAAAGTTAATTCTGTGACTACTTCGATAGATACTGCAAAGATGCGTGAATGAACCGAATAGAGAATAAATATTTAGTGTAATGTAGGTATGAGTATTTCTATACCTAAATATTTATTCTCGTTAAAACTTCAGTTTGTAATTACTTATTTTGACAGCGTAATACGAAAGAATTAATGCAAAATTCCATTTTACTGAAGTAATTGGCATACCGTTCACAATTTCACAGGCAATAAGAAACTCTTTGTTACAAATTACCCGGGAAAGAAAATGGCCAAAGACTCTGTGAGAAAACATTTTTATGTCGTTAAAAGAAAATAAAAATTCGAAGCATTGAATGTTTTTTTATCACGAGAAACAAAGACTGTCGTTGTTATTTATGCATACGGTGTAGACATTTTTTCTAACCTTTGCGCGAAATGCGAAAACGTGAATTATTCGTTGTCTTTATCGCGATAGTTTTAATAATTGTATCAATCGATGTTTTTTACGAGAATGAAATTTTCACGAACATCGCAGCTCCGTTTTTATGGCCCAAAAACGTTTCTTGTTATTTCATGAAATCTCGAGGAATCGTGGAGCTTGGAGCCGGCGAATGGGGTTAGTTATAGTTAATTTAATCAATAAAAGTTAATATTAAAGATAATTTCCTTTCTTTAAAATTTTTACTTAACACACATATTATATTCGTAAATAATTGTTTCACCACACATGATAATAATATCGATATAACGATATCATTATTACGCTGATCGAGAAATTTTCCTATAATTTAGACTACATTATTTAAACTCGTTAAAAATATATAATTAAAATAGATATTTGTATATATTGTTTCCATTTAACAGACGAAGCGATGCTGATTCCCGATAGATGTATATTTTTTCTGGCAATGACATGTTTTGCTATTGGGGGAACGAGCGACGCAATTTTGAATCGTAAGCACGCATGTGCAGTCGAGTCCGCGGTGGAAACTAATCCTACCTTAAACATATTTCTTCTCTATCTATCGCCGAAAAAAATCACAAAGGAATCGGCCAATTTTGTGAAAAGGTTAGAGCGCTATAATAACGTTTATGTGCGACACGTCAAGTTGTCTTCGCTGTTCGAAGATACGCCCCTTAAAGATTGGTTCTCGAGAAACGTCAGAGTAATCGTCGATAGTGAGGATGCTCGAGGAACTATTTTTGAGCTCGTGAGAGCAACGATGCTGTGGAAATATGGTGGAATTTTCGTCGACCTTGATCTTCGCTTAAAATCGTAAGTATGCGACATATTTAATGTTTGATCTTTCCTTAAATTACCATGATGTTGTTTTTACACGCTAAGGTCACTGGAAGAATTTTCCAACTTCGCTGTCAAGAAGCAAAATGGAAAAAGTGAGGCAATACTGGGAATCGGGATTTGTACCGCGCTGGGGAAACGACTCATTGATTTTTTGCTCGACGAAATTGTTAAGAGCAATGAGACGAGAGTCGATACAATGAGGATTCTTGAAAAAATCTACCCTACCAATGTAATCTTTTTCTCCGATAACTTTTGTCTCGTTAGAATTAAAAAACAATTCGACGATAAGAAGAAGAAAAAGGTCGATAACAATCTGACAGAATGGTTCTCGTCATTCGTGTCGCACATGTACGTTAATGTTATAATTTTTTCATTTTCAGAACAGGGAACTTGACCAATTTACAATTTATCCCAACACCGATCATTTTTCTCAAGGCGAAAATGAGACGAAAAATTGTCCAAGAATATACACAAACGATGTAAACGTTCAATAGTTATATCTACTTTATCAACGTGAATCAAGGACATTCCCATGTCCATATAGTTCCTTGACGCAAAGAAATCGTGATCACCAAAGTTGAAAAATATATGTTTCGATCCTCTCTGTTTCAAAGATAAAATGCACGATTTTCAAAACAACCAGGTCACCGAAACGATGATAAACCGATTAAGAATGCGAAAGACGCAACAATAATGCGTTAATCAGTCGGCAATTAGCAATCAAGCGACTTTGAATTCTCTTTGTCGTTCACAAATTTAATAAGTTGCATTGTAAAAATATATTAAAAAGAAGTTATGTTATAATGAGGACAATATCAGTAGTATTCTGATGGACGTCGAACGATCCAAATTAAATGGATGTAAAATATTAACATTATCGAATAATTATTCTATCTCACAGTAATAACATACGTTCATACAATAAAAGTATCTAATCGCCGGTGCAGGCGCACGCAAGCCTCGTAGGGTATCTAGCCACCTTCGTTTCTCATTTTTGAAAGGGATTTAAAGTATAATCAAGCCGTTCATTAACAATTAATTTTATCATATCCATATTATTAAGGCAGGAGATCCATATAGACGCGTGAATTTTCGTCGACTTTGATGAATTTTTTTTAAAGAATAACTTATTCGATGTTTTTGCAAATTGGCTTTTTGTTTATTTATATATTTACTACTACGCGAATTTTTTTTTTTTTTTAAGAAAAATGGCCTATTGGTCCTTCTGGGAAGGTCGCAGCACGAGTTGTTGATTGGTGGGACATTCAGCTCTTGTTGTATTGATGTGAAATTAAAAAAAAAAATTCCGAGTATTTATTAATGTTATAGTTTGTCGGCGAACCTAAGAAAAATGAAAGCAAAAAAAAATCGCGGATTGAGACACTTTATAAAAAAACTTTGTAATTCAACCCCATTTTCCAATGGTTTTTGCCGTGAAAAAAACGTTTTTTTTTTCTTTTTTTTCCAACACAAATAGGATCACTTAGAAAGTAATGGCATAAAAAAGACGTGTGTAAAATTTCAGCGTGATTGATAAAACACTTTTCGAGTTATCCGTCCCACAGATTTGATAAATATAGTTTTGAGAAAAACGCGTTTAAAATTCCGACGGCGCGCGATCGCTCGGTATAGGAGAGGAACGTTTACACGTTGCAACATGAAAAATACTTTGAATTAAGTTTTATAATTTTGCTGACGTATTCCTAAGAAGTTATACTAACATTTTATGAACAAAAAAATTGATTTTTTTGAAAATTCTATATGGATCTCCTGCCTTAATAAAATTACAGCAGTTTTTTTTGGGTAATATTTTCGTCTTCGAATAATATCGATGATAGTCGATTGAAATATCGAGCGCAATATCCTCGTACAGATCTTGGGGAAAAAAAAGAAAAACATTTTTCCGTCTGTACCGACTAACCGATTAAAAATAAAACAAATATATCGGTCGGAGTCGATTGCGAGCGAAGCTATCAAAGGCCGCGAGAGACGCGAGCTCTCGTACGCGTCCGCGTGCTCGAGCGAATGGAACGTAGATAGCTCTCATTCGCGATTTTCGCACAATCGCAAAGCGACGAAAAAAATTTCATTGGGCTTGTATAAAGATTTGCAATCTGCGCGAGGCGAGTACCGCGAGAGGGGAGGGAGAATTTTATTTATTTTTTCAACAACGCTTTTTGTATCTTTCACGCGCGGACTTTACATGTCTTTTTCTTTCTCGCTCTCGCTGTCTCGCAAGCCGGGGGTCATAGGTCATTGCAAAATGCTACACTGAAGCCACGGAATGGATCGTGCGTTCTTGCGAATATTCTCTCAGTCGCCGAATCCTCGTACACCCGCGTGTCGACGATTTATATACCGCTATTATAATTATGTTTAATTATCTCATGTGCGAAAGTCAAGTCCGACAGAAATCATCTACGTTTATATATGAGAATATCCGTTTGTATCTAGAAGCAATTGATCATTTGTTTTATCGCGGCCATTGTTTTTTCTAATCCGATGCCGGAAGTGGGAACTTGAAAATTATTTTCGAGTTTGCCGAGAAAATTGGACTTGAATTGTTTACTCATATTTCTTGTCTTTCGAGGTTCCGTGTCGTCGAAGCTCGAAATGTCGATTTTTTGTGGTCTTAAGTTTATCGTTAAGGTGGGAATTACCGTCTCGTTGAGTTTCTTGTTAGTACCTCTACTATTAGTGAGTTACGCAGGTAAGGTACATTTTTATCGTAAAGTAGTAAATAATAATAGCGACGCGGAAAATACTATTTTACAAAATACAATATATAAGTTTTCAGTTTGCTAAGAAACATGTATTTTCCATGAACCCCAGTTTTTATTTGTCACATTTGAACACACCATTTTGGCTTCGTCGCGAATAATTCAAAGATGTCTCTGCAGTGGGTTCAGATTATAGGAAATTTGTTAACGATTAAAATTCCCCCGGAGAGGACCAAAATAAATAACAATACTGCGCAACCCGTGCGTCCTTTCTTTTGTCTAACAAGATAAACGCCTCACGCGTCAAACCCGTGCTGTCTGCTTATGTGATTGTCATTGTTCAAATCACACTACAAGGTCCGATTCGTATATTATATTGATTAACTATTTTCAATTTTGTGTAATGCGGGAAAATATGAAAAAAAGATAGAAATTTTCTTATTAAAAACAATGCGTCAAATATATTTACAATTAGTACCGACCTACAGATCCACTAGGCTCAAACGGTCTATAACAGCCCCTAAAATTTGCGCTCGAAGGCGCACCAAAATAAGTCATGAAGTTACTTCAAATTCGATATCGTGTCATATAATTTCACGTAAGCTGAAATATTATGCCCAACGATGTATTGTTTTCAATTTTTCATAAAAAAAAAGTCACTTCTTTATACAAAACATTTTTGTTAATAATAATGCGTCGTTCGATCAAGAAGGGATGGATTTTGACGCCGATTGAAGATTCAAAATTTTGGACACTCGTGAGTTTGTATGGAATGCCCTATATTGTATAAATTGTATACATTTTCTGTATTTCAAGGATACGCATAGTTTTCATGATTTAATTTTATTTTTAGCGACTGCCGATATTCCATCGTATTATATCGAGAAAATGTCCGTTTCGTTCCGCGATTCTTGTTCATACGGACGATGTACTTTGCTTTGACGTTTCTGCCTGTGATAAGAGCTGCAATCCTTCCCAGCGATAATCGAGAGATAAATTCGTTTTACGACACGAGCATTTTTTCTGATCGTTTTTGCGCGAAATCCTTTCAATTGTAAATTTGTGTGACGCGTGAGCGAATAATGCAGCTGAATCGACAGATGAAGCGGCCCGATTCGCATATATCGTTCCATCGGTTTATTTTTAAAAAATGCAGTGCGTTATCTCGCGCGATGTTATATTCTACGAAGTTTGATGTTATATGTAGGTAGTATCACATTGGCTATATAACGGAATAATGCTAAACGCATTATTATCACGAGCCACGGAGAATAAGAGCGGTGACCCAATAAGACGTCACGATGATAATCAATAATTTCTATAAAAATATGTAGAGCGGATATTTACAATATGTAATTGTAGTTGTCAAATGGTCGCGACGATGCTGGGCGCGTTTTGTCAAATGGCGAAATCCTCACTACATTCTGGTCGAGACAAACAGCATTCAGAGTATTCTCGATCATGGAAGAAATCAGGTGAACCATTCATTTAACAATTAATGAAAAATTTCATAAAAACTAATTGAAAATAATGGACATCGTTATAATTGAACATTGGTAGTTTCATACGATTATTTTTTCCTTGGTGCATATTTATTTGTTTATTTAAATGGCCGCATGTTATAATTAATTCGGCACGAATGATTTTTCTTATCTATCTTTAAATCCATCGTTTTATTTTTTATCCTAGGGGATTTACACGCTGCTGATTGAGGGTGAGACAATAGGGGATAATATCAGACCTCATCTGGCTCACCTCGTATCAACGAGGCCACTCTTGAAAATGGCGTTGACCACCAAGTACGGTCTTTACGCGTGGACAAATCTCGATAATTTTTGTATGGATAATCATCTGATATATTCACCATGCTCGTTCAAGGGACGCCAGATAACCGAATCAAATATTCAGGTGAATATAATTACTCGATAAATAAAAAAATATCTCATTGTCCGAAAAATATGCTCACATGGTCGCATGATTGATTAATCGATCGTAAATTAGTCCAATTTGAATGAGTAATAAATAAGTTATTGGTCAGTGACTCATTACGAATTAATCCAATGATAATTCAATAATCGTTAAAGTATTACGTACTTTTAGGTGCGGTCAATATGTATGACAGGTGAACAATAAAGTTTTATTCAAATAACGATTTACAATATAAGTAATAACGATTCAATAATACTATAACTATTCAATACTATATTCTAAATTCGTCCTAAAATATATTTTTGAAAACAGCGTTTGCGGTACCAAAAGAATCTCCGAAATCGTTCGGAGAAAATTGCATTTAAAGTTTGGAAAGAACCGTATAGTTGCACACCAAGTGTGGGTTCTCGACGGTCGAACCTTCTTTAGGTTGCTATAATTGTGTTTTTGGTTAATAGTGTAACATGAAAATTACACAGCACATTCCTGAAAAACAAATCTATCGAACAAAAAATATAATTGAAAAATTGTTCTTTGCAAATTTATGAAGGTATGTAACCCCTTAATCCAAAACTCGATTATTCATGAAAACCTCTTACATTTTAGATCGTTAATTGAATAATAATTGATCGATATATTCGTCATTAATAAATGTCATAATATTGAAAAAAAATATAGCGAGGGTATTGGGTTACCAACCCAAAATTCTAGGATGGGCACTTAAATAATTTCACACAAAAGCCCTTTCAAATAATCTACAGCCGAGGAATCAACATATGAAATTCCACTTGGTTAATTCTGAAGCCACAAAAATTTAAAAATTATTTTTTTGTTTTAATTTACTTTAATTCACAAACTCCCGGTGCATTTAACACGAACTGTTCCGTCGTGAGCGAAACGACAAAGAAGAACATTTGCCATATTACATAAAAAATGGAGAGAGACAGAGGGCAAACTCAATGGTGGAAAATTCCAGATTATTAACGACCTAATCTGCGCTCCACATTTGTTATTGTTGCTGATTCATTGATACGTTTAAACTTAAAAATATCACGAAGCGAAGGGCTCCATAAAAATCGTCGTCTAAGTAGGTTTTTTTGGGGGGCCATGACTATCCTTTGCAGACGTGTCGTTTCTGTATATTTTCAGAGAGAAGACGATAGTTTAAAGATACAAAGGACCTCCAAAATCTTTTTAACAGCAAATAATAGCTATTATAAAGATGAAGATCAGTCCCACGAACTGCGAATGCAATTACTAAAATTCCATTTTAATTTTGCTTTTTCTCTCTTCCCAATATTGTTGTGTCTAACAATAAGTTCGTAACAGACCATGGCAAAGTTGACCGTAATGTATTTCCTCCGAAATATGAAAATACCCAAAGTGACCGAACCCGACTTTCACATGCTAAACCAACACTCTATCTCTATTTGTACTCCCTGGGATCTATACCCTTAAACAAACCACGTCACTGTAAAACCAAAATATTGTGTCGAGCCATTTTTTCGAAAAAAAAAAACGATTCAGACCCGAGAAAAATACATTTGAACGTAAAAGAAAGTGGTCAGAATCTTTTTTAATTTCAAAACGACGTACCAAATATACTAAAATGAAATATCGAAAAAATGGCTCGACACAATCTTTATAACACTTAAATATACATACACACAAAATGGTAAAAATCAAACGTCTGGTTGCTGAGAAAAGGTGCCTAGAAAATAGGCATGTTTCGAACCAATTTCTTTTTTTCCAAAACTTTTTTAATTCGAATATCCTCTAAAACCATATATAGAATTATCAATAAAGTCCTTCGGAACAAAATAAAAGAAAAATGTTGAATAGTTTTGGAGAAATCTTAATTTGAACCAACGAAGGTCAGGTAGGGGGCTTCCTAATAAGTCGAACCCCCTTAATTATCAGCCATCGCTTTTAAGAATCTAGCCCGCCCCCCCCCTTGGAAAATAACTCTAGATACGTAAATGATTATAACCGTTCATTAATATACGAACGATAGCCAAATGAATAATTAACGGAAAGTAAAATGTATCTCAGGAGTTCGTGAGTGACATTACCTCAAAGTTTCTATCGCCTGCTCACTCGCCCTGGCAAGTTCACGTGATAAATTGCCTCGGCAGTGGCCAAGAGAGTAAAGTTTGCCTCGTTAGAGCTCATCACTTGCTTCTACGTCAAGAGCACTTGACTCTCGCCGATTTTTTGCCGCTAAAGTACTCTTCCGGTAATTGGGCATGCCAGGAGACCGGCTCGCCTTTCACGAACCTCTACAACGAACCATCGGCGTTGCCAAAACTCCATCAGAAACTAACCGAGAGTTTCAGCAATTATTGGAATGAGTTTCTGTGCAACAATGATCCAATCGAGAGGCCCGAGATACTCAAGAAATCGCCGGGAGTTTTTGGCTGTATCAAGGTCTTCGTAATAGTAATTGTATCGACGCTTAAGGAATTTACAAGGTGAGGGAACAAAGATTATCATTAATTTTATCGAATAATTGATCATATTCCAAACAAACATCGATCTACCCAATCGATCAAGTACGTTGAAAAATCATAAACTTAGTCAACAATTAATGAAACAAAAGAGAAAGATTTTTGATTGAATTAATGACATTTGGCGGGTGACATGAAAATGTTGATAATCGTTTAATACGACGACGATATACATTTTTTAGAAATTACAGAAAACCCGATGGTTTGGGTCTATCGGAAATATGGCCGATATTTCAACGCGAGATGATGAAACGAAACTGCAGCTTTTCGATGTTTCTCGGTGCTGCGATCGCCTCACTGAATCCCTTAAATTTTGTTTACGCGACGGTGACATGTATGTGGTACGTCGCGATGACTCTAACGTTAAAAACTCCGATTGTAGTGTTGCGCGAGCTTCGGGCTCTGAAATCGAGCCAGAAGCATCAATATCCCGACACACTGACTTCTCTCTTATATTGCTACTTACCGCTGATAATACAAGCGAACATAGAAGTGCTCTCGATAGCGTGGATCGCGATCGGTGCGCCGCGAACGATCGTCGACGAACTTTTTCTCAAACACGCACAATCGAATCAACTTCAGACGATATCGCCCTGCGGACGAAAAGTCGTCGCATGGTCGGACGAGATAGACGCGGAGATACTGCGAAAAATTTCGTTACTAACCGGAGCTACCGAGACGGAAATTTTGTTGACCGCGGCTGTGGACTCGCTGAAGGAATACTTCAAAGTATCGGGCGTTTCGTTACCGCAGGACGTTCTCGCGACTGCGAGTTTCGTCAGTCAGAGAGCGCTTTTCGTTAAGAATCACGAGCCTCGAGGGATTCTTTGTCTCGCATTGCCAACGAGAACGCCACTGTTCGAGGATGACCTCGTCGAGATTTTGCAGGTCGAGCGAAACACACAAATGCCGTGAAAAGAAGGGAAACGAACTTTCGGGAGTGTAACGTGATAATCCTCATAATCGATATATTTGCATCTTTTTTTTTAGGTTACGCAAAGAAATTTGCACGAAGCACGATCGAAACAAAGCGCTATTTACGCCATAACCGCGGCTGAGAGCGCGAGGGGTCTTTTAACGGCGTGTCTACCCTCGGTGTACCTCAAATTAATGCTCAATCACCTGACGAGAAGATACTCGCTGTCGTTGACCCACGTGGAAGGTGATCTGCCTGTCGAGGGCGTCGATACCGTCGTATACTGGAGTCCTCCGCAAGGAAATTGCAGTAAGCGGTTCATCGTATATTCCTCTATTACTATGCGTCACGGCCCGTTCTCGCTACTCGACAAATCGCGTCAGACCGCGTTGATAAACTTTCCACTCGCTTTTTACATCCCGCTCCTTCATAGAACGTAATTACACAAACTAGGTATGGCGAAAATCAATGTCACTTTTATGTGATGGATAATGAAAAATAATTAAGCGGAATTATCGACAGATTTTCTTCGCACGGAAAAATTACGCATCGCTGATGTATTTACATTTCTTCTATTACATATTTTTTTGCTTTTATATTTTGCTTTGATATTTGATACAATTACCTATTTTTTCAGAACCCTCGATCTCTTTTGTTTGAATCGTTGTTTCTTTTTTCATTCCCATGATTTATACGATTTTTCATTCTGAAAAAAAAAAACAATTTTGTCGCATACACAAAATAGTCGATCGATTCGATTTATCTTATCGGAGATTCTTGGCTCAAGATCCGAATATGGAAACGCGTGAATGTTCGAATCAAAACGTTATATCGATTATCGATTTGCCGTGGAAGGGCGACGCTTGAAAAACGTCTGCCATTTCGAAGGAAAATGTAGAATTTTATGCATGGCATACAATGATTCTCTTTTTTCAGACATGTCGATGACTCTTCACAGACACGCGACGGCAGTGCGATTGGGCGTCATGTGCGACGCCATACTCGGTCCCCAACACTCGATAATAACGAAATGTTTCCCGCGCAGTTTGAAAAATCTGGCAACGACCCTCGGTGTATCGGAACTTCCGACCGGAAGTCCCAATCCTGGAATGGCGAGTGCATCGCCTTCACCCGGTTATTGAACTCGCAAATAATATTTAATGTATATAAAATCAATTTTTATAACGAAGAATAGAGAGATGCTTGATACGAAATAGCCAACGCGAGAAATGCCGAATATATTTTTATTCTTCCGATTCGAGAAGAGTACATCTCATATAATGTGTATTTACGTGTATGTGAATGTGCGTATCTGTGCGTGTGGGTGCGCACGCGGGTGTACGTGTATGCATACGTATGAGTTATGTCAACTCCACCAATGCCTGACCTTTTTTCAGATCGGTTCGTGATCTTTTCTATGAATATAACACGACTAACAATAAAATGTTCCTCCTATGTTGGATTAATTTTTCCATCGCCCCGCGGTTTTTATGAATTTTACGATGTAAGACTTCGTATTACGCATTTTTTAATCTGACGAAAATCTTAAAGGCCAAGATTTTCGTGGAGGGTTTTTTCTTCCTTGGTTTTTGTAGTTTCTCGTCCTGCTACCAATGTTACCAATGTCGGATACCCATCCTCCGCGGATACTAGAATACTTTGGTATCCAAAATAATTAGGCTGGTCGCTTTTTAGGATTATTAAATAAAATTTGTTTAATCGTATGCTCAGATGATAATGCCGATCGTACGTAAAAGAACGACAACAAAGAAGAGGAGCTAGGAAAACTCGAAACGCCGTAGCAAATCGCGCGGCAAATCATTATCGGTTGTCGGACAAGCCTGCAATATTTTTACAGGATTTAGCATTTATAATGCCGTACGCTGGAGAAATAAAATAATACCATTTATATATACAGGGTATTCAAAAACCATTACTGCATACATTTTTCAATTTCTCCTCAAATAATTTTAAAGCCATACATTCACAGTAAACCCCTTGGATTATTGGTTGATTATTCTCTTTCTCATGCAGAAAAAAACAATATTCTGTTTAAAAAATAATAGATGTCGGTAATAAAATATGATTTCGATATCGAAGTAGTTTAGCAACTACACAGACTAAGTTTCCTCATTATTATCATTTATCCCGTTTTTACTTAAAAATCTTGTCTATCACTGACATTGTCCGCAAAAGGACCAAAGCCCTAAATTCATGACTCAAACATGTTTATATCAAATTTCGAACCTGCGAGAATTTTTTGAAATAACAAAACATGAGATATGTTTTTTTTTCAAACAGTATTATAAAAATAAAGGTCGATAATGAATATTTAACGCAAATTGAGAATGCTTCTCAGCCGTGTCACATTTATTGAAAAATACCACGAACCCAATCCAAGCGGGTCGGGGTGAGAGGTTAGTAGAACTGGCACGGAGCGCCCCATATATATGCGCACGTAATTAATTACCAGAATTCATCGAGTAACTCTTTCGACGATTAGATCTTCGAAGAAAATATTAAATCCATTGATTACATTTTTTCGGAATGTCTCGTTATTATTTGTTGTTTGTTAATTGTTAAACTATACATAGACCCGGAATATTCAATTTGGCAGTCTCAAAGTGTTCTGAGTCAATTTTCAACGCAGATCGCGATTTGGATTTTGTTTTTTTCTCTCGTCCCTCTAAACTGTGAAGCGTATTCATCAGACATTCTACATTTCAGTGGGGGCACAGTACTTCGAGTACACAGTATTTCAAGTACAACAACGTGAAGTAAAAATACTCCAAGTACGCTCGTATTTTTTTTCGAATTTTTTGTCATACCTATGCAATATTACGTGGTAGGTATAACAAAATTCGAATCGACTCGCGTTTGTTACCCATTCGCTGACAGAACAATTGTCTATCAGCACAATTGTTCTTGCATAGACATTCTTGCATAGAAAAACACCAAAGAAGGTTAGAACAATTCTTTTTTCTTAATAAATGCAAAGATTCTTAATCTTCAAAATTCTATCAAATCTAACAATCAATCTTTTTTATCAATTCTTGCCAAACTTGATATTTACAATCAAACATTTTTTGTCCTGCCCTTCTTGTGTAGAAACATGAGTCCCGATTTTTCGTCACGTATGGGAGTCAGAGTGAAGGCTCAAACTTCACGAAAATTGGAGAATTCTCTGCGATGTCTTTCGATTAAGCCCGATGTAAAACATGTTCACCCTCACCCCCTATATTTCTATGGGTGTTCACTCTATATTCGAGCATTTATGAAAAATTGCGAAACAATTCTGCCCTTTTTTTTGTCAAATTCACTCATATTCGAAAAAATTCTTGCACCAAAAGTACAATTTTTCATCAAGTACAGTACTTCAAATACCATGTACCTACGTACTTTAGTACTACCCAACTCTAATGCACAATATTTATTGACTAAACCTAGCCTCTGCAAATACATTTCTTTTCCTTTTTTGCTTCATCGTTCGAGTCACTCGTTTATTTTTCGAAGGCATATGGTTGGCTGTAAATCTTCCAAAAGTCTCGCTCGCTACGCTTATTCGTTTATTTGCTTATACATATAGCGTTCTTGCCCTCTTCGGTGGCGATTCGTTTTTTTTCCTGTTACTCTTTACGAAATGATGCGAAGGAAATGTGACGTCCAAAAAACGAAACACAGATTTCTCAAAGGTTCGATCACATCCTACGACGATAGGATTGAGGGGACTTTTTGTTTCGATATATACGTATATATATACGAGCAGATCGATGGATGTTTGTTTTGTTCTAATTGTACATAGTATACCCATATTTCTTCGATCGGCTATATATATTAAATGCTCATCGTAAAATCCATGTTTTTGTTTTCTCTTTATAAATGAAATTTGTGAACTCCTTAAGGACGCCTCGAAGATTCTCGAGACTCAACACGACATTAATATCTTCAACATGTTTTCATCATTTCTCCAAAATGATTCCTCGATCGTGATCGCGACACATTTTCTTCTTCCTAAGAGATTCTAGCGACTTTGAGCTAGCAACGTGACTATATTCATCATTTATTTAAAAACATAACGATATTTTGTATGCTATTAACGAAAAAAAAAACAGATAAACAAAACAAAAACCATAACGAGCGTATACAGCTTGTACATTCGCTCGAAATAGCGCGATCGTTCGATCTCGATAATTCACGTGGAATATTTTTTTTCCGTCTTCTTCTTCTTCTTCTTCTTCTTCTTGTTCTAGTTTCGTTTCTCTGTAATGCCTAATATGGGATAATTACGCATATGCTAATTAAAATTTACGCCTCGCAAGCTCTATCGCGATCCATCTCAACGGGTCCGGAGCCCCAGATCTTTCGATTCTTCGTGTAAGGTATGATTCCCATGAGTAAGCCAGATAAAATGATCCAACCTCCTGCCATGAGAAACGATAGATCCCACGAGCCGGTCACGTCGAAGACCCAACCGGCCAGTGGAGGGCCCAACAAATTGCCGATTCCCTGGCACAATAGGCTGAGACCGTAGGCAGTGGTAAATCTCTCCAGTGGTATCAGCTCGACAAGAATAACCGGTGTAAAACTGAAATTACTGGCGAAGAAGAGACCAAAAGCTGCGGACGTTATCATCAAGAGGACGTAATGATGAGTGAACACGGACATGAGAATCGTCGCTATACCACACGCGATCAAACACCAAGTGTACGTCTTGCTGACGTTCATCCACGGCTGATCCCCGGCCCACCCAAGACCTATCTGAATACATCAAAATCAAATTTTGTTTTATACCTATATTCAAAACTTCGTTTGGAGATGAAATTGTCCAATTTTTCAACAACTCACCATTCCAATCGTGTTCGTAATGCCGATAATGCTCAACAAATTAGCACCATCGGATTCGGAATAACCATTTCGCATAAGATGCTCCGCAAGATAAAAGTAAGGCACGATGAACCACGTGAACAAGAGAATCGTTGACAGCGACAGCAGAAGGAAGTGTAATTCGAGAAACATGGAAAAATCCATCATGCCCTTTAGCAAATCCACCAATTCACTGTACCATTTCTGTAGAATTATAATAACATGAGAAAAGATGTACAATTATGCTTTACTGGTTGAGAATTATGTACAAGCAAATAAAATACACTAAAATTGTAAAAAATGGTACATGACGGATATGAAACTTTCTGAAACAAACAATGGGAAATATATGATAGCGAATATAGCTAACTTGCCGGAACTAGCGGGGGGGAGGGGATAGGGGTATTACGAAGAAATAAGAGTGAGTAATGGAGAATCGATGGGTTAAATTTTTGACTGATAATAAAACTGGACTGACGTGAATAAAAAAAGAAAGAACGATCATTTATAGGAATATGGATTATGAAATGAACAAGAATCTATTGACCCTGGGTGGGAGCGGGAAAGGTCAATATTGAGCAATTTGGATGTAGAAATTGGCAGTAAACGAGGTATGGCGTTGAATATGAGAAACGCGAAATCAGAGTAGGCGGTAGACGATGTTAAGAACAGATGGTATAAACGCGGAAAATACGAAATTATTTAAAACGCGCGAGAAAATAATGTAACCGATACTATGCAACAATATAAAAGATGAAGATCGAGTAAGATTAACACCCGTTGGGGGTAAACAAAGCTCGGTTCTCGACTTACACTCACGATTAGTGACTGGATGAAAATTATAGGACAAAGATCACCGAACTAAATCGAACAATCAGATCGCATCATCGGCTAATGATCTTGTACTTCAAAATCGAAATGGAGATAAGAAAACAAGGAAAAACATAAGAAAAACAATAGGAGGATTAATTAACTTTGGATGAGAACAGGACAAATATTGATTTTTATGGAATTAAGCAGCCCACCCGAAGAGGCTGGAGACAACGATGGGGTAATCGAAAATCGTAACAAAGATTAAAGAGGAAAAACTTATAGGAAATTCCCGAACAAGGAAAAATCGTACGTTCTTGCCATAAGAAGTATTTATCCACGAGGAAGACCGCCGGAGAAGGACAACACACGATAAGGGCTCTTAGCTCTGACAAACAGAAAGGGTATGTTTCGGAAAGAAATGAATGAGGATAGGAAGTAGAAAAGTAATGAAAGACTGCTGGACAGCTATGAGATTACTTAGGTCGAAACGACAACAGCGAAGTGTCTGAATTACAATGGCGGCGTACCTCTTCGTTTTCCTTAGCGAGCGTAGTCATGCTATTCCTATAAATATCCGGGCAGCTACTCGCCCGTAATCGATACTTGTGAAGATTCAGTACCGCTCCCCGATACATAACGGAATTTCTGTGGACTCTTATATCCTTGAAATAGTGAGTATTGGTGTTGAATTGTCTCCTTAGCCAAGGAAGCGAGTCAGTTCTAACCACGCCACCGCCAAAGCCCGGAAGATGATGCCTCGAATGAGTTTTACCCCTTTCCGCTTCGGCGACCTATCGGAAATGATATTGAAAACTTCGAGACTCTGAGGATGTGCATAAATGAAAAGGATCGGGCCTCGACTCACCGCTTGAGCTACTTCCTTCGCCAAAAGTGGATTGATCTGCTCAAGGTCTTTCTTGGACATTCTTCGAGCAGCGAGAACCTTCGTGGACGCGTGCGTCGAGCCCGGATGAGAATCTTTCGCCGCTATCACGGGTGGCTTGACTTTTTCCGTTGCTTGTTTGATCCTGCATGGCAAAGACCGACTTAGAACCGCGAAAAAAAACTCGAAGAAATAAGAGTCGTTTACAGGCGGCTCGTACTACGTGCGAAACAAAATATACCTAATAAAAATAAATATATACTTATAACTAAAAATTTATATAAAAACTTTTTTAACAACCAAGTATATTTCGAAGGTTGATAAAAGATCGTTGAAAAAATGATGCAAAAATAAATAAATAAAAATAATGGATTGTTTTAGTGGTTAATTATATTCTCCCAAGTACAAATTAAAATCTCACCAATCGTTAGATACCTCGACCAACATATTTATTTGTTAACTCAAACAATAATAACTAAGAAGAGAAATAAAAAAAAGTGCAGGATGCAACTAGCAGACCAGTTTTGTAACCTCATGGACATTGTGACGCCACTCTTGTTGCAAACTTCCGCGGTCGAATCATAGAGTTTTTTGTCCGATATACTCCTGCACAGCAACAGGCTCGGATAATTTTCCAATATTACGTTGTAGAGTCTCGAATTGCCCGACAGCGACTCGAGAACTTCCAGAGGAACCTAATAATTAAAAGACAGCTTTATAAATGACGATCTAATCATAAATCGGTGGAACGAAAGAACTCGATCGATCGAATGAAAAATTCCATACATGTATGGAAAAAGTTGTTTCGTATCTGGTCTAGTTGCACGAGAAGTTATTCGATCATCGATAACGCGTCGACACGAGTCGACGACAATCTCGATTTACCGTCACCATATATTAGTTTACGGAGAGAGAATACCGTAAGTCTACCTTCTCGCTCTGCCTGACGAAAGTCGGCAAGTTGACGACACTCCTGAACGTCGTGCCACCCTCCGTGCTCGGAGCTTCCGTACTAGTTCGGAGACTCTGCAAAAGATATTCCGGTGCTTTCCCGCTCTTGAGCAATCTTCTGAGCTCCTCGACCCCAGGAAATTCCTCCAGCTGGCTGGTCGATGATTTTCCACCCTCGGACCTGGCCATCGACTTTCTCGGGGAGCCTAGGGTCTGTTTCTCCTGCTCAAGAACCCACCATTCGGGATCTCTCATGACAGTTCCGCAAACGATGAGATTAAAGAAAGTCCCGGCCAGCAACAAGCACGTACCTCTCCAGCCGTACTCGTTAATGAAGAAAGTGGTCATGGGTGCGTAGACGAATGTCCCTACACCGGTACCGCAAGCCCCTAGACCTACGGCTAGGGTTCGTTTCTTGTCGAACCAGTAAGCTATGCTCACGACAGCAGTGACGTAACACAGACCCAGGCCGAGTCCCGCAATTACACCGAAGGTCAGGTACATTACCTCGATGGTGTCGCTGAACGAGCTAAGTACAAACCCGATCCCCGATACGAGACCGCCCAAGATCGTCATGTTTCGACAGCCGTAACGATCAACGAGCGCGGACATGACAGGACCGGAGAGAAGTGGAACGGCCATGAAGAGGGAGCCTATCCAGGCGGTCTTCGACTTGGAAGCCCCGAATTCCTGAAGAAACTCGATGTACAAGAGGCCGAAACTGAAGGAAACCCCATCGGCTATCATGGAAATGACCAACGAAGCTATAACGACCATCCATCCCCAGCCACCGTCCGGTATTTTCGGTTTCTTTCGTCCGCCATTGTTTCTCGCATCGACGATATCGTCCTCCTCGTCGTATCCGTCCAAGACGCTCTCGGAACCATCTATCGAATCTTTGTATCTGACCTCGCCGTGATGATTATCGTTATAGTTAAAATTAGCGGTGATCGTAGTTTCCGGCTCGGAATATTTCCTATGGACCAGAATCCCGTGGGTCTTCTCCGGGCTTATCGGCCTCGTTGACTCGACCGACGATTTTCCCTCGCAAAGAGCACTCTTGTCCGTCGGACTCGGGCCAACCGTGAGATTCGGCGAGGTCGGATAACTGTCGCCGGATATCGCTGGCATCCGGTCGTACGAGCAATCTGTTTCCGGGCTCAAGAGGCCGATTCTATCCCGCAAATCGTCACCCAGACTCAGATCTTTGCATCGCGAGAGGAAATCCGGACTGGTCCCGAGATCGGTATCCTTATCGGGGGACAGAGATTCGACGCTGCGATCGATGGTTAACGCTGGTGTCAACGGCAACAAACGTTCCTCGGCCAAACTACTGAGGTCTTCGGTATTGGCACAATCTTGGCCGATGCCCGAGCTTTTCGACGACGAGGTGGCGCCGCTCGTCGATCCCTCGTTACTGTCGTGACACATGCGCAGCCCCGAGTTCGGCGTCTCTGGAGTTTTCGCCGGAGAACTTGGAAATACCGTTGGGCTTCCATTGTGCCAGCCGACTATGGGAGCTGGTCCTTTCTTCAATTGATCTCTAGCCTCGTTCGTAATAGTGTTCGCCGTATCGCTCTCTCTTCTGGCGTAATAATCTTTGTTCGTGTATATATTCGGCCTCTGATAAGCCTCTTTCTTCGCGTAAAGGCCCTCCTTTCTCGTTGGACTCGTCAAACCATTGTTATTATTCGTGCTGCTGTTGTTGTTATTGTTGTTCGTGTTGTTATTGTGATTGGGCTGAGTCTGACGAATCGTTGCAAGATGCTTCAAAGGCGGCGATGAGCTACCCACTGATGTCGCTGTTGTCTCCACCTCCGGTTGGTCCGAGCTCGCTGTCGTCGTCGTCGTCGTTGTCGTCGCCGTCGTCGTATTCGTGCTCTTTTTATCACTTATCAAGTTCTTGTTTCTTTCCGACGACATTATTCGTCGTTAGCCGGTCTTGGCTTCTTCTAAATATAAGTATTGCTGGCCGACGTGTGACTCCAACGGCGGGGCCAGCCCTTGAGCTCTTGATTCTTGCACTTGATGCCTCGAGGTGATATTTCAGCTACCATAAGGACCTCCCAACCGGTAGTTGACGGGTCCTTGATTGGCGGATGCCTCAGCATACACGCTTCTTGTGGTCGCGTTGCCTAAAGATTCGAAAATTCTATTAATCTTTATAATTTCCGTCTTTCGATGATCCACTAATATACATAATGAATTATATTTTCACAAATTCACAGATTTGAGAAAATATTGATTTTTTATCGGTATGTGCGTTCGAATTATTGAACAATCATTCTAATGCTCGGATAACATTAATAACAAATCTTTTCATTGTTCAACCACCAAATATCGTGTTATCAACATTGATGCTATTATCGATTTTATGCTTCCCTTCATTCTGACCATTTTCAATTTTCAACTATGATTATTTGACCAATGAAACGTTATTTTTAATTATTCATGATGATGATTGATAAATATTAATTAATGGTTGTTGTTGAAGACTGATTAACAATTAATTATAATTACTGTCAACGTTACAATTGCGCGTGTAATTCATTCTGAAACGGAAATTCTCTATCTAGATTAAAGTAATGGTTAAAGAATGAAGTGCGCGGTCTAAGGGTTCTCGAATCTAAATTCGAAATGAAAATACGTTGAATCGATTACTGATAATTGTTTGTAAAATGAGAATATTATTTTCACGTTCGAGGAAATCTAACTGAGAAAAAAAAACTAAAATCGTAGCCCAGATCGGTGAACATAAAAGTTGTACCATGCCCGTTCTTATGTGTTATGTGTGAATAAAAAAATAATGTGTTTTCTTCGTACTCACCACCATCGACGTAATGTTAAATGGCCGTTTCGGGCGTGCATGCGAGATTGGGCGCAGGAAAGTGCATGCGACACTGAACGTGAGCAAATATCGCAAAATAATTTGAAAAATAATCATTGCGCCGATCAGCCAATTAAAAATATACACTATAAATAAAATAACAAGCAAAATAAATCAAATACAGGCATAAATATTAATATTCCTGAAAGTAAAGGGAGGGAGAGAAAGACAACTGAAAATAACGAAAATATTAGTACAAAAACGTGTTACGAGAAAAAAAAAAGAAGAAGAGTTTGACTTGCGTCAAAGCTTTAACAACAACAAAACTCTTTTATCGTGAGTAGTGCGTGAATCGAGATTAACGTTTCATTTACTTTTCTTTATCGAGGATCGAGGAACGAAATACGTTGACTCGAATGATTTACAATTTTCTTACAAAGCCTTAACACCTTTTTTTATGTACGACATCGCGTGCGTCATCCCTAATCCTCACATAACGAGAGACCCCGCAAATTCAGTAGTCGCGAGAAGATTTTTTCAGACAGACCACGTAAACTCTCGTGATACAATTATACGCTCGGCGTTTTATAACTGCTGAACTCAAACTATCTAAATATCAAAACAATGAAAAATTGGTACATTTCCAATTTCCATCAGGAACACTAGCCAAACGATGCAACGCGAAGCAAAGATTTGTAGGGACATTTTAAGGGAAAATCAAAATTTCTATTAAATTAATTGATTCATTGCGCGACGATAAAGCGTGCATGGCGAAACGACTGACGTCGCCGTTTAATTGTTAAATTCAGTATCGACGCTTTAGCGTTTGATAAGAGTAATCCAAAAAATATTCATGAACCAAGAAATAAAAATTCATTTGTACAATTTTTCGAATGTTAGTGAGGTGGGTGACTTTTCTCTTTCCTTTGTTATCGCACGTTAATTTTCTACATATTTTGAATATCGTACAATAAAGTACAAATATGCGCCTGGGCAGCATTTTATATTTGAAATATTGCAACTCGTATTTCATCGTACGATAAATCGTCTATCTAGAAATCACGCATAAATAAAGATTGTATTTTCGGTTTGGTATTAAGGAGTTGCCAATCGGTGACAAGTATAGGTACTTATGGTTTTCTAGTGGAGCCAAATATACCCGTCTGGGACCTAAGAGTTTTGGCTCATTGAATGAGTTTTCGAAAAATATTTCGTACTTTTTAAATGTTTGCATGCTTCGACTTTATTTATTGTGACTAACGATTCGGGATCGATAATGATATCTTTGCAAAAAGTGGACCATATTTGTCTCAAGTATTTTGTTTTGCAATCAGTTCTTTACAAATTCTTGAATATACGGCTAATTATTATTTCAATTGTTCACGGCTCACGGCTATTTTCGGCATTGTCGCATATTTTTTTTACGATTTATTTATTCTTTTGCATATTGAATCGTCGATCGACTATCGATATTAAAGATACAGGAAAACTTTTACATCATATTTTTTCTCGAGGTTATCCGCGATATAAATAGTATTCGAACCATCACACCCCTTTCAGCTGGGTTTTAGGGTTAGCCTGTACAATGTAGATTTATACGATAAACGCAATTCCCGACGAGGTTCCAATTTTGTGAACTCGGCCCAGGGCATAAAACAGCTTATTAATAACGTTTTAAAGCCAATCTTGCGTTTCCGCGGAGTAATGGTCCATTTTGTCTAAGCCCGAGGGTGTGGTTCCCAGTGTTATAAATATCTATCTACCGATTTTCTTACAGCGACATGAAAAATGATAATGTACGAAGGCAATGAGAATTTAAGTACAATAAGTTTGTAATAAATTAAATAAACTATTCTATCGGGAAATTGTACGGTTGGAGGACTAGGCGTCCTCTGACACCATTATTGGATTCCCCGGGGCAGGACTCTCACGCAGGTGTATCATGCAACGCACCCTCGCCACTTTCCCACCCCTTCTCAATTATTGAACACGAGAGCCGTGGTAGCAGCAGCAGATCCGTAAATAACGACATACTTTTATAGAAAAATTATATATTATATACATTATATATTTCTTCGCCGCAAATGCCGCCGGAATAGAAGCGATAGTTGGAAATGATCCTCCCCAAGTTATACCTTTCTAGAAATAAGTTTCTCTTACTTGAAATACTAAAAATTATATCTCGGAAATGATCGTTGATGGCTGCATTAGATTTTCTTCGCGTCAGCTAAATGGCAATCGACGAATGAAACAAGTTATGAGAACAAAATTAATATTTTGGAAAAAAGACACTCATTAGGATATTTTATGACTTTCGAATTTTCTTATTTGCTCGGTGTTTGTTTCGTAACCCTATGATCAAATTTAAATAAATAAAGCTGTGTAATATTGGCGTCAATGTTTACCGTTATCCTCGATATGAACTTCATACACTCCAAGACAGAATTGCACAACACGGAATTTCAGAATTTTCAGAATTTTATACTCGAAAACGATTGATTATCGTGATTATACAACCGCGTTTTATCTATTTTATTGAAGATTGGCAAGAAAAATGTTACATTAAAAAGAAAGAAAGAACAAATTTCCCTGGTTAGTTTAATTATCACCCCGTTTATATTCCATTCTATAATATTAAGTTTTAACTAGAAAATATAACGTCTTTTGGCTTAAGATGTTTTTAAACCACCTATTTTTATATTAAGAAAATATAAGGTAAAGAGTCGAAATCACCGTTATGATTGCAACATCGAATTTTCGAACATTTAGACATTTTAACAAAGGTAGTGAAATTTTTGTTTTTAAATTACTGATGGAAACAACAAAACCGCAAAATAATAGAATGACACGAATGTTGCTGTAGGAGAGACTATTGAATCTCTCCTACAGCAACGGTGAACTATAACTCTTAACGGCGAACTATAACCCTTAAACTTGAATATAAAATCTGGTTCTGTCGGACGCAATCGATCCAACCGATGGACTAAATTGCATCTGTAAAAAGAATTAATCTCTAAAAAGAAGTTCTTTCATTGGAGAACTGCGATCAAAATAGGCTTCCATTTCTGGTGCTACTTCATTTTTTTCTAAGATTTGTTCGAACTAAAAATAAAGACAAGAGACGTTTTCGTGCGGAATAAATGCATTAGCTATTGTAGATCGAAACACACAGCTTGTTAGTGATGTTCTTCAGCTGTCCATTGTGTTACTACAAATGATTTTACATTTTTTTCGAATTAAGCTCAAGCACAAATTATTTGGATACAATTTGAATCATATCATGCCCAGTTACCATCCAATGTTCCTACCGGGAATCTCGCAGATCGGAAGAATTACCTCCCCCTGGTTAACGATTCCACGCGCCATCTTTATTTTATATAAATTATGTACAATGTATTATTGATGAAAATGGAAATATAAAATTGCTACAGGCATTGAAACACGAGAGTGTCGTATAACTCGGACCCCACGCGGCCTCGTTCATTTTGTGACTTTGTTCCTGCGTGACATTAACCCCTCTGTTACGGAAGGTACAGTACAGTACAGCTAAGGTACTGTTGTTCTGCGATATTTTCTTTCTTATTGATTATTTGCACTTGAATTGTTAAATTCATTATTTCTTTCAAATATCACACTCGATATAACGTATATCCTTTTTAAATAGGCCACGCTGTACAATTTATCTCCATGGGTGATATTGATATATCACCCATGGAGATATATAAAATTGGCAATCTTTTTTTATTTGTTTGGCATCTCAAAGGGCATCTTTAAACTGCGAATCTGTTATCTTCGAAATCACAAGGATTTGAAAATTCTTTTTGGGAAATTGACATGCCGGTAAAAGTATCTAGGGATTTACCATTTGGATTAATATTACGTAGAATATAATTTTAAAAAGTTGCGGGCCAATACGATATAAGTTGTAATATCAGTTTAATTTTTCAATATCGAGCTGTTCTTTTCGAACGCTACCTTAATGGTGAAATTTTGTTTAAGTCTGAAGAGAATATTATGGAGGGAAAATCCTCTAGTAATAGTATCTACGATCAATCATTTTTTCGATATACATCTCGATACTTCATCGTTTTTGTTAAGCCTGTTCTATACGGATGTAAGTTTAAGCTGGAGTTTCATTTTAGGTTTGAGTTCTGATAATTTGCTCAATTATCTTGAGAAAAATGTTATTAATGCATGGAGAAAAACCGCAATATTGCTTAGGTACACGTTTACCCACGTTTTACCAGCTATGAACTTTTAATGATTTAATGCAACGTACAGAAATTGCGTCAGAACTGTTGATGGTACGAGTTATTATAATGAATTTTATTTTGTCATACAATGAACTATAAATTTCGGAAAACACGTTAGAATTAAGTAACTCCTTAATCGTTTCCTCCTTAATCAATTAATCTTACATTAATACTACTTTCTTGTTCTTTTCGACATTATATTTAAGTAAATCATGAACGGATTCACCAAGATCTCAAATTACGAATGGGGAAATTACCTACCTACTTTGAAATTTTGTATCCTACCTATTTCTATTTTCTTTATTCAATTTTGTTTTTTATTCAAATTTTATTAAAAAAGACAACATTTGTTCTTCACTTATGTGTTTCGCGAATATATCATACCGGCTACGTATAAAATATACCCCCTTAAATCCATAAAACTGGTGGAAGATCTAAAATAATTACTTGTAATTATTCGTACCTAATTTGTTACACCTATGATTCCAATTGAAGAAAAAATTCAGGAATCCATAAAGAATATCATTGTTTGTCAAGATTTATTGATAACAATACACAATTCGCCAATTTTACCGAATAATGCAGGTCACATTTTTAATCCATTTTAAGCCTATGCGATAAGGCCAAAAAACTACCGAGCTTAATTAACTTGTGTAATTTTTGCAATCGATCAACATAACCCAAATTTGTTATGATTACCCAAAAATATTGAGAATTTTTAGCGACAGCAACCAGTCACATACAATAATTTATAGTAATGAATATATTTGGAGCACAAAAAAACATAATAAAAAGAAATTATAAAAATGTACTTAGAAGACACCTGTTAAAAATATAATTAAGGTCCAATTATTAGTTAATCATAATTTCCAGACAAATGCTTTTTTAATCGATGAAGTAATCGAATATTTTATAATATCAAAGAAATCTTTTACAAAACTATATGGCGTGCAGTATCACCCAATTGAAAATACGAGAGATCGAAGTATCGAAAGCAAACAAAAAACAAACAGTGTGTGCAATCGTCATGATTCAAAAATCTGACCGTCAAACTTTTTACCTCGATTCATTTTGTACTATTTTCACAATAACATCTTTTTTAACCATAAAAGGTACCGATACCATTTATAATCCGTTGGCACGAATTGAAAACTCTGGAACATTATTCGCATCGAACGACAAATAATCGCTGAAGTGACTAGCTTATTAAATTGTCCCAAGGAAACGATTCCACCACTCTACTACTTTTTCCAGGTTTAAATCGCACTATATATATGCTCCCACGCATAAACAACTATATATATATATATATATATATATATACACACAAAATTATTTGTGCGTGGGAGTTTTATGTATATATATATATATATATATATATATATATATATATATATATATATAAACTGGACCGAAGCTCGAGGCGATTCGTGCTAGTGGGTCATCGATCTAACACAACGTGCTACAAAGGCACGTCTTTATGTTTCAGCATCATTTTGAAGATTGTTCCATGTCACGCTGACCACCACGCCGACCTTCATTATTACTTTCTCTCTTTCATTATTTTTTTTTCTCTTTCCGCCACTCACTTTCTACCGCTTCCCGTCTCGCACGTGTACGTACGCTCAACAGGGAAATAGTGTTTAAAAAATCAGACGAGCCAGTACGTTTCGTAAACATGAACATTTGTCAAGTCCAATTTACGTACTTGGTTAATTACAGGAAACAAAAAAACAAGTTGTCATTACACCAATACAGATCGAGAATTATGCTACTGCTGATAGAATGTCAAGTAAATGAAATATTGAAAAAATCTTATTGAAATAAAATTTTCAACTCGTTATCCCGCTATTTCAAAGCAGATATTTTCGATTGTCTGGGAAAGCATAAATAATATGCATAAATAAACAAAAAAAAGATGTAGTATACGAGCGATGGTCGAGCCGGGCAGATTATTTAGTTGACCAGATTATTCATTGGCGATTATTTCATTGGTCGAATTATCTTGACCTTGTACGCGTATTGTACGGAAATAAAGCTCCCCAAACACGATTCCATGAATAGTACAATGTAGCTACACGTATATGTACATACATATAGGCACTTACGAGTATATATGTATATATAAATGAAATCTCGAGCTCGATCGTGACGTACCGGTGGTAATATGAGGTAGGGAGAAGAAAGGAAGAGGGATGAAATCATACAGATATATATGTGTATGATTTTATCCCTCGTATGCACGTATATATATACGAAAGGGATCGGCGGGGTGAATGGGCGGCACGGAAAGGGGAGTTACCATGACTACAGACCGGTCGATTTTTGAGTCTCCGGAGCTGCCATATAACACTCGGTTGGCACAAGAACCAGGAATAAGAAAAAGTATTAAAAAAAAGAAAAGGTTTTTTCTTCGTTGGGTGTGGGTGATTTGCGAGCATGCCTATCTATAGCCTATCTGAAAGACGCCCCACCCTTCTTTTCGTTCTTTTCCTCGAACGTAACCTTGGGCCAGACCACCCTCCGCGTGACACTCTGTCGCGAGGCAGAGGAATTTTCGTTCGTAGCTAACGAAAAAGTAGTTATAGTAGAGGAGCTGTCAGACGCTATTAGGGAGCCGTCTCCAATGTTGCTGATAGTAAAAGCGACGCTAGCAAACAACGAGCTCGGCGTCGAGTTACGAGAGGCTCGTCTCGAGTGGAAACAGTTGAAAATGATCGGACGAAACTATAGCGGCTCGAGACGAATCGAGATGAAATTGTTTTAGATTCATAATTTTCTAAATTCTCAAAATTTTCAAACTTTTTGAACGCATAACCAAAGATAACCGATAATTTTATATTTGAAAGAGGTGAATTTTTTTAAGTAGGTCAATTCCCCATTAGTCGAATTTCCAAAAATCAACCGACACTTTCGTTCGATTTTCATTTCATTCATAAATAAAAACACAACGACAGCTTCGGAAAAATATCTTGTGTATACGTAAGCCACAGGCCTTGAAAAACGTTTAATCTTCTAAAATACATAGTCGATAAAATTTATGGGAGGAGCCCGAAATGCTCCTATATCGTTGCCTCGCTCAAGTAGTAAAGGTAATCGATACGTCAGGCACATAGAGCTAGGTTGAATAAGCATCGATTTCGAGAGGATGAATAAGTAGTGTTTGCAGACGCGAGCCACGCAACACTCGGCGTAAGTGCACCATCGAACTCATCGAATGCCTAGAATATTCTTAAACCGTAAAATGTATTGCACCTTCTAATCAACTCCCACCCCTCGTACACACGTACACAAATGTCCTACTGGAGCGAGTGTTACTCCAATTTTAGCCACATTCGATCGCAAAATCGCGTATCGAGTAGCTTCGAAATTACGAAATTACGAAGCGAAGTTATCTCAATACCTCGAATCGACGATTGTCAATTTTTTTAATCACTCGCCAGAGAACGTAACGGAAACAAAAGCAAAACTCGAATTTACCGATGAAGAAAATCGATCGAAGTAAATAAGCGTAATGAAGGATTTTCGATTTTTCTTTCCCATCGATGCGAGTTTTAATTCGTTACATTTCGTGCCAGTATATATCGCAACGACGATGTACATGGAGGCGCATAGTCGTGAAAAGCAGAGACAATGAGGGAATTAAGTAGCGAAACCCACGCCATATACGACAATAAAAATTCCACACACAAAGGCTTTCGTTCGGGGCTCGTGAGTTTGATTTACGACGACCACATTCTTGCAATGCACACGCGCATATATCCGTTAATACATATCCATATAGTTGTATTTGTGGTTAAAATAATACAAGTAGCATTTTTAAATGTACGTCTATATTGATATGTATTTTTATACATATTTTTGGTGATGTAATGTATTGTATTGTCCCGTTGTAGCTTAAAAATGATTGCATCACGAATAGCGGGAAGAAGATATACCAATATGAATCAGCATCGATGTTATATATATGTATGTATGTACATATGTATTTACGCGTATACGTTAACGAGCCTCGCTGCCTAATCAATGAAATCCGCTCTACGACACTCTAATCTCGTTATAACTAATCCCCACTCGTTTCACTTCACTATATGTATATAGGATACATAGGGTATATAGCACACAGCACGAACCGTAAGATATTTGTCGTGACCAGGGTCACCGGCTAATACAGGTAGGAAAAAAAATCAAATAAAAATACAGCTCTCGGCGTCCCGAATTGACATTACGGAGAATGAAAAAGCAGCTGTCTTTTGACGCGAAGCTGCTCCTACCCGTTTTTTTTTACCCAGGCCTGCAACTTTTATCAGCCCGACAGATAATCATGAGTAAATGTCGATCGATGTATACCCGCGATATCGAGTCTCTCGGAACTCGATCGAGCCAACGCGGCACGGGAGAGTCATTGTCCTGTGGGAATATTCTAGAAGGTTACAGATCGACATTTTTAAATCATAAAATTTTCCTTTCCCGATATCATTACGCATTTTCGAACAATTAATAAAAAGTCGAAACGAATTTTTGTAAATAAAGTTGAAAAAATTCTGTATTCGAAAGAAACCGAACAAGTGGCAACAGTGATTTCGAGATTGGACTTCGTCACGACGGAAGTAGGACAAAATGGGAGTTTCAATAAAACTGTCAAAAATCGAAACTCGTATTGACGAAATCTCGAATAACGAGGTCGGACGACGAATCGACTCGAAACCTTGAGATATTTTCATATATTTACGTTAACCATGATCGAAGAACCCAAACTTATCTTGTCGATCGCTCGCGTTATCTCGGCTTCGCGAAAGCTTCGTGTTTATATACGTATATATATATATATATATTTAGATACGACGTGGACGCCGAGTCTATCGAAAAACGTTCGTAAATCACAAAGGTCTATCGTCGCGGGAGTCGGCATCAAATAAATTGGTTCGCAAAATTCTTCTGTCCCTCGTATCCGAGAAAACGTCGACGAGGCCAGGGTTGAGATAAATTATCTTCGCAGCGGGACGTCGTGCCGGTCAAACTCTCGCCGTTCAATGAACCATCCGTGTATACATCGATACCTATATTCATATATATATATTCATTTATATATATATATTCATATATATATATATATATATATATATATATATATACACGCGTTCGTATGGGCGCAAGTGACGCAAAAACCCGAATCTCGATTCACGCAATATCGTGACGATATATTTCGGCAAATCGCCGTGATATTACAATTAACAATAATAAGAACCCAATTGAAATTACGATTGCGAGGAAAAATATATAAAAACACAAGAAAACGAAAATAAGTGTGAAAGTATAAACAAATAATAATCACCTCTCCATTATTGTCAGTGGGTGTGCCACTACGAGAAGGAGAAGGGAAGAAATGTACGAGATCTCAGTGCCAACTGCAAGACAGAAAGAGTGGTGTTCGATACGAAAGTAAATATTTGTGCGGGAGAAAGAAATTAGTGTCGTAGTGTGGGTGTGTGTGTGCTTTTTGTTCTCTTTTCCCTGGAAAAAAAGAAGAAAAAAAGGAGAACTCGGCTACGAGAAAGATATATATTTATCTAGAGATATATATATGCGTGTATAATACACAAACAAGAGTGACGGAGGTTAGTCAGTTCGAGGTCGCGCTGCACCCCCAACGTCGTTACTCACCACTGGAAATCGAAAAGTCCTCCTTGTTTCTCTTTTCTCGTCTCTCGAGTCCTCGAGGCAGGACTCGTTCTCACGTCATTCACAGATTATTATCGAAAGTCTCGGGTAACGAAAGGATCGGTCGGCTAATCCTCCTCCTCGATAACGTCGATATACCCCGAGTCTACGGTGGTCCAGGAAGATTCACCCGCAACTTTACTTTTATCTTTCCGTTTGAATATGTCGCGATCGAAGAATCGAACGATCGAACGAAGGAAGCGTAGTCGTGGCACGATTGGATTATTGGGCGAATCGTTGGTACGATTTTCTTTGATTTGATCGAGCGCGATTTTTTGATCCGAGGATCATCGAGAAAAATGTAAGTCCGTTTTGTGAGAGTCCGCTCATGTGGCCACCCCGTGAGAATACGAGGAGTATACTGAATCACGCTTGGGGATGCGACGAGTAACACCTGAAACCCGTAGCGCATGTCCCGTGTCTAGCACGGTCTTGCGCACTTGTCGTGTAAAGCCGTTCACGAGGCGACGAGCGACGACGAGCGATAAAGGCGAGACTATACGCGAGATCAAAATCCCGAGAGACTGATTTATTGTCCACAAAAAGATCAAGCTACCGTAAACTCTATTATAATGCGTATATGGGTGGAGAACTCGGATTCCAACGGAGAGAGAGACAGAGAGATAAGATATTATTTGTGAAATACAATTTTTAAGACATCATTTTCGGTGGCGTAATACCATATGTATAGATTATATAGGTAGTAATAGTATTTCACGTCGAGCCGACGAAGGTCTCCGTGATAATTCGTGAATAAAACACGTATTTTTCGCTACAAAATGACACAGCCACGTTCTTTTCATGTTCTATATTTTTAATTGAAATAGAAATTCATATTTTTTTCTTCTTTTTCTCGTGTATATATATATATATATATATATATATAGTTTTATTTTATTTACCGAATCGCTGCGTACGTATGTATACAATTCAAAAATGGTTGTTTTCTACTCCTTCGTCTCTCTCTCTCTCTCTCTCTCTCTCTCTCTCTCTCACTCTCCATCTCTCGTTATATATATACATACACATTTTGATCTAATGAGAAATTAGTATTTACTTATTGAAGCGACGAGGGAAGAGTGAAACGCTTGAGACGCAATTTCCCATTAATTTCGTAATCAAAGTCTTATTTTGTCCAGCTACACTGTGTTTAATATTCGGTGTATTTTTCAATCGTGTACATCTGTGGATCCGTTACTAATCGACGATAAAACGCTATATACTAATATAGTTAATATATATATCTCATGATCCAAGATATTTAAGCCACTTTCGAGAGATTCGAACGATTGTTCTCAATGTTTACCTACTGTATATACAACATTAT
This sequence comes from Netelia virgata, assembly GCA_951802705.1. Classification (NCBI taxonomy): domain Eukaryota; kingdom Metazoa; phylum Arthropoda; class Insecta; order Hymenoptera; family Ichneumonidae; genus Netelia; species Netelia virgata. Next base: position 25,037,970 of record OX637867.1, read on the forward strand.
CGTATTATTTGTTGGCTCATTGGTACAAGACGAGGAAAAAAAACATTCAAACGCTCTAACCAAGCAATCCTTATTTCCTTCTTTCGCCACTTAACGATCGCAGCTTCCATTTTTTTGCCACACGCCTAGATGGCCTTCAGCAGACTATCTTGTTTTGTCGTTTTTTTTTCTTTTTTTCATCATCGGTGGGTACTACGAAATAGCCTTTTCTGTATGCAAAGATTCGGAGCTCTCTTATAATGCGACAAAATCTCTCATACCGTTGCTTCTCGTCGCTCGTTTAGATTTTTTTTGTTCGTTTCTTGGCTTTTTTTATGACAAAATATTGCTTCATACTTTACAAAGATGCCGGTAAGGCTGCGTTCGCGTATTCGCTCCCGTCGTAAAACGCGCGGTCTTAATATTGTCACCCTCTTCCCGCATTTTGCCAAAAATAAAAGACGAACGTTTTTAACTATACGGTAACGATAAAACTAAAATACTGCTATCTTCCATCGCATTGGACTTTACGCGAGAAGAGCGAAAAGTGTGGCAACAAGGGTATAGTATAAGCATTTGCAATATTGGTAAAATGTATATGATTTATCTCGGTATCATCACAGAAAAGCTATATATACACATATGCCTCTTTACATGTAAGTGTTTATATGGCTGTGTATATGAATGTACCTGCTTGTGTATTCGTGTGTATATATTGCATGGTTTTTTCTTTTCTTATGAAAAAGAAAACGTCTCTTTTTGTTGTTTTTTTAATTTTCTTAACAACACAAAATAACTGATAACAGCGATTCTTCGATAGCTACGAGAAATTGTTTATTGTTTTTTTCTTTCCACGCAACGAAGTCGTCCCGATGTTGGCGCTAACTTTAAATCTGATAGCATAAACGAAAAAAAAATAATGTAACAAAGACGATAATTGTATGATCACAAGACGGAGTAAGATATTCTTTTACTTTTACTTTTTCTTATTGTCTCCTTACTCTTTGACAACCGAGACTCGGCTCGATCGATCATATTTACACGGGAGACACAACTTACGGATAAACACGCATTATCTTTGGATAATTTGTCGCAAAACTATACTTAAGAAATACAGAAAAAAAAGAAAAAAACCATATAGAGACGTAATGTTAACGAGAGGTCTACGATAAGGCGAGATACTCGCCCGCGCGATTGCGCCTGAGCAACGGATCGATACGAGAAATGTGTTTTATCGACGGAGAGCTCGTACGACGAACAATATTTGCTTGAAATAGCAATTAATATCCTGAGATTCGAAATTTCTTGGACGTTGACGAGATTCGAGTGACTCTGCGCACTTCCGCGGAAATTCAATTTTGTCTTCGTCTTACGAGTCACTCGAATCTTCTCAGAACGCAAGATGTTTTCGTCCTAAATTTGTACAATAAACACTATTATTAATTATCGATTAAATGCCTATATCTTAAATTCCTAAATCTCTGGTTCTTTGTTGTTTGATGATTATCGTCCCCTTTCAAGGACGTTCATTTCATATTGTATCTTTAGAAAAAAGAAAAAACGGAAATACGACCGCTTCGGGCGGATCCCTTAAATTGTCATGCAACTGTGTTGTTTTTCGTTTATCGCTTGCTCGTGAAAAAACACGCAAATTTCACACGCAGTTTCTTTTTTGTCTCAATCGATGTCAGACATGCCCGACGATCTCATCGGTTCGAGATAACGAGATAATTGGTCAACTACGATATCGTTATAGTTATTAATATTAATTCGCGTTTGACAATTCCATCGACGTTGTTGTCGTCACCTACTTTGACTCGTTACAAGATCGATATAATTCCAATATCAATTATAATAAATATATATGGTATATCCAATAAACAGCGATCACTGACGCATCCCGATAGATAGAACAGCGAAGCTTTCTGTATTCCGCGAGAGAAATCGCAAATGAAATGACAAAAATTCGCAAATTTCTCGAACAATTATGCTAAAATCGAGTACTCGACAATTCCTCAATGAAGACATTATGTTTGTTAGAAATGCGCATGTGTGTATGTGCGCGGGCGCGCTGGTGGTCTACAAATATAACCACTTTGTTACAATTTCGTCGAATGGGCTAGTTTCGTTTTTCTTCGACTTATCGCAATTGTTGGTGTTCTTTCGTTATCTGCGACATTATCCTCACGAATTTTTGCTCGCGTACATTATTGGCAAATAGTTATATGGTAATACATGGCCGCGCGAACGTTTGGCGAAAACAATTCAGACGCTATTTATTTCGGCGAATTCCTTGGTCGGTGACGACTGTTCCTCCTTCTTCGTTCGTGATTTGCATTTTCTGTAGAATTCCATAACCGGCATTACCATCATCAGAAAGCCGCTGAGGGCGATGAAGAAACCGGCTAGATAGAAAGACAGATCGTACGTCCCTGTGATGTCGTACAGCCATCCTAGAACATAATGAAAAAGGAATATTTTTCAATCGCATCGTCATGATTCAAAGCATAGTTTTGTATATTTGGTTCCGTAGACGTTCTTTTACGTTTTGTCGTTGACGTAACCAATATACGATGTAGGTATCTATCGCGGCGAATATTTGTTTATTCCATTATTACTCAAGTACAGATGTCGCTGAATCGAGACTTGGTACGAGAACGTAAAAGATGAATGGGACGGAGATAGCTCGTGAGCTTCTTCGTACCCATTCACGACATGTAGGTACCACAGGAATGCGATGGAATACACATTGTGGTCTCATAACTGAGCGCCGGTTCGAGAAGTATCCAGTGGGTGGTTAGCTACGCTAATTGATCTTGGTTATCTGCGACCTTTGATACGCGTCATACTATAATATCAGCTACGTATATAGCAGTTAATATTATACGAAGAAGATCAAAACGTGATATTAGAAATTGTGTCAAATAACGTTTTGTTCCATTCCCGTGAAAACTTTTAAAACTGAGACAACATTATTTGCGTTGAAACGTTGATCAACTTTGTGAACTATTTCTCTCGTATATTACGAATATTACCTCGCACCAATAGGCATTAGGAATTTCGTCAACACATCGTTCCATTAGCTCGAAAAGGTTTGAATATTTAAAAAAAGAAACATCAACTTTTCGCTATTCAACGTGAAGATATGAAAAGAATTGTAGACAATTTTCGTCACTTTTGTAACAATGTGGTGTACTAACCAGCGAGAGGAGGGCCCATTAGATTGGCGATTCCCTGCACGAGAAGCAAAAGACCGTAGGCGTTTGTGAATCTTTCCAGCGTTATGACTTCAACGAGTATGATGCTCGTCAGGCTGTAATTTGCTGCTATGAAGAGACCGAAAGCACCGGATACCGTGCAAAGACCCCAGTAGTTCGTTACAACCATTGGTATAAGGCCAGTTACGCCACCACAGAGTATCATACAGACGGCGTAAACGAGCGAGGCGTTTACCCAAGCACGATCACCTGCCCATCCTAGAAAAATCTTGACGACGCAACAAAAAAATGTATCGTCAATTCAATCTGGTAGATTCGTAAATCTATTGGAAACTGATAAATATTTGTATTCTAATGAATTTATTACAACTGTTAAAAAGTATGTGAATTAAAGTAATTATTTATTGGTGATTAATTGAAGAAATAAATTACGTTTCCGCTGACTCTTTCTTTCTCTCTCTCTCTCTCTCTCTCTCTCTCTCATCCCACTCACCTCTCCAGTCATATTCATGATTCCAATAACGGATATGAGTATCGATGCGTCGGTCTCGCTGAATCCCATCTCGATAGCGTTGTCGGTCAGATAGACGTAAGGCACGTCGTACCACGTGTGTAACAGGAAATTACTAATCGAGAAAAGCAAAAATCTCGAATCGGCAAAGTGAGAAAAATCGAGCATATCGACAACGAGATCCCAGAATTCCCATAGTCCGGCGTACCACACGAGCTTGGTTTTAGCGATAGTGGTCATCGAGTTTCTGTAAATATCTGGACAACTCGATGCTCTGAGTCTGTATCTATTGATATTAAGCATCGCTCCTCGATACGTAAGACTGTGCCTGTGGACTCGAATATCTTTGAGATAAGCCGTTGGCAATCTTCGGTGAGCCTCGAGAGTCGCCGATCTCCTCAAGGGACTGTCGGGATTGATTTTCTTCAACCACCAGAGATAAGCGGCGTCCTGATGTTGCCAATTCTTCTCATTGTTCGTCTCCGTCGTTCCCTGAATCTCGACGGCGCGGGCGCCATTCTTATCTTCTTCGACGGTATTTAGTTTTTCATCGACCGGACTGGTGGGGGTCGTGACCCTCGCGACGACTTGACAATTGGCCACAGTCTCGTTCAGTGCTCCGGAATCGCTGAAGCTTCTCGACGAGATCAGTAAGCTCGGATAATTTTGAAGCAAAACATTGTAAACGTTCTTTCTCGTGCTCAGGAGCTCGAGAACCTCCAGTGGAACCTTTTCGCCATTTTTGACGAAAGTCGGCAAAGTAACGAGACTAGAAAATAATTTTTCTCCCTGTTCCTCCTCCTGAGCGCGAAGGCTCTCGATTATCATCGTATTGGCCGAGGCGAAGTTCCTCTTTTGGTCGGGATGCGGCGTCTGAGTCGTTGTATTCGCCGAACTACTCGCCGAGAACGAATCGGCACTGGAGCTCTGAATTCTCGTTCTTTTTCTCTCGCGATTAGCTCGACGCTCGGCCGTTTTGGCCTTGGCCCTTATCGTCGTCCACTCGAGGTCCCTCATGAGACATCCGCATACGGCGAGATTGAAGAAGAGCCCGGCGAGTATGAGGGTCGTACCGCGCCATCCGTATTCGGCGAGCAAATATTGAGTTACCGGGGCGAAGATGAACGTGCCGATGCCACTGCCGCATACCGATAATCCCGTCGCGAACGAACGTTTTTTGTCAAAATAATAAGCTACTATTACGACCGCAGCGACGAAACAGAGGGACAGACCGAAACCCGCCACAACGCCAAAAGTGAATATCAACAGTTCCATGGAACTGGCGAACGAACTTATGACGAAGCCGGCTGTCGCCAAGATACTACCGGCGATGGAGACTCTGCGACAGCCGTATCTGTCGGTTAGAAAACTCGCCACGGGACCGGAGAGCAGTGGCATCGCCATGAAGAGACTACCGATCCAAGCTGTTTTAGATTTTCCCTCCCCGAAATAGTTCAAGAACTCGACGTAAATGACGCCGAAAGAAAAGGTTATCCCGTCGGCTATGAGATTTACCATGAAGGAAGCCGCGACGACGACCCAGCCCCAACCCCCGTCCGGTGGTCGAGCCTCGGAATATCCCAAGCTCGAATTATCCTCGGAACTGCTCGAACTCGAGGTCGATATCGAGGGACTCGGATGAGGCGAGCCCTGTACGTTTGAATTTTCCGACTTCTTCCTCGAATCCTTGTTGAACTGTACATGATGAACGTGTTTGCTCGTACTCTCCCTCGATGATTTGCCGTTTACCAATTTTTCCGTGCTCTTCTCGGTCTCGGAAGAATTTCCGGCGGTCGGTGAAATTTTCAGGTGACCGGACGTTTTCGAGAAGGTCGGATTTTTCTCGGGGTAGATCGGCTTTAGCTTCTGAGGACTCGGTGTATCGGATCTGTAGAGGTTCGCCGATCTTTTTGGGGTTCCTTGTCGCGAGGACTCGCGAACTAGGTCTTCCTTGGCCTCTCGTCTTATACTCCCACCGGTATCCTCCCCCGGCTTTCGATGACTCGTTTCTTCATCGAGGATTCTTTTCTCCTCGTCGATTGTCGCTCCTTCCATGACTTCCTCCGTATTCGGAATCTCGTTATTGGCCCTGAAGAAGCCGTTCTTCTCAAAGCCATAACTCTCGAATCGCGAATCCGACGTCGATTCGTCTTCGTTTGTTCTCGAATGAACGTAATCGAGGTGGATCTTTCCGTCCTCCTCGACGTCTTTGCTCCCTCGTCCCGTTGCGACATCCCGATTTTCTTCAGACTCGTTATTTCCACGTGAGTTTCTAACGTTTTCATTGTTAACGGAAATCTCATCGACGAGCGAGGAAGCTTGTTCGGGTCCATGATGAATCTCTCGACTCGTCTTCGTCCATTTAACTTTGTCCTCGAGTTCGCTGGTTTCTCTCTCCTCGCCGTTGAATTTGGCCCAGCTCGCCATCTTTCGTTACGAAGCCTATTTTTATTATACAATACTCGCCCCCTTTCTTTCTATCTTTCTGTTTCTCTCTCTCTCTCTCTCTCTCTCTCTCTCTCTCTCTCCCTCTGTCCACCACCCACCAAATCCCTCCACCGTCCTCCTTTCTTTGTCTTTCCCTCGAGATGAAAGCCCTCAAGTTTCACACGCGCACGCTAGCCGACGATCGTCCCAAGGTCATACGAGGCACACATTTCCGTTTCAAACGACGCGGACAAACATTTTGTTAATAACCTTTTAATCAAAAAATAGTGGGAATGCAAAAAAGTTATTTTCAACGATTATTTTTACGTTTTGTTGTTGTTTTTTTAACAGCCACGGAACACGTATTTTTGTTGCTTCGCGTGCGTATACGTAAATGTGCACGTGTGTGTGTATGTGTTTGTGTGTGTATATGTGAAACTCAGTATTCTAAAGCAAATCACAGGTTTATTATTGGTTTCGTCCTTGATTTGTACAACGGTAAAACCGGCCACTCGTAAAGCTGCCTCGTGAACTGACGTCGTAGCGGCAAAAGGGACGATGAAGTCGTGCACGTAGCCGAGGCCTTATTCTCGCTGCTGCTACCACCACCATCGCACCTCGTGGACCGCTGCTTCTTTATCTTCGTCCTTGTCGTCCTCGTATAACGCTTCCTCAGGATCGCTCCCGCCTCCACGTAACGATCGTTAACCCAGGCACCCATACGGCGAACGGTACTTCTTCAGATCCTGCGGTTGACACTGTTCGTTTACCAGACAGAAAAATATACCCAAGTTATCGAACCTTCGAATTTTCGTGACCTTTCATTTTTTATAATATTTTCCTTAGAATTATTTTTTTTAAATACTACGATCAAGAAAGAACGCCGATTTCTGTTACATTTTTGTTTACTTAATTTTTGTTAATTTTAGGATTGAATTTTATCTTTATTTTACGAATGTTCTAGAGTTATTGGTAAAGATTTTAATAGAAAATATTATCTTTGAGATTCTCAATGAAGATTCGAAGAGAGTTCGATTTGTATTTTTAAAGATTATCAAATTGATTTGAAAATATGTAACTTCGTAACCATTTTCTCTAGATTTTTGTTAAAGGTCTGTCATCGTTGCAATATCGCGACTGACAATGAGTGTAACTTGGCAATAGCGAGAGAATGAGATCGCCGAGCCGAAGTAAATAACTAAAATCGGCACCGAGTAGTGTACGTTTTCTAAAATAAATATTGATTAAACCCAAAAATCTACGATTCAATTTAGACCTCGAAGCTTCACGAGAAACATTTCTTTTTATTTTTGGTGGCTGAAAAAACGCTGACTTTTAAAAAATCTTGCGATAATGACTCGACGATGATTTAAAAATGAATTGTGACAGGATTCGTGAAAGATGGTTCATTAGTCGTTGAATTATTACCAGACCCAATTTTAAGTAGTTATAAAAGAAAATCAGCCATCACATCGTTATCTACCAGCGGGTGGCTATGGGCGGGTTTTCTATTGATAGCTCTAACTTCGCCAGTGTTAAAAGAAGTAAAATGAATATTTAAAGGCTAAAGTTAAAAGATCGAATGCATTATCCAATGATATTTTTTTAAACGATTATTTTATGTTTACATTAAATAATTCTTAATAATTTTTTTAATATATTAGTTAAATTTCTTAGTTATAAAAATGATGGAAAATGCGACGATATCTTGCTGCTTTCTCGCTAAATTGTCTGTTATGATATAAGAATTTAAAAAAAAGAAACTAACTTCGTCATAAACGTTGCTGATTTGTTCGTCACTCTATCGATGCGACGAGGTACGAACAACGACCGACAGACAGAGAGACGAAGAGGGCTCGCTCTACGTAATCGGTCGAATAGTGGCCGCCTCGAGTTAGTACGCCTCGCGATTATAAATGGACTTCCATTGTGTATGAGTTGCTATCAATTTAAGAATTTAACCGCGATCATATACAACATCATGAGACGCACTACTTCTTCTGCTGCATCTTTCTGCCTCGCTCGCTCTTGTTCTCTCCTTTCTATCTCGTGCTCGCTCTCTCTTTTTCTCTAAAGCTTCCCTGATGGTCTCACTAACTTGATCTGAATTTTTTTTACTGCCACAACTCGTTCTACGCTCTATTGATCTATTTTTTTAGTGAACCGCCATTTAAACTTAATCATTTATTTCATATATATTAAAAATATTATAACCTTGATGCAACTGATTTATAGTGAACAAAAATTGTATTGACTTCTAATTCAATGATAAATATCATACCTAAGTCAAATAAACTGTAAAATCGTTGGAAGTTTCTAGTCTAAAATTTGGAAATAGGTATTTCAGTGTCAACATTTCTGATGTATGCAAAAGAATTATTACAGAATTTTTATGGAAATATAACTTTATCATACGCAATATTAAAAAACATTTTAACTTTAACGATATTTGATATCTCTATCAAATCACGTTTCGAATGTATAATTTCTCACTTTCTCTCTCTCTCTCTCTCTCTCTCTCTCTCTCTCTCTCTCTCTCTCTCTCTCTCTCTCTCTCTCTAAACCCTTTTTTCTCTCCACCTATTGGATTATTACATCGCTCATTTATCAAACTTCGGGTACAATGTAGAATGAAACGAGGGAGTAAGGTTCTATTCAACGCTGTGATATCGATCCGTCGACCTCTTGACCGATGACGTAGTCGAGCGCGTGGAGACACCAACTACAGACTATCTTTATATATACATCAAGACATTCTGTAGTCGTTGGCTGTAGTCGCTGTGTATATATATATAGTCGGTAAATGTACTATTTATGTATCTATGTATATAGATAGTCCACTTAGCGACTTGTGATAAGAGCCGACGGGCAAGGAACAACGACGATTTTTACACGGCATCGAACGTAATTTCGACCGGTCGCTAAAAGTTTTATTTCGATTTTATTACTATTAAAATATTTCGCAACGACATATTGGAGCAGGATCATTCCATGCATTTTTCACCGTCTGCGGTTTGCGACGAGAAATTAGGCCCCAAGGATAAACATATCGTTATTATTAGTTGGAGAAAACTTCAAAAACGGTATTCCGCGATAGTCGCCGTCTCACATCCGCGTGGTAGGTATTATGGCGTCGCTCGGCTCCCCCCCCCCCCCCCCCCCACCTCTCCGCAACTAATCCGACAATCGGTTGCGCACAACTCACCCCGCGCTGATGTCCCTCAATTTCACATCAGTCGGACGTCCATGCTCTATGTCGCACGAAGACACACACACGCGCGCGTGCGCAATATTTATAATTATATAACTTTTGGATTTTTCTCGAACCCATTTTTTATTTTCCGTGTCTATCGTTTGCCCATCTGCACTTATATGCCAGTCAAAAAGTCCAAAAGTGGAGACTTTCTTAGAAGTATACGGAAAACTGATGTAAGGGTAATTGGATGATGCTGAATCGAATGGCGATAATCATTTTGCGCCCAGTTGTCAGGAAATTGTTTCAAAACGGTTTTTGATGTTTAAAAACCATTTAATTTGAAACCTGATAACTTTATCGAAAAATATGTCGAACGAAAGTTATTCGTCACAAAAAAATACATAAAAACGTGTTTCACTTTATCTTCGTATCTTTAAAAATAAAGGAGGAAAAAACGAATAAACATTTATTTGTAAGAGAACGTCGCTCCGCAGTATTAGCACCAATGAAGATGTAAGGGACGCAAAATATCTCTATCTCTCTCGTACTCGTTGGGGTGCGTTGCGCCCGTTACGCATGCGCGCACTCCACTGTAAGTTGTGAAATACAATGAGAGTAAGAGAGATAGAGAGAGCGTCGGTCGGGGACCCTTGCGAGAGTCCCAACGAATTTCGGGTTTTCATATTGTATTGAACGATTCGACGCCACGCAGTTAAAAGGAGGTTCGACATATTCCAGAGTCAGAAAATGCATTTCTTTTTTATCGGAAAGTACAAGTCTTTCTTGATCATTTGGTGTAAACCAAATGAATTTCTGAGCAGTGGAAGTGTGTTAAATAATTTTTTGAAGTTAGCGTTCAAAATAATTTCAAGCATTTTGACAGTCAAACTTCACAAATTTTCCCAAATTACTCTCCTTCTGCAGACAAAATACGTATATATATATAAATATACATGAATATGATTTATGATAAATGAATAAATTACCATATACTGGATAAACAATTTATTAATGAAAACTAAACAAAATATTATTGAATAGGAAAATTAATAACTAACATGCTCCAGAAGCGTAAGAGGGATACTTTTGTCTTCTTATAAACCCTTAACGGGCTTCGATTTACTTGGAAGGCCTTACTTTACCTTCTTTGCTTCAAATTAAGATTTCTCCAAAACTATTGAACCTCTTACGCTTTTGGGCCATTTTAGTTATTAATTTTCTTATTAAATAATGTATTGTTCTTAATTTTGATTAATAAATTATTTATCCAATATTTATGGTCATTTCTTCAATCATCATCATATTCATGTATATATATATATTGATATATGTGTTATAATTATTTCACCCTTTTGAGCCGCTTGGCACTCATATGTACCGCCAGTGTTTTCAAAAACCGCCTCTAAATGGTTAACACAGTTCCACACCCAGAATTTCATGTGGTTTGTACCAAATGATCAAGAAAGACTTGTTATATGTCGAACTCCCTGAATGAAGGTAAAAAGATTCCAAACTCTTTACATGATCTAAATATCGATAGTTACTTCGATCGATACAACACACACCCAGATTCATTGGAAATTCAACCTGTTGCAGAAAATCGTGCCATGCGGGCGATCAGGGTTCGATTCTACCTTGGATAACTTTTTTTCAATTGTTTTAAAAATGATAACAACTTTTAAATAAAGTTAATGACCTAACAATATTATCAATTAAATCATAAATATTTGTTTTTATTTATGAAGTGACTGTTACAGTTAATTAAAGTGACACGGACCTGCTTGTTTTACTAATACCTTTGGCAGATTGCAGTCTTGTCTATTTTTATAAAATCGCGCGAACTGCTCATAAAAATGTATTGTATGCGACAAACGATCATTTGCATTTGAAGTTCGATTGACACAATTACCGCCAACACAATCCATGTTGTGCGAACATGTGAAACGCACATATTACCAAATGCAATTGTGGTTGAATAACGAACTGAATCCAGAGGATTGGGGGTGGAAGCGAACAAGCACGATGGTCATGCCAATTATGAACCCTAAAAGTTCAACGCATGAAAATTTATTAACAGTGGGAAGTTCACAAAAATATTAGGATAGACAAAATTTTTAAAAACGTTTCAGAATTTTATAAAAGGTAAAGCCATCGAGTAATTTTGTCCGGATTTTATAACATTTTTTTCAACAATTCATATTATTATGTATCTTATAAAATTGTGTAATATCCAAACCGTTTGAACAATTTTCTCAAAATTTTATACCAACTTTCCCTTTATTAATGCCCGATTAAAAAAATCATGTTTTCATATTTGCAACAATTAAAGGTACTTTGCTCATGCACTGGGGATTACAGAACAGTTTTTTGCACATGCCGGAAAACTGGGATACCGTGCAATCGACTGTGCAAAAATTGTGGTAGCCAGAGCTGTTCGAATGTTGGCATCGCTACGGCCGAATAAAAATCAGGAGCTGTTGCCCCGGGAAATCGATACGATGACGATGATGATGGTAATGATGATGATGATGATGATGATGATGATGATGATGGTTATGACGATTGTGAGATGTCCTCGAACGAGTTCATCGACTTCGCAGCCGAATTGGACTCCGATGATTCGGAATATAACGAAGAAAATCATTTTGAAGAAATTGATATCGATTTTGGAATCATGTGAAACAATAGACATTTTGTTTTCTATAAAATACTTAACATCACTTTCCTATAAAAAAAATTTACACCGTCTTTACCTTTGTAATGCTATAATAAAAAATGATCAGCACAGATCTCAAGGCAGGAGACTCATAGAATTGTCAAAAAATCAATTTTTATTTTTTGATTTCATAAAATATTAGTATAGCATCTTAAGAATACGCTAGCAAAATTATAAAACTTAATTCAAAGTATTTCTCGTGTTACAACGTGCAAACTCGTCCCTCCTATACCGAGCGTTCGCGCGCCGTCCGAACTTTAAACACGTTTTCCTCAAAACTATGTTTTTCAAATCGGTGGGGCAGATAACTCAAAGTGTTTCATCAATCACGCTAAAATTTTGCACATCTTTTATATATCATTACTTTCTATGTGAACCTACTTGTTTTGAATTTTTTTTTTTAAATAACAATTTTTTCGAGGCGAAACCCATTGTACAATGTAGTAAAAATTGCAAAGTTTTTTTATAAAGTGTCTCAGTCCGCGATTTTTTTTTTCATTTTTTGTAGCTTCACTGACTAATTATAACATTAATAAACAATCAGAAATTTATTTTCGGATGAGTACAACCGTTAAACAACTCGCGCTGTGTTCTTCCCCGAAGACTACACAATAAATCGGACATTTTTCATTAAAAAAAAAAATTCTCGTAGCAGTTTCAAATATAAATAAACAATGTACCAAATTTCAAAACATCGAATAAGTTAATTGTAATAACAAATTCATGAAAATCGATTAAAATTCACGTGTCTATATGAGTCTCCTGCCTTAAAATTTGAAAAAATTATAATATTTAGATAATTTTTTTGAAAATTCTGAAAGGCCGTAAAAGTAGACCACACACATAAAAAAGGCGCCCTTACTGTCTTGTGGCTTTGCGTTAACGAAATATCACCGCATACACGAAACGATAGAAAGAACCTGCCAAGAACTAGTGCGAACGGCATAGCGATGTAATGCGTCTCTCTCTGACAATGATCCGACGTTTTTCCATGCTTACACAATAAATTAAAAAAAAAATTCCTTTGGAAAGTTAGATTAACTCTTACGATATATATGAATTTGAATTTTGTTTGAAACTTCGAAGTTTTCGCCCGAAAATTCAATGGTTATTCGTTTGTTCTACTTTATGTTTAAAGATGCGAAGATAAACGCGGAATACTGTTTTATGTATTTTTCGGTGACGAATAACTCTCGTTTGACATATTTTTCGATAAAGTTATTAGGTCGCAAGTTAAACTGTGTTAAACATTAAAAATCGTTTTTAAACAATTTCCTGACAACTGAGGGCAAAATGATCATCGCCATTCGATTCAGCATCATCCAATTACCCTTAGATCAGTGTTTCGTATACTTCTAAGAAAGTCTCCACTTTTGGACTATTTGACTGGCCTAATAATCCTGTCCTTTCAAATTGAAATGTTTCTACTGGGTTTCTCATCAAACGCAGGAAAAATGAGAGCCTCCCTCCTCTCTCAATGATTCGATACACCCTCTGAGCTCATCACTAAGCGGTCACCGCTCCGAGTAGTAGCAACGCGAAAGGTTGCTTAACCTTGTTGATCTTTAATGCTGCCCGCCGACCGCGTACCTATCGCAGTCGGTTATTTAATTGTACTGTAGATAATGTATCAAACGTTATATTCGTGAATACATTATGATTATGCACAGACAAGGCTCTTCTATCATTCTTCTTCTGATTGACAAGTAATGTCACTTTTTGATGAAATGTACATTTTGCATTACGGCGGTCGTTGCAAAAGATTGATTATAACCTTGACTGTACCACGTACTTAAATTAGGGAGCGAGCAGATACAGCATCGTTAAATCCATTTATTATCAATTTATTCAATGAACTGCTTTGTTTTCGACCGTAGCCGTAAGTAAACTTAAAAAAAGTTTGATAAGGCATTTTGCGAAATAGTATTTGTAATTTTGTAAAGATATGCATGCGAAAAAGTAATGAGGGATGTTCGTCGGAACGCACGAATATCTTATAAGGATTTATCTTTTTATAACATCCTTCGTCTGCCGGTATGTGCAAATCAAATATTGCAAAACGTTATGAAATCCACCCTGAGAAAACACGATTGCTCGTGTAACAGATCGCTATAGATATATTAAAAATAAAATTGACAAAATAAAAAAATTCGTCAACAGTTTTAATAATTTCACGTCGAATACAGTTTATGCTTTGTAATCAAGCCCAATTATTTTATCTCCCCGATTACCTCAATTACCAAAGCTTATTTTCGGTTATACACAAAATAAATATACACGGAAGTAATAAATGCACGATATATTCATAATGTTTATACATATTTTATGGGTATATAGCAGCATATAAGTGAAACGAATACCTGACACGTCCCATCTGCAGCGGAAATAAATGCAAACTTGTTATAGACACGTCAGCTACTATTTTTTTTTTTTCTAAATCGATCGAACTTTTTAAATATCGAATTAACACAAAGCGCATGATATATTTTGTTCCTCGTGAGGTTTGTCGATTGGCTGTTTATAGTAATTATTATAACTCTTATTATCTCCATGAAATTATATTGTGTTGAAATTGGAAATAAAAGTAAGCTCTTAAAAAGATTGAAGATTAGAGACACAAGGAATTCGTAAATCAACGACGTCAGAGCGTTGGAGGCGAGACTCTCCCCTCTCGAACATCTTTCTTTACGCAACACGACTGAACAGACTGGCACGTGGCCATCGATTGCTCAGAATTCTTTGTCGCCGAATTAGCCCTCCCGTTGAATAACGACAGGCGTGAAGAAGCCACGTGAATGTTGTGCGAAGCAGTCGGCCGACTGTTTGAGATTTACGAAAAGGGAAAAGCCAAAATTCAAATTCATCGATGGAAATTTTCGAAAAAGAATGATTATATTTTTTTTATATACGTATAAATGACCATTGGATAGAAAACTTACGAATCACAACGGCGACTCATATTCTCATCCAATTAAATTGAAAGGACGTATATAACTTTTTCGAAAAATGATATTAATCGTTTTAAGTTCATCTAAGTTCAATTTAAACGAAAGTAAAAAATGAATATATACGTAGTTTCTTTCGAGGTTTTGGTCGCGAACTAAAAGGCGTGGACTGAAAGCCGTGGAATATATTTTTGGAATATTTCATTTTTCTAGTCATTTTCTTAAAATAAAATATTCGGAACTTGGCTCGAATATGAGAGAGATAGCGGAGGAACCAAATTTGAAAAATCGCCCGCTTAAATATTTTTTCCTACAATTCCGCCTTGTTTGACGAAAATTCCCTTCCTATCGGTCACGTAATTTCTGAGAATTTTTGAATCTTTTTCTCGGAGTGTTCGCGACGTGTTAAGCTGCCTCTTAACGTGATGTACAACGCTTATATTCTCCGGAACACGTGGTCGATGACAGTTCTCTCCGGCAGCGTTAATATATCGTCACGAGTAAGGAAAGAACGAGATAATGAACCGGCAAAAACATCGACCTCTCATCGCTCCGTATCTACTTTTTCGATGACGACGACGAACTATAACCCCGATTACTACAAATTCGAAATTCGTTCTATATTTTCTCGAAGTAAACTCGAACCGAAAACGTGGATTCTGAACTCGCGTGGGAATTTAAATTTGTCCGAAATCCCCCGTTTTTTAAATATTTTCTCATAAATCTGTAAAATGGAGGCTGGAGCCATAAATCTATTTATTTACTACCGAGGGAGCGAGAAAGTCTTTTATCGACGAAATGGAAGCCAGACACGAAGACGAAGAAGAAAAAATGGGTGAGAATAGGCGCTAAAGTAAACGAAATTGGAGGGCGAAGCACTCCGCTTTACGGCTCGTGACACCGTCTGTGAGAGAGGATGAAAAACTCGTGCCATACGTACGTATACATATACATATATATAGGAACGAGAGGGACGGAGAACGAGAAGTGGATAGAAGGGTCGTAGAAAAGTAGACGTTTGAATGGAGTCTTCTAGACCGACGCTATCGAGACGCTATTTTTTATTCCAGCATGTTTTTGAAAAAAATAAAATAAAAAAAATCCGCCTTTATCGAAACTTTATCAACTTTATCGACCAAAACCATAGAAATTTATGGAGTAAAAAAATTCATAGAAACATGAAAGAAAAAAATAATTAAAGTATTAATTATGAATATTTGGTGATTTGGTTTCTCGCGATATTTAATTTTCGTAGGTAACCGAACCTGCGAAACCCATCGAGAACGTCGATCCTCGTTCGCACATTTCCTCTTTCTCATCTCGGTCATTCTCCGTCGTCGCTCTTCCATCTTCCACCACGACTACCACGAGGCTTTACATACAATATACGGGTATACACGTAGTTTGTATCTATACGTCCATGGTTATCCCGAGTATAAAGGCGCGTGTAATCTCGCGGCACTCTCTTATCGTATCGCAAACAACGAAGAGGGGAATGACATGAAAAAACAGTGGGAAAGAAAAGTAAAGCACGAAGAAAGAAGATAGAAAAGCACGCCGTTGTGCACGCGAGATGGCCAGTTCTCTTCTGGCGCTATTACGGACATGGGATGGAAAAAAGGAGCTAAGCTAGTTGTATAAATAAGGCTCGCCCGATCGAAATATCAAAATATAAATTTCTATTCTATTTCTATGCTGCTATGTATGTTAACAATGATTTTCAACACGATTCAACACCCCGTGAAAAAGTAAAACGAAAACAAACCATTACAAAATTTCGGCTCGCCGCCAGCGTAGTTCCAGTTCCCGAATACCTCGATCCCGATGTGGACGTTCCTTTTCTTTAATCGTTGGAAAATTCACCGTTTTCTTTCTCACAGTTTTTATCACTTGAAATTCCTTCCAATGTTATTCTGCTCTATTATATTTATTTAATCTCGCGGACGTATATTTCCCGTCCGAGAATCTAACTAAAACATGCGACATCGATAGTTCTCTGCTCCAACACGGAAACGCGAGATTTTTATGGAATTTTTATATTTACTACAACATTTTTGTCAATACTGTTGTTTCGACCATTCATTTATTTCACAGTCGCGGTAGCATGATTGACACGAACTGAAACAATGAGTGATGAGAATCGAATGAATCTCGATAAATTTATTCTCGACACCAGCAAATCGTCGTAATTGGCTGTAGCACCACGTTATGTATGTATTATACACACAGAGGCATATATGATTCTGTTTTCCTTTAAATTCCAGTTCGGTTCTTTCAATAGTCTTCCGGCTCTCTGAACGGTCAGCTGGTGTGCTTTTTCACTCTCTGATGCGTGTCACGTGGCAAATACACGCACACACAATATCACTCGCAAATGCCGCCAGTTTCAACTCGATTCAACCAACGAATTATAAATTTAAACGTTTGTCCTTTAACGAACTAAAGTTACATAAAGTCGATTATATTATATCGTACGAGATACGCGACACGAGAGGACTTACGTGCGAGACCAGTCCGAATTTATATTAATACGAATTATTTTATTTTTACTACTATTATTATTATTATTATTTTCACTGTTTTACTTTTTCTTATTTCTGATTACGCCGATTCGCATCCTGTCGGTATACGATTCGACGTCCTGCGAAATCGCTTCGCGACCTGATTATTAGCGGGCGCCACGAACATCGTGCCAACGTAAATTTCTTTTTCTTTTTCTTTTCGCGGGCCGAGCTATTATTCGCGCGTTATCTACGAGCGACGAAGATCAGTCGAATCGAGGCAGTTCGAAGATCCCGTCGCCTCGTTGGCTCTCGGTGCGCTCTACGCGCGCAGACTGAAACTCTACTTGTCGCTCGTGTAATGTGGCCCAGCAGGGTGGATTCTTCGAACTTATCGAGGAGACCCGTCGCTCGCTAGCGATTAGATTCGTCGAATAATGAGACTCTCGTTACTGGAAATGACGAGCACGAGCGAGCGAACGGTAAAGTGTGTGTATATGAGAAGACAGAGAGAGAGAGAGAGAGAGAGAGAGAGAGAGAGAGAGAGAGAGAGAACAACGGACTCTCGAACTTTGAACCAACGACGCAAGAGCCCCCACAAGTCTATCCGGCGATTTTTTCCCTTTTTTATTCAATTAACACTCACCACGGAAAAAATAGATATTCAATTTTCGATCCTTTCTTCTTTCCATAATTTATCACATAAATTGATAATTTTTCACAACGTTTTCCTTTGCAACAACCGAAAATGATTTGTTACGTCAACGTGTGATTCCATCAATACGATATTAAAATGCCAATGATTCGATCGACCGTCGATGCCGATGACACGGGCGGTTACCAACTATATATATATATATATATATATATGAGGTATATTTATATACACATAGGTATGTACATATAATCGACTCTATAATATCGCGAGAGTTGCAAGCGAGGCCGCGAAATACCGCGAGACTCTTGTACGAGAGATGATGTCTTTTGACGGGTGTGCTCGAGAGGATGGCCGAGTTAATACTGATAGCCGGCATCGGTCTCGACAGCCTTTCATATACGAATGCTGGCTTGTGTTCTCTTACACTCTCGACGCCCGCTCGCGGTTTCATACCGCGTGTGTGTTTTCAATATAGTCCGTAAGCGACCATCGGTGTCAGGGAGGGGGAATACTCGAGACGATCATCTGTCCGGCGACTCTTTCAATTCGCTCAATGTATCATGGTGTGAAAATCCTTGCATTATCCGCCTTCAAGTACCTACGGTATCATCCAACGTTTGGAAACGAGCGGAAAAAAAAGATCCAAAACTTCGAGGACTTGCGACAAACGTTCGAAAAAATCAAATACCCGTATTTTTAAAATATGCGGATGTCGACGGAAAATTCAAATGTCGATATCTCAATAGACGCTGAATTCCAAAACCTCACTAGTTTGCTGCTATTTCTGTTAAAATTTCTGGAGGCTTTCTCATATTTGTAGGATGTTTTATTTCCCAAAAAAGATCCGCGATCGTTTCAACTTTCGTAGATTTGCGACTGTCTAGTTACAAATAGACCATATTTAATACTGCGTATGGCTCGAGTCGATCGAAATTGTTCGATCCGGTTTCACGAAAGAGTAAATTTTTCTAAAATTTCAAGTTTTCGGAAATACGAGTTTCACTATCCTTTTCATAAATTTGTACTCATCGAGCGGGGCTATCGAATATAAACGACCACAGAGACAGTAATACTCCTTATTGCCTTTGGCCAAAGGTCTCATATTTTCTAAATGAAAGATCTAGGTTTTGATAAGTTAATACAAAACTTCATTACTTTGACAAAATATTCATCAATGAAAAAAAAAAAACCCCCAAGTTATAAAATAAGGAAACCAATCACTGTAACAAATTTGATGAAAGAATGAAACTGTGAAGCTTCTAAATTCCAGCTCATCCTCGTAATCATCGCATATCCATAATGCAAAGTTCCTTCTATGAAGAAATAAAAAATAAGAAAGCCTTTATACAGGTAGAGGGCCCTATAGAGGTGAGCAAAAATTAATAGAAAGCAACGTGCGAATTTATATTTTTCAATTTTTGCTACATTCGTTCTCGTGAGAAATACAGAAATTTTATTATATTTTCATGAAAAATATTCTCCCTATGGTGGCGATTTTCAATAATCATTGATAAATAGAATTAATTTCTATTATAAAATAAAATTGTTCGATATAGTCATAATAAATCGTCATAATTATTCTCAAATTTCTTCGAATTTCGAGGTGAACTATAATTTATTATTCTTGTGTGACGATGAAGGGTTTGCACGAAAAACGCGATAAAATGACCGTTTGATCTATTTTTTTTTTGGTACACGTGCTTCGACGCACTTAAATCATGATCTCGAGTCTCGAGATCTCGAGGTTAGGTAAACGACAGTCGATCAATCATGCCGAGCATAACCAGGAGAATAGCTTGAGAAAAATATACCAGAGATTTTTTTCAACAAGAATATATAGATAGATAATCGTCGTTTGAGTACAGATTGTCAAGTGTCTCGAGCAAGACGATTATCGAATAAAATATCTCTCGATATACTCGCGAATCAATATGAATTTTTTGACCCGATCAAATCTCACACTCAGTGTTGTTGAATTCAGCCACTCGTTTGCGAACAAGTTAAACTATTCCAATAATATAATGAATTAAGGACTATCATAAATAAAAAAAAAAATGCGAGTCTTTCATTAATGCAAATAGTACAATGACTCTCGTTGTACGTCGAAGTTTTCGATGGAATTGTATACATTTTTTATTCCACAGGCAATTAAAAAACATACGATCATAGTCTTATTTTAAAGAACGTCATCGTTACTATTAACAGCAATCGATCAGACACCTGCACACCATTGTGACTAAAAAATTATGATTGGATGAGATCGAAATAAAAAAAAATGTCAAGTTTTTATACGTTTCAACGTCAAGCGGAAGAGAACGTTCTTCGCATGATTCATGACAAGCAAATAATCATTGGAGACGTTTCGTAAGTGTAGGATTACAACGAGAGAGTCAACTTTGTTGATAATGGAAGATCTCTTGAGTACGGGATTCGCGTCGTTTCAGATAATACTCGAGTAATTTTTGCCAAATTAATGCCCGCGTGCAATGATCTCGAATTTATATTTGCGCGCGACGCGATTGTTTTGTTTCAATGATTACGTTATTAAAAATAATTGCATTCAAACACCCGATATTTTCATTGCCTTATTTTCGATAATTTACGACCGTTCGTGAGTATTAAAAATCTCTATGTATGTTTCGTACACGTGTCATTTTATTTTCAATGCAAGAGTCTTTCTTCGGTTGATTCGTTATCGTTATTCCGTTAACCCGACTTATCTCGACGAATTGAATCACCGTATCGAAAATCTGTCCGTAAAATGAAAGTAAGCGTGCATAGATAAGATTAGCTATTATGAGTTGAAACAAAAAGGAGCGATTTTTCAATTCCACGACGAAAGTCGGTGTTCTTTTACAATGAGTAAAAGAAAATTGACGCAAATCAGAAAACAAATGTAGGTACGTTCCGACGGGCTTATCGCCAGTTACTATCGCATTTTTCATCATGTTATCACGAGGGTAGATTTCCGCAGGAGATTTGGGAGTGCAGATAAGAACGCAAAATATTTAAAAACATTTTTGTTTCACTATCGATCGTTATTGGCGTTATAAATCAAAAGATTGATCTTGCCATAGTGGCTCGATGATATCAATTCCTGGTTCGATTACGTCACGAATAATCCCGCGGCAAGTTTGAGCATTATTACTGGGATTCTTGTTATTATCATTGTCTTTGGCTTATGCTTATTATCAGTACCGTTATTCTGACATTATTGCTAATACCTACTATAACTAGCAATCAAGCGCCTTGCATCTAGCTCGAGGAGTTGCTCACTCGCAGATTCGGTGACACAACGATTTCCAAAAGGAATCGATTCCTTGTGATTTCTACTGCGATTTCCGTAATTTCCGAATCAATAAGATAGCCTGCGATTTCACGTGATTTCTGCTGGTTCCAACGATTTCCAGTGATTCCTGAATTTCAGAAATCTAGTGTAACGTCATCAATATATATATATATATATATTTATTTATTTATCTAACGTTTATATATATAGACGTTGGATAAATGCCTGCTCACTTGGAGAGGGGATGAGGGATTTCCAGCGATTCCGGAAATCACACGATTTCTTTATGATTCGAAATCAGGAATCATTCGATTTCAGCGATTTCCAGCGATTTCTGGCGATTTCTAGCGATTCCTAGCCTGATTTCAGATGAAATGGTTCACTGATTTCTCGAGGGAGCAACCCCTCGATCTGGCTACTGGGATAATTTTGCTTGAATTAATGGAATTTACGAGCTCTATGTATATTTAATCTCGTATCGACACCTGTACATACGGATCTAACATCAAATTATATGAGATGGGCTTTTTTCTAAAAACTTCCACCGTTGTGGCGTGCCTACCGATCAATCCAAGTCGAGAGTATGAAACCGCTCGAAAACATTTTCAATTTGCGTTAAATTTATTTCGGTTGCCCGTTAAGAATATTCGTGTATCTTATTTTTGCCTGAAAACAACGGGGTGAAATTAGTAACTATTGCAAATTCTGCTCGATATTCAAATATGCCCTATCGAAAAGATGCAAGATTATAAAATGTACAACTCTGGTAGGACATAAGTCCCAACAAAATTTAAGCATATTTCTGATGATATATCTAGAAGTTGAAATTTTGTATAAGTCCAATGATTTAAGGATATACAGTTTTCGAAATACGGTACGGGGCAGTGGGAGGAAGGGGTTATTAATCTGACGTGTATTGTCTATTATTAGGTATAGAAACATAAAAACTGAAAAATATTTGATAGTTCCACCGAAAGATAGTCGCTATATACGAATAAATAAATAGTTGAACAATAATAACATTGTGCAAGTTCAGTCAATCGTTCTTTCTTGTGTGAAAGTTGTAAAAAAGTAGTAATCTCTTACGTTTCGTAAAGAAATTATAGCGATTTAGTATTTAACGACCGCTGTAAGTAATTTTTGGATATTTTCTTTCTGTACCTAATATGAAGCACCACGTTTGTCAACATGGTATAGGCCCTCCCCCGCCCCAATCAAAAATTCCCAATGCAAAATATTTTATTTTTCATTAATATCATCATACACAGATATTTTTTAATGTCTTTCGAATTCGAAAAAGTACGTTTTCTTTTGACAAGTAAGGAATGAACTTTCGAAGAAAACGTAAAACAAAAAAGAGGTTGACTTTGAAGCGCGATCAAAAAAATTGTAATGTTACCTTCAATATGTTAATCCTGCCCCGTACGATGACTCTTCCAGCATAGTAACTATTTCATGAAATTCTTTTTCAGCTACCCTCAGTCGCTTTGTTAGTTTTTTAGTCTCTGTACTTCCATTCGGCGCTCTTAAAATTGTCTCTTTATTTTTATATAGCACGTTTTCAAATCGTGACATGCTTGATGTACATTCGGTCCAATAGTTAAATTCATGCCTTGCGTCATCAGCAAAATAATTTTCGCACCATTAAAAATCACTATTCCTGCCATAGATCAAATTATGGGATTCAGTCTGTTACAATCTAAAGATCGTGAAAGACATTTACCGGAGTTAATACCGCCCACGAAATCCTCATTAACATATTGCACGACTCGAGGAATGACACCGAAAGCACTACCCGGTATTCGTTCTCACTTGAGGCGCCGCTATAAATCCATACAAATTTCTGCTGCCGACCGCTAGTCTCCACTCCAAAAGATATTCGAGTCACCTCTTTCAAACGGAATCTATTAACTCCCTTCGAAAGATACCTCCACTATAGGAAGCTTTTTGTGCGTGCTTTTTATTCAGCAACAATGATCCATTTGCAGTCCAGTTAAAATCACTAAGTACTTTCCCGGAATCCCCTTCTTATTAATTAGGTCAACATTTATTATTAAGAAACCAATCACAGGACATATCATCCATCAATGATTAGTATAAAAAGGCCATATTTTAGCCGAGAAGTCAGTTACAATATCGACGAGACCATCAGCAACGCAATTACTTTGGGCAACAGAACCAGCGGAGCTTCCTCGCTCGCCCAACGTATACCATCCGTTAAGTATACATTGTAAACTCACCGAGACTAAACTCGGTGAGTTTAGTCTGACGCCAAGTTTTGGAGAGTTAATGGGCCAAATAAACTTTAGATTCAGATTTAGCGGATCGTATCACATAAAAATCATACTCGATCCACGTCCACAACATTTTTTTCATCTCCATAACTGCAGTTTTTCGCGACTTTTAGCCGTTTTTAGTAGTTTTTGGCGATTTACTCAAAATTTTGAGGGTGTACGAGCTAAACGGACCTCAGATTCGGATTCAGCACGTCGAAATACATGTCGGTAGGTGGATCTGCTCAAATGTACAAACCACTTGTTTTTGTGTCCCGGTGTTATCTTCATTGACGATTATGACACGAAAATTTGTTTATGTTTCATTTATTTATAACGTTTTCGTTACAGTCATTTCACACGGATATTTTTCGAGAAAGAAACATCTACAACGTCGTGACTTACCTTCTCGTCGGAATTCCGTGAGACGGAAATCAATAACCGAGGGAAACTGGTGTTCAATGTCCCACGAGATAAAACTGAGGGGAGATTTACCTCCTTCTCTCCTGTGTCAGAATCACCG
This sequence comes from Netelia virgata, assembly GCA_951802705.1. Taxonomy (NCBI): domain Eukaryota; kingdom Metazoa; phylum Arthropoda; class Insecta; order Hymenoptera; family Ichneumonidae; genus Netelia; species Netelia virgata. The sequence goes on from OX637867.1 coordinate 25,062,206, forward strand.
GAGAGGAATAAACCGAAACTTTCTCCGCAAAAGGACACACGTGCATTAATATACATGTATATTCGCGACGTGAATAGAAGCCTTCATAATTCAATGCAACCAAATATGCTTGTATATATAGATTTATATTCGCACGAACAGTATACCTACATATACATATACATTTTTCGGCTCAAGCGAGGGAACGAATCATGAACAGTGGCACCGTGGTATGTATCTGTTCTATGTTCTGTCTCACACAGTCGGACCAAAGTTTGTCCCCATATAATATGTCTGTGTATATGAACGAGCTTTGCACGATGCACGTCATCAGGGAGGCCGGTCATTAATTAAAAGCTGTTGCTGCTGCTGCCACGGGCATTATTGATGAAATCGAATTCCGATAAAAGGCGACTATATCCATTATAAAAATATTTCGCCCCGGCGACCACCACCGCCACCGCCGCATACAAAAATTGCCGAGTGTTTGGGTTTTTACCTAAACACTCGACAATTTTTAGCCATTTTCACCCCATTAATATGTGTATAAACCACGAGATGCTGATTTCTTTATTGACGGAGTCATCGAGGTTTTTGTCCATTTTTTACTATAGTGTCAACTTTTTTTTACTGCCTTCAAAATGTAAACCTGGGTCATGTTTGTCCGATACGTTTGCTGCCTACTAATCCACACGATAAAAAATTCACAGTTTCTTTGATTCATCTACTAAAACGCTAAAAACAATTGTTTTGTTAATAATAAGTTTTTAACGAACATACAGTTACAGCATTAGTTAAGGAAGCAAGAAAAAAAAAACAAAAAAAGAAAATTGAAGGTGCTCCGTAACAGCAAATTTTTAATTTGAAACTACTTGATTCATTTTGTAAGGTTAAAAATTGGGATTTCCGCGCGATATCAGTCGACATTTTACTAACTTCGGCGTAAAATAACATTATTCGGGAAAAACATGGAAAATATGAAACGTTGAACCAAACATTCCAGAAAATCCACATTTTCATCAAAAAATTATAAGACTAGGCCGTAAACGACCTAAACTAATAAAATTCACCGAGCCCCTCAAAATATCATAATATCGAAAAATGTGGACTTGCACGTACGTACCGATGACTTTTTTAGCAGCTAAAAGAACGGTCAAAAAATAGGCTAACACTGTCGTATCTCAGTGTTAGCCTGTGTCGATTTTGTCTTTAAGGGTTTTGAATTATTCAATTGGCAATAAGAAAATTTTTCGGCGCTTATGTTATTCGTAACGAAAATTTGGAACGAAAAACATTGCCACAATTGTATTTCTGTGATTGGTTGGCTAACATCTCGTATTTCTTCGTGTTCACAATATTATCTGCCAACAAAAATTGCAAAAAAGAGAAATTTATTTAAAGTTCTGTGTATAAAATAAAAATTGGTGGCGAAGTAAGCGAACAAGATTGTCGAGACTAAAGGATGCGTGATTTTATATCAATATTTCTTTTATCATTCATCTCGTTTACGTATGATATACCCGTAAACGGATTCAACAATAGCAATAAGACATGTGTTGGCACAACAGAGTGGTGGCAATAAAACCACGAAGGTCAACACCAACCGCAGCAGCAAGTCCGTGCAGCGTAGAGCGAATCCAACGAGAGTACGCGGCGCAGAATTTCGCGCAGCTTGCTCCCACCGAGCGGTGGCGTGAGCAGTGGTGTGGTCACGTGGTTCCCACAAGAGCTTGCGCGAAGTATCTGCTCATTTGTTTATTCAGATATCGTGTGATCAAGGGGTTAAAGCTAGTCAGCATTTTCCAAAAATGGATTTTTTAACAAATTTTCTAAGAGTACAACATTTCAAAAGTAATCCCTGAAAATTGTAGACAAATCGGGGCATTATTTATGAAGATATCGTACTTTGAAGGCAGCAGCGTCGAGTGGGTAAAAATAGGTAGGTAGAGGTAGCTGCACGCTCGACGCAAACTTTAAACGCGTTTTTCTCGAAAGCACGTTTTCAAGGACGGTGATCGCTGTAACTCTAGGATGGGTTGACCAATCGCTTTGAAATTTTTATCACTTATTCTGTACATAATTTTCTGGTCCAGGAACGAAGGATGTTTATCTGCGGTAAATAGTTTTTATTTTATAGCCGAATATGTGGGTGCAATTAAGGTCGAAAAAAATTGCCTTTGAACATCCGCCGTATCGTCAAAAATCAAAATTTGCATTAACCCTTCGTTCAAAGACCGGATAATAGGATTTACTAATGATCCCCGTTATTTTTTTTTATTTCGGATGATCCAGCGATGAGCGGCAGTGATATCACTGCAAACCCCCTGTTTGATTTCGACCCCTCGCAGACTGGCTTGTACTCACCTATTTATTATTATTTTGTCATGAAAATTGTATTCTGTGTTCTTAACATATATATTATTTATATGGAAAAAGATTGATCAAAAAATAATAAAACCAGTGTTCAAAAAAAATATCTCAACAAAAGCGTTTTTTCGCGCGTTACAAGTAGCTCTAACTCCTTAACCTTTAAAGGACAGGGATTCTCACGTTAAAATCGACCTTTCATTTTACACGAAATTTGTGAATAATATCAATGAATTTTTCACGTGGAGTGCCCGACCAAACTAGTGGTCGATATATCGACCAGTCCCGATCTTAAAAGGTTAAGAAATATTTTTGCAATGATTGTGCGATTGCCTTACATATTATGCAAACTATGCAAGGCTCGATAACGCAGGAATATTAACAGAGAGATATTGTTTATCGATGGTTGGTATCATAATTTTAACCATCGGCTGTGAAAGAACGAATACAGACAAAAGATAAGTCACCATCCTCGTATTGCAAACTCCCGCAATGACACCAGACCCGCAAAGGGTACATTAAAAATGAAAAATAAAGAGAACACCAAGCCCAAGAAGATCGAACGTTTTTGTGAAGCTGATGAAAGAAAGAAAGAAAGAAAGATAGAAAGCAATCACTACTCGATAACATTACAGCTTCGCTACAATTATGATCGCTACCGCTTCGGCGCACATGTCGGACGATGGTAGCATTTAAAAAAATGTACGCTTTATCCAGCCCGAGAATATATGCATAAGTCGATGTAAACACATGTAAGACGATCGAACAAAGATGATAGCTATTTTCAACCGTACGAATAGATATTCCACACATTTATTTATATTATGATTGACACATCTAACCTTTAGGTATTTCAATTCTTACCCTTCACATTTCAATAATACTCTTCAAATTCACCATAATCTTTTTCCTTCGAATCGTCGTATATTATTTTGGTCATCTGCGCAAAATAATGTATTGAAAGTTCCCTTTTTATTGGAATATCTTTTTTCTTTTATGAGCTGCCAGTTATGTAACTTCGCGATAGATTGTATATCGAGAATACAATTCGAGCGCCTTCAGTCCATTTTATGATTTTAGCTGATCGAGGTCGATTAAATATAATCAGTAGAAACCTTCCTCCCCTCGCCCCCTTCCTATTATCCCACTGTTTCTACGAGTAATCGATAGCTCGACATTCCAGGTCGCCTTCGTCCTATACCATTGTCCACACGCGTATAGACGTATGTTTACATTGTACACGCGGGTTTAGAATGGACTTGAAGTCTCGGTAACGTCAGCGAGCAATTTAGCCGTGGCGTTATAGCCCCGTAAGGTAGGTACATAGGGCGAAGCCCGCCCGACCAAACATTGACCTCGTCGATAAAACGTCTTTAGTCCACTTCTTTCCTCTTAATCAAGGTTGATCGTCCTCGGAGTTTTTATCGATCCGTGTCAATCGAGATCGCGATTAATATCACGCCGTATCGTGTGAACAATTATCAATTTAATTGTGGTAGAATATATATCTTTTTTCGATCACAATTTATTATTAGCTTCGCTATTATTAATATTCGTAAAACTTAATCGGGAACGTTAGATTTGTTTAGTATTAAAACAAAATAGTAACTCTATTACATTTTTTCAATGCGATTCCGTATTTTCTTCGCCAAGCTTTATGAAAATATGAAGTAAGAAATCGTAAAGAGATATATTTTTCGTGGAGGAAGGTAATCCAAATTGGGTATACTTGTACAGGGTGGCTCGTTTTAGTTTACCGGTGGAAAAAGTCGAGAAAAACTGATCGTACGAAAACAAGTTTGCCATAGAAGTTTTCTAATTTCGAGGGGGACGAACGATGGATCATACTGAGATTTTGTCATTGCAGGAAAGATCAATACGAGTACAATGAAGAAAAGGAAATGTTTAAAAAAAATAGGGAGTTACGGCACTATTTAAGGCAGGAGATCCATATCGAATTTTCAAAAAATCAATTCTTTTTTTATTTCATAAAATGTTAGTATAACATCTTAAGAATACGTCAGCAATATTATAAAACTTAATTGAAAGTATTTCTTACGTTACAACGTGTAAACGTGTCCCTCCTATACTTAAACGCGTTTTTCTCAAAAGTATGTTTTTCCAAATCAGTGGGGCAAATAACTCAAAAATTTTCTTATCAATCACGCTGAAATTTTACACACATCTTTTCTATACCATTACTTTCTATGTGCACCTACTTGTTTCAAAAACAAAAAGAAATAATAATTTTTTCGAGGCGAAAACCATTGGAAAATGGGGTAAAAATTGCAGTTTTTTTTATAAAGTGTCCCAAGCCACGTTTTGTTTTAGGTTCACAGACAAATTATAATATTAACAATCAGAATTTGTTTTCCGATCAATACAACAAGAGCTAGAAGCCCCGCCAATAAACAACTCGCGCTGCGATCTTTCCAGAGGACTGGACAATAAATCGGCCATTTTTCATTACAAAAAGAAAAATTATTCTCGTACCAGTTAAAAATATAAATAAACAATATGCCAAATTGGAAAACATCGAATAAGTTATTCGTAAAAAAAAAAAATCATGAAAATCGACTCAAATTCACGCCTGTATATGGATCTCTGGCATTAAATGGCACATATCCTTGAACGGCGACGATTTGAAGAATTAACCCTTCGAATGCGAACTTCCGTCAAGAATCTATAATGAACGAATCTGGGTCAATCTGCCCCAAGGCGTTTTTCAAATCGTTGTATCTCGATAAATATGCATTTATTTGTTTTTTTTGTAGAGACGTTTTTTGTAGTACAATATTCATATTTTATGGCCCTAAAGTTATTTTTTGGCGAAAACGAAAATTAAATACGTTTAACGAAGCCTTAAACGTAAGCCTACACTCGGGCCTAGAATGTCCGACGAACATCTGCATTAGCGCTCCTCGAAGTGAGCCACGAAAAAGTCGCAAGGTCGTTAAGACTTAAAAATCTTGTTCCATTGCTGATTGGGTAATGCCGAGGCAGGTAAATCTTCAGTGATACATTTTGGGTTCGAGAGTGGGTGTACGATTAATGTTACACCATCCACCATCCCTCATCGTCGAAGAACGTGGCCCATTTTCATAAATTTAAAGGGCCACAGCTTCATCGATTTTCAAGGTTGAAAGCTATAGATTTCTGTTTAAAAAACTAGTGACGACGTTGACGCGGCCTCACTGCCTCGATAGAAAGAAAATCTCAATAAGACCATCGCCATCTTTCGTACAGCTTTCATAGAAACTTCTGTTTGTACGTCCTCATTTTCTCGACTTACTTTCATCGATAAATTAAAATGGGACACCCTGTATCTGTATGCATATTTTTAGTTCATCGCTCGTGCGAAACAGACACTTACCCTCGGTTATATGAATAGCGTCATGACGGGCGACATACTCGTGAATCAAGTGAAAAATAGTATAGAGCTGTTAAAAAATCAACGCTCGCTCTTCCCCGAGAAAAGAAAATTATATGTTAGGAAGGTGCAGTGGATGCAACGGTTGATCGCTAAGAATCACGTAATCTAGTCAACGAGTTGTCGGAAAACGTCGTTTGCTCGATTGTATTTTTCCTCGCTATAACAAAATCGTGAGAAGGACCGTTTCCTCGGTAAAACTGCGCAGTCTCGCTTCAACGTGTGTGACGTCGTTGATCGAATCACCGGAATATTCCACGTAAATTGTTGTCCGCCTCGAGCTATCGGCTTTCATTTTATAATTCTGTTCATGAAGAATCATTGATTTTTTGTTGTTGTTATCTTTTTTCTAGAGACGAACGCTTCTTACCACGACAAATGTGTCTCGAAAGAGGTACTATCGATAGATCGAACCATTATTTTCTGTTCCTTGCGCGTGGATTAATTAACCGTGAGACGTATGAATTCATAAATCTCGTTTATCAGTTAACATTCATGCGATGGATAGATCGTAGCGACATCTCCGCACACAAACAAAGAAACCTCCCAGTTTCCAGGTAATGCACGGGGAAAACTGTGCATCTTTTTCCTTCGCGCAAAGCAATTGAAATACTCAACACATAGTACAATTCATATAAACTATCACGAGTGTTTCCATCTATAATAGAGGGAAACAGAGAGGAAAAAGTTTCCCAAACCGATATGAATTAACGAGGGAAAAGGCATTGCGTATTTCCATCAGTTCGAGAAACTTCTAACTTTAGAGATCCATTAATCAACCGTTGAATAATCGCTCGTAGAATGTGGTAATTGCAATTATATTTAATTGCGCCAAGCAGAAATCATTGAATTCGCTGAATAAATCTCATTACAAATCTGCTTACAAAACGATCTATAGGTAGACACACAGTTATCCAATAATAGTAGTAGCGATAGAAAAATTTTCAAATTGGAAAACTACAATCGCTGTATTCAAGTTGAGCGATTCTTTCTATCCTATGAGAGGTGCTTATTATATCGGTTGTACCGCTATAGCCTGAAAAAGTACTTGCGTGGTTCGCGCGCGGTGAAAACTAAAATTGCGGGTTTCGAGTCGATCGATCGATTGTTTTTCATCCGATTAGATATGCTTATTATCTGCTTATTATACCGATTGAAAATGTTTTTGTTCTCTGAAAGGAGACAGCAATAGACACGTGGTTGGTGTGCAGTTCCCGCGACAACGTTCGATCCTGCCAATACTCGAAGCGGTGACCACTTAAATATGCGTGGATTGACGTAATAAATGACTGAGCAAGGGGTTGTTTTTTTTCCGGAATCTGATGATTTCTCGGAGGAAGATCTGACTTTAGAATGTCCCTGACGAATGTGAGATAGGTTGTCGAGAAAGGCGTAAATTACAGCGGGGTGATTGGTTACATTGGCAAACGGTGGGTAGAAAAACATCAGAATGTATGTAGGGAATAATATCGAGCATGGGCTGCAAAAAGCTGCAAAAAGCTGCAAAAGGCCTAAGGCAAAAGTCCTAAGGCATGATAGTCTACTAAAACGACGTACTACGATCATTTGGGACGAACGATTATAATTCGCACAACAATGAGTTTCTGTATATTGTGATCATAAGAATAATTCTTTTTCAAATCGGAAGTCGCAAATAAGTTTACAATATTTTTGAACTCAAAGTTTTCATGTTGTAAACGTGCAAACCTGGGTCAATATTGTCCGCGTCGCATTGATTTGTTCGTATTAGTCGGAGAATATCCCGTCGATTTTAACCATTCCGCACCCTAATAAACTTCAAAGCCCCGTATCAAGAGCATGTCGATGCGAAGCGACGCTTTCATGAGTCAGTTTATGCCTGAAGCCATCCTGACAATTAGACCGGAAGAATTCAAATCTCTGACAATCAGAGACGAAAAGTACCTACCCCCGTTTCGATTCTCATCTTTTTACGTTTTTACCATATTTTTACCCGTGAAAAAGGATCGTCAGATACATGGTAATTATGAGCTTACGTTTCACGGGAACATTTTTCGATACTATGAAATTTGAGAGCCGAGATAAATTGTTTGGAGTGTGGAGGTTTTCAAAAGTATTCGAAATAATGATCGAGTGACCCCGAAACGAGCAGCAGCGTGTCGACCGATCGACAACCCTATTTTTCATCGTGCGCAATTAACCACTTGGTTTAAAATAAAAAATTCGCCGTTGCGGTCATCTTTCCCTTCGTGTTTCAATTCCCATTTTTTCTTCTTTTATCCATTTGTTCAGATATTATGAAATCTTATGTACAGCCATGCGCATCGCGCATCGCGTATTCTGTCCTTCATTCATAATATCCTAAAACCTTGATTAAACAAATGATTAAAGAACGCTTTTTTCTAGCTCCATAACAGATGAATCGAAGAAACTGTGTGAACTTGTTCACATTTTTTATAGCGCGATGAGTAAAAAATCTTGTACGCTATATAATGTTTTTACGATCAAGTTCGTTTGTACTTTTCTAAATTTCGAAACTATATATCATATGTATACATAAAGACAAATAAAATCTCGAAACCTTGGCGCTTAATACGACGCATTTTGCACGGCACAAAAAATGGTCGACGTTAAAATAATTTGAACAGTGAAACAACAAGAAAAAGAAACAAACGGATGACGAAGCGGATAGGGAGAGGAGTTTGCGTAAAAAGGCTACGACGAAGGGTCCAGGAGTAGGGAGTTCGATTCAACCCCTTCCGCTTATGGTATCGCGTGCCAGACGACCTTGAAACTCAGGAGCGTGTGCGCGCGCGAAAGCTTCAAGAGGGAGAAAGAGGAGCAGAAGGACGGGTGCTCGCGGTGTATTCAGGGGGTGCGGAGAAGATTTCGAGGTATTCGAGCACCAGCGTGAGCGAAGCGACACAGCGACCGACCGCCTCTGCATTGCGGACATTCGCTTTATCTAAATTATATTTAATTTATCTTTGCAAACCGTCCAACGAATTCCCCTCTTACCGAATATTATTTACTATATATGCACATACATTCCTATCGTTAGAAAAACGATAGATATCGAGCAAGGACGCTATCCTATTTTCTTTGTTTTTTACCCTCAAAAGGGGTTGAGCAAAATAGGTACTATGCGAATTTCACTAGCGTCATCGCGTACAGTTTTACGATCGTTAATTGATATTACGATCAATACTCATCCATGCACACGCGTAATTTGCACGTGACGTAAATGTAATCGAATCACCGATAAAGTTCATACCAGACCTGTTTTCGCGATACAACGTGTATACGATGATATATGCCTATACGCATCGATACGAGCCTAGAATTGTATTATGCGTTAAGAGATCGAAGAAACGGTAGCCATTGGCACTGCACGTTGGAAACCACATTACAGAACTCGAACGTGGGGTACACGTTTTTGTCTATCTCCTTCAAGCTTCCGCCTTTGTGCGCAATACATTCGCGATATTTCATATACGTGCTTCGACATCTCCGACAATTGAGCTTATTGTCTGTTTCTCGATCGATATTCATGAGATAAATGAATTTCAAGATATTCGCAGGTGTCACGTTGTGTTGAACTTGGTATATCGATTTCAAACGAAGGGAAAAGCTCACGGTTTGTTATCATTGCGGACCATTGAATATTATTAATAATAATAATAATAATAATAATAATAATAATAATAATAATAATAATAATAATAATAATAATAATGTGATGATAATAATAGAGGACGAATGAGAGTCACGTAAACAAAAACAAAGAATTGGAAAAGATCAGCTGACATCCATTAGAAACGACGAAGCACTCTCGTCGAAATATCGATCGTCGAAATATCGTAGAGTGGTGCGAGTAAAGAGAAGAAAGAGAAAAAAGAGAAAAAAGAGAAAAAGGAAATATCGTGTTGACGAGTCGCGTTACGAACACCGGTAGTGAATTTCCATCGAGATTCTCGCCCCTCTCGCCGAGATGGTCGCACACACGCGACACGCTACATCTCCTACGTAAGAACACAAAACCTTTGCCAGACGGAGTGAAAAATAATGAATAAAGTAAGACTCACCGGAGGACTCACCGACTCCCACTCAGCGGATGCTAAAAAACTACTACGCACTGCATTTTAAAGTCTTAGGCAATGGACGGTATTCACGGCGATTGATGAGAGAAAATAATCGGACGAAGATCAACGGAGGAAACAACGTGGGATGTCGTTCAACGAATTCACGAAGCACGTTCGCGAGTCGCAGATTTTCGTTCGTTAAACGTGTTTATTGTCGTTAATTGATACGGCACGAACTCGCGCACTGTTACACCGCGATATAAAAAGAACGAGCTTGACGAGATTCGTTCACGTGGGTTCAACCATTTACCGTAAATGGACGATGCGAGAATTGTGCGGAAAAAAAGAAGGGCTTTCGACGGATGAGCGTGAAAAATGCGCGAGGAATGAAACGCGACGATCACGAATAAGCGCCAGCGGTAGAATACACGTACGACGAGTCTTTTGCCTTTTGGCAGTGACCAGCGAGCGCCACAGGGGTGATTTTCTGATCACCGCGCGTGCGCCAGTTCGCAACCCCTCTAGCGCCGGAAAGCTCTCTATTGGTTACCCGTCGGGCCAATCAATTTTTAGCGGCAAGTTTCAAAAGGGTAACTCGCCACATTTTTCATTTTCCGAACTTTTATTATCATATTGCGTAACGATCGCGCGACCGTGGTTTAGCGAATATCGATCTCATCCAACGCAAGATTGAACGAACGATACTTACATAATTCGGCATATTCATGCGCTCGATCGCGCAACTGAGTGACCTAGTTCGTCACGAAACTCACCTCCGAAAAAACTCAAGAACAAAATTAATATTCTCGGTCGAAATGACTATTAGGATGCATAATCCTCGCGGAACGTTGAGAGATTAAATCCGTCGCAATTACTTAAAAATATACTGGCGAATAAAACGCACGTTTACAATGTTATAACCGCATGTGGGAGATTAATTTATACTCGAGCATTTATGCTTATCACTGAGGCCACCGAGTAAATCGTACATGAATCTCTCTCGAACGACAATCCCGTTTCTTATGTTGTAGGACAAAAAACCTCGCGTAACGACTCGTATGAGAACCAAATTATTTATTCAGTTTATACGTAATTTGTCGACTATTCCACCTCGAAACTATTTACAATTGTACAATAAATATCCATCTGTATCATTGAAGTATCTCACCAGTGCTACCGTGTACAATGAGCTTCGAGGAGAGTGAGGTCGAATAGAACGTCGAGGTTCAAATTTCGCACCTCATACGTCGGTCGTTCCATTTTATCCCGCACCATATTATTAGTGTATTCTAGTTAAAAGATTTATTCTGCATCCCGATACATCAACATAGCCATACGTTTCGGCACCAACTCGTACGATTCTCTTGAAATTAAAACTTTATTAATTTTTCCATTATTACTAATTAGCTACAAGTCGATATCCTGATAATGACAACACTAATGCCCTTTCCATCGAGTTGTCGCATCGGCAGACTCTTACCTATCGAGATGCGTCATGATCATCGACATTTACTAGTTTCTCATCATATTAATTTCCTGTCCTGACCATTTGTCCACAGCCTTGAAGAAAGCATACAAAAAACACTAAGGGGGAACCGCGTTAACAAGCGAAATCGTTTCAATATTTCGAATTTAATTCGATCGATTTCATCCCATAAATACTTAATAGTTTTCTTTAACTTTCTTTAAACTTTTTTTTCTTCGACGTCTAATATCATCTTCGGTCTCCAGAATTCCAAATCTCCAAAACTTCCTGCACATTCATGTTCGTTAATTCGGCATTTTCGTTCCGATCTTCGCTGAAAAAAACACATTGCAATATAGGAATATGAAAAATTTATACAATATTGAGAAAAACTTGCGATATAAAGTAATTTAAAAACAAACTTTCCCACGAGTAAAGTTTTGGAAAAGTTAATATTTTTACGGTGGGGTCATTTTTAGCCTTGAAACGGTTTTGTATTTTGTTTCTCCAGAAAAATAGCATTCATTGTATTCAATTGCTTGATAGAAACTGATTAATAAAACGTTTAGCTATTTTTGTATAATTTAATATACATTTCGAAAATTTTAAGTGAATCGATATCAAACAGATTTATCTCGGAAGTTATTTATAATATTAAAGATACAAAAAGTCTTATCCTAACGATAACGGTGGCTTTCAGCGATCGATTTAAACGGAACTAATAGTACGAATGAAAATAGTTTAACATCAAATTTCTCAGAATTCCGTAGAGTTAAAGTACCTAAACTATCCAAATTCTTAAAAAAAATTCTTCGCCTGAACATCTTCAGGATTCTTTTTGCTTCATAACTCTCTATTATTCAGAAGGAAACGAAAGAATCGAGAAGTAATTTTAAGACTCTTCTTAATTCGGTGTAGACGTACGTCACTGCGAAATGTACGATAGACACGAAACCTACTAGGTATTATTAGCTATAACGAAGCAGATCCGACAGCGACAACAGCGCTTCTGTGCTACGTGTTTTATTTCCCTCTCGCTCTTGCGCGACATCAAACTGTCCAATGACTGAATAATAAATAAACTAACAACGCAGTACCATCTCGCTGTATTGTTAATCACCGGAAGAAGTGTATACCAATTTTGTCTGGATATACTGGCAGGCATGTCCATCTAAGGATAATCTATACATCCTCTCTATGTATAGATAACTAATAATGTAGGTGTGCAAAGGTCCACATACATATGTATATGTTTTCCTTGTACCTAGCATGATCTCAGTTCTCAGTCGCGCGAGACCGAACTGCAACTTTGCGCGTTCCGCGTTTTCTTTCTGTATTGACAGTGAAGCAATACAAAAAGATAATACAAAAATGACAGAAAACAATATTTATATATCTCCGCAAGCAATAAAAACGGAAATTTCTGACGAGTCCGAGTACGAAGCGGAGCCCGAGGAATTCGATATTTACAAAAGAAAGTATCAACTCTTGCTGGACAGATGCGAAGTTTTACAGCAGGTTGGCTATATTAGATTATTATTTCCGATCTCTTTTTGGTTATTGTTTAATTCACGTTATCGATCGGAACTTTCAATATCGCAGGATAACGAGAGGCTCGTCTATCGAATTCAGAGGGTCAGAAAGCTTTTAAAGCGCACGAGAAAAGAAAAAAAGTACTGTATTTTAGGTTACGTTTCTCGGCGATATTAGTTTTTAGGTTATATTTTGTCCTAAAGTCGATGACTGTATGATTTCTGCGTATCGTCGATCAGATTTCTCATCGATCGTCTGGATCAACACGGTGATCGATGGCGCGAAGCGCCCATGGGTGTTCTCGAGGAGAACAGTGTCTTTCAGACAACCTTGAAGCCCGAGAAAAGTGCAAAATCGAACGTTCAATGCGCCAAGGATGAGAAACCGAAGAAAGGGACAAAGAGAAAAAGTGGCAAGGCCGATCCCAATGCTCCAAAAAGACCAGCGAATCCGTTTTTTCAGTTTTGTCAAGAGCAGAGGCCCAGGGTAATGGAAAGACTGGCTGGAGAGCCAGAACCCAGTAAACAAGAGCTCACGAGACAACTTGCGACTACCTGGAAATCTCTGACTTCTGAGGATAAAAAAGTTCGTAGTCCGGACATAAATGTTAATTTAAAATGATATCCGATCGTAATGAAACGAATCGTATGATTTTCAGATCTATTACGATATGTACGAGCGTTCCAAGGAAAAATATGTCGCAGAGATGCAAATATACAACAGAAAAGTCGACGATGCTCCTCCGCAGCCTGCTTTAAATGCAACTTAGTAATAAGACAATCCTTTACATACCCAAATGAATAATTTTACTCTCATCTTCGACTTCTACGACAGGAACTCGAAATTCGAGCCGATTAACAAGAATAAGTATTGTGTACGAGATGATAATCTTAGATGAACAAGAATTACTTTATTATTGATGATATTCTTATCGTAGAGTACCAGAAAAACCTTGATTCATGTTGATGTCAATGGTCACGCCTTGAAATTGTCCTTTTCTTTTCTAAGAGATCTCATAGTTTTAATCGGGTCGTTTTCCTCCGCATGATCCATCACGCTCTTCTCGTTGACTCGCATAAACGGATTGGTGAGTTTTTCGTCAGCGATTGTGCTTGGCACTGTCGGTATTTGGCTCAGGCGCTCGTTCTTTGCCCATGCAAGCTTTTCAATAATTGCCTCATTCGCAGGCTCAACGTGCAGTCCATATCTTAGGTTTGCGCACGTATATTCGTGACCGCAGAAGACTTTCTGGAATTATCGATAAATTATTAAGCATTCGAGTGTAGGAAACATATTTTTATTGATAAACAAAATTGAAGGATTTTACGAGAGATCTTCGATTATTACCGTATCACTGGGAAGAGAACCAAGTACATTGTGAAGGGCTTTGTACATCTGTTCGGGAGTTCCTTCGAAAAACCGACCGCAACCACCGATGAAGAGGGTGTCACCTAAAAAAAAACAACTCCCATATAATCGTTTCACTGAGAAACACGAAAATAGAATCGACAAAACGTGTACCGGTAAAGACCGAGGGTGTATCTTTCTCAGGGCCTGTGAGATAATAACATATGTGACTCGTAGTGTGACAAGGAGTCTCCAGACATTCGATCGTCAATTCTCCAATATTAATAACATCCCCATGCTTGACTTTGCAATTGATCGCCTCGATCCTGTCGTCGCCGCCATAAACTTTAAGATCCTTGAATTTCTTGCACATCGCTTCATTGCCACCGGCATGATCCCAGTGATGGTGAGTCGTAAGAATTTTCGTCAGATTTACATTATGCTCGTTTACGACTGAATCAATTACGTTGGGATCAACCGGATCGACAACCGCGGCTTCATTCGTCTTTGGATCAACGATCTGCAAAGAGCCGGGAATCAAAGGAATTCCCAATGTACCAATGAAGTTTCGTGTAATCGAAAAAAATCACAAATATCCCGGTGGTTTAGGTACATTTTAATTTTCAAATTCGTAATTATCATAACGCTTGACAATTTCGCAATCGTAAGTGCAGTATCTCGAAAGAATCAGGCTTCATCATAAGTTTCCAAGATTTACCAACAACAAATTAACATCCGACATATTATACTATTTTTATTCATGCAAACAAAAACATATTCCGATGGGCCGTCGCTTTGTATAAAAATAAATTGACGTACCAGGTACATAAAATTGTCCTGAAGCGCCGCAAGAACGTGAACAGTCGCGTCCTTGGATTTGATCTGCGTCGCCTGGCTATGCATTCCGTAGAGACCGTTGGAACTGATACTTTTAGCTGTAACAATGAATTACACATGCACGGTGGTGATACGAGAAGGAGGTTATCGCGTCGCGATGGATAAGACGAATGTGTACCCCTGAAATATGCACACGTGATTTGTTTCTCAAGCCAGGTCGGACAGGCACGAAGAGCAGCATTAAACATACTGGGATAATTCAATTCCAGTTGAATATGAACTTGATTATTGCGTTTGTTTATCGGAAATGTCGCGATTATTGCGTTGTGCAAGATAACTCAGCGATAAGTACATTCAACGATTGTATATATATATATATATATATATACACACAATTTACTAAGCCACGAAATCTTCCACGAGAAACTGTGCGCTTACTTGCCTGCTAAGTACTGAAGAACAACTACTGCCCGATAAGAGGCACTGACACTCTCTTCACACAACGATCCGTACCGTGAGCGTCTCGACGGGTTCGACGGGGACAAGTATTCGCGAGAGAGACGAAGACACGGTCAGCTGATCGCGAGTCCCGGCGAAAATAATACGACTATGCGGTCTCAACAATTTCCAAAACCTGCGATTTCACCTGTCGCAGGCTATACTGCGTACAATAATTCACGAATTCAATGATTTTATACTTCGATCGTTTCGGAAAACTTATGAAACTAAACACCACGTATGTTAATTTTTTTGTTCGTTTATATTATTATCTAGTCTCTGTAAATAAATGTATCTTGTGGTACTTGTATTTTTGTTTGCTGTTTCCTACCCTTTTAGTATTATTTTTCCGTGCATCAGTGAACGATTGTTCATTTTTATAATCGAATAGATTATCATGTAGCAATGCTTCGAGCATTTTTCAAAAAAACACAAATACTTTTTGAGGTTGGTTTTGCTTCATTTGCAGGTATAAACGTCAATATGTCAAACTCATCGAACACTATTATGATAATCGACGACGATGACGAATATCACGGTACGTACTTTTAGTCTATGAAAATCCAAAATTATTGCACGGTGATCCTCGATCATTTTATATCATTTTGAAATGATAATTCTTTGGTGTGGAAGAAGAATGAAATCGTAGCATGCAGTTCCGCATTTTCATGATTTTGAAAAACTTTATTTTGTTCTATAATTCGAATATGCTTATAAACTTGGACCTGTTGTGACGAACTCTTGGCTTTTAACATAATTGCAAACCTTGTTGAAAAAACACAATGAAGCTTCTTGATGTTAATGATTTCTGAACGTTCTCTTCTCAGCCCCCAATATTTCCACCAGGTGGAATCTATCTGTGATAGTTTTTTTGTGTAGATCAACAAATTTTTTAAAATAAAATATGTCCTGTCAGTTATTCTTGCAACCAACGTTTGACTCCGTTCTGTGCACGATGATGTCCATGTCGAGGAACTTTTCGCTCGATCGATAGAAAAATTTATATCTTAGTGCAACAACTGAGTTTATTCACATGACAATGAAAATAGCATATATACTCTAGTAAAGTACAATGATTCCTTGATGCATGTGCCAAATGTTAGCTCGATCGATCAATCGGTTCTCGAATTAAGATGAATCCATACTTTGGCACCATCCATCCATAGTCCGACATGAAACTCTTAAAAAAATCGTATCTGCCATGACATAGGTTCCTGTGCAAAGCAAAGGCGTGATAGCTCAAAAGTAATAATAGAAATTCGTTTTTCAGCAACGGAGGAGGACGAAATAAATGCGATCGATTTCGAGTTACAACAGATCGAACGAGATCTGCAAAATCTGGAGGATCGTAAAAACGTTCTCACGCAACGAAAGCAGAAGCTTCGGGACAACGCACTTCTGAAAAAGAGTCTCTCCTTGTCTCGCAAAAATTGGGACGCGTCCGATTTTCGTTGGTCAAAAACTCTCAAGAAAACCCTCAATGACGTATTCAAGATCAAGGATTTTCGGGAATTGCAATTATCCACTATGAACGCCACGATGTCGGGCGAGGACGTAATTCTTGTAATGCCAACCGGTGGAGGAAAATCTCTATGCTACCAATTACCCGCAGTGATCGGAACAGGAGTCACGGTAGTCGTTTCTCCTCTCGTTGCACTGATGGAAGATCAACTTTACGGTCTGCATCGAAATAATGTAGACGCTTTGATGCTGAGCTCGAAAGCGGACAAGGAAGACGTTAAACGTGTGATGAATAGTCTGATCGACAAAAATTCAACCCTTAAATTGGTGTACGTGACGCCCGAGTATATGGCAAAGTCTAATCGTTTTATGGGAAAACTACAAAAAGCTTACGAGATGAAGAGACTGGACAGATTCGCGATAGACGAAGTTCACTGTTGCAGCCAATGGGGACACGATTTTCGTCCGGATTACAAATTTCTTGGTATCCTTAAGTCCATGTTTCAAGGGATTCCTATACTCGGCCTCACTGCCACTGCACCCGCAAAGATAATCATCGATGTACAGAAAATGCTAGATATTCAAGGATGCCTCGTACTTCGCGCTTCGTTCAACAGACCAAATTTATTTTACGAAGTACGACGGAAACCCGCGGACACGGCCGCTTGTCTCTCAATGATCGAAAACTTATTGAAGACAAGATTCGCGGGAAAATCTGGTATAATTTACACCACCACGATCAAAGAGGCCGAACAATTGACTTCTGATCTTCGTGACAAGGGTTTGAAATTGGGCTGTTATCACGCGATTCTCGAGGCCAACGTTAGATCGAAAGTTTATAAGAAATGGATAAATGGCGAATATCAAGCGATAGTGGCGACAATAGCATTTGGTCTGGGAATCGACAAACCGGACGTGAGTTTCGTCCTTCATCATTGCGTCTCAAAATCTATGGAGAATTTTTATCAAGAGAGTGGACGCGCTGGTCGAGACGGAAGAAAAGCTGCCTGCATTATCCTCTACAGATTGCCGGATATATGTCGCCTCAGCACAATGGTTTTCCAAGACAAAGTCGGTCTTCAAAATCTTCACAAAGTTTTGGAATACTGTTTGAATCCAACAGCATGCCGTAGAAGTTTAATAGCCACGCATTTTGAGGAAAAATGGAGTTCGAGCGATTGCGCCGAGATGTGCGATCACTGTAGACGACCTAAGAAAACAAAGACCGTCGACGTTGGTCCCTACTGTCGACAATTATATCAGATAATGACGAAAGCCGTTCAAAGCGAGACGAGACTGACACCACTTAAACTACTAGAAGCTTGGTATTCTAAAGGTGTAGCGGCATTGAGGGTTTCTTCGATTCCGGTACCGAAATTTTCAAGGGAAATCGGCGAGTCGATAGTTGGCCACCTGCTCGTTAATGGATATCTTCAAGAGGATTTCCACTTTGCCCCGTACTCGACGATAATCTATCTGAAACGAGGACCCAAAGCCGGGCTAGCGCTCGAAAACAGCCACGCGATATCGTTCGACTGTGACGAGAGTATCAAGTTTTAATAAATAGCGCTTGAAAACGAATATCGATTGTACAACAGTATTATAACTTATTGCGAATAAACATCTTTTCGAAATTGCTTGTCTGTTTTTCCGACTTGATAAAAGTGATTCGATTCACCGGCATCAGAAGCCTTCGGGACTACCATTTTTGTTTCTCTCTCACCAATTACTTTTTAGTGATATGACGCCACCGCTAGAGGAGCTGATAATGCTGACCGCCGTGCGCGATCCTGATGACGATCACGTAAGGTAACTGAAATGGCAAAAAGTGACAAATGTGCCCTGAATAAACCCTTCTGTTTTTCAGTTTAACGTATAAATCATAACCTTGCATAACCTTCTATACGGATGTATGAGATGTACAGAAAAGCTTTGCACAACCAGTTCCAGCTGCGAACATCCGAAACTACTCCGAACCAACTGTAGATCGCAAACGTTTAAGAAACGTGAATCATTCGAACTGTTTGAACAATAAGCACGTAAATAAAATTATTTGACGATAACGACAGAACAGAACAGAGTAACTAGCTACCTCTGACAACGTTACGCGTTGAAATAAAGAAGAAAGAATGATTGAAGAAGACAGAAAGAAATAGGAAGGGGTGAGGATCAATAAAAAGAAAAAGAGGACAACGCGGACTGTTGTGTGTGCGCCAAAAAGTGTGCAAGCGGTAAGGGAGGACGTACTCTGTTCGGATAGTAGGGCAACACGTACGGAACCCTCGGAATCAGATAGAAATATTGATCCTGGATGGCGTTTGTGTCAACTGTGTATGTATGCGGTGGCTCTATTCGTTGGTCGCGTAGTCCGTCGTCAACCCGCGCAGCAGGCGAAGGTACGTCAGTACGTTCACGACCGTTGTGCCTACGAAAAGTGACTTTCGACGACGTACACAAAAATCTTTTTTGCTCAAAAAGTCGACGCAAATAGGAGAGAAAAATTAAATGCCTACGCAAAATCTCCCTTATAATTCGTCGTACTTATAATTCCCTGGTAATAATTTCGTCTTCTAGCAACAATAATATATAACGAAAATGCGACTAATAATTATCATCGAGGCGAGACAGAGGCTCGAGGATGACCCGAGATCCCGTTGAATCGTCGCACGAGCCATCGAAAGTGAAACATCCGAAAGAGAAACATATCGGACCATAGTGACGTGCGCGCCGCAATGGGACGTATTCCGTATTTCCCTTCTCGCGAAGACGAGATATTAAAATTAAAGTCAGTATTATAGTTACGCTCAAGACGGATTGTGGTCGAAGATTTTTTAGGGACGACTAGTCAGATAACATTTATGAACCGGAAATGCGATCCGGTGCTTCTTCAAGGTACTTCCGGTTGTGGTTGAAAGAAACGTGCCTCGATGTTGTCACACGATTCAACTATAGCGATAAACTCTGACAGTGAGAAACGTGCAAAAGGTTTCCGTAGATGTCGCCAGCGCCTCGAGCTTTCGTATAGAGCGTCTGCGTCGCCTATGCATACGTAACGAGGTTCATTAGAGGTGATAACGTGTTCGCTGCTGTAACATATGCTACTGTACAATCATACAGCTATACGAAATGATAATGGACAAATACGTGCAGCGTGGAGAAATTATCTGGTGTCGCACCTCCAGCGAAAATATATAATAGCGCATAACAAAGAAATTTTGTAAACATTTGGTTCAGCAATTTTTTTTACCTTTTTTCCGATAAATTCCAAACGCGAAGAAATGTTTAAAGCAGTTTCGAGGCCGAACAATTTACGATGGAAAATTGACAAGAGTCCATCGACGATACGACAAATATTTGAATGAGGAAGTTGGATTAATTATCGTCCAAGAATACGTCGTGTTTTCGTGTTTTCAAGAGAGAGAGAGAGAAGAAAAGCCTCAAACATGCCACTTCCGAGTATCCTAAAGAAAGCGAGTATCTACATCCTCGGCGACGGCAGTCAGGACAATCGTCGCTCCATGTATCAGGACGGCGAGGCACTTTTTTGCAAAAACAACGTATGCGTGCACCCGCCGACGTTGCTGCGGCAACACTGCGACGTAGTTCATCATCCTGGGTATATGACGCTTACGTGCAAAGTCGACAAAAACACGAACGTTCCTACGCTCCATCTTAGCTGGATCCCAAATAGCACCCTGAGAAAACATCCGACGACCCTCGAGAATCTCACACCGAAGAAACAAGCCGCGACGAAACCGCATGCAAAAATACCTGAGGAGACGAATGGGGCAAAGTACGACAACGACGAAGAGCGCGTCGATGTGTGTTTGGAGGTTAAGGAACCGATTAATTGTAGCGATTGCGAGAGGGTGTGCTCGGGCGGCACGAGAGAATCGAGACGCAACAGTGGCGCCAATGCGTCGTTCTCGGATAAGGACGAGTCGGAGTTTCCTGTCAAACCGGAAGTAGCGATAAATTCGAACGTATCGGAGCTAGAAAAATCGGGAGAAAGAGTGGGTAACGGTCAAACGAGCGCGGATAATTGCGACAACGAAGCGAGTGTCTCGAATCAGGATAGAATGAGATGTAGGAGGATAAATCGCTTGCGCTCGGATTCTCTCGATTCAAGAGTCTTCGAGAACGGAAGTTCCGAACATCGACCCGAAAATGGAGATATGAAAAATTCGCTACGCGATGATGGCAGCGTCAAGAGTCGAAGTATGTCGTTGACCTCGACTTGCAGCCTTTCCGTTGGGGGTTCAACGGATGGTAATAGCTGTAAATAATTTGTCTTTTTGCCAATTTCGTAAATTTCTCAATCGAATATTCCGTTCGCGTTTTGCACTTATCCAAGTAATTATAACTTTTCTGATAATGTATTATAGTATACATATTAATTTTTTTTATTTTCGAACACGTATAATCAAGTCACGAGTACAATTGCTTTAAAAAACTATTAAAAAAGGCGTAAACTATGCTTTTTTTTTGCTTAGCCGAGGAATTTCCCACGTGGATGAGATCTCCGGAGTTGTTAGCTCTTCAGCATAATCTTACATTTCCGGAGAGCGCAACAGCCTCGCCGGTGACATTGAGACGTGCTCATCGATGTCGACGATTTTCCGTCGATCTCAGCCAAATGAGATCATTGCGATTGTTCTTCGCCGATCCGGCCTGCACGAGTGGACAATTGGTCGTTGCGAGTCGCGAGAGTCAATACAAAATTCTTCACTTTCATCATGGTGGTTTGGACAGACTCGCTGCAACGCTTCACCAATGGCATCAGATTTTATATCCGAGACAGGACGCCGATCATGAAGAGATTTTACCTTACCGGTTAGGCATCAAACCCCATTTTTATATTACATTCATTACAATCGGTGACCGTAACACTTTCCGAATATCAATTTTCCAGCTTTCTCTCAGTGTCAGTCATGTTGCGTCCGTTATTTTGACCTTAAGTTTTTAAACGTTGACCTCTACAAAATTCAGCTACCAATGTCTTCCGAATTCGGCATTTTGAATAAAGAATTTCTGACCTTGAATTCCAAATCAGTCACTTTGACAGAGTCCAGGTGACAATTTTCTTTCAACGTCAAACATTCTTCATTTTTCAAAATGTTCTCTTTATAATGCTCCAATTTAATAATAACATTACTATTTCACTCGTAAAATATATGAACGTAAAATATATGTACTTATAATCATAATAACAATAATTCGATTACATTTTAATGCTTTATGTGCTTACTTTTATTAGGCACTTTATGGTCTGCAGACCGGAAGTTAGCCGAGACGAACTTCATCCGGAAGAGGGTCAAGTACCGATGATAACGTCTCTAGCTTGGAAAGATCTGTTGAACGAACGGGGTCAAGTTGAGGATGATCTTGCTCTGCGAAAAGGCATATTTTTCGGTGGATTAGAGCCAGCATTGAGAAAGATCGTGTGGCCTTTCCTCCTTCACTGTTACTCGTATCAGAGCACGTACGACGATCGCGAGCAAATCGACGCGATAAGAAGGCAGGAGTACGACGAGATCGAGAGACGGAGATGCGGTATGAATCCTGAAGAGGCCGAGCGTTTTTGGCGCAACGTCGTTTGTATCGTTGAGAAAGATGTCGTTCGTACGGACCGCGGGAATCCGTACTACGCAGGAGAGGATAATCCCAATATCGAAATAATGAAGTAATATCTCAAAAAATTAGATTAAATTTCGTGAAAAAAGAAAAGTAACGCTGAAATGTATAAAAATGTCGATTGCATTTTTTATTTTACTTGTTAAAAAGGAATATTCTGCTCAACTATGCCGTGTACAATTGTCGACTCGGCTATACTCAGGGAATGTCCGATCTTCTCGCGCCGCTTTTGGCCGAATTGAACTCCGAGATCGATGCCTTTTGGTGTTTTGCCGGACTCATGCAGAGATCTGTGGCCGTTTGCACTCCTACGGACACCGATATGGATCGTAACTTGTGTTATCTTCGAGAATTAATAAGAGTCATGGTACCGGATTTTTATTCGCATCTTGAGAAACACGCTGATGCACTCGAATTATTGTTTTGTCATCGTTGGATACTACTGTGAGTATTTGAAAAATAACAGTTGCCTTATTCAGCTGCGCTATTTATAAAGCCTCGAAATTATTATTTTAAAAATTTGAAATCGACAACCTCGACAGTCGCTTCACATTCAAATCGGATCATATTAATTTTTTTTTAATTGAGCCGATCGTATTAAAGTTGCCATTTTATTAGGATTATTTGATTATTAATATTTTTGTTACGCGGTACTTTGAATCAAGTACACTATAAGCTTGAAAAGTCCTGCGAAAAGCATTTCGAAGGTTTGATATTTGTTGATTCGATGCTTTTATCCACAGCTGTCTGAAGCGAGAATTTCCAACGGAAGTCGCTCTGGTAATGTGGGAAGCATGCTGGGTCAATTATCTCACGGATTACTTTCACCTATTTCTCTGTCTCGCAATAATGTGCGTGTACGCCGACGACGTTATTGCTCAAGATCTCCGGACGGACGAGATGCTGTTGCATTTTAGTTCACTCGCGATGTACATGGACGGAAACGTGATAATACGAAAAGCGCGTGGTTTGCTCTATCACTTTCGGCTTTTGGATCGTTTGCCGTGCACTCTTGCCGGTCTTTGTCGTCAGTGCGGTCCCGGTATGTGGGACAGTAGCCACGATCCCGTTATCGAGTGCATCGGTCACGACGACTCTCATTGTCCTTACACCGAGAATTACGAATTTTCCAAGTATTGAAGAACTTTCGTATGATAAAACTAAAGAATGGGATTGACGACGAAAAAATTCATGTCGCACAATGAAACAAAAAGTCATAGTAGGATCGTTTACCTATTAAAAGTCATCGAAGACATATCGCGCTAGCCGATTTTATACCTCGCTAGTAGCATGATCGGTCACTAAACGTAAAACTGAAATACGAAGAAGAAAAAAAGAAAAGAAAACGAATACCACAGTAGTTCATGAATTGAAAGTCGATGCGATCCGAAAAATAAGTACAAGATAAGACTGAAGCCCTCGGAGAAAGATGAGCGACCAATGATAGCGAGCAACGAGACACGTAAGCTCGACTTGGGATACGAAAAATGGTCAAAGTTCCAAAGAATTTCATTCATCGTGGGAAATTAAAAAAAAAACGATAATTTCACAGATTATCAAAGCTTGCGGGAGATTCGAGCGCGACACAAAGTGCCAATACTGGTTCGGCACAGAGTTTTCACCAATCACCAGGACCTATTAAGATATAATTTTAAATAAATAAATAATAGTAATAATGATACTATTAATATTGCATGTGGGGAGATTGAAGAGAAATCAAACTCATCTGAGAATCAATATCTCGCGAAAAGAAACGCTATCGATCAATCGATCAATTGTTTCGAATCGCTTGGTCAATTATTAACGGCGTTTTGCAAAAAAAAACTGCAGCATAACAGAAAAACAAGTAATTCTGAAGGCTGGGAAAGATAAAGAAATTGATTTTGTTTCCAATATCTTCGCACGTGCCTGCCATTATCACAAAATTGGATGCGAACGGCACGCGGTTTCTCACTTTGAAATATCATACGAAATTTCCTCTCACAATCAATTACATGGTACTATAGTCAATTGAATTTTATTTTGAACTAACGAGAAATAAACTTATTCTAGATTTCACTCGCTTCGTTTTCGCATAGATGTTACATATTTTATTTTTCCACATACCAGTTGATGTTTCTTTCGTTTTTATTTTGCGTGAACATAATGCAAATTCAACGCGTACAATTCGCAAAGATATCAAAAGTGAAATGTGGTAACTTTTTGTTTGCTATGAAAGAAGGGATAAGGAAGGATGTGATAAAAGAGAAGCGATGGAAAGAGAAACGAAAAAATGAACCGACCGGCGCTTTTACTGTGCTACCTTGAGTTGTTGAAGTCTTGAAGAGAAATCTATTCGTGTTAGGATCTTTCACGCCTCGAGTCTATCAGTCTAACGATAAGAGTAAATTAAAATTATATAAGAGTATATATGTAGATGAAACGAAACAAAAAAATATATATATACATAATAGATATGAAAATAAAAAAAAAATATATGATCAAATCGGTTCGAACGAATTTTCTCTGAAAAATATACATTTTATTATAATTCTCTGACGTTATACGTAAGATAGGTATACACATATTTATATATACACATATTTTCGATATTCTTGTACATTTTATACATCACACAAGCACACATAATATAATCCTATCGCTTATGCGTTCGTTCTCCTCTTATTTCTGGCGCTTTCAGCGGTATTGACTTTAAAGGACCATTCGGAGATGCAAAAGATGTCCGAAGACTCGATCGCGTCTTACATGTACGTTAGTCGAACGTAGAACCGAAAAATAATTTACCTCGATCTCGGAACAGAGATTCAATATTAGATACTAGTTTCATGTAGTAGTTGTATAGATAAAGTGAAATTACCTTTACATTTGTCCGAAATTTTCGGCTTTTACTCCTGAACACGGAAAAAGGTGTATTGTCGTTTATCGCAATTCGATTTCGTTAACATTCACAATTTTTCTTACATTTGTGTGTCGATCGAAATACCGAATCGATTCGAATCGCTCAATTAGAAAATTATTCTTGCAACAGGACGCATAATTACAGTATAGTTTTTTTAGTATATTGTCGATCACGAGATTCTGATTCTGTTGGTGGAAGGAAGGAACTAGAAATCTTTCTTATAGCAAATGGAAACTTTGCTTGGTGGGGAAATTAGTGATCACGTTTTGGTCTTCTACCGGGATTATTGAATCTTCAGTCTTTTCTCACCATTATTAATTAATCCAAAGATCGTGTCAAATGGAATGAGGCCATAGATGCACCTCGATCAGATTTACAGACACCAGAAACATGCAAGCAATCGCCCAAACGACCACGAATACTATCCAGCATTTTCCAGCAAACGGAGACGCGAATTTATTTGTCACACCTAGCCCGATGACACGATCGGTTTTTTTTCGCGCGTAATAAACGAGAAAAGTTGGTATCAAATATTGAATACCAGCTCCCGCGTAAGATCCAGTTATACCGACGAGGATTGACAAATCTGTCGTTATCATAGCAATGACATAGGGCGGAAATATCGCCAGAACCGGAAATATGAGTTTACGCAGGAAAATGTTGTAAGTTGCATCTTTATCGAGAAACAAGGCTTGCAAATTGTTTCGCAGAGTTATCGCGATGATTGGAAAACTTGTCGACAGAGTGAATACCGGAAACAAAGCCAAAAAATATTCCGAGAGTATCATGAACCAATTTGTACTATTGGAACAGTCGCCCGAACCACGTGGCCCAAAATCAAGCGTATAAAGATCGTGCAAGTGTTGGAAAGCAAATGCTCCGGTCAATGCGAGTAGGAGATAGAAACTTGCTATGAGAATATAGTCGAGCGAGAGTGAACGATTCAGGGTTCCTTTGTTGGCTATCGGAGCCACGAGAGCCGGAAGTGAATGGTGACACATGAAAGAGTAGACGCACGTACCGAATAACGCGGGTATTCCTATTAAACAGAAATTAAAGTAAAATTACAAAATCCTACTGAATTTGAATAACCGAGAAGCGATTTCGTGCAACTAGGAAATCGACTTATTGACAAAAACAATCCAATTGACTTACCGAGCACATTCCCGACCGGAGGCGAACCTTGAGGGCCCTCAACGAGAAGAATTCTTGTAGCGCACACGATCATTATCGAGAATGCGAGCCAGCGCATCAGGGATGTCAAGAGTTGGAGATACTTTGTCTTTTGGATGTCGAAAAAGACAAAGGGACCGAGAGTAAGGACGAAAATTGTCTATAAAAACAAGAATGATTTAGAAAATATTGGGCAAATTAAACATTACGAATGAATAAATAAGTTCCTGACAAATTATGTTAATTTTCTTTAAGCTCGGTAACAAGAAATTTGGTTTAAGGATTAAATTATCCACGAAATGTTGATTGAGCTCACTCGATTTATATTTTTCACATTGAGCAGATGACAAATCCGATAAAAAGGAGCTGGAGTGATTATCTTTTTATTAACACGATTTGCATAAGCTCTCGATACTTTTCAAATAATTCCATTGATCTTTATCACTGCTTTATCATTTATAGAAATATTTAGCAAATGTGATGTTTTATTTTATTTACGAGAAATATCCTGTATGCCTCGAGACGATTGAGTTCCAAGCCTTCCCAGCAAACTTCGGTATCTGGTATTGTGTCGTTGCATGTGAGATTAGGTGATTGATAGGTGCAAGCAACATCGGCTAGAGATTTTGCTACAGCGGCTCCATAGATGCTCAAATCACCATAGAGGTAAACAGAAAGACAAACATAGAAGAGAGTAATCCCAGTTTTGTCAAAAAATATCGAGGCCATTTCACCCATCTCGATCTTATCATGTATCACATAGTATCTGTAGGTCGTGTCTGCTCTCTCCGGACTCCCGGAAACCTGAGGAACTAACGGAGTATCCTCAGAGTCAGAATTCGAGGGTCCTGATTCACCCGAGGCCTGTAAAATCTTTCGAAAATCATGAAATCTGTATGGTTAATTCTGATAAATGGTAAAATAGCAGTTCGATAACTTCTACTATTTAAAAAATAAAACATACTCTTTTTTTTTGTTGTATTTTGCGCCAGGTGAGAATCGCGTTTGCCGAAGCCATTGCCTCGATCACAAAGGTGACGGTGACAAAGCTGAGGATTGAATAATTATACCAGATAGCAGAATGCGAGAGGAAAATAAAATTATCAGAAGAGAGAATACAATATTTGCATCGAACCTTATAAAGGCGAGGACCAATATGACCGAAAGTCCAACGGCCCATCCTGCTCTGCTGAATGCAGCTGGAAGGGTTAGAGCTCCCGTTCCAACGATTAGATTAAAAACATAAACGAGTCCAACCTACGGAAAGTCGTATTTAGCTGTGATTAAGGATAAACATGAATAAAGAAATCGAAGAATATGAATTACGCGCGTATCTTCACAATTTTCCTTGTTTACGAATGTTTGAGGTTACGTTAAAAAGCTGTCAAATCGCGACAATCGCCATTATATTATATACGTATGCAAACTCACAGACATCGAATATTGATGAGGTGAATTTCTTTCTGGCATATTTTGACACTTTTACGGAATACTTCGATGGTTGGAAGAATTTTAATAAAAAAGTCTGTCGCGAATTCAGACGAATCCAACTCTACGAAACGATAGTGATACGTGTGTCATTTGGTCTTGAACCTCGAACGTTTTATTTACATATTAAGAAAAATCCACGATACGGGAAGCATTGTTATGATTGTTGTTATCATTATACGACGTTCGTTACAACGTCAATGCTTTTCCACACGCGACTTGCGCGCATTTGTCGAGATGCATTGAGCAGAGAATTTTCAAGAGGGCGAACTCAATGCATTTATGCAGAGATGAGTGTTTACTGGGGTCTTGCTTGTGTCCTTTGTGAGTGGTATTTGCACCTTTGCACTTTCTTTCTCATATACTGTACTATACACACTAGTGTATAGTACTGTTGTGTCCTGGGTAATGGTGTGTAATAATAATCCTAATGCAATATTTGATATTTTATTTTCCACGGTTTCGTGTACACTTGTTGTATTCCACGTGTATTATAAGAAATGAAGAATACATACTACGAGGGGGACGTACGGCTACGGCTTACGCACTCGCTTCGATAGACTTTTATCACAGTTGGGTGGAAAATTTCATCCTGGTTACTCCATTTGAGACCGAACATTGAGTGTGGTCAATATAAAAACAATTTAACCTGAAAAGATATTTTGAGCTCATCTCAATTACTGACACGAGAGTTCGCTTGGTGAAATAGGCAGCTATTATTATCGGCGTGACAGCGGAGTTACGGACGGAATTGCATATCCTCGAACATTCTATGGACGAAATATTCGAACTAAAATATAGCGAGAAGATTTCTTAAATTATCAATTTTAATTAATCGAGTTGAATCTAGCGGTTATCCCTATTCGTGAGCCCTTTATAAAATAACGTAATGTTTCTTGTCGTGCTAAGGTAGCGTAAGTAGTGACAAGTGTACATTTGTTCGGAGCATTCGGAAAAAGATGTCATATTTATGTTTACCAAAAGCATATGCGATGAAAATTCCGATGGTACTGGTATTGTCAAGTTGTTTCAATTGTAATACAAAAGTGCTGTTTTCATCGGTCTTGTATGTTTCGTATGATTCTTTGAATAATTCTATCCAGATTTCCTCAAACTTTCAAGGAGTTTGACGACATTTGAGCGACGAAGCATTGAGCATTTACGTTACTGTGAGGTTACCCCTGGGTAGATTACATTCTCTCAGCACTCGTGTTTCCATAGAGAACGAGCTTGAAGCATTTGTTTCTGGGCTACATGCAAGAGCTTGATACAGGCCACGATTTGTAAAGTTAACAAAGCCTTGTAAACTTGATCAAGTACTCCCGTGTCACTACATGAATTGTAGGTTATATTATTACATGCATGCGTACCCATATCAAGTCTGGTCATGCCAGAATCTAGTGTAAAAGCTACAACGATCCAATATTTTATTTATTCATTGTTTGCAAAAACAACGATCAAACGAACGTTCGAATAATATTATTTGTTTCAGACAAACGATTCCGACTCGATTGGCGTTTGAAAAAATCAAATTAGACAAAATTTCAAAAATTTGCGGCTAACTTAATGCTCTTTTTTGTTTCGTCTGTTTGACAAAAAATATGATCAAATAAACGTTTAAATTTTCAAAAAATGTAAAAGTCAAAATCGAACGACTAATTTTATATAGCTGCTTGAAACTTTACAATTTCCAAGTATCCCTAATTATAAGTTGATAACTCTGTCACTGCGTCGGTAACTTTTAAGTGTAATTTCTACTTTATACACAATTCATATCGATAACGGCGAAATAGAAAGTGCAATGGCCTGGGCTATTTACGAAGTTACCAACGCAGTTACACAGTTATCGCCCTTTGGCCTCGAGGTGCCTCCGCACGTACCGCACGACGTATGCAGGGTATGCAGTGTCAGAGAACGGACAAGTCTATCTCTTTTCTCTGGCAGAGTATAATACCGTGGAGTTTGACTACCCAGTAGCTCTTCGACAATTTCGTTCTATTGTCTACCGAAAAAGTTAAAAAACAATGTATGATTCGTTGGCCCAAGTAACGCGATATGGAAAATGCGCGTCATGAAGATCCACCCTTATGATTTGTACATCATAACTCGGCCCTGATTATAGGCACCGATCGGACTCGATAAGTTTACGATTTATCGTTTGTTCTACGTAATGCTCCGCAGCCATAGAGTAGAGCCGTACGACCATGATTGAATCATATATCTAGATTGGCATCGACGTGCCATCGTTCTCTCGGTTCCAATGGTGGATGGTATCGGTGCACCAAACGGCATTGCAGAGGTAGAATAATTACGATTTTTTTGTATCCATCAGTAAAGTAAATGCAATCATGCGTGTTCAGCACCGGTCGATTGTTCACTGCCGGGGAGTGGCAAGCTGGAGGTTTCCTATGCTTGTAATGCCTTGTAATGCTTGCCGAATTAAAAAAAAAAGGAAATAAAGGCTAAAGTGGTCGTATATTTATGCTGAAAATCCTTAATATGAAGTATCTATATAAAAATTAATCATTGTTACCTCTAAGTTTTTTTAAAAATCGTGATAAAAAATCAATGAGAATAACAGCAGCAGCGCCATCAGTAATTCAAACGTTGGTGAACATACGTTGCCATAAGTGTCCTGTGTGCATGCATGTATACCTAACCTATTGTATTTCTCCACATTGTTCAATAAAGAGATAAAAGGTAGTGAAACAATTATTACATTCAATACGAGTTTTAATTCTTCCCATAGCATTTTTTTTTTGGAAATCATTCGAATGCATTCAAGTAATCGTTGGAGTATTTTTTAATCAAGATATCTATTTCTCAGAATAACTTGTTAATAAAAGTATTTAGATTAATATGTACATCCCCACATTTCTATACGTTAAATTGACTAACTTAGAACTTCATTTACTCAAAAAATAAACCGTCAACAAATTTGGACATATTCAGTGATAGTATATGTTTTCCTCAATGTGATATAAAAAATTTGAATGTATCTTCTCTTTTTTCAACAATCATTATGAACCTTCTTAAGGGGCGTACACGATGACCGAATCATGCGCATTGAATTTACATGCACGGGGAGACTAAAGAGACTCGAAGAGATACGCGCGCTGAAACTCGTCAAGATGCCGAGTCACAGGATGAATTTGGCACGGCACAACTAATCAAGATAAAATGTATTTGAGTCACGGCGTGCCACAATTCTGTGTTAACTAAGGCAAATTTTGTGTCTTCGACACGGTCAGAACGTTCAACGCTCTCTTAAATTGGATTTCCTATCCCCCAGTTGTTGTCCTCTAAAATGTGATGATGCGAAGAAGAGAATTCGACAGCGTGTTCGATTATATATGAGACTTTCTGTTTTCCAGATAATATGGTTTTGTATGAAAAATTTAAAAAGCAATGCTTTTCCATGCAAGTGCATTAAAGTACTACTACTACTACTGCTTGATAGTCAATTACGAAACTATAGTTATGATCTCGCTTAACGAAATGTATTGAAACGTATACCCCGCGTTAATAGCCCTTTAGGATAGACCGAAGACAAATGGAATGCCTAGCAGGTTAGAAACTTCATTTTCGCGTGGGTGTCTCGTGTGACTCTGATCTACCCCAACATTATTATACACGATCGCGATATATTATCGTCATATAGACACGTTTGTGTAATAAAAAATCCCATCATTGTGTAAAAGATCTGTTATAACTAGACTCCACACGACTGATCCGTGACCAGCGACACAACCATGGTCTACATATATGTATATATATATATACACACACGGAGCGTATACCTTATCGATAGGCTTCCGAAATAGACTACAAAGACACTAGGAGACATGTAGATTGCGCAAGATCGAATAATTTACGGCTCATTGAAAATAATTTTTATTATTGAATTGAAAGTATAAACCTAATTCTTAAAATAATTATTCGTAGAGTTGGAGTTACCACAAATCTTAGGTTACAATATTCAGACATTGAACGGTACAAAAGCTACTGGTGTCTTTTTTGTCGTTTTTCTTCAATTTATGATTTAAAAAAAGGACCACGAAAAGATCGATAAAACCAGTTGCGGAAAAACGCACTTTTTTCAGCGAGACATTTTTGTTCTTTAAATGGTAAATCCGGAGATACGAGATTATTCGTACAAAATAAAGAACAAAGCGTTAGCTGCAAAAGCATTTTTCCACGTTCTGGAACGGGGACTTATTTTTCATCGATAGCGAAGGATAAATTGCATAGGGGGTAGGTTAGGTTGAATATTCCCATGAAGATTCTCGTAAAATGGTGAAAATAACCTCGACAGATCGTAATTCGACGATTGGATTTTTTTGTTCAAATGTTGTTAAATCTGTTTCGTTTTTTATGACGTTTATTTTATTAATCCCATAGGTCCAAAGAAGTCTTTAAAGTTGTGTACGTGAATGGTCTTGCACAATACAATGGGAATAAATTATAATACTTTGGCTACGCTTGCGGGGTTCGATATCTTCAATGCATGTTCACACCTTATTCTTATTCGTGTATTATTTGTTTTTTTCGTCACCTTTCACCAGGATCTTTCCTTAATTATCGTTTGAGCGAGCGTATATTAAATCGTGGTTGATATTGAAAAAGGATCAATCGTCGATTCAAAAATACCCCTATTTGCGTTTTTCATCGTAAAAGAATCATTAGAGGATATTTTTACGTTCACGTTCTTCACTTTTTCCGAACCTTGGAGTTTTTCGTTTTGTTTTTCGCGTTATTACACAGGCTAGTATAGTAATCCTGCTTGTTCCTCTCAGTGTCATTTATCCTTCGACGCTTTTCGACAACGGTATATAAAATAGGAAAGAAGAACCGAGAAAAAAAAATAATTCATCGTATTATCGGAGGCCTCTTTATATTCGCCCGGAATGCAAGTCGCGATGTAAAAAAGTTTTCCGCAACTATTTCTAAGAATTCTCACTCTCTTGGCACGAGGACATGGAAAATAGTCCGGGGCCGAGTCGAGGAATGTCCCTTTTCTTCGTCATGAATGATTGCGGAATGTATGGTTAATGTTTTTTTCTTTCTTTCTCAAATGAATCCGCGTACAGAAGAGAAACGTGTACGTATCGACCTCCGACGAAACGTCGATTATTTCGGAGGTAGTGCATCGCGTTTGTTTCCTCTCGCCGGGATCTTGAAGTTTACACGAAAAATGCGTCTCAAACGTGGCTCGTGTAATCACCGAAATGGCGAATGTGAAAAGGGGGACAGGGAAAATGTTGCAAATGGGGAATGAACGAGGTGAAATGGAAGGAGAGCAAAATTGAAGTCAAGATTCAAAAGGAGAAAAAAAATACAATTCATAGAAATAGGTTAGTTCACACCGTGAACTAGCATTGTTACTCCAATATAAGTATAATACAAACTGGCTCTCGTGCTTTGCGAGGACAAATCGAAGATAATCGCTTTTTTCTTTTTTGTTTATCTTGTAGTGTGTTTCGTCTTTATCATATTTTTTTGGAATCATAAAGTATATAATAATGATATAATAATAATGAAAGAATCGCGAAGCTTGCAAAGGCTAGACCGAGTATTGATGGTCTAAAATAATCGCGTGTTCTCGATATAGTGAACGATGAAGTGAATGAAGATGCGCAGGTTTGTCCCGTTTTTTTTATCTCAACGTCTTCGGGATGTCTCCGCTAGAGTGCGCTCGTCCCGTCGCGCTTCGCAATAAAACCGTTCATTGTCATGCCACACGCGGTCGAGATCGCGGAAGTTGATGTTACGTCCGCCTTGGAATATCGAGCTATTTCTCACGGAGAATGAAAAAAAAGGATTATAAAAAAAAAAAAAACGAGACGGTACAATCGGGCGGGAACTGGTCGCAAGGGTAATATAATAAATCACGACGACGGTATACGCGAAAATAGGATCGACGTTTTTTTTT
This sequence comes from Netelia virgata, assembly GCA_951802705.1. Taxonomy (NCBI): domain Eukaryota; kingdom Metazoa; phylum Arthropoda; class Insecta; order Hymenoptera; family Ichneumonidae; genus Netelia; species Netelia virgata. Next base: position 25,096,310 of record OX637867.1, read on the forward strand.
TCTTGCGTCTGTCCGTGTGTGTGTGTATGTATGTGTGTGTATGTGTGTATGTATGGTGTGGTGGAATCTGTGTATTCTTATGTATGTGTATTTCTCTCTCCGTCGCATCAGAATGTTCTCGGTTGGAGGAAAACGAGCATCTAGGTAGATGAAAAAATTGTCGAGAAATAGAGAGAGAATAGTAGTAGTTATTAATAAAGCGCTTAGAAGCACTTCCTGTGGACGATGGATGGGCCGGACTCGTCGTACTCCTGCTTCGAGATCCACATCTGTTGGAAGGTCGAGAGCGACGCGAGAATGGAACCACCGATCCATACGGAGTATTTCCTCTCGGGTGGCGCGATGATCTTGATCTTCATGGTCGAAGGTGCGAGGGCGGTGATTTCCTTCTGCATTCTGTCGGCGATTCCAGGGTACATGGTGGTACCACCGGAGAGAACGGTGTTGGCGTAAAGATCCTTACGGATGTCGACGTCGCACTTCATGATCGAGTTGTAGGTCGTCTCGTGAATGCCGCAAGCTTCCATACCCAAGAACGAGGGTTGGAAAAGTGCCTCGGGACAACGGAATCGCTCGTTACCAATGGTGATGACCTGTCCGTCGGGAAGTTCGTAGCTCTTCTCGAGACTCGATGACGAAGCGGCGGTTGACATTTCTTGCTCGAAGTCGAGGGCAACGTAGCAGAGTTTCTCCTTGATGTCGCGAACGATCTCACGCTCGGCCGTCGTGGTGAAGGAGTATCCTCGCTCGGTGAGAATCTTCATAAGGTAATCGGTAAGATCGCGACCTGCGAGATCGAGACGGAGGATAGCATGGGGAAGAGCGTAACCCTCGTAGATGGGAACAGTGTGGGAGACACCGTCGCCGGAGTCGAGAACGATACCGGTCGTACGACCGGAAGCGTACAGCGAGAGTACGGCTTGAATGGCGACGTACATCGCTGGGGTGTTGAACGTCTCGAACATGATTTGCGTCATCTTCTCGCGATTGGCTTTGGGATTGAGGGGTGCTTCGGTCAGGAGAACCGGATGTTCCTCGGGCGCGACACGAAGCTCGTTGTAGAAGGTGTGATGCCAGATTTTCTCCATGTCGTCCCAGTTGGTCACGATTCCATGCTCGATCGGGTATTTGAGCGTGAGGATTCCTCTCTTGGATTGAGCCTCGTCACCGACGTAACTGTCCTTTTGACCCATACCGACCATCACACCCTGATGACGGGGCCTGCCGACGATCGACGGGAAGACGGCACGCGGCGCGTCGTCGCCGGCGAAACCGGCTTTACACATACCAGAACCATTGTCAACGACGAGTGCAGCAACTTCTTCGTCACACATTTTGAGTTTGTGTTGATTTCTCTGTAAAATTAAGAGATAGAGACGACCACGTTAGTTTGACTATAACCATTCAGTATAAATGGGATTTCTTGCGGGTATAACGAATAATTATTGCGGGGCATACGAGGGGCTAGCGATCAAAACTTCTAGACGCGATATGGCTTGTTTCGAACATTTTCCGAAATACACGATTTTCGAAATTTTCAGTCCGAAATTCATAAATTCCCGGGTGATATAGTCGAAATTCGTGAGAAAATATCGACGAAACACGTTCGAACCCCCACGTGACGCTTTGGAACTAGTCAAAATGGCCGCCGTCATAATAGCAAAGGGAACGCCTCGTTGATTTCCGACGGTGGTAATTATAATCGCCAATTTCAGAGCGAAAATAGTTTCCTTTTAAAAAAAAAGAAAAAATAATTGGCAATGAGTTAAAGATGATCAGAGACGATTCGTAAAATGACAAAGTTAAAAAAATTTAGCAAGCGTTGGAAAGTGCGAGTTTCGATTTTATCGACAATGGCCGTTGTCGGGTGAGAACCGCACCCTGCCCCGCCCAGCCCCGGCACATTCAACTACCGATATTCTCCGGAACCCTTCCGCGCCCGATGGCATATATACATATATATATATATATGTTTGTATAGTTTTTATATAGTATGCATATCCGTTTTGCGATTCAAATAATGCCCGAGAAACAATTCGAGCCCACTCGTCGAATTAAACAAATAACACAATTTATAGATCCATGAGATATTCCTCGTGCTCCCATGACCAAATAATATACACCTCGAGACGGATAGGTAAGCTACGTCACAGATGACACACCGAATGAGACACACAAGTGATTTCTCGGTCCGAACGGGGAAAAAACGTTCACGATTTTATGGACTGGAAAAAAACCACCGTCGAACTACTCGCGAATGCATAGTACGGACTGACGATAACTCGCGTGATATTTCGCGACGGGCCGCCCACGTATCGAATTTGTTCACTGGCTTTCTTCGCGAAAATACGAACTAAATTTCCGATCACTGGGAACTTGTTATTGCGCAAATAATCCTTTCACCTCGACGTTGGCTACAATGGCTTTATGGTTTTTAAATATTTTATTCGAAAGAACTAATCGATGAGTTTTGGAAAACTTACGTTTTTCTATGAAAAATGTAAAAAAATGTATGTACAAGTTTAAGGATGTAACACTAGACTGTCGCACGTACAGTACGAGCTTTGGTTAGCACCGAACACAGAGTGTAGCTACACGAACCGGCGACCAGTGTATTATACGAAGTGTATGACGGGTACGACCGTTGGGGCTCAGTCTCCCACTACTATCAACTTTTCAGCCTCGGCCAATAAGGGCAGGCCACCCTCGACCAATCCGGTCTTTCTTTACCATATATGGTAGCGCAATAGCGCAGTGGGAAAGAGAGATTAGCCCCCACCAAAAGTTAAGCTCCCACCGACGCCATACAACGTCGACAGTTTCTCCTCCGACATTTCCCCTGTTCCCCCTGCCTGCGCCTAATACCGACTGTACGCGTCGGCGTCGGATAGCAGAGTGCATCACGGCCAATTTCACCGAATCTCCCCTCTCGGCCCCGTGTGAAAACGCCGGTTGCCAGTGTCAATGAATTCGAGGTTGATTTTTTTTGCAAAATTCTATCATTACTATATTCGGTAATTACGACGAGCAATCTAGGGATATTTTTCGATCACTTGCCGCATCATCGAGCTGGGCATTTAATAATTACGGCGATACCGATGGGTGCCATCGAACATTTGAAAATACTCTTTGGCAAATATCTGATAACAATTTTCGATAAAAAAAAGGTTGTTTTTATCACAAAAAAATATCGACAGCGCGTACGCAATCGCGTGTTTCACAAGAGGCGTCACGTGTCTATCTCTACGATCTTCTAAGAAACTTTTCACCTTACTGCCATCATGCAAGCTAGATGTTGAACGAGACTAGAGAATGAATCATCGTTTATATCTTATTGGAATTCTTTGATAAAAAAACTATTTACACCGAAAATGGATTTTTTTAACGTTAGGTATAATATACGAGTTAATGAAACGTTTATAGAACAATATAACGGAATAATGACCTTAGGACAAATTACCAAGACGTACGGTTTTTCTTCTCCGCGCGGTCCCGAGAATTTGGCAAACAGCCAAAAGGTAGATAGTACACACGGGATGAGACGATAGGAAGTCCGGAAAATTTCAAGCGCCGATTGCGCGTATAACAGGACTCGTGAATGAAACTAATTTCGTCCCTAACCCAGAACTCAAGTTCAAGTGCACTCCCGGCGTAGTTTTTTCTTCGAATTTATAAATGGAACGGCCGATATACGAGAACGTAGGTTAGTGTTGGTTACGCGTAGGAAAGAACGATGCGTGCAACGTGAGTAAGAAAGAGAGGGACGAGAGGCTTCTAATAATAGTTCTGGCACGTCTTCGACCACCTTGCAGTCGCGAACTCGCTCTCTCCCTCTATTTCTCGTACTACTGACCACCTGCTGACCCTTGCAACAATTTACGGAATACACGGAAGTTGTTTTGCCAAAAAAATTATCGCGAAGAGGAAATCATAACGACTATGATAGAATTTGACGAAGCAATTTATAGGTTATGTCCGTTTTACGAGACACGGGGGTGAGTGGACGTTGCAGAGCAACGCCCTGCCATCATGGCGAACGTGTTGGCAACTCGACTCTTTCACTTCGAGATCTTGACGTGGAATCATCTTCGATCATAAAAAACTAGCGGACAAAAAATGCGAAATCCTTAAAACCGCTTTTTTACGACGCCAAGTCGGCCGCGCACGTAAACACAAATGCATCGATCTGAACGTTTAAATTCTGTTATTAATACGATATTGGGAGATAAGTCGTTTTTTTATACATGATTATTTTAGGTCAAAGAATCAACGGTAATGGAAGAATAATAGCAATGATATTAGAAGATACAGTCACGAGGAACAGAGCAACGCCCTGCCATCATGGCTGCCATACCCGGCGTTCAGGTTAACCCGACACAGATTCATCTCATCGCCGCTGAATGCTCGCGTTAATTTAATAAAAACAAATCCCTTGACTTTTCACACTCTTCGTCTATAAATTTCTGTCAGTCTCGACGGTCGCATATATCGTTTATCCGCGAACTAGCCACGTACTTACGATCTTATTCTAAGAATGAAAAGGCAAAAAAGTTTAGTTTCCGACTCACCTCGTTCACAAAATGACGAATAAAGGTTTCGGGCTTAACGGACCGATGATGTTTCTTTGACGCACGGGTTTTGTTTTTGTTTCAAAAGATATAAACAAATTTCGCAGCTTTTTCTTTTCAATAGCACGACTCTGTGGCCGCTGCGTGTTGCAAGATCGGACAACGGACGTTGAACGAGGGAGAACTCTCTCGTGAAGTCGAGATTGGACGCGAGCTGCGAGCACTGTGAGCCAAATCGCAGGCCGGTACCGTGACTAGTGGACTTTCCCATGGGTATGGTAGGCATCGCAACGACTCATCGAACTCTGGGTACAACCATAGACCAGTTTACCTTTCATAAAGGATGCAAATTGGAAAAAGTATACTAGGAAGAAACCTACGATAACTTGTACACCATGTTTCATCATCTTAATACGAAAAAAATACATTTTTTCATGTCATTATTTATGTCCCGGTATGCCCCACACCCCTCTCGATATCGCGGAATGGACTCGTCCAGGCCGGTCTTGTCCCCCACCAGGAGACACCACGTCTCTTGCCATATATGGGCATAAAACGAAAACCGAGCTGCGATTGGTCGAGCGGCCGGCTGCCGGCTAGATTCTCCAAATGCCGCTTCAAACTGTACGCTACCACGTGCAAGAGAGACAAGACGATCGCGAGAGCGTTATCGTGACGAAGCAGAAGAGAGAGAGAGTGACTGAGCGAGCGACAGAGAGAAAAGACATATAACGCGCCCTCCTAGAAGCGTATACAAGCGTCGTTACGAGGGGAGATCTGACTAACCGTCAGAGTCTGTTCAACAGAGTATTGGTGGGGACTTTACACGTCACATACAGTACAACCCGGTTTCACGAACGTAGTACACAAACGTAAAGGATTCGAGCCGTGCGACCAGCAAACCGGCGGCTCGGTACGGTGCGCTCTATATCTATATATCTATATAACTCATCGAGCGAGCGATACCCAGGCAGACGAGATCCCAGCTCTTTTACAACACTCCTACAACTTTGCCAATCGTATGTAATTCTCACACAGCGCACAGCGTCTCGATAAACTCTCTCGTCCTCGAATAATTTGGACTATTTAAGCTTTATGAAATGCCATAATGGAATAAAAAATACAAAAAATCCTATACCTACGTGTTTAATGTATTCGATCCGTTGGTACAATTGTACAAACGTAACGTTGTATTTATATAGAGAGTGGTGTGGCAATGCCAGACGTTATCGTCACGGCCTCGCTTAGATCACAAGCTCCGGGAAATAGAGACTTGGAGAGCGAAGTTAGAAAATATTGATTCGTAGTAAATCGTGCGTGAATCACTTGATTCACGTAGGTCTGAGAAACTCCTTGAGATTTCCGACTATAGAAGCCAAGCTGACATGAGTCAAGCTTCGACGATCCAAATCGTGCTCTCTGATGGCCAAGGTAGCAGAAAATACGTTCACGTTGCATCGTTGCCATTTTTACGACGCCCAGAGGCAAACAGCAAAGTTAGTCATTCGCGGCGATCGCAGCGCCCAAGTTGGGCACACGCTTTGTAGTATGTACTCGCGGATGAATCGGGAACCGTAGTACGTAAAGCCACGTTATCTGTTTATAAAAAATACGAGAGATAGAGAGAGAGAGAGAGAGAGAGAGAGAGAGAGAGAAAGAGAAAGAGAACAGTAAAGTTGCTACGAAATTATTCTTGGAATTTTGTCTAGTCTCCAACGAGGTCGGAGAGAAAAGAGTTTCTCGGGCGGACTCTCTCTTCCTTTCTTCCTTTCTTCTTTCGATCCTTTCGCACCTTACGAGGCGTACCTGAATTTTCTACGGGTACCCTGAGTGCGGGCGTTCGAACTCTCAACACGAGAGGCAAATTCTCGTCGAGGCTTCAACAAGATATAACCTAAAGTATACTTTAAGCACGTCTCGTGTGCCACTGCGGTCGCTTCACGAACGAACTCGGCGTGCAAGCGTAATCCACGATGGTACGTTGCGCTACAAGCGCGAGCGAGTAAAATGTGATAGGTATTGCAGAGGGCGCGCGGGGTCAAGGACGTGCAAACGCTGAATGTGGCCATCAGAAATTCGATATATCGATATAGGTATATGTATATATAACAAAAATTCTAATAATTTTAACCCATATCAGAAAATGATCTCGAAACGAAATTCGATAGACCAAGCGAGCTTCGTTGATCTATCGAAAGTTAAACAATACCATATAACCGTTACAAATATTTAACGCAGACGCGACACAGCTCGAGATTATTTTTCTATGCGTCGAGGGCGTTAGCCAGCGTCCGAGAATCAAGGACTCAACGATCCGGGACCAAACGTCTAAAAATAGAATTCAAGGGCGTCGTGGAGTGTGTTAGACGACGAGGATGCAAAAGTGGCAGTGGGCTAACAAGCTATACTGCGAAACGTAGGGCCTAAATAGCGGCGACGAGGGAGAGTCTAGAGATTGCGCGAGGGCGCCAGAGTGAGTTCATTGAATCGTTGGCTGCGCCGGCAGTCGGCGGAAAATAGCGCAAGGGGGTCGTGGCGGCGATCTTCCTCACCATCTATTTTCACTTTATTTTTAACTTATTTCGCACTATGTAGTGAAAATATCTTGTCATTGTATTATTTAAAGATATCAGGGTAAGTTATAATCACTCACTAAGTGTTAAGGAATATACCGGGTGTCGCATTGGAACGAAATACGGAATATGTATTCGGGTAACCTGGAAATAAAGATCGTAGGGCGCAGGCGCTCTAACGCATAAAGATAATATGGTTTTGTGCAATTCGAGCGTAGCACACCCGTCTCTCGCGTTGTTGAGCCCTTCGAGCCATCGCAGACGCACTAGGGTACACCCCCTCGACGATTCTTGTCCATGCCGGCGGTAACAAAAGCGACGGCATATTTCTATAGCGTAGGAAGAAATATATACTTATTGTTAATGATAATGATTTGAGTATCATTAACATTTGCAATGTTTCGTGAGGGCCGAAGTAACAACCTTTTGGTATACGCGACGCATTCCATAATGAACCACCAAGCTCTTTAGCAGTTTTATTCGTCCGTCATTTTCACATCGTACGACATATAAAAACAGTTGTAATTTAAACGTCCCTGAAGTTGTTACTTGTTTTTAGGTACATAACAAATTGTTAGTTTAGAGATTTTTGAATCGCTGAGCTGCTGGTGTTGCTTATTGGGAAAATTGGTATAATAATAATGTTTCTCGTTAAAATTGAATTTATAGCGAAGGAATAAGGAATTAATGAGATGATGATCAAAATAATTATTAATAGTTTTTATTACTTTTTGTTCGACGGCAATATTTACTTTCGAAAACTTCGGCCACATCGTCCTAATAATAGATGTTAGCAACAGTTTCGGAGTTCTACTTTTTTAGAAATTAATTTGGCACTATCGATTCACCGATTGCTAAGAACCATATATAGCGCAAACTATTCGCCATAATCTTCAGATATTTCAAATCAATTGTAATTTACGAAAAGTAAATTTAGGCGAATGAAGACTTGATTTGCAAATAAAACGTTATCTGTAAGAATATTTTACGGTACGATCGTTAATTTTAAGGTCGGCGAGGTTTTAATGAATTACAACTATATCGACGTAAAAATGGACAATTTCTTTGCTATAGTTGCAGAATTGATTAATTAAATAAATATATTTTTTAGCTTATCGCATTCATATCGAAATATGGTAACGTTACGACGTTTCAGTGTTCAAATTTGTCTGGATCGATTAGTTATAAGTGGGCCGATGGTACGAATATATATCTTAAGTGAATCGAAAAATGTATAAGTAATACCAACTATACGATTTTTATTTACGAATAATAAAAATATAATTTTGCAAGGGTAAAATCTTATCGAATATTAAATTGGAAAATATATTTGTTCGATAATTTTTCGAACGAGTATTAGGTTGGGTTTCTCGCCAACAATAATACCTACGTATGCATTTGGGGTGTCCGTTCTATCGTTTACGTATATTTTGCCACTGGTAGTGTATAACGCGATAACTGAGAAGCGTGATTGTACCTACTACAGAATACAAATTTACAAACAAGCATACAAATTTCGATCATCCAGAGATTGTTATACCTTTTTCACGTGGATCAGCATATCGCACGACACGACACGAGTGCTATCAGTTTCACTCGTGGTTTCTCATGATGGATACTTTATGACAGGGATAAAAAAAATTCTCGTGGCGAAAGTCTCACAAATGTCGAGAAAATTTGAAAAATTATTCATCGAAATATATTTTCACAAACATAAATTTAGAAAAACTACTATTTTTGGAATTTCGAAAAAGACTGAAATGATCGTATTCATATTTACTCACCGAGTAAAATATATTTTCTTTCAAAACATAAGTATTACATTTTTTTTTAAATGTTTAATTCGTCGAAATCGGAAATCATTGAGCAATTTTCACCAAAAATGTCGGAACAATTCTTGCCTCAACCCATGAGTACAGTTTCCATTTAATTGTTCGAACGGCTTTGCAGACTTGATTGCTTAATTTTTTTAAATGTTTGAAAACAAATTTAAAAACAACGAAGCATCGTCCATGACGAGGAAGCAATCTTTTATACTGCGCCGTTATATCTTTGCAATACCTAATATTAACAATTTTTAGATACTGTAAAAAATATGGCTAAACAAAATTATAACGCTTAAAAAACAGCTCTATTTTCATAAAAATGAAAAACTTATCGGTAACCATAAACTTTGGGAAATGTGAAATAATTAATAACATAATTACGATTCTTCATTTTTATTACAACGATCTATCCGTTATTTCGATGAAGTACAAACTTTCTACAGGTTAATTAAACCAATAAATGGTTGATTTGTCTCACTCAACACGAATATTATTTTCCATAATCTTTGAATAATCGATCGCCGCAAAATAGTACCAGAAACGAGCCGCATCTTTGTAGATAAATGTGTATCCACGTATTCGGGCGGGTCTGAAAACTACGAGAGAGTGCAGCACCGACGAGAATCGATTTCCTCATTGCGTCCAGTCTGCGTCAGAACGAATAAACCCAACCGCACCACGTGGTGACGGAAACGTCGAAACGTGGGTACTAACCGAGGTTTATATATATATATATATATATATGTGTGTGTACATGTATATACATATATAGAGAGAGACAGCTTTTAAAGGGTGTTCACTGTGCTGGGAAAACTTTTCTCTCTTTCTCTCTCCCTTGTAACAGACCGATCAATATTACCAGATATCGAGTCGCGTGTCTCGGCTGTCTGGACGACGAGCAATGCGACGTAGACTTCAACTGTCTCGTCCCACTTACTCTACATTCATATTTCACGATCATTCCGCCCGGCAACTGAAAAACGAGCTCGAAATGGTGAAAACAAGTTCAATAGAGGTCTAATTCAATGGAGAATTTTTCGGCGATATTATATAATTAATGGAAAATAAGAGCTCGAAAATTTCGATAAGTCACTCGTGATGAATAATATCCCGAGTGACTTATCAAGAAAATAATGCTAATGCAGTGAGAAGAGCACGTACGAGAATTCCGATGGCTCAATCTTTTCATAAGACACACACGCGATGAGTCATACGATATGTTACCGCTTACTCCTCTCTCTCTCTCGCGCGCGCTCTCTCTCTCTCTCTCTCTCTCTCTCTCTCTCTCTCTCTCTCTCTCTCCCTCTCCCTCTTCCTCTCCCGTTTCATTATTACTTCCATGTACGATGTCACAATTGTTTCAACCAGATAAGTCGCTTTCGATTCTTGAAACACGTCCCAAATATTTGCGTGCGTCACACTATTTTTGTTATGGTTTTTTTCTTTTTTCAACGTTACGTCATCTCTTCCAAACGTATAAATCTATCTTGATCACAATGGCGAAGCATTGCGTATGGTCAAGTTTAATCGTTTGCCATACTTGACTTTGATAAGTATACGAACACGAACTAATTTACATAAAGATGCAAATTACAATTTGTACAAAGCTACCTTAGAATTTTTGAGCATTTACGCCGAATTTCTAACTTTAATCTTTTTATCAAATACATCATTGTTAAATATGAAAACTTATTTAAAATTGTTCTCTATAAAGTTGAATGATAATGAGGCTCGTGCCTTGACTTATTTGTTCGAGGAGTTTCAGCTTGATAGCTGAAAATTTAGGAAAGATATCGCGTTCGAGCCCTTCTTTCGAGAAATTTTAAATCTCATAAAATAAGACTCCTCTCGGAAATCCAGTCGGAAATGGCAGCTGATCAATGTGATTTACGACCAGACATTTGCACGTAAAGTTTCAGCAAGATCGATCGAACCATTCTCGATTTATGGCTAAGTATATGAATTTCTGAAGTTCACGTCACACACCCTCTCACACCGCCTACGCGCGCGTACACGCGCATGCGCGTGCGTGCGCCCGATTCGCCTTGACGTTACGAGAAATTTGAAAAAATTGCTTTAAAATCTCGTTTGTATCTTTTGGATATGTTTAAAAATTGTTTTTTTTTTAAATGAAAAAATATGTCAAATGTAGCGAAGCATGTGGGTGCTCATTTGTCAGACCGCAATAGATTGCCGAATTTTTCGTCCCGATCAATAACAGAGGTCTCATTCGATGGGATTCCGAGTTTTTCGAGGACAGGCGTGATCGCGCCAACTTGCAAAATTGTTCAGCTATCGAGCTGCAACTGGGTGTTTATAAACACTTACGGGACTAACTTGTCTACTATAGAGTTTAGAGAAAAGTAATCATACAGTTCTGATTTTACAGAAACGTGAAGCGGCGAAGCATTAATTCTTTCAACAAATTTGCATCAACGCTTTTCCGAATCGGAGTAGGTAGGCATTTCTCGAATTACCGAGTCGAGAAAAAGCAAGAACATATTTATGGTCACACAATGCTTTGCAACAATTTTCGACCATGAGCAAATCGAAAGAGTCAGCATATTACGATACGTCGACAAAATTCTTAAATTCTTCAAAATTATGAAAAAGCATTGGGTACATTTAAAGTTATACCTATCCTTTTTTATCTCGCTTTCGCGTCTCGTAATTTCTATAACGATTAAAGTGCGCCCCTCCCCCGCCTTATTCTCTTTCTTTCGGACATAGTTGCATTCCGCACGTTCTCAAGAGTCTAATTCTGAAAGTTCTCTTTTTTTCGGGTAAAGCTCTGAATTCTCTCTCTCTCTCTCTCTCTCTCTCTCTGTGGCTCCGTCTCGTTTTTTCATCCATGTCTGTATCTCTCGTCTTCTCCTACGTTTGCCGCCGGTGCGTTGAACTTACCGCACCGCGTGTATTCCGTATTGATTTCAACTATATACATATACATATCTATATGAAAAGAGTCTGTAGCTGGTCCGAGAGAGGAAGAGCAGCAGGAGAGAAGAGCCGAGCCAGACGTAACCACCCCGTACGCTATTTCTGTGTACTAATGCCATTATTACATATATACTTCGTGGCAAACCCAAACCCAAGCCCAGTGATACTTGTACAGGGTGGCGTCGGGGAAATCTTATTATTATTATAGATATACTACAAGTTCGTACGACTTGGACGCTACGCGCCCGCGCACCCCTTTATCGAACCTTTCGGGGCAACCCAGGCATACCGGGCTTGGACAAAGCTCATTGGACATAACAGAAATGGCTTGATAGACCCCCCTCCATCCTCCGATTCTCGTAGACGCCGACGATGGTGAAATATATTCTATATTATACGAAGATATATATATATATATATAGGGCCTCACATTTCAAGTAGAAAGATGGTAAAGTACTCTAAAATGGTAGCCTTGTATAAAGGCTAATAACCCCTGACGCGGTAGACCCGGTAGACCAGCTCGTTTCATCAACTTTCCTAGTGGAGGCATCCAGCTTGAATAACGATCGAATACAATTTTTCCAAACGCACGCCTTTTATTTGTATTACGAATAATTGTAGCCGAGGATTAGTAACCAGTTCCGCCAAAGTCTTTGAGTTGACAAATACCAGAGTTACGACGCTGCGGTCATTTTGGCGGATGGTTTCCCCATGTATCACGCACTCGTCGCTTCCTTGCAACACACCGATAACTTTTTTGGTTTTCATCGTCTTTTTTTTCTTCGCATTTATAAGTTCCGCAATATTATTATTAGTCACCGCATATGAACTTTTCTTTTTACGATCGCTGCGGCAATGCATGTTTATTCATCTAATGAAATCATTGACATCCACCAGATTTTTGGTGGATGACGATGTAATCGAGTCACAGGTACGTCGTTTCCCGGATTTGAATCATCCGAGGGTTCTCGAGTGTATATATAGAATGAATTGAAAACCAAAGCACGCGAATCTTGATGAGAATTAGGTTCGTTTATGTTCTGAGTTGATACGCGATTACTTTCTTTGTTTTGAAATAAAATTTATGATAAATTTTACGCGTATGTCGGAGTTTTCATGTGCACTATAAAAAATCGATCCCTCGAAAAACGTTGGGTAAGACAAATTGCGAAATGATACCTGCGTATTTTTGGAACCAAGTACAGTAGAACCTCGATTATACCAGTTTTCGATTATCCGAACGCTTTGGCGCCGTCTCATAGCGAAATACTCAGCGCTTTAGAAACCCAGAATGGTTTGAAACCCAACCAGGAAATAATCCTACACCCCTGCTGTTCTTGAAACGAAGTTGAGACTTTTATTGTTAGCGGCCAAGAAACGGGCAACTGCTATGAAGCAGCAAAAAATTCATCATTATTTTAAGCCTCAATTGTGATTTAACTGCTTAAGTAGTGTTGGTATAAAAATAAAAACTTTATTCATTGTTAATTGCTGTCAAATAAAGAATTTAGGGCCGTCGGATTAATAAAGAGAATTTTCGATACAAAAAAACACTTAAGCACCGTTATCTCCGGTTCTAATCAAGATATTCATGTTTTTTTGTTGTTGAATTACTCGTCGAATAAAAGGCAAGTACAAACCATCATAATATTTACAATAATATGAAAATTCTCGGAGATATCTCTAATTGTTTAAAAGCACAAAATTTCAAGTCGCCATAAAACTGTGATTTTCGAGAATAAAACTTTTGGTTTTTCAATTATGGAAAGTACTAGTAACGAACTGACTCCATGATTTTTTGGCAACTCGTAGGCCAATGAAATGAGAAAGGGCAGACGATATACGGATTTTGGCTTGTTGCGGATTGTTGCTCAACTATATAACACAGGCAAAAAAGCTTTACACGACAATTTTGATGACACTTTATATTACCTGTACCATGAGTTTCAAAGCCATACGTTGTTTATTCATCAATTTATAACAAAAAATGTACATTTTTTATTTCCACGGGACTTTGCATTTTGCAACTAAACAAATAATGATAATCGATCTCACGACGGCTTGTTTTTTCAAGAATGATAAGACGAACAACTTTTGTTTGAATAGTTTTCGTGTACAACCCATAGCAACGACTTTATTTAACAAAATGTGGGGTCTCAAAAGTTTAAACAATCGTTACGGACAAACCCGGACCTAACATTTTGGGGGATAAGTAAAAATATGTTCGTCCGTATCTAATGAACCTATAAACAAATTAACTAACCTACATCATTCCAGAATAGAAGTCCGTCGATTTTATAGCTTATTCGTCTGGACAATAATTGAGGTTCTACTTCATTGGCTGGCGAGTTCGCAACAAAAATACTATTACGCATTGATTATCGATGATACATTTCGTATATCCACTCGAAGAGTACGTTTTTCGAACAAATTATTTTAATTTCGAAATTTGTTTGAACCTCGGTTCTTCGACTAATGAACCGATCGAAACCAACGACTCCGAAAACTACCTACGTAATACAATTTTATCCCACAGTTACGTACTAACAAAAGTAACAAAAACAAATAAAATACAAAAGATAAATTTATTTGGCGCTTTTTTGTAAACATAAACAAAAGGATTTATGTTGATGTACGCGTCTAAAGATTTTTCGACGCTTTTCATTTATGATATTTCAGCGGGGATGATTACCTACCAACTCCACGGAAAATCTATCCATTTCGCGTTGTATTTCAATAGAATTGTACAAAAAAGCAGCATCAGCAGAAGAAGAAGAAGAAGAAGAAGAAGAAGAAGAAGAAGAAGAAGAAATGAAAGCGGCAACTTGTTTAACATCGGCCATAAAAAGGCTACGTAGCGGCGACATACCCCGAAATTGAAACTTTCGATCGTTCGATTGTGTTCCGATGACCGATGAACCCTGTTCCTTTAAGTGACGACGTCTCGAATCGAACCTCGGTATCCGATCGTATTACATTTTTGATGACTATACAAATGCGTTTTATTGTTAGTCGATGAATTATACGTTTGAAAAGACGACGGTGCCGTTTTTCCATTGTCAGCCGTCTCTTATACGAACGATGGCGTGAAAATTATATCTACGTTAATAAAACTAATGACCCGAGCCGAAATTGCGGGGAACACGAGGTAACAGGGTTCCAGTGAAGGTATTCAAGAATCGTATGGAAAAAATTAAAATACGTTTCAACGTAACTTAAATATTAACGAGCGTACATACCATATATTCATCGTTTTCAATATGCAATGGGTTCATGTGGATGAAGTTTGTAAGTATACCTATAGGTGTATGAAAAAGCTAAAGAAACGAACGAGGCACGCATCATAGACCGAACGAATTCCCGTACATGTAATCGGTTAGTCAATGGCACGACCGGGCTTTACGCAAGGTTGTCCAGACCTCGACGAGTCCTTATTCAGCCGTCAAGGTCGAGGCGAACTTCTCCATTCGAGAGTGTGTCTTCTCGTTTCATATCGCCTCTCTCTCTCTCTCTCTCTCTCTCTCTCTCTCTCTCTCTCTCTCTCTCTCTCTCTCTCTCTCTCTCTCTCTCTCTCTCTCTCTCTCTCTCTCTCTCTCTTTCTCTCGTCGGGCCATTGGGTTTTCAGGACAGGTTGATTGCAGGCAGTCAGTCGGCAATGGCACGACACTTTCTGTATATATATATGTACGTCCACATATATGGGGAATTCCAGGTTGAATAGACCGGGCATTGATCTTCATATTTTTTTTTTTTATGTATTTTTCCTTTTGATATGTTATAGAGCAACGAAAATAAACTCCACCAAAGTTTGTAGTTTTTTAAAACAATTTGGCAAATAATGGTCGACGGATAAACATAATTTTTCAGATTATTGCTAAAGTGAGCGCGATTTGAGAGCAGGAATTTTATTTCATTGTTTTTTTCGCGCCTACTCTTTCCTTTTTCTTTTTTGACGATATTAGCTTACGTATCTCAAAAAATTGAGAGACCTTCGTGAAAGAGTAATAATAAATAAATAAACTGCATATATAAATGAATATTAAATGAAAAAAGAAATGTAATTTTGTATTTTGCACCTTTTCTACGATTCTTTTGTTTATGAATTCAACCATTTTTTTGTTTATGAAAAATCGATGATGTTCAATAGTTTTTTCTGACATATTTAGTAAACAAATAGTAACGAATAAAATTTACAACAAAAAAAACTCCAAAAGTTGTCGTAAAGTTTTTTCGCTCGTTACATTTATAATTTATGAAGAGCGAAAAAAAATATAAAAAATATAAGAAGTTCGTTGTCTTGTCGATAGAGTCTGGAACGCCCGATATGTATACACATCGCGATCGTGACGGACACTACTTTTGTATTTTACTCGGGATCAGCGCAAAACCGTATCGGCCAAAACGAGTTACCTCCAAAACTCTTTCGCGTATCTTACCTGCGCACGTGATAGATACATTTGGAAGAGTTTACGAAATTGATGCATTAGACGCGATGAGTCAGATTAAAAGATGGGAGACCTCGTTCTTAATCCACTTTTGATTCCAACATTATTGCGCCACCCGAGTGAAAAATCAAACGACGAAATTTATCGATAAGTGTAATATACCGTGTGTAAAAGCAAAAAGTTTCGATGGTCACAACAATTTTAGAAAACGATCGGTGGAGGTTTTTTCGTGAAAAAAAATAACTCGATTCGCGAAAGTCTCTATAACGTTGTTTCGCAATCGCATCGCGATGGTGTTCTCTTCGCATTGTTTTTATAAGCTTTCGAGCTTCTAAACGCTGCTCGAATAATTAGATTAGAATTTATAAAAATCTCAACATCTTTGTTTTCAACGCTTTTTAAAGTTGTCTCGCGATCATAAAAATTTAAGCTTTCGCAGGAAACGAACGAGAGGTTTCGTATTTATTTTCAGAGTAACGCAAACACGAAGAAATATTAAAATCGGCCGTACGAAAGGAACTTGCGGCAATTGGAAAATTACACTGTGTAAAATTGTCGCGAAGTTCGTGCAACGTTTTCTTTTTCTCTCGCTATCTCATCGTAATATAAGCTTTTCGCCGATTACGAGTCAGGCCGAGTTCTTTCTCGCGACATATTTTGTCAATAATATACGCCAACGGAATTTTCACAATTCTCGATAACGATTCTCGCGCATAGTTATATTTAGCGTTGATCCGTGCGTTCCGTTTCATTGCGCATGCCCGGCAGAAGTTTGAGTTAAGTTGAATTCGCGCGACAACTACGTTCGTCGTCGTCGCCGTCGTAGTTGGCTCTCTCACATACGTGACCGGCTGTTTACTCGCGAGATTCCACGTCAGAAGTCGATGATTCAATCAGAGTTGCTGTTTCGCTTTTTTTTTCATCCCGGCGTGCGTATAAAACTGTGGCTATAGGCCTAAGGCACGTCGAGAATTCTCGCGCGGCTTTCGTCATTCAGTGAGGTCACTGTGCGAACTAGCCTTGAAACTCTAAAATTACAGTTGGAGCGTAACGAAATACACTCCTGCAGTGTCTTCTCGGCTGTATTATGTTTAATGGAAGAATAAGACTCGGCGAGGATCCCTTTTTTGCTCGAAAATTTATTTTTCCCTTTTTTTCAACCGATGAATTCAAAATGAATTATTTCTCGCGATGTACTACGGACTATATTTTTTCACTCGCTTACGCCGAAAAAATATAACACGGAGAACGTTCATCGAGGCTTCCGGCGAGGGCCGTGTCGGATTTAGGAGTGGCCAATGATAATGAGTGACGTTGAGCGTAATCTTTCCTTGCGAACTCTCGCGTTCTATCTTGGCGACAAAACTTAAGTGATTAGACTCCTTTGCGATGCGTACAGACTTGTCACAGCAGGCAGCCGGCTGAAACGCAAACGTTTTTCACAACTCATCACCATTGACCCTCATCCTTCCCCTTATCATTTTAGATAACGTTTATTTTAACAAATTTTGTTTTCAATTCTATAGAGACCCACCGAACAAAATTAATTAGTTGGACAATATCGAACAATTTTTTTTTCGGCTCGTCGCCATGCGATGCTTCGTGTTTGAAAAATATGTTTCGTAAATAAAAGAAATATTTTAATAATATTTCAATTGGGCGCCGCAGTGGGATGTGCCGTGGGAGTCCTCCGAAGAAACGCGCGTCGTGAGACGGTAAAACGAATTTAAATCAAAGACCAACTATTTATGTACTCGCGCGACTTTGTTCACATTAAACAAAATACGGTGATGTAAAAAATATCGTTTTCTATTTTATTAGACGAATTATGTACTGTATCGAAACATGAAGTAAATACATAAATCGGTATCGTAAGAGAGCGCACGGAGTAGCGCTGGGTCCAAAATTGCTTTTTTGGAAAAGACCCGAAAGAAAGTAAACCTCCGATTATTTGTAAGGTAACATTATATTTTGCTTGTATTTTTCGAACTAGGGTGAGTCCGGGGTAGATAGCCATAGTTTTCTCAAAGTTGTGTGAAAATAAAAATAAAAACAATTCTAAACTGCTTTTAGTGTACAATCAAACTTTAAACATTTATTTTTAAGACAATTAACAAAAATATAGCAAATTATTGCGAGATCAACCTTAAAACTATATTTAAAAAAATCACGGGTGGCCATCTCTCCTGGGGTATCCGGGTGTGATTCCCATATGAGTCAAAAAGAGATGGCCACACTTTACTTCTATCTTTGGATTCCTCTTTTGGTCTATCCGTTCGTTTGCAATTCCATTTTCTTCGTCTAACCACTTTTAGAACACATAATCAAATTTAGAACAATTTCAGTCTTCGATGAGACTGGTTATTTAATAATTTTCTCCACAACTAACGCAGTTATCTTCTTTGGTCCCATCCTCATCTGATAAATCTAACAATATAGGTTCTGCGTCTTCACTACTCAAAGTGGCCATACGTCCATCACACTCTGACTCAAGATGGCTGTCTCTCCCAATTTTCCGGGTCAGATGGCCACGCATAAAAAACAATCAAATAAATACAGAGTATGTAAAGTTTTGAGATTATAAAAAGTGCACTGTTGAAAAATGCACAAAAAGGATTCTTTTTCTTCAAAATTTTATCACCATAGAATATTAGCCGTCAAGAAAATATTAGCGGTGGACAAAACAATTAGTTAAGATTTTCGTTACTTCTTCATTTGTTTTCGGTGGAGTTTTTGACGTGTACTTGCACCTACACTCAGCGTGTGAAGCAAACTAAGCCAAAGCAACCCATATTTATTGAGTATGAATCGACAGTTTCATTAGTAAGATGTTATTTTAAACATTCTTGACAATTGGCTCGTAATAACTTCGGAGGACTAGCTGCACGTTTTCACCCGCGTCATAGTATTTGCCTACTATCCACCGAATCGAATAGTTCACGGTTTCAATCTTCGACATTTGCGCGGTAACGAAAGTTTGGCAATTTCGCACCTTAACACTATATAGGTACATATTATAATATTTTTTACAGGATTGTTTATATACTTTGAGTCATACGATTCTTTAAAGGATCGATTGCTTGAGGTTCGACGAAAATTATTATCATTCGGTACAGCGCAAATGTTTTTTCTACTACCTTCAAAGTGTAAATCTGGATCTTTTTTGGCCGATGCATTTTCCACCCATCAATTATGCTTCAAAAAATCCCTAAAAATTAACGCAGAGTCTATGGTTCATTTATTAAAGGGCGAGATAAACTTTTGTTTGAATAATTTGTTTAAACGTGTTTTCACCGCATAAATAGAGCACAGGATGCATGATGCGCATGACTATCGTAGAAATTAATAGTTTTTGAACGATCGATAAAAAAGAGAATTAAATTGAAGCTGAAAGTGAAAAAAAAATGTCGGGTTACGTACTTCCGCCATTTTTATATATTATTCATACAGCTACCGGTTGCAGTGTAACAAAATGATGTTTTATTTCTTCAGAACAAAAACGCTTTGTTTTAAGAATTATTATTCAATCTTATCGCCCTCTTTCGACATTTTTCAATCTATTTTTTCATTTTTTTGTTCTCTCACATTCCTTATCGGCCACACGCAAAATCTCGTGGCCAGAAGCCAGTTTTTTTGGGTGCGCCGTCTTTCCAGCGGTTGCAGTCATCGACGTCACCGCGCGCATCCGCCAGCGAGACGTCCTTGTCTCGCGCACGAATGAACACTGTCGGCTATAACATAAAAAAGAAAGAAAGAAGAAAAAAAAATGTTTCACTTGCCGAGATAGTGAAGCGAGACACGCAAATGGATATTTGTCGAGCGTGTACATATCGTTTTGGGAAGCTAAATACAGGGTCAAACATATCGAACTCTCACCTTGTTTTTTTTTTTTTTTATCGAAAATGAATATACTTGCACCGCGGCCTCGTATACACAAAATTGTACCAGGCCATTCAAATTCAATTCCTGTACAGATAAGATCGTTTATTTTAATCTATCAATTTTCCATAGCTCGTAAATTTACTAGCAACTTCTTTTCGACCGAACAATTTTTTATTTTATACAAGTGTCATTTATTTTACTCGCAATATTTTCGTCATTATTTTTGCGATGTAACTACCTACGTATCATAATTTATTTGCAATCTCGTTGTTTGGTATAATTAATTGAAAAATTAATATAATAAAAGAAATTAAAATGTGAACCAGCCTGTAGTAATCGAACGCGAGACGACCGTCTACCTTTACCGGTTACACTTTGGAACGCGCTCTTGACTTCGTTTCTTCGATCGTCTCTCCGGGCTCTCGATGTGTGCTCTCATACGCGAGAGTTGTATCGCCCTATACACGTACGTGTCAAGGATTCGGGACACGGTCGCGCGACCGCGCGCATCACCTCGCAAAGACGAAAAAAAACAGCATTCTCTTACCAAACGTGGCACTGTAGTCGCGGCTCCACGGACTTCCGTTTTTTTTTCTTTCCAGAAGTATGTTCGTCGCTCGATTCGCGACGAAATAAATTTTCAACGAAGTATAAATATTAGAGTACGATACGTTTGTCCAATTAAACAAGCAAAAAAAGATCTTACCGAATTTTCGAAGGCGACACTGGTCTCTCTCTCTCTCTCTCTCTCTCTGTCTCTGTCTTTTGGCTTTCGTACGTATGCACACGTGCTATGAAGGTCGTATCGATATGGCACAACTTACCGTTATCAAGTGGCACACGACGAATGATCGAGATTGGTGCGATGAAATTTTTTCGTATACCTACCGGTTTTCGGATTATCAGCGAGTAAATAAGTAACGATATATCCGATGTTTGAAGTTGGCTGAGGAGTGGAAAAATCGTATTCTGGGATCAACAGTAGTTTTGTATTTACACACGAATAAGCGTAGTCGATTAACGTGAAATATACGAAACAAGCACATGTTTCGATTAAATTATCGGAATGGAAAAAATGGACTTTGCGAATAATAACAACTGTCTTCGAATAATATGTTTAATTTCCTATCTCGCCTTATCATTTTTTAAAATTTGTTTCCTTTTGCGTCTCTCGTTTCGCAACCATATCGAATTTATTTATCCTTCCGGTTCCAGTCGTATTTTTTTCTTCGACGACTTTAGTCGAGGACTATAACTCGTCTTATCTTATTGTTAGAGCATCGAGTCACGAGAAACCAATGAAAAATATGTCGCGAAGCCTTTCAAGAATACAGCATTGTCGCTATATCTGTACTTAAAATATCCATGTTTTATATATATATACGTTCGCGAAGATCCTCTTTGAGAATACAACGGAGCGATATAGTGTACAGCCGGAAGTGTAGTAATTAAACAAGATGAAAGAGCGAAAAGGAACCGATTTCCCTGCCAGTAGAATTTCTCCATTCCTATTGCCTTTGGGTCTCCCCCTGCTTATTTTAAAAACATCTTTATTTCCGCGAGTGCACTTTTTCTCACCTCGTTAAAAATAAACAGGGTGAATCGATTTTCTTTCTCCCTCTTTTGCTCGGCTGCAAGTTCAATGTCGTGAACCCACGCGATAGTTGAACGACCGACTCTTGTAACGACGTGTATGGTTACTCTGTACCTACCTATATATATTTGTACATCAGCTATATTTACATATAGGCTCGTATGTATATATATATATATATATATATATTATGCCGTGCTCGGTGCTGCCCGAGTGCGAGACACGAGAGAAGTTGATCGACCACAAAAGACGACCGTTAATAATAAGGCTATACGTGACTTTGCGGAATAGCAATAACGGCACGGAAAAGCTAGATTTCAGGAAGAATATACGAGGTACAATAAAAACGAGACGAATAAATCTATCGGCAGATACCTATAAATAGATGCTCGAGCTACATAAACAAATATTATGATTTATTATCATTTACCAATTTGGTTTTTGTTTAAAACGATGTGTAGAGATTATCATTCGATCATAATTTTTTAATCGAATCCAAATGAAATACAAATTGTAGGTACTATTATTTTGTCGATTGTTAAAACCATAAATAATGGCTGTTTATGAAGAAATTCGTAGCGTCGAGGAAGGGCTTTAACTCTTCGTGGCATTAGTTCGTACGACAGCCGCTATGGCGCTGCCGTTCCCCTCGCTACGTTACACATTGCCGGCTGTTTCACGTTTCGCGCGTGCAGTGCACTCGCCAGAGCACTCGGTATACACACGTGTTTGTGAAAGTAGGCCATCCAACAGACGTGAAAGAAAGGAAGAGAGAAAGACAGAGTCGTAAATGGAAAACTGAGATTTCCTCGGTTCGCCACACGGAAAGAGAAAAAAAGTGATATATGCATGTATGAAATCTCATAGGCATATCCAACGTATCGCACGCATACAATATAATAGTAAAAGCGTGTAGCTCTCGTGATATTGACACGTTGCCCGGCCTGAGAGGCTCTCTCGCATAAAATTAAAGCAACGAAACTATCCGCGAGTCTTGTTTTCACGACGGAGACGCGTTACTGGCCGAGGTTCGTTCGTTCCACATTAGACGATCTGGGTCGTTTTGGCTGGATTAGAAGTAACAAAATCGCTTTCGTCGATACATTACTTACAATTAGTGTAACCATTTAAAACGAATTAAGTCGACTTCTATCACGCACTCGCTGCATAATGGATTATACGGAGAAAACGGACGTCACGATTTTTCACCGTTTCGTATATTTCCAAGAAATTTATTTCGTTCTTCCTTTTCACCCGATGGGTTATAAGATAAGAAAAAGAAATACAAAATTGAAGAAAACCCGCGAGAGTCAGGCAAGAGTCATCTTCGTACAATATGAAGATGACTCTTCCTCTTCGTCAATTCTCGAAGCATTCCTGGTTCTCAAGGACGCGGAATTGCCAACGGACTCTTCGACGACGCGACGCCCGGAAGTAAAAATAGGTCGCCGATTTAAAAATTGTCCATTTGAATTTATATAATTTTCGAGAAGGGACAATATTATCTATAGTTTTTTTTCAATTATTTCTATGACCGCACGATTGACAAATGCGATGGTCGACAATCACTACCGAGGGTTTTCGAGCGACTCGTCGGTCGCGTCCGCGACTCATCGAGGACTCGAAAGAATGTGTCCAGATTTGTTCTCACGATTTTATCCCAAATATAATAATCATAATGCTATTAATTAATTATGCTAGTCTCGTTTTCCGTTCATTTACGTCCGACGATGTACTCGTCTCGAAACGCGAGACAAGTGACCATAACTGCGAATCGCGGTAGTCAGTCTAGACGAGAGAACACTTACCAGAACGCTTTCTTCCATACCTACCGATCGCTAACGTATCGACTATACAAGTAAAAGACGAAGATGTCCGAGATCTTCTATATACAGGCTGTTCCACATGCCCAAAATGTGTGTTCTTTCGTATTTCATGATTTATAGCGTCTTGGAGAAATTTGTCCACGTGTACATTTGTTTTGTTTCTCTTTCGACAAAGATGAAACGAAAAGCATACCTATAGGTATATCGACCATACCGTGTTTTATATTTACATACGAAGCGACACCGCCAGCCTTTCCTCGCGTTTGTCATCGTCGGCATTCGTGACGTCGTTTTTACACACTTTAGTGTTGGCATCACTCGTAGACATACGATGCGTCAATCGATCTTGACCAATTATCAACCCATTTTTCATTTTTCAAAAATAATTCTATGTAGAATAACACGGTCTACGAACTCGTACAAAGAACCACGATAGTTACGTTACAACCTATATGCGTATATAAATGTTTCCGGTATGATTTGATTAACGTGTATTGATTAGATAAGCACATAGAGTATGATTTATCTGTTCACGAAAACAAAAAATACTTTCGAAGAAGCAGAAATTCCATGGTCAACTTTGTTCTGTCGACTGGTGTAACGAGCTACCGTCAAACGGGGCTACTTTGAACAGGTTTTGGAAGTTTTTTGTAGGTAAGGCTTTTTTTGAACATCCTAAATTCCAACTCTTTTTGCTCCAATAGAACAATGTCTTCTTTGGCTATGAAATAGTTATATAAGAAACTCAAGTCTCCCCACTATTTTTATATGTTTTTGAAAAAGTGTCAAAGTAACCACGAATGTGGGGTTTCTTTGACAAGCCATTAAAATGCAATTTATTATCGAAGATCCAAAGCGTAATGGTTACTTTTGACATCATTTCAATAAAAAATTAAATATTTTATGGATTCTACATAGAATTAAATGAAAAAGAACGATTTTTTACTATCAAATTGTCATTGTTAGGAAACATTTTACATGAAAATATCAAGAACCTAGGGTACTATTAGGTACAGGTAATTAATCAGCCTTATATATTATCGTTGAGATCGAAAAACTGAATATTTACGTAAATTGCAATATATCGAGATTATAATGGCGATATTCTTGTTGCGCGAGAAATTGCTGATTCTGTGGAATCGGGAAATTTCTGTAAAAGTCGTTTTGGTCGAAAAAAAATGATTTTCCTCCGAAAAGGCTTCAATTGGAGGTTACGAAATCTGGAAATTTTCCGCGCAACACGAATATATCACCATTATAATCTTGATATGATGCAATTTACATAAACATTCGACCTTTTCACCGCTGCGAACAAATTAAAATCGTAGGTTGGCGCTCTTTTAAAGTATCCCAAAAAACCGTCAAAGTATCTCTATTTGTCGGTACGCTCTCAGACAATATTAATTGAATCGGGGCTAACGAAGTATAGCCGGTGCTGTCGATATTAGCGACACATAATCTCGTAATCCTAAATCTACTGTTGGACAAACGTTTTTGCCGTGGATATATTGATAAATGGAAAAATGAACCTAAAGAGATCAATTAAATGGGAAGTCATGATTATTTCAAAGAAGTAATTCGTTGTAATTACCGTTCGGGAGAAATTCAATGAGAAAGAAAATGCGACGATGCATGGCATTTAGCCTTGGGTGAGAAGTCGATGGAACGAGATTTTTGTAATATGGCAAAAATAACATACAATTGAGTGTTCTCGGGTCCGCTATAACTTCCTAAAATACCGTACAATGGTGTACAAATGCTTGAGGAGGGTCCATTTACGAAAGATCATTTCTCAATCGGCCGAAAAAGTTTTTGAGAAAAAGGAAATCGTGCATATATTGCCGTGATTTTTGTTTCACACATAGCGAGCATTAATGTTGAATATATATCGAGTTACGCGTCGCGATATACAATAATTGTATTGAAACTTTTCTATCGCAAACAGAAACGTTGGCGAGTTACCGTCAATAGAAAGTTCATCGCCAACTTGCAAACTAAATACTTCGTTAAGAATACCTTTCAATGCAAATTACTCGAGTAATAAGTGTTTAGAAAATTGGAAATATTCGATCGAATATAACAAATAAATTTCTTTCACACCTTATTATCAGACCGAAGACAAAGTCGTTCGTAAATAGATGCTCGTTCCAAGTTCTCGTACACCATTTATGGAGTTTTTCGAGAGATTGATATTACTCGAGTTTACCAAAACTGGTTCATATAAACCTCGAGCCGCACGAATACGTACTCGAACGAGTATGGCTTTGCCATAAAATTATCGAGCTATTCGTGCAAAGTAACGGTACGTAAATCGTTCCCGTGTCCGTTAACGCGAGCGTCTCTTCTCTTCGCACGGGTGTGTTTATCCTCGCGAATTCCCTCGAAAGGTCGAGCAAAGAAGATTTCCTGATCGGGAATTACGAAGGATCTCTTTTTCAATAGCGATGTGACTCTTCTCTATCCGTTGATTCGACGAACGACGACGAGAAGAGAGATTCGATGAAAAAAGAGGTGAATGGAAGTCCCGAGTACTCGGGTTTCGAACGGACAGTTGGTTCGGTTACTCGGCTCGCAAAAAATAGGTTATGTTATGTGTATAGAGAGCGCTGGTGAATGGATTTCGAACTGCCGAGATGTTGCCGAGGAGTGTGTTTGCGCGTGCGCACGGGAATGGAACTCGACGAAAAAATCGTTGAAGTGAGAAACACGTAGGAATGAAAGAGCGAGTGTGTGTTGTGTGCGTGTGTGTGTGAGAGAGAGAAAGAAAGAATGCCGCGGGGGAGATGCGGCGAAGGGAAGATGTCGTCTCGGCAAGTGCGACGTCGTAAAAAACGCTCGAGGAATTGACAATGGAAAATTGAACAAGGCTCGGACTCGGTGATAGTATTTTATATGTATACATATGTATATGACATCCGTTTATTAAATATTCCTAGTGGCTTTCACAGACTTGTCTTTGAATGCAAATTAGTCTCATTTTCAGTCTTCTCCATTTGCTCCGATTTGATCGTTAACACAATTATCTCAAGTGTCACGATTATAACGCGAATACGTTTAAGGTTTATTATGAAAATAATTGTTACGGGGGGATGAGTAATCGACCATGCAAAGACATTGTTTTTTGTATGATATTCGATGATCGATTATACGCATATACGGCGTACGGCCGCGTTAGTTCGCCAGTCTCCCACCGTCGCGAGCGTGTCGCGTTCCACATTTTTTCTTTTAAGTTCAAGATCATTTAGAGGTCAGGAACGTTAACCTCACTGGATATATCGTTCCAGCGGGCGCTTTCTTATAAGTTTACCACCCATATATACATATATTATAATGTGTACGGGAGAATCATGGGATCTGGTGAAATAACAGTAGGGGAGAGAAAGAGAGAGAGAGAGAGCGAGAAAGAGAGAGAGAGAGAGAGAGAGAGACTGTAGCAAGTAATGACCTCGGAGAATCGCTCGCCGGTTTCACCGTGGAATTCTCTTGCTCCGTTTCTCTCCCTCTCCCTCTCTCTTTTTCTTTCTCTCCATGGTTATTTCGGTGTCTTCGTTTTTCTTCGCATATGATCATAGTACCCGCGTGCATACTCTCGTACGTATATATAGGACACCCGCATAAGGCTGAAATTTATAGGGCGGATATACGAAACGTAATTACAGATTTGCAATGTAAATGACGAAAATTTCTTCTCACTCGCATATATTACCACTGACACAAGCAAAACGTGGAAAAACGTGAAGTTATACAAGACAGTATAAATATTAAAGAAAATAATCTTTTATACGATTGTTTCGTTATGTGTATATATATATTGTTACATACGGATTTATATTGAAATAATTGATAAGATTTATAAATTCGCGAAATAGTGCATTTCGTAAATACACACATCTAACAATAAGAGCACGGACTTTTAGATTTCTCTCGAACTTTCATTTTCCCCAGTGAAATTTTTATCGAGGTGCACTCTTGCGATTTCTCAGGCTCTTTATATTTATAACTTCTCAATAAATTAAACTGTTAACTAACTCGAAAAAAAGTTCATTAACGTATATTTTTATTATTTATAAATCGACGTTTCAAACACTCGGAAAAAGATTGGAATATCAATTGATTCTTTTCTATGTCAGTTGTTCACGATTGTTTTATCGGAAAATCGTACAATCGAACATTAATGCGCAATCCCGCAAAAAGCCGGTCGTGTTTGCTCGATAACAGGTTGAACCGGGAAAAAGAGTCTTCGCGCGCGTAGTTTCCGAGACATACATTTATACTCTGGGATACAAGAGGCTGAATAGCATACGTCGAGCCTGCTCTCTCGGTCTGCCACCTGTCGGACCGTTATAAGCCGATGCGAGCGTTCCAATAACTCGAGTTTTCTCGTCTTGAAAGAGGCGCCTGGCAGCTACTCCTGCCCCCCCCCCCCCGTGCCCCGAAGATAATACGAAAAGATTCTCAATACCGAGGACGAAAAATATGCGCCTTGACCTTGTCGCCATCGTACGACCTACTTTGAAATTCTCAAAAAAATTACATTTTGTCAGAATATTCGAAAAATTTGCAAACTGAAGATTGCTCATTCGTGGTTGTATATTTGGTTGTAACGTAAACGTAGGCGAGCCCCATGTGGCAATTTTGTCTCAAAATTGTGTTCTAGCTATGGGCCAGTCGCCCTAGCCAGCCACTGTCCCGCATGTACGGCATGAAAACTCGCCAATATCTATAGGGGGAAGTCGTCAGTGTTGCAATAGACTTCGGGACGCCCTTTGAGGGTAGTGTAGGGTTCGGTCCCAAGTACCACCCCCTGCCACCGTTCGCCCTGGTGGGCCCTCGTTTTTGAGAAATTGGACAAACAAAACATTGTACAACATTGTACTTTCCACGCATAAACACCAGAATATGTTTAAACACTATTAAATATTTAAAATATATATTTCAGTAACTACAATACGAATGTAACATAATAATATAACTCGGAGAAGTCGACAAGAAACGACCTAGAGGTAACAACTCCGTAATCTGTGATACGTCTAGTTTTTAAAGTTTCCTCCACTAGTCGTAAATTAACCATAAGACTGACCGGCTGTAAAAAATTAATTATTATTGCAACTGTACCTTGTACCTGAAATGAATAATAAACACAAAAATAAAATAAAAAATTAAGGTCTTCAGCTAGTACGCTGTTGGTTTTGGGTTCGAGTCCTCCTATTGCTATTTAAAAAAGTTTTTTTTTAAATCGTAAATTTTTTTTTAATTGTTTAAATGCTTGTAAACGTTATTTTTATTTATTTACTTCAATTTAAATCCGACTTTTGTATATTACGTTTAGAATTCTTGGCCGCGTGATTGTAATCACCGTTTGAAAAATTTCGCATATAGAATGTGTTTTCTTACATTCTTCATCTAGTTTGCAATTATTGCTCCTTTTTTGTTGTTATTCTTATATATATTATCTTTATTTAAATTAATTTTCTTCGATAGTTTGATATCTTCGTCTGTATTAATACAATTATTATTTTATTTAGGCTTTGCATTGGAATTTTTGTTTTCTGCGATTCATTTTTTCGTTTACACAGTGTTAAACTTTGTTTTGAGAAAACGGAGCTCAACCGAGAACATTTCCTTTAATTTGAATTTTATTTCATAGCAAGTACCTTTAACATTACGGTAAATTTTATTTCCCTTTTCCATAAATCTTTCCTTGAAATCTCCACTCATGTAATTATAATCGTAATAAATGTTGTCGTTGAAATACATCTTGTAACGAAAAAAAAATGACATACACTTTCCCACATAATGTGAATATAGTATTCTGTATTTACATTTAATCGACAGAGCAATAATTTGTTCATTTCCTTATACCAACAATAATAGAGGCTAATAGAAACATTAAAAAATCGAGCGATAATTACAAACTCGACGAAGAAAATAAGAAACAAAATTGTACATACAAAATTTTCGGAACGGTGATTACAATCACACGGGTAAGAATTCTAAACGCAATATAAAAAAGTTGGATTTAAATTGAAGTGAATAAATAAAAATAATATTTACAAGCGATTGAAGATTTCCATTAAAAAAAAAAAAAGAAATAGCGGTAGCAGGACTCGGACCCAAAACCAGCAGCGTACTAGCTGAGGAGCTTAACCGATAGGCTATCGGGCCGCTTCGAAAATTTGTATTATTTTCGAGGTTCAGACTCGGCAGAGAAATTTGTTTGGTCGATTACTCAAAAACGAGGGCCTACCAGGGTGAACGGTGGCAGGGGGTGATACTTAGGACCGAAACCCTCACTACCCTGAAAGGGCGTTCCGAAGTCGATTGTAACACTGATGACCTCCCCTTGTTAGTTATATGCGTAATTCCGCGCAATCTCGAACTTGGATTAACCCCTTACCCCATACAAAGCCATATATGGCTGCTAACGTTTCTAATTTTGTTGTCAATTGCTTTCCTTTGTGTCAACAAAAAATACGTTCCGTTACACGAAGGACAATTAGGATTCAAAGTTGGTTTTGAAAAAAAAAATCTGTTTACATATTACTGAAAAAAATTAGAATTTTTAGCAGCCATATATGGCTTTGTATGTGGTAAATGGTTGAAAAAGACTATATAGCACCTGGATGACATTTTTGAACTTTTTGGTATGACGACACGCAGACATAGGTACTGAAATAAAAATATAATATTATTATTAAAAAAGAAAAGGAAAACTACATTGCCGTCCTTGGAATTCGAACTAACGACGCATCTTCAACTATTCACATAAAATACACATACCAAATCGAGAAACAGCAGAAAAAAATGCTCCACAAATTCGTTGGTAATTGTTTCTACATACATATAATGAGGCCGATCGCTTAATTGATTATCTCACTTTAAAAGTGCCTTTTTCCGACCTATCGCAGCTTACCTAATGAGATGTCAACCGCAAAGCTGTACGTTATTTACAATTGGTTAGAAATTTCTTCGTTTTTTATCGTAAACATTCTTTGGGTAACGATCCGTATTAAATTATAAATTTTATTATTATTATTGCTTTTCCATAATTACAATTCCACTTTTGGAGCCTTGTTTCTGCAAACCCCGTTTTTGGTAACATCAACTATGGACATCGTCTCGCCTACTGCAGATATCTCTCTCGTACTCGAGCCAAATACAGTATATAACACTGCCTCTTAAGTACTTTGGTACCACAATCTTAGACTTCTATTTCCTTTCGTGATAACAATATGATGCATATAAGGTAGTACGAACATATATATCTCTACATTACAGAGCCAATTACGTTGTATGCCTGAGGGAAGGATCAACCCTATCGCATGAGTGGAAACTAAAAGTTAGTTAAAAGTACCACAGTGAATTCGATTAAGTCAGCCCAATTCGCTACATTTTAAGAAATTTGGTCAACCATTGAAAAAAATTGTATTAAAAATACAAGGTAGGTCGAAGATTATGTACCTACAACTACTCGATGTTGCCAATACAAAACAAAATAAAACAATTAAAAGCATTGCGTAGGTACTCTTTGGTAGCCTGCACTTTTTGTTGGCTCAACCCTACATGTTTAGAACCCACCCTTGGCTAATTTTAATTGCAGTTAATCATCCACTTCTTTCACATTCACTAATTTATTCAATGCATGTTTATTCATTGTACATGAATTTAGGTGGTCCGTCACTAAATCAGCCTTTCGATGATACTTATGGGTTCAATGGGGTTATTTGGGATATTTTTGGTTATAGATTCATCAACGAAGAAGAACAAATTACTCTTGAATATTTTTGAATATTTAAGCTATTGGTTTAAGGAAAAAATCGATTTTTTCGACCTTCTAATTAGCCCCTCAACTTTCTGTTCCGTTTAAGTTGATGTCTTCGTAAGGTAGTCTGATACAAATTCATTGTCGAAAACGTCATAGGGCATTGTATTTTGACGATCCGATCTAAATGTAGCCTATATCTTCGGAATTGAACGTTGTTTTTCTAAGAAACAAGGGAGGTCCGTTTGTTAGACCCATCCATTCATCGAGTCTTTCTTCTTGTAAGTACTGAAGCCTACTTAAAATTCTCAACCGCACGTCATGACGGTATGTTGGCTACGATCCATGGTTGTAACTTGGAAATCTTTGCCCCTGCTTGTTAGCACTACTCACATGTTGAATTTTATCAAATGGAGAACTTAAAGATATACATTCGAAGATAGACTTAGATTATACGATCAATCTCCTTTCCTTTTTCACACAAATACTCTTCTCTATATGTGACAAAACTTAGAACCGCAACTTATTGTTAAGGTGATTGGTCCGCCACTCTGTTGGAGCTGAACTTAAGCTTCATAATTTTTGAAGAATACTAATTAACCCTACCAAGAGAGCCAAATACTGTTTACCCGAAATGAATGATACATCGTGTTCGAAAGATAAATCGATGGGCGAAGAATCATCTCCATTACACCCTCTATAAAAATCGTCGAGACTCTAATTACTCCTGTTTCTATTTTTCCTGTGACGCGTTGGAATAATTAGTCACAGCGTGGAACCCTATTAGGCACGTAATTATTCACGAGGTCGCGTGTGTCACGTTCCAACGGCAAAGGTGTCGGACGATTTTATTCACTTTTAACTTTTTTGAAATTTCGTCGCACAGACGATAGATTCTTTCTCGTATCGGAAAATCGCGCTTCTCACTTTACGTTGACGCTACGTATACACACCGGTTGTACAAGGGCTACCATTATGCGTGTTTGGAATAAGTATGGGGGTTCGATGAGTCACCCGAGGTTGAAGCCGGATTAATTAATTCGCACAATGATTCTATACGCACGTCGAGCCAGAGCAAACCCTGTTTTTTCTACACGTTAAAACTTTTTTAATTTCGTCAAAAACCCTTTTTTTTATAGTAAGAAATGTATTTTGGATCGTCCGCCGAAATACTAATTTAGTCATTGTAATGGCGATTATTGTGACAACCCAGACGATAACGTGAACAAAAAACATTAATTCGTAATTGGATTTTGGGAAAGTTTGAGCAAACTAAAGAATGATGTTTTGAAACATTAAAAATTGTGTTTAATCTTGCTGCAAACGAACTATCATAAGTTTAATTTTTTCAATTGTTCATATATACGCGCATAAATAACGAATTCGAATAGAGATCTTTTTTATCTCAACATTTCATTTTTTATTATACGCTGTGCGTCATTTTCGTCGGAACAATGACTGGCCACATACCAGCATTGCGTATCGGTCGTTGACGAGATTACGTTATCATTTGCGAGAAACAATAGGACGCTACGAATTGTTGAAAGAACTTGGTATAGATTGGATATTATCTAATAATGATTAATTTTATATGTGTCAATACCGATACGATCGTTTTTGAAGAAAGATAAAATCCGGAAAGAATTCCGCTGTAATCGATTGTGTTCGGTGTAAATAAATGAGAATCGACTATGACCATGTATGGTCGATCGCCAGAGTTATCGATAAAATAAAGCCTGACTCAATTTCAATTGACTCGGTGATTCAACAAAGCGCCTTATCGTGACTCTTTATCTTCGTATGCCTGAAAATTATACTCAATAATTGGCACTTGTATCCTTTCTCGGTGAAACAATCTCTTACAAAAAATATATAAAAAACTTCTAGTAGGTAGTCTTATACAATACAGAACATCTTGCGAATTTTTGTTTTCCACGCATTCCTCCCATACGCATATGCTCGTTAAAACAAGATTAACATTCCTTTCGCTCTTCACCATTTTTGGTTTTTGCCAATCCGACAAATTCTATGTAGTTGTAGAAAAGCAGATAAAGATATTACGGTGTTATGCTAGCTCTACACTCTCGTCGAAGTTATTCGAGGCGAGGTTCAACGACGTTATGCGAGGCGAAAAATACGAGGTGAAGCCTCGATAAAAGCTCGGCAAAAAGTGATGCGAGGACTGCATCTACGTTCGCGTGCTCCCGTTAACTCGCCTAACCTCGACGAGAGTGTAGAGCTCGCATCAAGATATCGGCGTCACCGTTTTAAAAAATGTTTCGAAAAAATGGCGTTTAAAGCTGTGGCATTGTATCTTTTATGTATAGCATTTTTGCTACACAAATTTCGTCATTTCCAAGAACATGGCGGATGTTTTCTCGCGATATTTCACCCTCGTCAGTGTCCGATCATTTCGGAGGTACCTATAGGTCCCAGACTCGTCTTCTGTGGTTAAATTTTATGATTAAGGGAAATACCACTCCTTCTGGCAATCTACTGATAGGCACAAATTCATAGTGCTATAGTGCTATT
Source organism: Netelia virgata (assembly GCA_951802705.1). Classification (NCBI taxonomy): domain Eukaryota; kingdom Metazoa; phylum Arthropoda; class Insecta; order Hymenoptera; family Ichneumonidae; genus Netelia; species Netelia virgata. Next base: position 25,130,258 of record OX637867.1, read on the forward strand.
TACTCGTTCATTTCACGTATGCCTTAAGGGGCTACATACACGTATACCACGGAAATACTGGTGAATTTCGATAAATTTTGTATGGTAAACAATGTTTATTTGTAGAAAAATAATATTATATATCTTAAACTTTCCACAATGATGTCTGTGACTTATATTTAAAAGTAACTGAAATTGATGATGAGGGAGTTAGTCTCGCAAAGCAATTATTTAAAAACACCTTTCACGGTGGCCGAAAAATCTTCCACGATTTTGATCTGAAAAATCAAATCACATTTTTTCTTCACATAGATAGGAACACTAGTCTGTGGACGAAGCGATATTAAAAATCTTATTTTGTTTGTTACCTGCCATAAGATCTCTAATTTTTACTGAAAAATCATTAATTTTGTAATTATAAAAAATAAATCACACAATGTACCAAAATTCTATAAGTAATAAAGATTTGATGGTACTGTGTCTCGACGAAATTTCAGCCCCCACCCTAGTGACGACCGCACAGTCAGCTATCAGACATTGTAACTTCTTCAATTTTGAAAATGATTAAATACAATTGTGACTGGACGCAGTTACACGAGAATACTGTAGTCGAGGCGCAAGTTTAATTTAATGCGTGAGCAACGAGTGGAAGTCCGGGGAGTTGACTCAGTTAATTAAGTGTTTGGTACAACGGAGGAATCTGTGAGAGGAGGTTTAGGTGCGGGGAGGTTGAAGATCGACGGTTCGCTATTTTAGGGTGCGCTGTACGGAAAATAAGTTGATTAATGATGGAATAATGTGTGTTTTACAATCGGATCAAAATATTTGTGAAAAATATATTTTTCGACCCCTCTCCGCGTCTGTAGCTCTTTAAACGAAGGAGTTCAATCGCCTTTTACTCATCTTCGTTTCTTCTTGTCTTTCCATTGTTTCTATTGGTATGCTTTGGCTTGGGTGGTTCCAGTTCCAAGTACGTTGTTCATCGCTATTATTAAACCAACTACCTAAAATTTCCGTAATTAAAGCAAACCCTTTATTTTCATATCCGTAGAATAAAAGTATCCATAAGAAATGCCATCCTCTTTTATCGATAAAATAATAGTATACATAAGAAATGCCATACTCTTTGATCGATAGATTAATAGTATACATAGGAAATTCCATACGCCTCATTGAACAACCGACGCATAGTCTCTATATATTATAAACATCGAGTGTTTAGTCTGCATCGTCTAATCTTATGTCACCTATGGCGTGAGACGGTCCCTCTGGATACCCGTGAGAAGTAGACATACGAACGACCCTCTTAGTTTCATGAATTCAGATAAGAGTTATTTCAACCGCTGCCCCACCATCGTTTTTCAATAAACTAATTGAGCCCCCACCATCACTCTCCAACAAAATAACTGCAACCCATGCAGAGAGGTCATCTCTCTGGAACTCTGTATAATTAGTTACTACGCTAGTTGTTGTCCGCGCGTTGCAAACGAGATAATAATCTCAAAACGAAGAACTATCGTTCGCATCCAGTGACAAACGCTGTAATTGAATTAAATAAATCATTACGTGCCAAGAATCGCGATCATCTCTTTTGTGTTAACCCGAAGACACCTTGTTCCATTTAAGCAAGCGCTGATTCTTCGCCTGTGCACATCGTACTCATCGAGGTTCGCCCTCGTTCTTCAAAGACATCAACAGCTGCTGCGAAGGAAGTCTGAAGAAGAGAGACGCTCCTTATCTATTAGTGATCAATATTTTGATAAGTATCCTCACACACACAATATTCGCTTCACTCCTCATATTGGTCCTGATACTGACTACGAAGGAAGACTGCGCAGTTAATAAAAACACCGTTGGGCAACAGACCTATTGTTACGCGTATTATTATTTTGACACGTAATACATCCTTGGAAAGGCTTTACCAAAAAACTTAACCTGGCGATTCGAAAACCATGGATTCTTCATAAGACAAGTTACCTTGTGATGTGTACATTGCACAAGGGCAGAGTCAATAAAGAACGCCAGTTGGATTCGAGTCACTTTTCAAGCCATTTGCGTAACACTATCATGCATGTAATGCTCCTCGTATCCCTTCTCCTCACTCTATCACTATCCTCACTCTATCTCTCTCTCTCTCATTCATGATCTTTCGTTGAAGTGGGGACATCGAAGACGATTGTAAAATTCCTGGGGGGCGACAATGTGCAGTTCGCAAGGCTCAAACTCTTCTTGTAACCGCACATTTTAGTTCAATTTTTATTAAATCGGCACATTTAGTCCTATTGAAATTTCGAACGATACTCTACACCTGGCCATTACCCAAGTCGGTTTCAGACAAGTAGTCCAATTTACACTTATTCGCGTACTCGGATTTTTCTTTCCCCCGAAGATACGTACTCGAGGCTCCTTATATTGTGGTGGGTAGTTCCGAGACTCCGGCTCCACACTATCCGGTTTCGCCGGTCCGGCGAAAAGGATAGTACTACATGCCACACTGCTGCGGTTTCACCGGACAGTTTCGTTCGAACAGCCAAGGTGTGAACATGAGTGGGAACAATTTTTTGATAATGATTTGAAAAATGTTATACAAACATCCGTAATCTTGAGGATAAGTTTTTAAAATACTATCGAATGCCAAGAAATTCATTCGATAAATTATTGGAAATTTTGAAACCCTATATTTCAAAGCGGACCACGCAGTTCAGAAGATCTATAAGTGCAGAAGAAAGATTGACGGTAACACTCAGGTAAAAATGAAAAATTTGATTTATAATGTTTGAATTTGGTGTATGCATTTTTATTTTGAACGAAAGAAACGTATGCGGCACAACCGTAAAGTGTGACACCAGGCATAAGAGTGAACGTGCTTTGTCCCGTATCCGGCGATGCGGTGCGGTAAATCTGCAGCATGCTGCGGTGGCGTCCGGCAGATCCGGCAATGCCGCACTAGTGTGACACCTCTCATTTGAACCTATAGTATGTCACAAACCGGACGGCGGCATCCGTCAAAACCGGTCCGGTGAAACCGGATAGTTTGGCGCCGGCCTAAGGGCAATAATCTCTAGTTGGCTTTTAAGACAGGAGACTCATATAAACGCGTGAATTTCAGTCGATTTTCATGAATATTTTTTTTATCCAATAACTTTTTCGGTGTTTTTGAAATTGAGCATATTGTTTATTTATATTTTGAACTACTACGATTTTATTTTTTTTATGAAAAATGGCGGATTTATTATGCAGTCTTCGGGGAAGAACGTAGTGCGAGTTGTTTATCGGTGGGGCTTCTAGTTCTTCTTGTACTCATTCGAAAAAAATAATGCTGATTGTTTATTAATGATGAACCTACAAAAAATGAAAAAAAGAAAAATTCGCGGATTAAGACACTTTATTTAAAAAAACCTTGCAATTTTTACTACATTTTCCAATGGTTTTCGCCTCGAAACAATTTCAAAACAAGTAGGTTGACATAGAAAGTATAGTATATGGTATAGAAAAGATGTATGCAAAATTTTAGCGTGATTTATGAACAACTTTTTGAGTTATCTGCCCCACCGATCTAAAAAACATCGTTTTAAGAAAAACCGCGATTAAAGTTCTGACTGCGCGCCAACGTTCAGTATAAGAGGGTGACGTTTACACGTTGTAACATGAGAGATACTTTGAATTAAGTTTTATAATTTTGCTGACGTATCCTTAAGATGTTATACTAACATTTTATGAAATTAAAAAAAAAATGATTTTTTGTAAATTCTATATGAGTCTTCTGCCTTTAAGTGCGTGAGAAATAGCTGTAAAACGGAATTCGGGACTTCTTTGATCCGACCCAACCGATCGGCATGAAATTCAGCGCAGCTACTTTTTGCCATAATCCTGTGACGACCAAGCCTAATTTCATCACAATCTGCTGGGCGATAGTAGAGAATTTATGAATCGCGTTTTCGAGATGGTCAGAGCGCGTAACATTATATTTTTAACCTCTCGCTTCCTTCTCTCGTGTCTTTGTCGTGTTGGTCTTGTATTAATCTTATTATCGCAACTCACTCGTGGCCTAGTCCTGTTTCCAAATTTTTAAGAAGCAGCACAATACGCTATGATCACTTTAATTATAGCAATACGTAAATTTTCCAGCACGACCCGTAAGACTCCAGCAGCCCTTCCGGAAAAAATTTAGCTTGCGATTAGTGAAAGTAGAATTATGTCAATGAATGGCTCACTGCCTCCCCCAATCGGTTGTGCTGTGTGCCTTCTCAAGAGGTTACATATTTTTAGGTGACGCGAAATCATTTAAAAATACAACAAGTTTTATAATAGGACAGCTAAGGCTTTACTTCGAAAATACTTGATAATATAACTAACACTGCTGCCGAATAACATTTCCTAAAAAATTGATTAAAAAATATCTATAATGACGACCGTGGTAAATTTTTTTCTTAAAAGTCTTTTTGAAAACACTGTTTGCGATGCTAGAAAAATACACGGTTTGTCTTATTCGAAACAAATATGTATGTATAGATTCTGTGAAAGTATATGGATAAAATCAGGATTGATCATAGACGATTTTAAAAATATTGATTTTTCGCAAAGTAATAACGACCAGTCAAATATAAAAATTCTAACAGACCAATGTTGTTTCAATTACCTATAACAAAAGCATGCGTTTAAAAAATTCGATGATAAGTATGAGATAATAGTATGATAGTTATAACTGTATAAAAATTCATTCATCACGAATGAACAACTTTGAAAATATTTCTGGCACCTATTACGAAAGCGTTGTACCGAGAAAATTACGTTTGAAAAATTAAATTTTCTCTTCATCGGTTCTGTCCGGCCGGAGAATTTTTGAATCGAGTTTTTGGTGCGATCCGAAGGTATAATTGTGCACGTTCCACCGCGCCCAACGAGCTCTCCCATATAAAAGACATTCGATATGAATATTAGAAAATTGTTTTTAATATTAATTTGAATAATAAACGTTTGTAGATGTTAATTTTGATGGAAAAAGAACAATTTTCGAAAACTTAAAATCGCTGGTATAGACGAACAGGGGCTGCTGAGGGATGAAGTTTTTTTTTTGCAATGGCTGCACTATCTCCGCCCGGATGCGCGAAATGAAAGCCGGCAATGGGGTTCCGGATCCAACGTTGGGGGGCTCATGGCTCGAGGGATCGATGAGAGACGTCCGCACCACGCCCAAGTCGGGGGTGCTCATGGCCCACCACCATGACTCACGCCATGCAGGCTGTACATGCTATAAATATACGCTATGCACATGTATAATCTATATGGCTACGAGACGAGACCTCAATGGTGAGAGTCAAGCCTGGCAACACGAGGTTCGATAATCAACGTGTGATGGTAACACAAGTCGTAACCAAAAAAAAATAATTATCATCTCCAATGATTTCAATACGAAAATCCGTCACTCAATTTTTGTACGTATTTGACATTAAGTTACGCGTATTAAAAAAGAACTAAATTTAAAGAAATCACTCATTTTTTAAATGGCGAGAAATGTTGACTGGCAATACTCGATATTGATTAATACGTGGACTCCTGAAGTTTAATTAAATATCCAATTTACATCATAAACTATTTATGCTGGTTGATCCAACAATTGTTTTCTAAATATTTAATTACTCTTGTATGAGTCTCTTTTACGAAAAAATAATGTAAATGAGACTACAAATAAGTAAATTTGCGATTATTTAGCGTGTGTCGCATTTGAAGGCGATTCTTAGCAGACTCCCAATAATCGGAACTTACGTATAGAACTACTGCGAACAAAATGTGTGCATGAGGTTGCGGACCAATGATCTTTCATGTTAGTTCTCATAATGAGAATATACATTTTAACATTCGCCACCAATTTATTTGAATCAAAAATTTGTATTATTCTCCCATATTTATATTTTATTTTACGCCATACAATTATGTGATTTGGAAAAATTAAGTATTTTCATTTGATTGGCATTTGAATAATTGATGATCGATCCTGTTTCTACGAGCACCGCTTCTTTGGTTATTGTTAGATCTATCACTTTAGCCTGTAACTTGACATCAAAACACGCTGCGTTGTGTCTCGAAATACAAATTTTAGACATCCTTTGTCGAGTAGTTTTCAACAAATGATAGCCATCTTTTTCAGTATTGCAAATCGCTCTTAAATTTTTGCATATGTAATTTTTCGCTTGCAAATATCGAAATACTTGACTTTTCGATATTAAATATCGTTTCTCCGAATAATCATTGATTTTTTCAAAATTATTAACACCTTTACATATCGTCGCAATCCACAAATTTTTTATTTTTGATTACCGTCTTTCCAGATATAAAAGTTGTAAAATCGGAGGAATATCCAACAATACACTTGGAGCTCTTTTACGACTTTGCTCCTTTCACCATCCCTCGCCTTCAAAAAACTCATGTAGGTACTCGCCATTTAAAAAAATTTCAAGTGCCGTAATTCCGTTATTTTATAAACAAAAAACAATTTCTTTCATCACATTCGACTCGATCTCGATAACAATGAAACAATATAAAAAATATAAAATCCCGAGTAGACAAGCGACGATGACCTATGAGTAACCTGGACGTCAGCTTGGAAAAAAATCTCAAAAATAGCATCGTACGTTCCTCTCGAAGCTATAACATTTTCGCGAGAAACTTTGTTTGCGCATACGAACTCATTTTTTTTTACTTTTTTTTTACTGGTAAATAAATATAGGACACCCGGTATATGTACCCCATCGTGCGACTGGACCTAGCACAACGACTTGAGCCGATTCGCGTCTCACGATACGATCAATTCACGAAGCCATAATTTGTCTCCTCTCCCTCGTTCGGGTGCGTGTGTGATGAGTCACGTTATACACGCCGCGTCATCGTCCGAGTGTAATGCGTCAAGAAAGTTCCCAAAATCGCGTACATGCGATCTGGTTGTTGAGCGAGAAAGTCACCCTCGTCCCTCTTCGTTAATGCGTTCGAATTTTCGACATATGTCTTATACATATAGTACGTTGTTTTATTGTTAGACCACTTAATACGCATTTACGAAAATATGTTAACATTCATTCTCTTCGTTAAGATTATCACCAGAAAAAACAATAAATCCATATCTGTTGTAAATAAATTTTTATATTTTTCCAAACTTCATTTATTATTCAACGTCTTTTTTTTAGTTAAAAATCCCGTCTGGTTGAATTAAAATAGCTAATGAAACGAGAGGGATCTAAGAGAAAAAAAAAGTAGAAGGGAGCGAGCAGAACTGTTCGTGTCAAAATCATTAACTTCATGGCGTGGTTTCAATTGACTCTTGGGTTGCTTCTTCTCGAGGAACCAAAAGATATCTTCACACACGCACACACTCACAGTCGCTGCATAGGAGCCAGAAACCCCCTGGAATTAAGGCTCACGACGAAAGAGTCTTAGGCGCTATATTTCAAGACTCCTTTGGTACATTCCTTTATCCCCTTTAGGTTATACTTTGTATATAAATTTAATGCGAATTTTGTTAGCCCGTTGATGTTTAGTTCGCTGTTGATCGCCCGTAATGTGCCACACTGTGCGAAGGTGTGATCGAATTTCAACGTTGTGCGTTTCTCGGTGAATGCGTGGGGGTAACGCGCGTTAAAACTCCCCTCCGTTTTTCGTTCTCATCGTAAATACATAGCACGTAGCATAAATATGTGATACCTATAGAATAAATTAATATACAATCTTACGAGAAAATAAGAAAATAATACAACACGCGATTCGAACTTTTGATGGTAACTTGAATGGTGTAAAAGGCGTGCCCGGGGAAAAAACAGAGTTGGGCGTCCACTTCCTGCTTATAAGACGAAGAAAATGCAAAGTAGATTGTGAGCTTATATTATCGACGGGTCGTTGCCGGATGTGAGCATACCCCAAGAGTGATAACAAAATTCAAGATAAATTTTTGCTCGAACAGCGATCACGTCACTTGTATGCTCCTCGATGAGTGTACTACAGTAATAATAATAATAATAATAATAATTATAATAAGAATAATAATAAGAAGAATAATAATAAGAAGAATAATAATAAGAAGAATAATAATAGTAATAAGAATAATAGAAAAGAGATCAATTAGGCGACGTGGCCTAAACAATCTTTATAAATTAATGTCAATGAAATGACGTCACGAGTTCTGAAATTTGTGCGTCCTGTGATCGGAACGTTTGCCACATTTTATTTTCTTCTTCCAAGCGAGCAGGTCCTTCCGGTCCGGTTGATCAATGGCCACTCGGTCCAGTATACCAGCCCTTTGAACTGACGTAACTAGAGCGTCACTGTTTATAATGTCACGGAGGGGTGCGTACTCTTGCTATATCTATACGACCTGTGTATATGTATACTAAAGCACGCTAGATAATCAGCTAATAGCGTGTTTAGTGATATGAGCATCTGCACACCCACGTTCTCGTTTCGTTGGCGAGATCAAAAAAATAAATGGCATCAACAGTCGCTGCTTGTATCCAAGTAGCCAGCAATATATCTGTATCTATGTATACTGTATAGTTGATATATATATCTACGTGTACTACATAGTTATAAAAAGAGAAAGAGGAGGTGCGGGATAGAACCGAATATGGCCTCGTGTCGCCTCACGTTCGAGACTCATTAAAACATTCGGGGTCCGGCCTTTTAAGGCTTATCATCCATGACATGTATTTATATGTATGTATATTGCAACTGCGTTACGAATTTAAAAAAAAAACTGGGATGCATTCATATGCTAAATTATCGTGCCCAGCGCGACCGTCATTCATGCTCCAATCACTCTTTATAGGCTTTTATTTTTCGAACTACTTGTCGATTTTTCCCGATCGTTTTCTTCATTATCCCCTCTACTCATGCGTTTTCATTTGGTCCTCTTTAGGAATAAGACACATTATTATTTTAAAGTTGAATATCTTTGAGCAGCCGCAAGTTTTTAGGGACCGTTGAAATCAACCGTCGGCCCATAATAATATAATTTTTTTGAAAAAATAACTCGATTCCGTAAAAGGTTGTCCGAAATCTTTTGTTACCGACTTACAATTAATCACTTACGCATTACCTTAATACGATCGAAAACCCCTCGGTCAGTAACAAATACTGTATCCTCATTTTTCCCAGAACGGTTAATCCGTTGAACAAAAGAAAATAACGGCAAACTCGGTGCATAACAATTCTATGGATTAGCTATTGTCTTCCTTTTCTCGTAACATCAGCCGTTCCAGAGTTAATTTAGGACCGGAAACGGCACTTCTGACATTTATTTAGCATCCATAGGCATGATGGAAGATCATAGGCGAATTTGTACCAGGGAATTCCACGTTACATTCCGGCGGAGTCAAGTCCTTGAAGGATAAAAGTTTTACGTTGCTGGGTATAATTAATATTTCATACATATAGATTCGAGGTAGATCTTGGCGGAGTGACTATCTCAAAAGATAATAACGTTATATTGCTGTGGTAAATAATATTTCATCCGTACATACATACTACAAGTTCTAACCTCTCGAATGAAACAAATTTGAGGACAATTCACAGAAATACGCAAACGGTGCTTGCCGGAGGAATTCCGAGACCGCACTTCCCGGATAAAGAAACCGCAGAGAGTGCAAAAGCAGATACTCCCCGGGTCTCGTCGAATCTTGAAATGCGAACTGAAAAAAAAACAACGATAACTCCTCTGTTAACTAGTTTCGAGAAAAACTTGAATGGTATCGCCTTTAGACACCACAAAAGGTCAACCTTATAACTTTTTGAAGGTTATCCTAAGTACGCTATTTCAACAAAAATCATTATAGAAATCACAAAAAATTGCAGTTCTTTATTGTATTTTGGTTAATTTAAGTATTATAATTTCAGAGAGATAACCGACCATGTGCATTAATGTTTGTGTATGTAATTCGGAAAGTAGCGAATTTACCACTGTCGGTAGACTCAATCCATGCGCAACGCATACCACTAGATGTCAGTACATGTCGGTGAAACAATCATGGGTTCAAAGTCGGAAAATCCCGAAGAGAGGATAATGTTCGGTCTCTCAGTATTATTTATTATATAATGTAATTCAGCGCGAAAAAGAAACTGCATAGTTAGTTCTCAACATATCGCAGCGACAAAGACGAATAACACAGCGATTATTAGATAAAGGACAGATGATAATCTTTAATGTATTTTTTATATATGTATTATTTTTACCACAGAGAAGTAGTATTCGGTTAACGGCGGAGCGTATATATTTCCTGGCACGTTTAAAAATCAATTGTGGCAACCGTGGCCACAATCTGTTCTGGCGATAGCGTTTCTGTTGAAGACGATGTTTCATTGGTTGTCGACAAACTCCGCTCGTTGCGTTGCGATAAATTCAAGTTGGTAATGAAGGCTGCGCTGCAACCTTTACTGGCACAGAGTGCCATCTACCGGTGGTGTGCGGAACGCCGTTTTTTTCGTGCTATTTCAGCTCCGTCGGAGTTCGTCCGCGCTTTTTACCTTATCTTACCGTAACCGATGTGTTATAAAACGAGACGGGTGCTGCCATCGGATAGTACGCGACAAACACTACGCTTTCCCGTAATGGAGAGTGATACGAGACATACCCGCTTATCGAATGTGTGCAACGTAGACTGGAAAGTTCTGCCGATCATTTAGTTCGGTTGTCTGTTTTGGAGTCGCTAGCGGTCGCTGGTGTACGCTGATGCACTCGTATAATCATTGGTGACTTTCCGTCAACTGACTGCGGAGCATATCACAAAGTTTATACCACACAAGGCTTGGGGACGGGCGATTCCCTCGTGTACAAAAAACTTTATTTGTCAAGTACACAACGTGTGGTGTAACGTGGAAAATACGTGAAACGAAGTGCCAATCGTTTCAGAGGATTTCCGTACGAAGACGAATCAGATATACCGTATACAAATCTGAAAGGAAAATATTCAGAATGACAAAGTACTGACGTCCTGCGAGCCCTCGAGGGCTGCGGATATTCCAAAGGCAAATATGACACAAGCCAACAGGTCAGTGAATTGTTTACGTTTGACTGGAATTACATAATTTTCCAAAAACATTGTCTCCCAATATCTTTTTAACATCGTATCTCCGTCCTAGAACTTTTTCGATTATATTCGAAATCTCTCGTTTTGAAAATAAAATACCTACTATATTTTTCCGATCTCTTAAAAGTTTGTATTTACTTTAAATAGTAAGTCCGTTTAATCACTGAAAAATACTAAGGCCACTGGAAAATGAGCGACCTTTTGCATTTTCTCCGACAATTTCTGTCCGATTGGAGTGAATGACACAGCTCGAAAGATTTTACTTCCTAATCTTTATGTCCAAGTCAAGTCAAGTAAAAAATTAGTATTTTTCAGGTAGAATTAATGCAGGTACATCGTCGACATCTGATTCGCTTTGGCTTCTTTCCACGCCCCATTGATCTACCTTTTCCCCAAAATCTTACCACATAAATAGTATCCTTTTTATGAAAAATTATTCACCCACTTTTCAGGGGTTGGAACATGAGATACTCAACTGGAAATCATTTTATTTTGGTTGGAATATTAAAACTTTTTGAAAAACAAGAAATTACCATCTGTATTTCAACTCTATCTTTAGGCAATGGGCGATACCACTTGTCCTGGTATGAGTGATGGCGATAGCTGCATTTTAGTTTCAATTTGCTCCCAAACTATTAACTTTTTGAGTGAGATATGAAAACAGCGTATCGCCAAATGGTTAGATGTTCCATGTTTCTATAAGACCATGATATCGAGAATCTAATTCGACTATTTTTTGTTTTTGCAGAAAGCGTGGACGGAGTGCTGAGGAAGAAATTAGTGAATTTACCCCATTGAGCAAGAGGATCAACAATCTCCACATCAACGGTCTGTCGGGCCTGCGCGAATCAACAACAAATCCTGACAATGGCGATACTGACTGGGGAAACAGAAATTTCGTGCCATCTCCCAATAACTCTGAGCCGTCGCAGGGTTCTTCTTCTTGCGATGGATATCCACCGGGGGATAACAACTGCAGCGCCGAATACAGACCCGATCTGGACGCGAATGACAATCCTTTCTACTATGAGAATAATAAGCTCCTCTATTCATTGTATGTTGAACGAATGCAGAGACACCCAAACTTCAGCGAGCTCTGAAAATGTTTCCTGAGGCATCGGAGGGATGCTTTGGTTACTCCCGAGCATTTATCACGGCTCCGAGAGGAATCATGATAATTCATACTATTATCCATCTCAAATTTTTACTTTAAATTAAATTTTTATTTTCATTTGTGGTGTTTTTCCTTCGGCCGCTCCCTCAGTGATGTGTATCTTTTTGTAAATAACAAAGTTCGATCAAGCTTCAATGACGCCCATCTCCCCAAATTCCGAAAGGTGATTCAATTATTATTTATAAATTATGTATACATTAATTGTGTGTACATTGTAAACCGAATTTCGTCACAAAGAGTATAAAGATGGGGAATATTAAGAATTGAGTCATGTGGTATTGTGACGGTCTTTATTCGTGATAGTAAATATACCGTAATAATCATAATAATAGTTATGATTGTTATTAATTATGCTTATAAATATTTTTCATTAAATATAATCGTCGAGAACATATGCGCAGGATGTGACCATCAGTCGGATGAATTTGTACGCGAGTATATTCACGTGATGATATCGTACGAATAAATAAAAACGAGGTTTGATTGATAACGCAGTTATTTTTTTTATTAAAATTGTTTCTTTTACATATTTCTGAAATACATTAAATTGTATCACGAATAGTGTTTTAAATGTTCGCGGGATTTCGTTACTTTCGGATAAGTGCCGCCGGTTGCGCGCGCCACCGTCTGATAAACGAACGGTGGCGCTTATGGAACGTCGGACGCGCGAACTACGCTCCGGCGACTGAGAATGGTTATCCAGGAGACTAAAGTCAGGTAGGTATTTTTGACGGATTTGGACTTGTTCAATATTTTGGTATTTTCTTCAACCTCCCACCACGGGGTATCATGAAAAAGAATGTTCCGCAAATCTCAACATTTTATTTTTATATTCAATAAGATTGAGAAGGGTTTTTCAGCATCGACATAGAATTTCGTGGGAGTATAACAAGGCTTTTTCGCGCATACGCGCATTTATCACAGCCTGTTTCTTGTGCCAATAATGGTGGAAAAAATGAAAAAAAAGAGCGATAAAAACAAAAGAGAACGGAGGTAACGTAGTTTTACATTGACTCAATGGAACTTTCTGCGTAATGAGATATATCAATGACGTATTCAATGAACAATTATTTATCGAACACATCGTAATTAGTAAGAAGACATTAGGGTGGAAATAGTTCAAGAAAGTCAGTAGTCATGTTTTCAACGTCATTATATACTAATGTATCGTATTAACCGTATTGGTATAATTGTTTTCGTCGGGCAAATCATTGCGCTTCTTTCTGGTTCTTCGTCGAGCTCGCGCCCATTGCCAAGAGCGACGTGAGAAGGGCTGGAAAGAAATGAGTCGAACGCGCTGAAAAAAGAAAGATAGAGAGTGAGAGAGAGAGAAACCGTCCGTCAGTTTACCCGACACGCGCGGGTGTGTAACGTGCCCGGTGGCTATGTACCGTTAGGTGAATTCATTCCCCGTCGCAGTCGGTGCGTCTGGGTAAGTGCGCCGCCAGAGTCAACGAGCGCCGGGACTCATCAAGAGACATACGGGTTTTCGATTCTCTTTTCAAAAGGAACGCACATTTATTTCTTCAACATTTTTTAGCCTTGCAAAAAGAATTTAAAAAACCGTAAATTTTTGGTGATTCAAAGAAGTTGTGAGTGTGAATTTGAAAAACGAAAAATGCAAAAATCGCGATTGATTGTCGGTGATAAAGGCAGCGCGAATACTAAAAACATCTGTCGCCATTGAAGCAGTGCAGGCGCGTAGAAACTAAAGACTATCGGTACAGTGGGTCGAAAACACGGAGAGGAAGTCAAGGAGAGCCGACGCGTGACGTGTGTCGGAGAGCGCGTTAGTATAGTGCTATTAGTATATAGTTGGACGAGAGGGAGAGAGAGAGAGAAAAGAGAGGGGATGAAAACACCGCTGATAGAGCGAGAGGGAATGTGAAAAGGAATTGAGTAAGATAAAACGAGGTACGTACACGCTCACGGTCGAAAGAAACGCATTCGCAAAACGTTATAGACAGAGGGAGAGAGAGAGAGAGAAAGAAGGAACGGGAGATCGCGTTCGTATATTTTTCCATGTTGTAGAAATGAGAAAGTCGCTAGAGGTCGGTACACTCGGCTCGAACCGAGATCATTCGTAGCAGAAGCGGAGCACACACGGACGAACACACACACACGAACACACGGCCAAAGGCCGCGGCCACGACGTGAAACTGCCGTTACGCTCAGAGTTCGTGACAGCGTCGAGATCGACGCTCTTACGGACCTCGCATTCACTTGTGTGAAAAAAAAATGCACTCATAAATATTTCAAATAAATTCTGCGATTTCCCCAGATGCCGTTGTTCAATTTTTTGATCAACATTGCCTTTGATTTTTTCTGAGAGTACAATCGTTCGAATCCAGAAAGCGGTTAGAAAATCCGAGAAATACGAATAAGACCACGACGGTGACGATCGAGGAGAGTCACGTCGCGCGCGCTTCGTAAGCGTGGTTGCCTGCTGTGCTGCCCACAGCGCTGTCGGCCACTGAGTGTGTGCGAGTGCGAACGGGACGGAGCGCGCCAGGCTAGAAAGACCCGCTGCTCGGTGAAAGAGAGAGAAGGAGACTATACACGCGAGAGCGAGCGAGACGAAGCGAGCGAGAGAGAGAAAGAGACACAACGAGGCAGCGGACACGAGAGAGTTGCGGCAGTAGTACGCGAACGGACGGAGTCCACAGTGCCACGGCAAAAGCCTCCCGGTAAGTAGGACGTTGAAATACAATTTCTCGCAAATTCTTGTTTCTCATTTTTTTTCCAACGTAGTTCATTGACGATTTTTGTCAGTGTATATGGACGAGTGTCAAGTCGCGCAGTTGTATAGGTAAACGAACTCCGTCACACACACACACACACACATGCGTATATACACATACACTGCCGTCGTTGACGCCGCCGACGTCGCCGCTGTTCTACAACGTTCGTGGCAGAGAGCTCCAGAGAGAGTACATGTATACTAACTATTCCGTGGTAAACTCTCGTTGGGCTCGGATCACGTCCCGAAAATTATTCTCACGTCGCTCGTCGTCGTCGTCGTCGTCGTCGTCGTCGTCGTGGTTGTTCTTCATCATCGTCGTCGACTATATCTCACGTGCGTCTTTCTCCCCAGGTGTGTTTACTTGGAAGTGTTTCGCGCGCGTGCGTGTGTGTGTGTGTGTTTTACTCTGCGTTATCGCGGATTTTCTTACGATCGTAGTTTTTTTTTAATTTCGTGAGTGCGTTCGATCACCGTAGAATCGCGGTTTTTTCTTGCCCTCGTACGTCGAACGGCGAATTATCACGAACGAGTTAATCTGTCGTATTATATTGCGCGTAGGTTGGTGTTTATTTCTCGATAGCTCGGGAGCGCGACGTGTGCAACGAGAAGAAAAAATTACTAGTCACCGCGTGAAGTTTACGGAGGACGCAGAGAAATCGCGAAACGCGAAACAGTGGTCGCAGAGAGAGTAGCACCCACCCCAAGACACTAAAATCGTCGCGGGGCCCTCGACGTGCTGCTGGCTCCGGGTACGAAACGGCCTGGGCTCGGGGGATTCAACCAGGGCTCTTTGGTGGGGTGGTTGGAGGTGCGGACAGTGGTTGAGGGTCTGGTGGGGTTGGAAATTGCGTGGTGGTGGGTGCCCCGTGTGCCCGAGAGAGGTTCTCTTCTCTCTCTCTCGCGCGCGCTCTCTACGGCGGTTTTGCCCCGCACTCGGTGGCCCCTCCGCGTTGGCCGAGCACATATCCACTACACTGCTTTTGTGTGGCCAATGCTTGGTGTGTTGGCTCCACGGCTTTGGCTTTACGCTTGTCTCCTCTACTATGGCACCAGTCGAGTTTCTGCTCTCCCTGCCGTGTTTTATCCCCGTGTTCTCTATTTGGCTTTATTAAATCTCTGTTCCTTCTTTCTTGACTCCTTGCGTTCCTAGCGCGATGCATATCCACCCCGCCTCTATTTCCTCACCACTACCACGTAATCCGGTGCGAGGTGGGGCTGTAAACGAGCCCTTTGCATCTCAAAAGTTATTCGTACTTTTATTTTGAACATTAAACATAGAGACAGCACACAGTTTCTTTCCTATCCCTCGTTGAGGCTTTCGATCCCTATCCCATATTTCAATGCTCGATTTATATTCGAGGGAAAATGGTACGTTTTTAACACGGATTTTCCATCCTCTTTTTCCTTCTATTCTTTTTGGCTCGATTTTCGCGAATGACTTCCACCATCTTGGGCGTCCCTTCCTTCGCCAAACGGCGCCTTCTCCAATCGCTTCTCTCCCGCTACCTATCTCATTCTCTCTCTCCCCTCAGCTTTGTTTCACGACAAAATCGGGTGGAAACCTGGGAGAAACTCTGGCGAGAGGGAGAACAAGGGTGGGAGTTGCGATAATACCTATATACATATGCATCTTGGTGGAGGAATCTTTGAAGCTTGTTTTTCGGAGATGATGGAAAATTGAGTCACTCGCAAGCGCTCGTTCAGAACGCAACGATGATCAAGAGACCATCTGGTACGGGGACTACTTCGTCGTGGCGCGGTTATTACCGTGCTCTCGCCACGTCAGCGCGACGCGACGCGACGCTCGTAGCACAAATTCATCGGGTATCATGGCCGCCGATGTGTTGCCTAGCGCTGACGCGTCTCAGCTGCGTGTTGGATTTTTTCTCTTCTTTCACCTCGGCTAACGCCCTATACCTGCGTTCGCCGCTTCGCTTACATCGTTTGACGCACCGACGGTTCTCAATCGGCATACACGATGTTCAAAATTAGTGCAAATGTTAATTTCCAAAGATGCGTCAATGACCACAAGAAAAATATTCGATACTTTATATATGTGAGTTCATGCATGTTCACACACATATGCAGAGTATTAAGCGTAGCTAGCTGCGCAGTTCTCGTCTTTCGAATTACGTCACGGCGTGATTTTAGGTGACTCGGTGGGGTTTCTCTTTACTTTTCAGTCGGACTGTACGCTGAGTTCGGTTAACGGAATGTGCAAACAAGATTCTCATGTCGTTTTATCGTGACTGAATTCGATCCATGGCACACATACGTATATATATTCGTACGAACATATGTATTTACGTACGTATGTATTGTATGTTCGAAAACCATTGAAAAAATGACGTACAAAAAATAATAATGAACGAAGTCGAACGCGAGGTTTATTCTCACGAGTCGTTACTGTGTCCGTCGTGTCTCGTCTCGTCGAGCGCAAGAACATTAGCAGGCAGCGAACGGCATCGGCCGCCATTACGACATGCGCGTCTTGCCGTGGCGAAGGTCCGTGACGCTCCCTCAGTTATTCGGGTAACTACGTGGCGCGGCATCGTAGCATCAGGCTACTCTCTTCGTTTTATCGCGTCAATTTTTCACATATCCAACGAGTTATATACTTTTTTTTTCGACGAAATCCCAAACGACAGATACATCGACGAGTATAGGAGTCTCTTCGTAAAATTGAGGAAAAAATAAATTGGAACGAAAAGAAGAATGCTGCGCGTAGGCAGATAACGAGAAATTCACCAGTCGAAGGACAAATTTTCGCACAAACACGGTAAATTAAAATCGCAAGTTTCAAAGTTCACCGTGTGCTTAATAAGAGATCAAAAGACGCGCGAAACTATTTTCTTTTCACTTTTTTTTTTCTTGCAAAAACGTGGCGATCGACGACAGTGGGCGCGAACTCGCCTCGGGGAGCTTTTCGACTCCGGTGCTCGACGCTCGTTACAAGGGCTCTCCACCCCGTCGTCATGGTCGTCATCGTCTCGTCTACGTCGTCTACGTCGTCGTTGGTAGCCCCACTCGCAGAAATTCTCTCGGGTTTTACCCCCCGCCGAAGCGTGTGCTCCCACGGTGTGTCCTCTCCCGATTCGAAACACTCTTGCCCCCTCCCCCTACTCGGTTTACTCCCAAGCACCCAAAGTGTGCGCGTCGCTGTGTGCCAGCGTGTGCAAGAGAGAGAGAGAGAGAGAGAGAGAGAGAGAGAAAGAGAGCGAGCGACAGAGAGCAAACACTGTAGTAGGCATAGCCGGCTAGAACGCGCGATGATATTCTGCAGGGGCGAGCCAGTGATACGGGAATGACGCCGCGTATAATATTATATATACATATAACGTGCCACATCCATGTATAGTATACGTAAGAACGTCAACGTTGCATTTTCCCTTCTTTCTGTGTCCCCCAACCCCCTCCAACGGTGGATATCTCTACCGCCTCCGCAAAGCACAACGTCGAGGTTGCCCTCCAAGTGTGCGAGAGAGAGAGAGAGAGACAGTTTCACAGTTGGGCAGAGTTTGTGTGTATATATATATATGTGCACACACACACACGTTGCCCTCCCAACACCGCGCTTCGAGTTTCCTACGGCGATGCCGACGTCGGTTTCTCTCGAACGCGGTGGTGGCAAGCCTCGACGTCGTACCAGCAGTGGTGGATATTCGTCCCCCGTTTCTCTCTGTCGTGCCTCGTGGTGCTCACGCCCTCTTCGCAAACGGGTGAGAGCGAGAGAGGGAAATAGAGAACAGCCCCTGGAAAACGAGATTCACCAACGTTGGCGAGAATCGAATAGAGAGACTACCCTCGCGACCCCGCTCATTTATTACTTTTCGAATCGTCGAATCCAATTTTTCATCGTACGTGAAAAATTTGACGAAAATCGGATGGTTTCTAGTAACGGTCCACTTGGTTCAATCGCGATTATTTTGTTGCCCGATATACCGTCACGCGAAGCTTTTTTTCGTATCGAGAGAATTTTGCGTTGTAAGAGAGAAAGTGCGACGACCGACTGCGTGATCGCTACAATCGAGCAACCTCCATCAGCCGTTTGTCCGTTGCCCGATCCTCACTCTCTCTCTTTCTCTTTATATACATATATATATATACTCAATCCCTCTCTCCTCACCCCATGGCAGTTTACCCGCTTTTCCCACCCAAAGCATATTCGTTCCCCCCGGTGGCGGAATACGAACCACCGTCGCGACCCACACACAGCTCCGCGTCCTCCTCTCTCCGTTGCTTCCTTCCCACGTGGCCAAGCTCTGTCCGACTCGACTCCTACCCCCCAAAGAGCTATTCTCTGGTGGTGGCAGATATTTTCTCTCTTTCTCCCGCTCTAGCTTTTACCACGGAGTGGGGTTGGTTCGCTACTCACGTGTGTTTAACTTCATCACTTGTCTCAATCTCGGCCTTACAGAATCGCTTCTGTATCTTTATATATATATATCAATATATACATATGTTTATTTATACATATTTCTTACATCTTTGGAAGTGTTCCTTATTCTTGCTGGCACTCTGTCACTCGGCGCTCTGCCACGACTTGTGGAAGAGAGACAACATCCTCCCTGCTCCCGGAACGAGCCAAAGAGAGGCGCATTAGTAGTAGTCGCAACAGCAGCAACGGTGGTGGTGGTACGAGAGCAAGCACAAATGTGTACTCATGACAGAGGTAGGGCGATTCTGCGGGGTGGGGGAGTTTGGCTCCTCCACACGCGGTATCTCACACCACCGCTACCACCACCACCACCACCACCACCACCACTGCCGCGACAACCACCACCCGCGAGTCCTCTGCTGCCCTTCCTGGCAGTCATTCTCTCCTCTCTCTCTCTCTCTCTCTCTCTCTCTCTCTCTCTCTCTCTCTCTCTCTCTCTCTCTCTCTCTCTCTCTCTCTCTCTCTCTCTCTCTCTCTCTCTCTCTCTCTCTCTCTCTCTCTCTCTCTCTCTCTCTCTCTCTCTCTCTCTCTCTCTCTCTCTCTCTCTCTCTCTCTCTCTCTCTCTCTCTCTCTCTCTCTCTCTCTCTCTTTCTCTCTCTCTCTCTCTTTTGTGCTCGCTCTCTCCCTCTCTCGCTCTCTATTCTTGTCTTCTCCACTCCCTCTCATTCTCCTTCTCATCGCAGCTCCCTTCTTCCTCCCTCTTCCTGTCCGAACGCTCATTGAACGATGTGGTGGGCGCTGAACATCAGCAGCTACAAGCTCGACGCGATTTGTGGAGGGGGGAGGTACCGATTTAACCGGCTACGATTTTTGCGAAAGCACAAACGGAAAGTCATGATTTTATTTTTGTTCGTAATTTGAACTCTGACCACGGTTGAATATTGGCTAGGTACAAGATAAATAAATCTCTCGAATAGAGCCAATGCCATTAGAAATAAAAATAATACCTGTTGGCTTTCCTGAATTGTTGGTTACATTATCAACGGTCGTCTCTCTTGGCCGATTATATTTCTTTCTTACTTCCCTTCGCAAAACTCGTCCAGAGCTCCGATGCTGCCTCGAAATCTCCCTCTCTCACTCTCGTGTTCCTCCACCTTCGCATTTTCCCTTCGTTTAATCCTCCCTCTACTGCTTGTTTCCGTCGGTTCCTCGCCTCGCGGCGTGTCTTAGTGGTGGGTGAACCCAACAGCGCGATGTATCAACACGTTTCTCCCTCTCTCTCCCCCCATTCGTGAAACTATGAAAACCCTTTCCCCTCGGCTACCGCGCAGAGAGTTTACTCTCCTCATACTCTCTCCTTCAGGGATTAAAAGCGCTGGAAAGGGAAAGGGGGCGCGTGCGCGCGTTGTGTCTTGGAGAGTAGGGAGAGAGAACGACAGAGAGAGAGAGAGAGAGAGAGAGAGCGAGAGAGAGAGAGAGAGAGGACGATACGAAACAACTTTTTCCCTCACCCCTTACGAACGGGATGCACCAGCGCGACAATGACCTTGATAAATTCGGGACGAAAGTCCACCTAAGGCACCGTGGAGAATGTTGTTAACCCCGTGAAAATACGATTATTTATTTTATAAGCGAATATTTCAAGTCGTTACATCGTTACAACTTCGTTATTCGACATTTTTTTGAATTTGTTGCAGGCTCTGAGAGTTGATAAAACATGAATTTTACGCCGTTCCCGGGCTTCACGACGGGCTCGCTGCCCACGGGAACTGTTCATCAGTTCGCTACAGCAAAATTTGCTCAAAATTTGACCACGGGCGGTCAAGTCGTCGGTGTGTTGTCGGGTGGCGAGGGAGGTGTACACTATCTGAGACCCGTCGATCCCAATGGCTTTACCGTTGCACAGAGTACCAACAATCAACAGCATCAAATAATAACACTGCCGATTACCGTACCAGGCAAGGATGGTACCCAACAGCAACAGACCGTTCAAATTCAAGTAGTGAATCCGAACGTGAATCAAGCTGGAAATAGCGGCGATCAGCCCAAGTATCAACTCGCGCCGATATCCCTCGGACAATTTCCACAAGGTGGCGCGACGGTTCTGACGGTCGCTTATAGCCAGCAGGGGGCCGATGGCGTTCAGATTCAGGTGCAACCGCAAAATACGGTTGCCACCACGCAAACGTGAGTTTCTTCAGCTATTTTAATCGGCAATTTCATTTGACGAAGAAAATAGGAGATGCTTATCGTTACTTATGAACGAATTCCGATTCCAGCCAAGCATAGACTCATATTTATAGATATTGAAACGAGACGAGCCAATTTTTTTTCGTTTGCCCGCATTCAAAAACATATTTTTTTTTATTTCGCAGATCTGATCAAACGACCCAGAGTACATCGACAGCTGTAACAACGACGTCGCAACAAACGATTCAGCAGACGGTTCAATTGCCCGGAGCACCCGAGGGTCTTACGGTCGTGGCGCAGATTCCCCAAGATTTGATACTTCGTGAAGCGATCGAGGATTCGAAGGAGGATGTGAAAGAAGGGACGACACCGGTGGCGTTGATAAAACGCGGCACCGTCAAGAATCAGGGCAATCAGAGTACGGAAGAATTCATAACATCAATGCCGGCGACTTGGCAGAGCCTCGCGACTCCTGGCTCGACAGTGGCCGACTATCTTTCGAGATTACCAGCGTCGACGTTACCGCTGAGTCTTCATCACTTTTTAAAATTTTCCGCCGAGACGATAAAGCGCGAGGCGACGATAGAATCGAGCCCGCTCGGTGCTGACGGTCTCGATGCATCTGGGAGCGCAGGTTCGGGTGACCAATCGGTGCAGATCACCGTCGGTAGTGGAGAGACGGAGATAATTCCCGATGTACACGAGGAACAAGAACCGGGTGTGAAGCCAAAACGTAAGAAGAAGTACAAGAAAAAGCCACCCAAACCGAAAAAGCCAAAACCCGGCCAGGTCAGCATCGTTTCGGCCCTCGACGGCACCACGCTCTTCTGCTGTCCGCAGTGCAACATGGCGTATCCCCAAAAAGAGCTGCTCGAACAACATTTGATCGGACACAAAATCGAGAGAAGATTTATATGCGACATATGCGGCGCTGGTCTCAAGAGAAAGGAACATCTCGAGCGCCACAAGCTTGGTCACAATCCCGACAGACCTTTTATATGCACCGTTTGCATGAAGGGTTTCAAGCGGAAAGAACATCTCAATCTACATTTCGTCATACACTCCGGACAGAAGACGGAGGTTTGCACGGAGTGCGGAAAGGCATTTTATCGCAAGGATCATCTTAGAAAACATGCAAAATCGCATCTTGCGAAGAGAGCGAAGGAAGATCCGCTCGCGATCGGTGATGGTTCCCAAGGCCAACAGACGGAACAGCAACAACAACAACAGCAGCAGCACCAACAACAGCAGCAGCAGCAACAACAACAACAGCAGCAACAACAACAGCAACAACAACAACAACAGCAGCAGCAACAACAACAACAGCAGCAGCAGCAACAACAAGCGGATCTTCAACAGAATTCCGTGCCCGACTTGACGCAAATTCAAATCCAAGTCGGTCAAGGCTCGCAGGCGCAAATTCATCAAATCGCCGTGAGCGAACAGTCCACCGTAGTCCTGCCAACCGCCGCTGAGACCGGAGCGATGGCCATGCTCCACCATCAGCAACAACAGCATTAGCTATCGCTTGAAGGCTCGTGCGACGATACGGGACAATATTTTCGTTTCGATCATCGACGAGCCAGGCAGATGTATAAAAATGCCTGCGTCAAGTCCGCGAGTTGAACGAAACAACTCAAAAATGGGTCTGCCGTTTTTCACGTGTACGCGTTATAGCGTGCGCGTTTTGCTTTCCGGGAGGAGATGCTGACGTCTCCGTAATACGTACTTTCTCCGATCTCCGCGGCGAGAACCTCGGGAACATCAACATACCGAGAGGATCCACGGGGAATTCATTAAAAAAAATTACACTACCTGCTGTATGCATATATATGTATACGTATTTAGTTATATATGTGTGTATCACATATATATATTTAAATGTATGTATATATGTATATGTATATATTTTGGGGGAGAATGCGAGCTGGTTTCGCCAGGTTGGACGACGTGGTGGCATGTTGAGGCTGATGGACTTTTCCTCAAATGAATCGTGAATAATTCTCAAGATGGGATAAGATAAATCGAAACTCGAGGCGATATGTAAACCAAGAGAAACAATGAATGAAAATAATTGGGAAAACAAAATCTTAAAGTTATATGTGGAGGGGGGGGGGGGGGAGGCAAGAAAATAGGAGATCACATTGTGTAAATATTTATGACGAACGAATTTGCTTATAAAGAAAATTCATGCGTGAAATATTGCCTCACGCATAATGGAGTATGGAGCGTTTTCTCTTTCTCTTTCGTTCTCTCACTGTATATATATATATATATATATATATATATATACAGTATATATAATATCTGTCCGTCTATATCTGCCGCTCTCTCTCTTTCTGATTATTTTTCAATGTCTCATGTTCGTTCGATTGGACAATCGTGAAACAAGTATTTGGGAGCTTTGATTAATTGTTGATAAATGAAGGCGAAGGGCGGGAAAGAAAGAGAAAATGCCCGATGATTTAATGTATATTTTTGCAAGAGAGCGTGATTTATCGGTATACAGAGGTCCTTGAAATTTATTATTGAGAGAGGCAGAGAGAAAGTGAGAAAGGGAGGGAGCTAGCAAGCGGACGAACGAAACAAATAGAAGAAGGAAAGAAGAAAAATATTGATTAACGCGTATCCGATAATAACGAATCGTTTATGTTGATGACGAATTTTTTTTTCACTTTCGCAGAACGCGAATATAGGATAATAGGATATTAAGTAAGGACTACTCCTTTTTTTCGACTTGCGCCAATTTCGAGACGGTTACCATCACAGTTCTCATTAAATGTAATTTTATAAAAGACACGTGGACTATCTGGATCCAGAAGGGACGATGAAATAGCTAACGGAATTGTTTTTTGTTGTCACGAAAAGATGGTAAAAAGAATTCGTACGAATCGTGCATCCTTGGATCAGGCGATTATGTTAAATTTCGCGGCGCATTTCCATCACTTGGTTCTGTCTTGTTTTCTTTCGTTAACTCTACTAATAATTCTTCGCACTTCCTTATATTTTTCTTCCTCTTTTCTACAAAACACGACTTTGGGATTTTTGGAATTAACACAGGGCCGTTCATAAAACACACACAATCGTGATGTGTGCTAAGTGCTAATCGATCCACATCGTAATAAAAGGAAGCAAGAATAAAAACAATGAAAAAATCAGTGGATATTGCACTGAAGCATTCAAAGGGAGACCAACCCGTTTCGACGGAATCGAGAATTATTGATAAAGACTCGATCAAAACTCTCGGATCTATTACGGAAACACACAAGACAGAGAAAGAGAAAATCATTTTTTACCATAAGAATCACAATTTAAGGCAGTGGGTATAACTGTACGAGATATATATAATAATTATTTTATTATTATTATTATTATCAATTAATTATAGCTATTATCGTAGTCCGTACGGATAATCTGTAAGCCATTTTCATTGTTACTTACATAAATATTGGAAGAACAAAAAGGACAACAAACAAAAAAGAACCTAAAATAAAAACGTAAGTTTAATATAAAGAGTGAATAATTCTTTTCGATATCCCTTAGTGAAATTTGAGTTCGGTTGGTTCGAGATTCTCGTTACATAAGATATTTTAAAGCCTCTAAGCTTCATAGTCTCGCAATTGAGAATGAACAACTCGAGCGAGGGCATTATCAAATCAATCGTACATTCGTTCGGCCCCGAGGCGGCGGTGAACTGCAGTGTCGACCGAGACGTCGAGTGAACCCGTCGACGGAATCGTCAAAAACCATTTGTGTAGTGAACGAAGACGTCGGTAATTTCCATCGGCGACATAATTTTACGTTCGCAACATTTCTCGCATCATAATTTTGTTTTTCTTCAGGTGTCCACCGACCTTTATTCAGGGACAACAAAATCATGGCAGAAAAAACATTGGACGTTGGTGCAGTAAGAGCGAAAGCGTTGCAAACGTTTGCTCGCGAATTCGGCGTGGATGCTACGATATGCGTGTGTGCACCGGGCCGAGTGAATTTAATTGGCGAACACACCGACTACAACGAGGGTTTTGTACTGCCGATGGTAAATTTTTTCTTATCAAGCTTATCAGATAGCACGCAAAGATTCACGATATGTTGAAAAACAGTGGAGACGTATTCACACGACGACTTACTCTATCTCTCTGACGGTCACTCCATCGACCTTCATAGGTCAGCTGATCTTGAACCTGATATTTTTTTTTCAAATCATTTTTCTACTACTACAGACTTGCCAATCGTTTTCTGCCTTAGCGGCGGGGTTCTCTCGTATTCCCGGAGATTGGTTCATGTCCGAACTAAAAATAACGTTAAACAATAATCTAACGCTCCAATTCTTATACAATAATATGTAAATATTTGTTTGGCTCAAGGCTCTTCCGATGGTCACTATTATAGCCGGTAGAGCGAATGATCGGAAAAATTGCACGATTATATCGGCGAGCGATGCTATAACTACGAGTAAAGCGGAATTCGATATCACCAGCCGAGAAGCTTTGAAGACCGGTGAACCCAAATGGGCTAATTATGTTAAAGGATGCATAGCTAATTTTCCTTGTAAGCGATTAATCAGCAGCCTTCCAGTTTAATGATGAATATTTTTGGTGTTTTTAACGCAACACTTTTTTTGATCAGGTCTTCCATCAGGATTCGATGCAGTCATCGTTTCAGCTGTGCCGGTTGGCGCAGGTCTAAGCAGCTCGGCTGCGCTCGAAGTTGCCACGTACACGTTTCTCGAAGCTTTGACTGGCAGTGTTTCCAAAGACCCGCGCGACAAGGTCAGAGTTTTATGAAATTCTTTATCGTCCTGTTATTTTAGGAAAAATAGGTGAAATGGTTTTTAGATATGTTTCTTTCGTGATTCCAGGCATTGGCTTGTCAACGAGCCGAGCACGAGTTCGCCGGGGTCCCGTGTGGCATAATGGATCAATTTATCTCTGTGATGGGACAGGAAGGTCATGCTCTTCTTCTCGACTGTCGCGATCTTACTACTCTTCAGATACCGATGGAGATCGGAAATCACGTTTATCTCATAACAAATTCCAATGCTCCTCACAAATTGAGCTCAAGCGCCTACTGTGAGCGACGCGATGCTTGTTACGAGGCAGCGCAGAAACTCGGAAAGAAGAGTCTCAGAGATGCGACAGTAAAAGACCTCGAAGGTCCTTAAAAAATATGTTTTATCGTTACCCTCGAATTGTAACGGAAAAGTTCTCCAATCGATCGTTCGAATTTCAGTTCTAAAGTCGCAGAATGCATCGGAAATTATGATAAAACGAGCTCGTCATGTTATCAGCGAGATTGAGAGGACTCGATCAGCGGCCGAAGCTTTGCAATCCGGTAATTTCGTGAAGTTTGGCTTTCTCATGAATCAGAGCCACGATTCACTTCGCGACGATTACGAAGTTTCGTCGAAAGAGCTGGACAGTTTAGTTTCGGCAGCTCGCGAAGTCGATGGAGTTTTGGGCAGTCGATTGACGGGAGCTGGCTTCGGCGGTTGTACCGTTACTCTGCTCCGAGACGATGTTGTTGATACCGTTGTACGACGCATCAAGGAAAAGTACGCGTCGAGAATAAATCCCTTATATCTCCCTAAGATTTATAGCCACCTTTACACTTTATAATCCTGATAACGATATTTATTTTAATTTTTTGTGCAGATACTCTGGAACGCCAAGCTTCTATATAGCGAAAGCAGCGAATGGGGCTCGACAGCTTGGAATCGATATCTGAGCTGTAAGTCAATGGCTGTATGCAGACCTTGGCACTAAAGACAATATAGTGTAAAGAAAATAATAAGATTAATCTTTACACTCGGGATAGCGACGATTTTCGTTCGTGTATTTCAAGAAAAATACAATATATACACTTATGAACGGTATGTTTTCTTGCCGTTTCTCAAATATTGTCTACCTATCGTCTCAACTATCCCTTATTCTCGTTGCTCATCTTTTGTGCAACTTTATCAGCATCTCCTGAGTTGCTTCGGCATTTCGAGGCTCGAGAACTACCAATAGCTAATACTGGTTTAGCCGCCTATACGTTAGGAGGTCGGAAGGATTTATTTTCACTGTCTGCTTACTGTTATTGTCGAGATAGTGGAGAATTCTGAAAACAAAAACAGCTTTAGCCGAGGTATATTCGTAAAATAAAAGAGAGAAAGATCGAAAGCAGGATTTAGCCCTTTGGTACCTTTGAGGTAATCGTTCAACTCGACGTCGTTCGAGCAGTATTGTAAATCAGACGGTTTGACACCTTTGAAAATTGCGACGACGCTCGGTTTGAGATTGAGGAATATCAGAGGTTGCCCTCTTCGCGCAAAGTCCTCGATCAGGCTTTTTATTCCCTGAAGGAAGGAAATAATTAGATTGGCAATATTTCATCATCGTCGTGTTTAGTGTTCCGTGTTAGAAATGTTATTTACCTTAGCGGCCGTGAAATCAGCAGCTTGTATGTGAGTCGAGTCGATGACGACCGGTACTGCGGTGCCTTGTTTCGTCCCCTGTTTGCTGATAACAGCGCGAACGTATTCGACGCTCGGGAAAGTGAGACTTCTATCCGGAGTTATCGTTAGATATTCGCAGCCACCGGCGCTCTTGAACAATTCGAAAAAAATTAGAGGAAACGATTCTATTGAAAAGGTGATGCAAATTATGATCGACAAGTTACCACGACTTTGCGGACGCGCAGGGAAGGCCGGGCTGACGCGTATAGGAGAAAAAGAAGATTTATGCCGATTCCAATCACTATACCGAGTTCGAGTCTGACGAAGAGGCAGCAGAGGAATGTCGCGATTGCTGGGACGAGGTCGATCTCTAAAAATTAAATGAAACACGTCGAGATTTAATTTTTCTGTAGTAAAGCAATGATAAAGTTTGTGAAAATAATAATGTAATATTTGGGTCGTCGGACATACTTTTCGTTCGCCACATTGGTTTGACGACGTGCAACTCAACCATGAAGACAACAGCGGCGATTATAACAGCGGCGAGAGCGGCTTTGGGAATGTAATAGAGATAAGGCGTGAGGAACTGAAGAGATACGAGAACGAGAATTCCCGTGTAGACACCACCGAGGGTTGTTTTCACCTCCGAGGAATGATTAACTGCTCCACGACTGAATCCACCGCTAACTGGCATCGAAGAAACGAACGAGGACACTATGTTGCATGCTCCGATCGCCAACATTTCCTGGGTTGCGTCGACTGGATTCCCGTCCGCTAGAATGGAGCATTGAACGAATAATTCATCAGTAAATAAGTTTGACGACATTGCGAAATGTAACGTTCAAGAATAAAAGCTGTACATTTTGGGATTAAAATAAAGCGGATGAATTGAAAGGTGTAGAAATCAATTTTTATACAATGTCGCGCATGCTCGTAAGATGGAAAAATAGCCAAGTCTTTTTTCCGATACTCACAGAATACTTTGGCAAGAGAAATGCTTTCGAGAAGACCGAGGAGAGGTACGACGAAACAACCGGATCCCATTGCCGATATCATATCGACGAATTCGTAAGTCCGATTGCCCATTTGAGCTTGAAACGGCGGCAGGCTGATGCTCGGAAGACCTTCCTTAACGTGGCCGGTAAGTCTTACCGGTGAGGAGCCGAAATGAGTTTCCAGCATCCAGCATATTACAGCGCACACGATGACCACGACGATGTTTCGAGCGGTCGAGAGTAGCCAGAGACATTTTAAAATCATGACCTGTAGCGTCGTAGGGACCTTCGTGTCTTTGGATATTACTGGAATGTCCTTGAGTTTCTATCAAACGAGGAAAGAAAACGAAACAAATAATCCCGTCTGATCGAGTAATCGAACATGGGAAGGCGTCCCTCTTAACATTCGAGACAAACTTTGTGACAAAAATAAAATGACAATGAAATTGACCGAAAGAGAGACTGACCCGGAGAACGAGTAGGACGATCATGCAGACGATACCCAGAACAGCGTCCCAAAGTTTCGTCTCACCGATATGCTCGAATATCATCTGCCAGACCTGAACGAATTTGCCGGCCGTAAATTCTATGCCGAGCATGTCCTTCACCTGACTCGTGGCTATGATGATAGCGGCAGCCGAGGTGAAGCCGACCGAAACCGGTCCCGAGATAAAGTCTATGAGGAAACCTTATAACGAGACAAAAAGAGATACGAAGAAACGTGATAAAATCGGAGAATAGCAGGAGGGTGTCGTTGATCCTGTTGTTTATTCATTTTTCAACGGGGATAGTCACCGCGCGTAAATTATAAAAAGAAACCATTAATATGTTTTTTTCGCCAAAATAATTAGAGATAATCGAGGCAAAAATAAAAAGAGCTATAATTGAGAATAATTTGCATCGAATATTAACATCCTTTAGGAGTACTTAATCATTCGTCATTATATTGTCGGACAGTTATTGGAAATGAAAAAATCGTATGGGTTATTAGAAGTAATATAAAGAAGCGACGATCGCAACATTCTTTGAGAATGTCTTTGGTCGATCGTGCTCGAAGACCATCCGGTGTATAAAACTCTTGAACTCGTGTTTAGTCATCTGAGGCTCGTTAACGGTACAATATGCGATTTTTAAAATGTACCGACCAAGCTGCATAATATAGTTTTTCGTCAAAGTGTATTCTAGTATCTGAGCGTGACACATCCGAAGGTTGCACAAGTGACCTTCGGTCAATGTTCTCGTTTTTTAAATCCACTCGCTTGTCTAATTATGGCAAATTATTTGTAGAACGATCTATTTGCCATTATTTTAACTCATCGCGCGAGGAGAACCGTCCAATCTATTTTTCTGTAACTTTCGTCGAGCAAACATAAAACATCTCGCCAGGAATTTCAATTGTCTTCAGCTAACCAGGAAGGATGAATTATGCATTGTAACTGTTTTTTACAATCTTGCACCTGGAACTGAAAAACTACGAGATTCTTTCGCGCGTACGTAATTTACAATCTTTAGCGCAAAGAGACGTCGCATAATTTCGACGAATTCGTTATGCAAGCGGCGTGAAAACTCGACATTGGCATATAGGTACATGATTTATGGTACAAAAGTAGAAATTATGATTGTACTTTACGATTACGATCTCGCGAAACATGGGGAAACCTACGCTATCATCGAATAAAAACGTATAATTAATTCAGGTAAAAATGTGTTATCGAATTGAAAAATGGCTCACCTAATTGCAGAATTCCCATAAGTAACGAGACGCAACCGGAAGCGAAAGTCAGTAGAACAGCAAAGTCCGGACCAAGATTGGATTTCGCGAGAGTCTCGCGAGTCAGAATTGCAGCGATCGCTGTGGGACCGACAGGAACGTCTTTGCAGGAACCGAAAATAGTATAGACGAAACATGCCATGAAGGACGAGTAGAGTCCGTACTGAAATAGTATGAAGCAAATTTCTAAATAACTTAAAATAAAATCATCTCATTTATCAAGCTCGAGAAACGTTGTTTCTTTTGGTTTCCGTCGTCGGTGGTATTTAAGTCGTTCGTATGCAAATATCGTACACACCTGTAGAGGAAGTCCCGCGACATTTGCATACGCAATGGCCTGGGGAATAACGGTTAGGCCGACTGTGAAACCAGCGACCAAATCGTTCGCTATGTATTCCTTGCGATACTTTGGCAACCAGTCGAGTATCGGTATTCTTTTGTAGAGCAATTTCATCTGGCACGATCTCTTGATTCGTCTACTCAACCATCTCGTCGCTGTGGAACTCGTCGAGCCTCTCTCCGCGTCTAAATGAGCTGAAATCCATAAACACGATTACATCAGTAATAAAATAGTCGTTTTTTTTTAAAAACATTTATGCAAATTCAAGTTTATCATACTTTTTCATTTCGAAAGTATGGCTTCTCCGATGAGAAAAAATATCTATCCCGCATGCCATATGTCGCGCGAGCGATCGACAAAAAGTTCAACAGATCGGCTCGTCATCGAGACGTACGTCGGGGAAAAATTAATTATAAACTTTCTGTTTGAGGAAAGCGTCTTCGGCAATTTCGCATCGTCACGTGAAATCGATACAAACGAATAATAAATAGTATTGAATTTGTTTTCGTATCTTTTTACGATGATCGTCTACAACGCTATAAGGCTATTTTCGGATTTTTTTTTAACTTCAAACTATCTGTGTCGTGGCGTTCACCGAATTTTTGAATTTATTTTTCATACTAACGCTAATTGGTCTGACCAATATCTACTAGGTATACGTTACGGAATTCGCAAGATTTTTTTCGAAACCATCAAGTCATAAAATACGTCGACTATCGAGTCAAGTCGGAAATGTCGGGCGGCAGACTTTGCGCTAGAATTATCAAAAATAATCACACGAGCAAAGTCTTACGACCCGAAATTTTTTTAATCAAATTCGCATCCGACTAGACAACAATATTCCAGCACAATTAACCGTCTTCTTTTTTCAATATTTTTTTCTGCACTACCTTTTGTCACACCGACTTCAGCATTTTGTATATCCAATTAGGGAGAATGAAGAAGGAATTTGCCGATTTTTCGTGAAATTTGTAAGCGACTAATTGAGAATTTGGAATTATCGAGGTGCACGGTTCATTACGATTAATTAGGAAGAATACACGTGTGAATGACGTTGGAAGCGAGAACATAGGCACAGTTCGCGGAAGAACGGCTATGTAGAAGTAAATAATGACCGACTGAGCGATATCTATAATGGAATCGTCTAGAAGAACAATAGAGAAGTCACCGGAACAGAGCCGGCTATAATGGAATGATCTTAAAATCTTCGCGCACTAAAATACGAATAATTAATCATAATAAAAGAATAATAATAATAAAGATAATCGAATGGTCAAATGTCTTATGGTTTATTATTCTTAAATGTCAGAAAGTTAAATTTGAATAAGAGATCAACGATATAAATAATAAGAGACGATCGAGCGTTGCTCCGAAAATAAAATGCAAATAAATTGAAATACATTTGAGAGTCTCATCGTACGGTGATTCGTGAAAGTCCTTTACGCCAATTGCGTGAATAATCGTCAAAGAGCTCGAAAAGAGAAAGGGGTATTCCAAAAGGTATCCCGCAAAGGTGAGAGATAGAACGCCCGACGTGTTTACTCACTGTTTGGTTTAACCCACGCAAACAAGTACCGTTTAGTTCTAGGCTTTTACATATGGAAAGGTGATTTATCTTATCGTTAAGCAAAGAGGGTCAGAGAATTCGTAAACCAGAGAGACAGAGACAGAGAAAGACTGAGAGAAAGAGAGAGAGAGAGGGAGAGAGAGAGAGAGAGAGAGAGAGAGAGAGAGAGAGAGAGAGAGAGAGAGAGAGAGAGAGAGAGAGAGAGAGAGAGAGAGAGAGAGAGAGAGAGAGAGAGAGAGAAACGATGTTGCCAAACATTGCAATTGCCATTTACGAAAAAAAGTATCTTATACGAAAAGATTTTACACTAAATATTATGCGATTATCGGTTTTTAAGATTTAATTACAAGACATTATTCGTAACATTTATTTAGTCTCGGATACGCCATGATGCTATTAGTGTTAAATTAAGAGGAATAGCAGCGAGCATGCGTCTAAAGGAAATATGTGTACCGATTGAAAGATCACGATTGGAACGCTCGTACTAGCCAGAGTAGGTACTCGGGATATAATAAGTAAGTATCTAATGGATATTGTGCGTCTTTAACAATAAGCCAGTCTCTGGCACAGGTGACTGCTCCTTGAAAATACTTTGGTACCAATTTATCAATTACGCTTTTGTGATGTCGTCAACGCATACGTAAACAGATTCACGATTTTATCGCCCGTTGTTTTTCCTCGTTCTGTCGATTGTATTGCAATTATGACGATAATAAAAGCTACTATTATTCTTATTCTGCCAGGAGGTTGAAAAATAATCAGCTACGTTTTAAAAGTACGTTCGTCTTTTAACAATGTAATGAATCATTTTAATTGGTTACGTATTTTTCTGTCGCGTCTCGGTCGTCTCTCTATTGGGTCAATAACATCGTTATTAGGCACGTAATAGCGTATTTAGCCAGAGGCTAAATCGTTCGATCTTCACTTTTGTCCCGCGGTTACGCCGAGCCAAGTGAGTATTTATTGCAGTCTCGTTATAACGTTCGCGACGCTTGGAAAATGAGACTTCGATCGTAAACGAACCGAGAATAATGACTTATAGTTTATTCGATCGTTTCATACGTATTCTATCCGCAACCGGCTCATTCACAAAATCTATATCGAATGTGCATCAGGCTGGGAAACTGAGGAAAATCGATGCTCGGTTAGTCGGCACGAAATAATATCGGTTAATACCAGAGACCGCCGAAGCCGCACCTCGATCGCGCACCCATCACCCTGTTGGTGTTCGCAAATATATATATATATATATATATATACCATATAATGTTTTCCGTATCGTGCTAGGGAATAATGGATTTAATGGATTCGCGGACTTTGAATAATCGGGGCACTGTTGTCAAATTTGTGCGAGAGGCGTAGATTCTCGTAAATTGCAAGTTTACGTTTGTCAATTTAACGATAGATCAGAGTATTTCGCGCATAGCGTATTTTTTCCCGAGACGTTCTACATTCTTTCCTATCCATTCGTGAAATATGATTTTCATGCAAATATCATAATTTACCAAATGTTTCTAGAGAAAAATGATCGGCAAGCGGACGAATGACGAAATTGATACGTTTCGTCGAACAGGTGCGGATGTCGGAACATTACGATCTCATTAAACCGATCTGGCATCGTTCGGTAGCAATTATAAAAAATTGCGAATTACGTGGCGAGTTAGTCACATCGTAATAAGCCGCGATCTCTTATCTTAGATTGGAATTCGGAGTCGATCACGTTGTTGTTTTTTATTCATTCTAATCAACGACCAAAGATCATTTCGTGACCAAGTGTACGTTCACTCGACATATTTTGCATGCAGCATACGTTGTTTTTTTTTTTCAAAATCCGATCTCGTGCGAAACATTCATTTCTATTGATTCTTGACCATTGATTCTATTGGCATTCTTGAACGGGATGAAGAAAATGTTAATTTCTTTTTTGTACTTACCATTGCCATTCGCCGATTTTATTTCTCTCTCGGGATTCTCGTTGTTGCCGAGCCTATCCTGTACGTTTCTTGGACCGTCCACCTTGTCGTTTATTACGTTCGAATTGTACGAAGCGCCGTCGTGTGAACAAAAACTCGTGAGTCTGACCTCTCGTTCATTTTCACAATCGCGATCGTTCTTTATCTGGTATCTCGACATTTTTTACATTTATAATATTTCGAACGATTATTCGACGTTTCCAAAAAACTATAACTACAATGAATATATATTCGTTTGGTTTTTTTTTTTTCGTTTCGTGTAATTTCCTCTTCTCTTTTCATGATAATTTGACTCAGGTATGCTCCATTTTCGCCAAATCCCCGGGTCACGACCCTACGAAAGAAAACATATATATACGTTCATGATAGAGATAAATGGTCACTTGGCTCGTGGTCTATAATCGAAAAACCTCCACGCGTCGACCATGCGTTGAATATTGACGAGACTAGAGGTGAAAGTGAGTGTACTTTGAATGCAACCGGACAGCAATTATTATACCAAAAAAAAAGTTTCAATGGGAATTAATATACCGGTATCGGAAGCATTTATCCGTAGGCGATGTCTAAAATTGAATACACATTTCTCCCTTATTATCGATACAGCCGAGTAATTAAATTCCACGTGATAAAAGTGAAATTACAACGACACTGTGCTCGATACCTTCCATATGTGGACCTCATTATTACATGCGATTTAGTTTTCAAAAGCGTTTGAATTTTCACAACTACGTTCATAAAAATGTACATAGAGTCTCGAACTTATGAGATACTTTTGTAGATTAATTTTTTTTACGATTATACACATATATATATATATATATATATATATTCTTCGCGTGGAATATTCCATCAAACTCGAGTATGAGATCGCGAACGTCCATGACTTTCGAGAAAAATATGTATTTCCAGGCAAATGCATCGCTCGTTACGTGCACATTGTGTATTATATTGTATATATATAATTCTTATAATGCTGTGGAGGTCTGAGGTAACATTATGCATTTTCAAGGAGAGGTCGCTCTCAGTGACCGACCACCGATGGTAAAAGTGTACGAGTCACAGCGACGAACGACGTAAGGAATATTGCTGAGAATTTTTAGTAATGCGCCGAAATTATTTCGCGACGATTTGACGGAGTTAAAAACGTATCAATATTTATTAGAAAATGATAATTATATTCCCTTATTATTAATCATTCGAATTGTTTCAATTATTTAACAAATATCATACGTTGAAAATATTTTGCGTCATTCGTGGTCGAACAATTTTATCAAAATCGTACGTTATTACTCGAAAGGTTGTCGGAAATATTGGTCTTTTTTTAAGCTGCTTCCGATAATCGCGAAATTTGCAACGAAACTATCGATGACGATTAAACGTCAGACGTTGGATATAAATCACACGATATAAATCCGTACTGCGATGCGGAACCTCTCGGGTTACACAATACAAACGGAAATACAGCCCGGCGGAACTTAAGCCTCTCTCTCTCTCTCTCTCTCTCTCTCTCTCTCTCTCTTTCATACCAATGAGAATGCTTATATATATATATATATATATCTTCCGACTTTGAAGAAAAGAATTACGAGAGGCGGGAGGTGTCTCTCGGAGCATTGCAATTTCTTCGATTCGCCACGGTGAAGAATTGTGTACTGTCAACAATCGAGTACGTTCAAACGACGTGGAAGATGATTGAGTCACATTTTCTTGAGATTTGTAACGAGATAAATATTCCGAGAAAATGTTGCAAGATTTTGTATACGAGGAAATTTTTGCGTTCGAGCAACGACTAATCGCTAGGCACGTGCGATCGTTCGTCGTCACGAGAGCCCGATCGAGCCGATTGCCGGTGGAAGAATTCATCTTTTTTTTTACACAATCTTTACGTCGCGTACACAGAGTCCGGCATATTATAAGAAACGTTTCACTTTTTATCCACGGCCAAAAATATCCCTTTTGAAAGTTTATCGACACTTGGCGACATACGTATGCGAGTATCGCAATGGGCAATGGTGCTTTCTCTGTAAACTCGTGACTATCTCAACCCGTGACTTTTCAATCGGAAGATTCCGAAGACCGCACGAGGATTAAATTCTGTGATGCGGCCAATAACTACAATAAAGGTACTTCTAAACACAATTTAATAACTCGCGGATCTACTGACGATGGAATCTCGATTTTCTCAATTATCATCACTCCGAAGCTGACTTGATTTTTATTTGCTCGCTTTTAACTACTTCAAGTCTGTCTATTTCGCATTTTTCAAATACCGCGCAACCTCGTTTTTGTCATTTTTTTTAAATCACCGAACTATCGACAACGTGTACGGTAAATTGACGAAAGAAAAACAAAAAAATTTGAGCGTTTCGCTCGTACGTACCTATCGTATGGTAATTACAGACTTGTTCTGCGAACAAATCTTCTCTATCACTGTTGTCGAATTAAAACATTCGTTCACCAAAATCCGGATGTTATGTTTGCATCGGTATAAAACTATTTTTAATCGTTTATATATATATGTCGACCGCCACTTCTATTTTACGAGGATTTATTTATCGCAATTTGCAATCTTATAATCAACGAAAGTATAAAAAAATAACGTAAGTATCACGAACGAATGTCCGCAACAATGTTTTTCTTGTGTTCAAATTCACAAATATTTCGATGTCATACTCGACGGGCAAGTTTCTAAATCGCTAATGTCGATGCAGCACGTCCGCGCGAGTCTAAAGCCACCGGCGATTTCTGTCGAACCTTCCAGGTGCCAGTGACGGCGAACCTTACTCTCTGACAGATTCTGCGTATGAACGCGGTCGGACGATCTATTGCGCGTGCGCAGTACGCCCGGCTGCGTCTCGCACATATACCGACTATACCGCTGTAATACGAACGCTTCCAAACATCGCCACGTGCTCCAGCCTAAGGAGCGTTATATATCCAAGTTGTCGTGACGACGATCATCGCTCTCGGAGGAAGCAACAGGTGTCTCCTTTCACCGTCCCTTGTTTTTTTTCTATCCCCTCGGATATTCGAACGAAACGAGGAAAAAACACAGGACAACAAATAAAATAAAATTAGCGTATCGACGATCCACGGTGTTTCATAGCAATGCTGGATGTTTTATTAATCGTTGTTTTATACAATATTCGAATTAAATCACATTAACTAAATTCGATTTATCGATACAAAATATTAATCACAATACAAAATAATGAATCTTCTGTTTTTTGGTTATCGTTGAAATTAAATAAGATAGGACGAATATAGTCGCAAAGACGAGGGGAGGATATCGCGATTTAACTCGAGGAACGACTCTGCGATCGTCGTGCGAGAGAGCCGAGGGAGGCTCGTTAAAAAATCGAAATACTCGATGTGTACGAACGTTCGAATATCGTTCGACAAGTGGTATGGCATTCACCTGGTGTTGGACGATAATGGGTGTTTATGCGCATCGCTCGTGTTGCACGTGCGGCACAGAGACGGAGTCTCTATATCGGAGACGTTACGTGATCCCCGAAGGGGGAAATCCGCGTTTTCCTTACGGATCCCGATCTCGCGTGGCACCAATGCGCCGTGACGATAAACACAAAAATGGTCCAACGAAAAAAAGATCTACGCCGTCTCGCGTTGATGCTCTTCTGCGTTACAGGATCTCCCCCTCTCGTCCTTCCTGTTTACCACTCGGCTCGGGTAATCGGGCCTTTCCACGAATTCTCTGGCCAACCCTCGTGTCCCACAGTGATCGCGTGACTCTCGAGAATCTCCCTTCCGACCTTGACTTTCTTAAGAAGCGAGACCGTATTCACTACAATATATATATCCCGCGTCTCTTTCTCTTCGTCATTTTATCTACGCGTCCTTGCTTTGTCGCGTCCGCACCAGCGAGCAGCTACACTCTCCGTTAAAGATACGCGACGTCGAGATTTTTCATGGTGCGAGTTGGTTTGCGACGCTCGCGACTCGAAGATTATATCGGAGCAAAAAACAACCCGTTCGATTGTTTTTCAGTTCGGTAATTTCTTGCGGGATCGGAGTTACGCAATTTCAGTTGACAGGCTGTGTGAGTCGACGTGAATCCTCGACTCGCTCGATACGAGACTCAGCGAATCGCTTTCCTTTCTACGTTTTCGTTGTATCCGTACCTTTTACAATTATTTTTGACAATCGTTCGACTTTTTTTCCGTTTCGTAGGGTTTTTTATGAGAAACTTGTTTTGCTCATAAACCTTACCTATTTAAACTTCTTGTACGAAATCTCCTTTGCGTACTTTCCGGCGTTAACACGTATCCGTATTCCGGCGTTATACTGGTAATATTTACCAATAAACAATGAAATTTTTACATTTTTTGGTTATCGTTTCGTTTAATATCTATTCGGTTGTCGTATCGGTTAATATCTATTAGGGCTTGCAATACCGGATGGATCTCACCACCGGTATTGAGTTTCGGTATTGGCGTTTAATACCGGTGGTGGCAGCTTGGTGGTGGTTTTATAAATTGCTTATCAAACAAAGAACAGCAGGAAGGGTGTAAATGCACAGAGAATAACAAAAAAAAAACGATCGAGGTCATCCAAATAAAGCACAACAAAAATAATTATAAGAGTTTTAATCACATCAATTCTAATTTTAAACAATCAACGTTAATAAAAGATAACGCTTACGTAAATAATATTTTACTTTCCTCTCAGTATTTGTCTTAATTCTGCGAACTTTTAATCAGTCCTTTTTATCATTGCTAAAGAATAAAATAATAATAATTACTTAGTTAAAAATTCAAAAAACCTTCGTGTCTCGTCTTTTTATCCGAATACCTACAGTATTTGAGATCAGTCAGCCTAGGCAAAATTATAAAAAAACAACAACAAAATTAAGCCATGTCAGTATTTTTAAACATTAATAAGTACCGATACATCATGGCTTAAACCCATAATTGGCCTAAGTAACCCTTATTGGGCCTGAAAATTGGGGCCATTAGTCTGTAATTGAAATATATGTCAAGACAACAAAATATGCAAAAGTCATTAGAGTAGATAAAAATAGGGTTTTGTTGAATATCGGTGTTCCGGTATTAAAACCGTCAATATCGGGATTGTAATACCGCCTAAATTCATCCGGGATCCCGGTATTCATGCCCTAGTTAATATTTACTATCTTTCCATCGTTATCCCGGGTGTCTTGTCAGAGTCTCTCGGATTTCAATTGTGTCATCTATACAACAATGTTTGCACCGTGTGTGTAAACAATTGATAGGGAACGAGTAAAATTGCGATCTTCAGCATGCGGAAGTTGATAAAACCGTGCACGGAATTTTGCGGTATTTTATAGTTGCGTGATGTTCGTTATGTTTCGCGAGTCTCCTGACGGCAATCGTTATATCATGATGTGGTATTCCTCGTTGTTAGCGCTACAATCGCATGTCACCGTGGACAAAATTTGTGTACGAGGGGTGTCCCATCCCCGCAAACAATTTTTTTCCAAAACGTTTCTTTCGTGTCGAACCACAATATGGGGGATAATGTGGTAACTATGTGGTTCTCGTCCGAATGGCGGCTCGAAACAAGTTTTCTTTTAGTTTCATATAAACGAGTATAATTAAAGCGACGAGGGTGGTGCTATCTCATATTTTTAAGATGAAATTATATTTGGTACGTCGGTGTTGACTTATGCTGTTCAAGGAAAAATGTTTGAAAACTATTTTATAACGGTGATATACAGGTTGAGTCGTTTTAACCAATCCAGGCAAATATCTAGAAACGTGAGCGTTATCAACAAAAATACTTCGAATATTGTTTTTGTATTGAATAGTACCGATTTTGTCGAAGAAAAGACAGACTTGCAGTATAACGTAGCCATTTTATGTTGTTATTAACTACATTATTAATATATGGAATTTTGATAAAATAGTCTCTGGTGAGATTTACAGTGAAGGATTTTAACCGGGGTATGTATAGTTTCTGATTGCCAGCCTAGTGGAAGTAACTAGTTTCAGTAGATCGATATGGGCTTAAACATACCCTGAGGCATTTTGTCTCGAATCATTGTCTTTTAATTTTTTCATCATAGAATTATTAATGCTCGACCAGATTGATGGCGCATAAATTAAGATTGATCTCATAAAATGATTGTATAAAACGGTTCTTGCTTTTTTTCATAAGTGTTTGCTACCAATTTTTTTGCTATTTGTCCTGAATGCGGTTCGGACTTTATCTAAGTAGATTTAGATATGTTTATAGAATCGTAATAATGATCTTAATAACCGTAATAATCGATATAATCATTAACTCGTAATCTGCAAGAGCTAGGATTGCCTGCCCATGTAACGCAGTGGCAAGCTAGTGTACAGCTGTGTCTAGCGTAACCCCACCTTTGACAGTTTTTTCATTGAAAGAATAGGTTTTTTTAGGTACCTATTCCTAGCAGATTTCTTGTAATACCAAGCTTTGGATTAGATTTTAAATAGCTGAGCTGTTTGTCTTGTGTTTGTGAGTTGGATTAGTAGATGGTAATTTATGTACTTTGTTGTTTCCGCTGAACTGAAGTTATGAAACTCTTACGATTGATATTTGCATATTTTGTAGATGTAGACCTCTTCACTCTTTCAGTATACTTATCTTTATCTGTGTAGTTGTCTTTTATTTCCTTCCCTTAACTTGCGAAATTGGCTCGTGCTGTAGAATTTGCACAAATAAACTGTACATGAACATCGTGTCTGCACGTTCAAGTAATTTGTACAGATTGTTAAGGGTTTGTACTTTTTTCCAGTCACCGATTCATTTTTCAAACGGCCTTTAACCTTCCATAAACAAGGATATGATTTATAAACTTCAATAAATTCCTTTACAAACTTATCTTGTTTAGGTATTTTTTATCAAACACTTTGTTCTTTATTTAAAGCAATAAATAGGATCACACAACCTCCAGTTAAACAATAGACGTGGAATGGTATTTGTATGCGCAAATAGTTTGAGCAACCTCTACCCGTTTGTATGTGTGCACAGGTGACTTTCTGCCTTGTGCAAGCAACAAAATTTCCTTGTTTTTACTTTCGGCATATACGTGAAATATGTAATATTTTATTTCCCCGAGATTTAAAAAATTTATTTTCAAAGGTATTTGCTTGACTTATTATTACGGTAAGAGTTGCAATATCTTATTGAGAAATTGTGAATGCGTTCGTCATGAATTCGTCTTTAATGAGGAATTTAAATAAACTAGTAATATTTTTTCTCTTTTCATTTTTGGGATTGAGACGCTCGAATCTGCCATGGCAGCACTTTGAGCCCGTTGGCGTTGATCGATTTAGGATTATTATCGCTAAAACGATTTCATTTCATACGAGCTGCTTTTTGGGGATTAATTATTCGTTCGATGAAGCATTGCAAGCTGACAGCTTATTGCAATTTTCGATCGATTCTTGAACAGTGGATCCTTCACTTTGCAAATTTGCGGTGTGCTCCATTATACTAGTCCGGCAAGTACACTTAGGCTTTGTTCATGCGTTTGTCAAACTATGATCTAAACATCAAACTTTTTTTTTAACATAACGGGTCTTGTCAAAGAAATGCTCCGTGCGTAGGATTGTTTTTCAGCTGTCTCGTACCATCAAAAAAGTAAAGAGAATATTCTTTTTTTACATTTTCTGAACTGTGTGTTTCAACACGATTGAAAAAATTAGTAATACATGTGTTTGCATACTTTGTAAATTCTTATTTGATAATTATAGTTTGAGGCAAAATTGTCGCAGGAGAAAAATCGGTTGCTAATCGGGCATTTTTCATTGCGCTCACTCTTTAAACTCCGAGCACTTGATCTACTATTTGTGGGATTCGTGCTATCGAGGAAGAGAACAAGAAAAACGGGATGGTTGCAGTCTTTAAGATTTTCCTTGAAGTCCTAGCATTGTTGACGTCATAAAGTGGGGATCTCTTTTTTCTATTTAAATTTAGCGCCACTTGCAGGGCCCTACGATTATCCGTGGGAAGTAGGATAAGCCTACTAAAGCTTCCATTGCGCCATTGGTTCATGCTCCAAAAGACGAACTCTTAAGGGTTCACCAGACCCCTCCGCGCTGAAAACCGAGTAAATTTGAAAAATTATTATAAATGTTATGTGGTGAAACAAAAAAATTAAATTGTTGATTTCACTTTTTTTTATTGACTTTTCAATTGTAAAAAATGTGTGTGTGTATTTTTTTATGTTAACATTATTTTTTATGGGTAACCACCAAAAATTATCCAATTTGCAAAAATAACGTAGAATCTAATAGAGAAATGTAGTAGTTATCTGACGGAGAGAATTTTTTTTTCTGAAATAAAAAAATTACAGTACTTCAAACTTTAGCAACTATGCAATTTAAAAAGACAAAATCCGTGTTAAATAATTTATAAAAAATTGTCCAACCAAAAAATTAAAAAATCTTCTCGACAGACTATAGAGAAAATAGTTATCAAGATTTGGAAAAAAAAGTTTTAAAAATATTCAAAATTGACTGAGTTATCGTGCAGACCCTGTCTAAAAACATAGTTTCGAGAAAAATGCGTTTAAAGTTTCTGGTAGGTACAACACGTGAACTCACGGCTAGTCTCCTAGTGTTTTTCTTATGGTTTTCTGCAATCTCTTGTCAATTCTAGAACAACTTTGATTTTTAAGAAACCCAGGTTTTGTGAACAAAAGAAATATGAAACGCAGCTGTCGAGAGGGGGCGGCAGTTAGCGAGGTAGCCGTCCCAACCCGATGGCCGGTCGCATTTACTGCTATAACTTCGTAACGGAGTAGAATTTTCTTAAAGATTTTTTTTTTTTGAAAATTCGTAAAAGTGTAAAGAATAGAAATCTGTAGAAAAAAAAATAAACCGATTTTTTTTTAATTTCAGGGGCATGTGAGCCCTTAAAGAAATCGCATGGGCTTGGAAAAATACAAACGTTGAAATTGAAGCTTGGAGGTCTGCCGTTATTATGTATTAACAGTTCGTGCAGCTGATTGACACGTATCCGTCGTCGCATACTTTTGATTAAATGATAAAATTTTACTCACGTAACGTCAACAAGTGAAATATCACCAGGGAAGGGATAGTTTTTGCTTCCTACTAGAAATAACCTCGTTTATATGAAAATAAAATCGAGATATTCATCACAGGATACTTAAGATATTGTATAATGTCGAAAAATCAGATTTCGATAAAAATATTGATATCAAAATATTTACAATATGTAAAAATATTTATTTCGATAAAAATATGTCGAATTTCTTTAGAAAGGGCTAAACTTTCATTTATTTGTAATTACCGATTTTTGTTGTTTGCATTAATGGGGAACAGAGTTGCTCGTGACTGCTATGAGCTTGGTTAGTTAGAATTTATGAAAAGATTCGTTTTGCATACGAGTTTTTATTTTTTTTGAAAATGACAATTTTTCGAAGAACTTTCGTTGTTGTTCTACATTGTAAATAGAAGAACTTTCCTGTAAAAAAGTTGAACTTGCCAGTGAATGAGAGAGGCTCCTGTAGTGACGATAAGCAAAAAGAATTCAAGATAATGAGATAAATATAATAATAATCGAACGAATAATATGAAAGGTTCAAAGAGGGCCATTTTTCAATTAGAGCTTTCCTGCGATTTTGTATGTTCAGAAGAGAAAGCTTTTCTTATAAGAGCCAGAGCTGAGAAACCAGTTCCATGGTCTAGGAGATATTTCTATCGCTTGGTAAAAATGACGAGGAGCGATTTGCGAATTTCACGTATTGTTAGCGAACTTTTGCAGAATCAAAAAATATGCATTTTTGACGTTTTAAAATCGATACAAAAATAAGGCTAATGGGAAAATTCGGAATATAAATTGGTCGGGTCTCTGAGGACTACCATAGTTATCGAAAACATTTACAAGTTAATTCACTTTTTTTTGGTCCACAATTTTGTGTTTTCGGACTCTGAATCATTTTTGGTCAATTTCAATACCAAAATACTTTCTCCCCTGAACCAATCTTGGAGAAAGTTTCGTCGGGGTGGATGAGAATTGCGAAAGGTCGGAGCCAACGCGAAATCTTTTCGCGGAACTGAAAATTTAATGAAATTCAAAATTTTATAGCATCTGCGAGCCTATTTGCATCGAAAGGTGCAAATATTATACTTCTTTTTATCGAAATTGGTAAAAATTTAAGGCTTCATAAATTCTAAACGTCTATCGAATCTTTGAATCAATAGAATTGAATAGGCATT
Organism: Netelia virgata; assembly: GCA_951802705.1. Classification (NCBI taxonomy): domain Eukaryota; kingdom Metazoa; phylum Arthropoda; class Insecta; order Hymenoptera; family Ichneumonidae; genus Netelia; species Netelia virgata. The sequence continues at coordinate 25,175,090 of OX637867.1, forward strand.
TTTTGAAATATAATATAATTCAAAGAAATGTGACAAATCGTAACAATCTACACGAAAAATGGCAGAAAACCGGGACAACAAACGGTCCGAGTCTTGCGCAAAGTTTACGCAAGGTCACACGAGCTATTACGAAGTTTATCGATTTCAGTTTTGCGAGACCATTGAAAACCCGCCCAAATCTACACACACACACCTGCGTAATTACCCAATGACATAAATGGGGGTACGACAGTATGCACGACACGCGCATACATCCTCATCCACGTCTTAACACTACTACGGAGATCGTCGTTCGATGCGAAACCAAAAGTTTACGACATATTAAAAAACTCAATGTATTGGTAAAGCGTCGGCGATTCGCAAAATTAATATTATAATTATTCATCAGGATAAAATCAGGAGGTTCGACATTTTTTGTATCACTTGGGATTAAGAACCTGCTTCGTCTCGTGATATATGCGTATCAATAATATTTAAGGCGCTAACATACCAACCGCTGCCATAATTATAGTTTTCCTTATTGTTAACACTGTTTGTATAGTCTGGAATTCGCTGCGACTACGTAATTTATAACTGGAAGTCGACAAGGCACGAATTAATTTTAATAGAACGTCTCTTCTACGTGAGTAATTTTTTATTATCGGAATGGAAGAATAGTTTTGCAAGCGGACACTGGACAGGTTATGAATATTTAGATTCGTTTGGGGACCGAGTGAAATTCCTCGAAGTTCACTCGCAAGCGCTATACTCCTCGATTATATAATACCAAATTCACTTCGTTCTTATTTGATTTTCAGGATTCAGTACTTTTCTGCTTGAATTTTTAGTGCATATTGACGATTTGGACACATTCGTCTGCAAGAGCCTCAAACGCTCGTTGAAAGATCTATATTATCAAGAGACAATTTAACCGGAAATAATTGTACTCAATTGGTCAGTGTGGGCCAGTGTAGTTAAAGAATCAACGAATTTTTCGATTTTATGAAATCATGAAAATGAGTCAATAAACTGATGATAAAAATGGCTACATATAAAAGAAAAAAAATATATTCTACTTCGAAAAGGCCCCGGGGGGATTCGAACCCCCGATCTCCTGTTTACTAGACAGGCGCTTTAACCAACTAAGCCACGGCGCCAGTTGCAGTGCCATAATAGATGGAATTGTGATAAGCAATTCGACTGAATCAATCATTTTTAAAAAACCTATGCTATTTATATTTCTAAATTTTACACTTATGTTTTATATAATATGAATGTATATATACACACATATATATATATATATAAATATGTATCCTCACCAAATTCCCAGACCATGGTACAGTCTCACTGGATTCTCATGAGGAATTACAAAAGCCCGAGAAGACAAGTCCAGCTAGTCGAGTTACGTCGTTAGAAAGTCAAACGACCGTACTACGTGCTTGTAATAATGAATTTAGAAAAAATCTGATCGATACCAGAGATTTGCAAACCATTTTAACGTTATTGGCAATGTTTCCGCACTCTTGTACTATAACATTTTTCAAATGGACGCCACAATACAATTAAATTAATTAAACCAACATAATCGTTCCGTCGGCATAAACAAAGAGGTCAGGCGAACGACGATCGAATTACGTAATACCATACCCCTCCACGAATATATACCTATATATAGAATATATATATATAGAAGGGTAGAACGGGAACTACGAATATAGACAAGCGAAGTGGGGAATCGTATCGCGAGGCTCAGAAGCTATTTTGCTGCCGTCGACTGACTTAAGCGTTCGCCACTCTCTCTCTCCCCCACCCCTCTCTATCAACGATTATTCGCGTTCGCTGGAACGAGAAGAAATCCGAATATCACTGATTGAAGCTCTTTCATTACGATTTCTTCATCGACGTGCGCTTCGCCTCACGATTCAAATAGACGACGTGTCTAGCACAAATACATCGAGTTGTGTAAGTTCGAGGTCGTTGAGCGTTGGTGGAATCCCGGAATTGCAAAAGTTACACGCGAAGAACATCATGGGACACGGATGTACGAGCTGTTAGCATCACGAAGCACTGGCTCGGTCGTGCGAGGCCTCCGATTCCTCATTCCTGGGCTCTTTTGCGCGGGTGCCCGCCATATTTACTCACGTATAACTCGACGAGGCGAGACTAGAAATGTTCGGAATATTCTATATTCACGAAAATTCCGATTTTGTCAACAAGTCGGCCATTGGCATAATTACAGTGTTCGCGATCGAAAACTTGTACCTATAATCAAAGAACTGGTAAAATCGATATTGGCAGGATTAACGAGTTCGGAGAATCAAGTTTCGAAACAATTGACTTTGGTGGTACCGGGGAGTTGCCACGACTGTGGTTGACAACGTCGAACTGTTGCCAAAATCCTGAAGGGCCTGGAATACCGAAAACGTTAAAATCGCGATCAGTTGATTGGAAAAATTGATAAAATCCAAATCGGCGGTCGAGTAAATAAAAAACGTATTCTGTAGAATCGCGAAGTTGCCAACATGGAGGATGTTGGAATGACCCCTAAGCGTCAAATTAGCGGAGAGCGAAGCAACTTGTACAAGTAAAATTAGATATTAAATCGTGCCTGAATCGAAGTCGTTCGATGAAAAGTTGGCAAATTTGAGGTTGATGGAATTGATAATAATTGAACGGTAGGTATAATAGACCATAAGCGCGGGAGCTATAATATGCATGAGAATCGCAGGAGCGAAGATGGGCACCGTCAGCGGGAGTTGCCGTGGGACGAGGTGGCCGAGTGGTTAAGGCGTTGGACTGCTAATCCAATGTGCTCTGCACGCGTGGGTTCGAATCCCATCCTCGTCGAATGCATTTTTTATCATCAAGAAATAAACCAGCGAGTCCATAGTACTCACAACGATTCTTTATATATAAATATCGTTGCAAAATTCTTAACAAATTCGAATTGATTTGAAACCTTTGAGAGTTTTTCAAAAGGTCCGATATAACCGTTTAATTTTTCTTACATTTTCATATAAAAAACGTCTTTGTCTTTTGAAGAATGTTCACTTTGTCTATATGTACGATGTTTGAAAACATTAAAAACTAAAAAATGTGTAAATCAAAACAATGTGAAGATGGAATAATTTAAATAATAATTTAAAAATGGTTAACCTTAAAAAAATGCCTAAGTCCTGAAAATTATTGACATTTTAAAAAATCTCGAAGCAACCTTGTATCTGTCAAATTTTTCAATTTGGAAGTTTAACAAACATTGAAAATGACATAACTTTGGAAAATAAAATGAAAATAAATTTTGTTTGTACTTCGAAATTATGAACTAATATGTAAGACCAGTAGCAGTAAGTATAGCGCTATACTTGCGGATTAGCTCATGAGCAGCAGTGAGTACAAAATTCGTGGAGTAGGTACTTATACTCGTGAAGACTATTCGTGACATTCCAAGTTCATTTTGTAAAAAATACTGTCCAAGTTCCGTCAAAGTTCATTTAGAAAAATAGACCAAAAATATATTTTAAAGAACATACGTAATTCCTCAAATCTTGAATAACGTTCCTACCGTATCGACAGCATTCTTAGTATGCGAACTATCACGATACAGCAGCTCGACGATTTTTGTTCGCTATAATCACTCGCGGAAACCAAAGCCAGGTTTATTAAATGTTAAGAGCTCCGCGATATAATCAGGTGCACTGAAAATAATAACAGTGACGTTAGTTGTACTTGGATGAAATATAACGATAACGGTAGGTCGATACCTGCCGTTACCGTAACAATTCTTGTTATCAACTAATTAACTGATAAGAAAAATGTATTTAATATGATTTCGTTCGCGTTGTCAAGGTTCTTGTAGTCGTTTATCCCACTATCTTATATGTGTGACCTTGACTCCATAGTTTGCGGTGCCGAGACATCTCGTGTGACTCTACGTTTGGCCTCGATTTACGGATTTATGTGAACAATATCACACGTTTGATCTTCGCTTCTTGACTCCGATAGTGGCTAATTGAACCAAGCGATTTCGGGGCATCCCGGGCAGCCAGTCTGTCTTTCTCCACTCCCCCGTGTCCTAGCGGATGATTTCTCTATATCGTACAACTCGGCCTACATAGTTTTCGATAGTAGCTAATGAAATTATGGTGTCACAGTTGAACACGATTGACAAATCGTTTCGCACCTGAACATCGGGGGCAAGTGCGTGCTTCTTCGTGGAGTCTCTGCATCGCTTATTTATATAAGCTCGTATAGAAACTATCGCTCGAAGGTCATTGGTGTTCGAAGAATGGCTCACAGGATCCAGGACATTAAAAACGTAAAAGCATGACTGCGTCAAATTTCTTGGCGTTTCTTCTGTATGACCAATATCGAAGACGATACTCGAACCATTTCAGATTTTCGGAAGATAGTACCACAACCATGGATCTGACAATGAGTTGGAAAGGGGCAGACATATTGGTTACCGGTAGCAGGATATCGGGCGAAATCCCCTAGATTCTCAGAACGTCGCGACATTGTTCTCTTCATTGGCTGGCGTTTTCGAAAACTATAGACCTAGAATCGCTCAACATAGACCTACCATGTTTCAAGAGCTAGATATCAACGACGAAAGCATTTTATATGAATTATTATTGTCGATTAAATCATTGCTGAAAGGAGCTATAATAATGGTAATAACAATAACTCTTTGTACAATCATTATAGTTAATGTAATTATTATAGTTATTATAGGGCTTACATAACTTTAGGTGCGATCCAATTATATAAATATTGGACGATTCTTATGATCAGTAAAATAAATATGTATTCTAAAACAATTTATAATACAATTAGTATAACTATGCAATAATATTTCCTGAAAATTTCAATAGACAAATGGAAAAGTCTTTTCGAAAACATTGTTTAAGGTACCAGAAAGATCGGGAACTTCTCATGTCTAAAAGAATATTCTTTTAAAGTAGATAAATAAAACTAGTCTTTATCAGAGCCGATTATTAAAATATGGATTTTTAGAAAAGTGATAATGTTTCGAAATATCTACGAAAACAATAACGCTCGTCACGTGAACTTATTACTTCGATTGTGCGAACAAATTATTTGATGCGAGAAATGTCGGTCTCGTGGTAGGTATTATAATAGTTTCCATCGCAATGCTGCTTTCGGCACAGTCGAAACATGATTCGGTGTTTTGGAAACCATTCCAGATTTGTAAATACGAAGCCGCTCATTATATGGCTATATGGAAAATCCGCGCCAGCGTTATCTTCGAAAGAAAGATACAATTATCTCAATCAATCAAACTTAACGAATCGATTCGTAACGCGTCCGTGAGACACGTATATCCTGGTATGTTACCGGAAACTAGGAAAACTTGCGTAATAGGAAGTGTTGGCTTCGTCATGCAAGATTCTACGCGTGTCCTCTTCTTCTTCTTCGTGTTTTTCATTCCTTTTGGTTTTCGCATTCTGTCATGATTTGCGACGCATGCCTTATCACATCGGCTCGTGAATAAATGTTAACTGCTCCTCGACCACGAATGCATGTATGGTAAATAAGAAAGCAAATCGTCACGATTTTTTGTATTTCTCAAAAGTAGTGCACGTTTTTGTGCACCTCAATGGAAAATCTGTTATCCGTTCGACAAAACCAGCTGCATTGTTGCACGCATTGCAATTCGTTATTTATATATGTTGTACTATTTATACGTCGTACTAAAGTCGATGCAATCTATGTATCTCCTTATCTCGCCCGTTTTCGTTTTGCTTTTATTTAAGCAGTCGAGAATCGACAGGAAAAACAGTTCCGGAAAGCCAGTGTCGCAGTTACCATCGATCGTCTCCGTGCTCTATTATTAGAACGTCTAGAGATTCTATCGCGGAGCATCGTAAAATACTCGTATACTTAACAACAAAAATCACTGATATATTTATACGTATATTCCTGCCTTTTTCCAGCGATTCAAGGACGTGGGAGGCATCAAGCATCTCATCGATACTCTCACTTTGACCTGGTATCGTTCTGTCGGCTTTGCTAAGTGATTATTATTTAAGATTGAGTGCTTGCACTAGGCGCAAAAGGAACTTAACCACGATCGACTACGTAACGAAGAGGGCTTATCAGGATCTAAGGATCTTTACGGCATAACGGTAGTGATCATAAATCAGGTTTTTCTCCTTGATCCGAATGATTTATAAATCGTGTTATTTAGTTTTTTCCTGCTAAACTTAAAGATGTAGGGAAAACGAAAAGACAATGTATTCAGGTGTGCATGTTTCTCATGAAAAATTCAGAGCTTATGCAATGTACGATTGTAAAACACGAAGAGTCGTCTGTGATTGACTGTACCTACAGTCACTGGAACAGTATTTTTTAACGCGAATCTCAGCATTACCGATCGATTACCCGCTTGTCTATCCGATGGAGAGGAAGATTTTTGTTTATTTCAATCGATGTTGTCATCGAGATAGGAAATTCACGGAATTACTGTTTTTTAAAATATGTCATTAGGCTTTAAGTCCGATGACCGTTCTTCTTTACATTTTCTTGGTACGCGATAACAAAATTAATCCTTCAATCTGTTGTTAAAATTAATAATGGATGAAAGCTACGTTTTGCAACTGTTATAGCACTTCCACGATGAAGCGCTAGTTAAACACTTTGCAATATTGTAAACCATTGTTCTGTAAATTTATCGACTTCATATCTGACAGACAATTTGTTTGAATCGTACAGCCCAATAAATAGAGGCATTTTTGTAAAATGTTCCTTTAACTCGAGTTTCCAAGACTCTTTTAAGAACAAATTATTTTGAGGTTTTTTTTACCGACCGAGCGAATATCACATTGTCTTCAGACGACGTGCAACGCTGATCGAGCCATCGCTCGTGTGAAAGAGGAGCTATATTTCCTCGTCCCTATAGTATTTGTTCTCATGCTAGCTCTACACTCTCGTCGAGGTTATTCGAGGCGAGGTTCAACGAGGTTATCCGAGGCGAAAAATACGAGGTGCATCCTCGGTAAAAGCTTGGCGAGTGTGTAGAGCTACCATATGGGTTTTTATTTTAAAGCTTTTTTTTTAGTAATATACGAAAAAACGAGCGTTTTTTCTGCAAAATTTTACGCGTCACTTTCATGCTAGCTCTACACTCTCGTCGAGGTTAAGCGAGGTAGCGCGAGCACGAGAATGTAGATGGGACCCTCGCGTCAATTCACCGAGTCTCTCCTCGCCTTGTCTGCGCTCGGGTTGGTGTCGGTTTTTGCGGCGCGAGTCAAAGGATGCGCGGTGCAAGGCGAGGCGAGGCGAGGTGTAGCGATTACACTCGTGCTCCTCTTCACTATGCAATCTAGCATCAGTGGTCACCATTTCAGTTAATCTTTTAGATTTTCACGTCCATCGGTAAAAAAGATTGTGGCTTTGGAATTGGAGGTGCATCGGAATTCAGATTTTAAATCAACCGATAAGTTCGTTGCAGTGAACGAATACTGTAATTAAGGGTTGCCGAACCTTTTCGATGTTCGGGGCCACATTTTCGTAGTAGAAAGTGTTTCGACCCGCAGTTCAAATACTTTCATTAAAATCAACCAAAATCGGGAATAATAAAGCACACTACATTTGAATACTTTTTACTGAGATATTAATAATTATTTATACATGTCAAGAAGAAAATATGTAAACAAAAAGCTAGTGCGATACTTCGCCTTGGTTCTGCATTGACAATGTCTTGATATCTGGTACAATAGATGTAGTATAATTTCTGGCCGTGTTCTTCAGATGTCCATCAGATATTCTTTTTCGAGGCTTACTTTTGTGTGATTGGTTCTTGAAAAGATTTGTTCACCTATGTAAGTGCTGCCGAAAAGGGATGCCATGAAGAGGACGTTCTTATGTAACGTGGGAAATTGGCCTCTGGGTAGATAAGATTTATAAAATTCAATGAACGTTACATGGTCAAATGTGTCCTTTAGTTGCATATCAGATTGCAACTCCAATTTATTCCAGTTGAAAATTCGGTGGCAATGTATCTACTTCTACCGAAAATGGAAGTTGTCAAAATATTAAAATAATGCTCATTCATTCGAAAATCCTGAAATCGTTGTTCAAATTCTCGTATCAAATCAAGACGGAAGACTGACAATCAGTATTTCTGTCCATTCAAAGGATTATGCTGGGTCAAAGTATCTAAATGCGAATAATTGTTTCCATTTATTTGCTCCTGCCATAATTTCAGTTTCATTTGGAACGCGTTTATAGTTTGAAACATTGCACTGGGTTGATCTTCGCCTTGGAGACAGGTGTTTAACTCATTCATGTGAGCGGTTACATCACCTAAAAACGCTAAATCAGCTAGCCAGTTCATGTCATCAAGTTCTTGAACACGTTTATCTTTCGATTTCATAAACGTCTTGATTTCACTTCGTAAATCATAAAATCGTTGAAACATTTGCCCATGACTGAGCCATCTGACATCGAAAAAGTAAACGATGTCACCATATTCGGCATCACAACATTTGAGAAACTCTCGAAATCGGCGATGATTCGAAGCCCTTGATCTTATGAATTCACTATCTTGACGACAGTATGCATAACCTGATCTATTTTAAAAGCTTTTCCGCATAAGTTCCCTTGATGTATGATACGGAGATAGTTCATTAAACGGGAGTTTTTCATAGTAATAACAGCATCATTGTATTTCGTGCCTCTTCCGACAGATCCCACTGCAGTCCCCCCTCCCATGCCCGAATTACCACACGTTTTTAACGCCCATCTAGGGTGTTTCTTATTCCCTATGGATGGGTGCCCCGCCCTGTGAACTCATTCTTCTTCCGTCTGCCGGAAGATCCACACGTTGTAATTATAATCTTGCTTTATTAAAAATTCAAGAATGAGTCCTTGAAGTTCAAGGAGTAGATCCGGGGACGGAGAAAATGCTATTGAAGAGAGAATTAAGAGATTCGGAAAACTAATGACCGAGAAAACGCATCGGAAAAAACATAAGAATAAGCTTGAGGATCGTAGAACAGCAGTGATTCCTAAATAGGGACTATTCCCTTGCAACTATGGACCTGAAGGATGCGTACTATGCGATCCCTGTAGCGAGAAAGGACAGAAAGTTTTTAAGATTTAGATTCGACAGCATCGTTTACGAGTTTACTTGTTTACCGTTTGGACTAGCGACAGCTCCGTTCGTATTTACAAAGATTCTAAACCCAATTATGGCGGAATTACGCAGCAGAGACCTGCTTTCGATTATCTATTTGGACAATATTCTTATTATTGAGAAGTCCTTTGTAGAATGTAAAAATAATCTTTTGTAGACTAAAAAACTCATCGAGACTGTCGGCTCATAATCAACGAATAAAAATCTTAAACTACGCCATCGAGGAGATGTAAATACCTGGGTTTTTGGTTTGATTCGGGAAAGATGCATTTAGAACTCCCAGACGATAAGAAAATTGTATCATAGAAAGAGCTGTAAAATACGCGGTTTCGCTCGTTTTTTGGGTTCTTTAGTGGCGAGTTGCCCGGCGATCCCTTATGGATTTGCCCATACAAAGACGTTCGAGAGAGCGCGTTATTTGGCGCTGTTAGAGTCTGGCGACTGTTTCGATGCGAGCATGAGGTTAAGTCGCGAGCTAGAAGTCGAGTTTAGCTGGTGGCTGAGGGCCCTCTAAAACCCGATCAATTCGATAAAACCTCTAGCATTCTCGTTGGAAATCTTTAGCGATGCATCATTATCTGGCGGGGAGCAGTCTCGGGAGAAAAAAGGTCACATAGTTTCTGGTGTGAAAAAGAGAGTCCGAATCATATCAACATTCTAGAATTAAAAGCGACCTTTTTCGGGTTGAAATGGTTTGCCGATAATCCAAAGAACATCGATATTTTGTTTCGAGTAGATAATACCACGGTGATCGCGTACATTAACCGAATGGTTGGTACGCCCTACAAAAAAGCGTGTAATAATAGAGTCGCAGCATCATTCATCGGTTCGAAAGAAAATGCAAACGCTGATTTCGAATCGAGGAGACGTTATAAAGAAACGGAATATTCTCTGGCGGATTGGGCTATTCAGGACATCTCGAGGGCGTTTGGAGTTCCTCAGATTGATTTATTTGCGTCGCGCATTAATACGAAGTGTGAGTATTTTGTTTCTTGGTTTCGCGATCCAGACGATTCAGCAATAGATGCTTTTACAATTCAATGGGGGGTTTTTTCGCTACCCTATGCGTTTCCCCCATTTTTGGTCATCCTGAAAGTTTTGCGGAAAATTGGAGAAGAAGAGGCAAGGGTAATCATGGTAGTTCCTCAGTGGCCTACGTAGTCCTGGTACCCTCTCTTCCGAGCGTTACTATGCAAAACGCCTGTTGTTTTTTCGCACGACAAGAATTTATTATTGTCTCGTAGCAACCATCCGTATCTGCTCTGGGATACGGATGGTTGCTGGGATACGGAGGGACTTTACCCTGGTAGTGGGATTATTATTAGGAGGTCGTTACAGCTGAGTCAGGTTCCAGAAGTAGCATTGGATCTGATGACGGCATCTCTCCACACGTGGTCGATGAAACAGTACAATTGTGCGTTGCGAAAACGGTAGAATTTTTGCAAGGAACACAACGCTAATTTCCACAAGCCATCCATTGAGAATAATCTTACGGTCCTCACTATGGAGTTTCAGCGAGGCGCATTGCACGGATCCTTAAACTCTTTAAGATCTGCGATATCGCTAATCGTAGGACCGTATGTAGGTCAGGATTCAAGGATTAAGCGGTTTTTCAAAGGAACCGTTGAACGTCGGCCGTCGAGACCAAAATACAATTTTACATGGGATAAGATAGTATGGGACTGTTTGAAGGCGCTTGGTGAAAATAGCACGTTATCGTTAGGATGTCAGCGGGAAAGCTTGCCACTCTTCTTGCCCTTGTGACGGGCCAACGCATGCAAAGGTCGTCACTGATTAAGCACAGCAACATAATCGAAAGAGGTAATACTGTCCAGATGAAGGTTTCGGACGCTATAAAGACGTCGGGTCGCGTTCGAATTCAACCTCTTCTGACTGTTTCGAGATACGAAGCTGGGAAGAATATTTGCGTGGTTAAGACTTTCGAATCGTACAAAGATCGAACTGGTTCGATGCGGGGTTGTGAGGATTCGCTTTTCCTCGCTCTGAAGAACCTGCTCAGGAGGGTTTCTGCTCAGACGCTTTCCCGTTGGATCAAAAATTTTGTATCAAACAGCGGGATTGATACTAATATTTCTTCGGCGTACAGTACACGCTACGCATCCTCATCAGCTGCGAAGCGAAAAGATTTAGAATTAGACATAATAAGGTCGGCCGGATGATCGAAAGAATCTCAAAGATTCGCGTGTTTTTATGATCTCCCCTTATCCGCGGATAGTTGAAAGTATGCGAGGACGATCTTAGATTAGAAAACAAAAAAAGTGTTATCAGGATATTCGATCCTTGTTGTTGACAGCCAGTCATTGTTTTTAAGTTACAACTATTTGAGTTGAAAATAAACTTTAACGTCGTATATGTGCCGTATATTGCCCTTTGAATATCTACAGTTGGATCTATCGGAAGAGGCGCGAAATACAATTATACGATTAAACGACCTTACCTTAAGTGAAGTTCGATCGTCATTGTATGTAGCGCCTCTTTCGATAGATCACACCCCACCCCGGTAAAATTAAATATTCATATATTTGTTTTTACCTGTCACCCAATACCTTGGAGCGGGTATTCCCCATAAATCCGGCAATACTTTGGAATAATGAGTTCACAGCGCGGGGCACCCATCCATAGAGGAGAAGAAAAACCCTAGATGGGCGTTGAAAACGTGTGGTAATTCGGGCATGGGACGGGGGGACTACAGTGGGATCTATCGGAAGAGGCGCTACATACAATTAGAATCGAACTTCTCTTAAGGAAAGTTCGTTTAATCGTATAATTTTATAACAATTTTACGAGATCCTGTCTTTTACCGGTTATAGCTGGAACGTCGTCAGTAATCCTACGTCCACACTATGCTCTTCGCGCTGCTCCTCGTGGTGGTCCTCGCGCTACCACGATGTTGCCGTAGCCGTTGCCGTCAATGTATATATTCTATAAAATAGAGCTTAATATCTGCGACAGCTGTCATCGAAGTGGACAACAACTGTAACATTTCATTTTCTGTTATTTATTTTACATATGAATTATGGCAAAGAATAATATTCATAAACAGATTATATAAATGTAAAGAAGGTTGTATAATTGTTCTCAGAGACATATAAAAGAAAAACAAAACACTCACACACTCATACTGTGGATCTGTTAATTATATCCCAGTTATCTCGTGTTGGCGTGGCGAGGCTTGCAGAGATGTAGAGGTTGAGACGATGATGGTGATGGTCGAACCATCGATGTTTGATGGTCGAACATCGTTTCTTATCCCATGGAGATGATATGTGATAAGGTATTGCGGATAATTGTTGGCCAAACAATTTATCCGAGCTTTGAAGTACAACGTGATGAGGAATATCCTCCGTCTCCTCTTTCGGGCAATGCTCGATTTTATTAGAGCTCCTCGTCGTTCGATTGGTGACGATCGAGTGTCTCTCGCTGCCTGACATCGATCTTCCTCCCGTGGATCATCTCCCCTCCCTTTCGACACACAGTCTCTCTCTTTCCCTCTCTCTCTCTCTCTCTCTCTCTCTCTGTTCAACGTGTCACGATCGTCATTGCTTCTATGACGATCTCCTACCGTTAGGTATATTCAGATCGCCTCACAACATTTGAACAAACGTTTCTAGAATAATTTGAATTCCTTATTATTTATTTAATTTAATTCATATTGACGAAATTTTACTATGAAAAAGTAATCTATAAATAACTAAAAATAATATTGCGTTGCATATTTAAAGGGGTGTCGGATTTGATGACGGCTGTCGCAGATATCAAGCTATATTTTACGGAATATACGTAAAGTAGGGGAGATATGAGATGGCATGGCTTGTAACAATTCAACAAGTTTAAATGTTTTTTCCAAGGAGTGTCAACTCCCATATGTATGGGGCACAAAAATGTATCACGTTGAAGGCTTACAGATTTCGCATCTCGTGTCGCCTCAAGCTCCAATAACTTACAATTAGAGTCTACAATAACTGACCAATAGCAATAGGTAGCAACCAACCGGCTGCTTTGACATTTCGGCTATATCAATTACGCGTCTGGTTTATCCGTTTATACGAATTGTTTAAAACGTGTCGCTACAAACAATTAATAGCAAAGAGGTAGGCTAAATTCACTATTATTATTTATAAAATCGGCGTCTTTCCAATGTACCGATGAATTAAAAAACTTAACCTATTTTAATTGGAGATCTTGTTGTTTTTCAAAATTGATTGAAACAAAGTTTCTTTCCTATTCAATTTTTACAATCGTTTTTGCATGTCAGTTTATTACCGAGAAGCATTCAAGATTTCATGATTGTATTTTTTAGCCTAGTGAATTGTAGCAGCCAGACTGCGGAATATCTGTATTGTGCCAAACTGCGAAAGCGGTCTTACAAAAGACAGACTAAACCATACGAAGTTGGGCTTGCGACAGCTGTCTATTTTTCCAGTACCAAAGGTAATAATAAAATTTATAAATGTGTGTAATAGATGCAAGAGTACGCGATGTCGTCGACAAATTTAACATCCAATTTGACACACTACATACAATTTTAGAAAAGGCGTCAATGATAAAGGACTTGCCGATGGCCGGCTGCATCGAGCACAAAAAGAATACGACCGTTAAAATAATTGATTTTTATGTAGTAATGAGAGGGCATTTTCTGAGCAATGCTTACAATAAAAACAACAACACCGGTAGCCAAAGGGCAAGAAATTGTCGTAAACGAGCCAAATTATCAGAATTCATCTATTGTTATAAGGTTTAAAATATATCTATTTATAATAGAAAATTATTATTATTTTTTAATAGATATTGGAAATTTGTTTACAGTTCCCATATAATCGTCTTTTCTCATCTTTTTAACTGAAAGTTATGCACTCATACACTTTACTGAAATCCATAGAAAACTTTATATATTTTAATTTACCCGGATAGTAACTGCATCGTCTCGCCACTATGTATCACACATTGATAAAAAATAAATCTGTAGACAAGTGTTTATAGATTATGTACAGATCCAGGTTATGTTACTCCGGTGGTTTGTTTATCTCGCAATAACACGCCTCCACGCTCCCCACGATTGGTCAGTTATCAGCGCCGACAGCTTCACTAAATGTCCATACTTTCGGGACAATTTTTAGATCAGAGTTGACACTTCTCTGGTTTTTTCTGGCTAGCATAGAATCTCCTACGTGCGTTCACGACGTTGCGCGAGTATGTGGGCGGGATATTCGTCCTGGTATTGCCGGTCCTTTGACTCGTGCCCGAAAAGCCGACAAAAAAGGGAGCTGTGGGCACGGCGAGTAGCATGACGAGCGGCATTACGAGTAATGTGGCCACACTACGTCTCTACATATTTCCCTCGCTACTTCCCTCGACACTCGTCGAGTGTGTGGCCGCAGCATAACAATGCCGGAAATGTTGGAAAGCGATAAAGAAAATCGGGATAAAGTTTCTTTCGTTGCTTCATATAAGTCACTTGATGTTGGTGTTCCCTTTTAACGGAACTAAAGTAGGCATTTCTTCAATGATATTATATTCGTCATTAATGCCTGTGATGAAAATGGCAAACTGTGCCGTGTCACTAGAATCAGTATTTTCGTGCATTGCCAAGGAATAAAATAAAAATCCGGGAACTCTAGTTTTCAATTGGTTTTGAATGTTGTTTCCAAGATCGATAACTATGCTGGCGACAGTTTGATGTGACAAACTGACATTAGAAAATTTCGCTCTCTTATCTGGGCGAATTATTCCTGCTACGGTCGCCATGTATTCTTTTATGAACTCGCCCACAGAAAATGGTTTTAACTTCTCAGGTATTAAATTGGATACTAGATAACTAGCTTTCACTATCGTTCCCGGTTGATTCGAATTGAAGTAACTTTTGTTGGGCTGAGAGACTTTTCTCCAAATCGTTAACTTTGTCTTTACGAAACATATCACGATAGGAATCATATGTGCATGCATGTTTTTAAATATAATGTCGTTTTACGTTATATCGTTTTAAAACATTTACAGATTTGCGGCAAATTAAACAAATCGCCGAATTCTTCAACTCAATGAAAAAGTGATCTGTCGCTTTTTCGTTAAAAATTCGATTTTCATCAATTAATTTTCGCTTCTTTTGTGCCGAGATCATCCTACAAAAATGAAAAAATGGCGACGATAATAGAAATATAAAAAATAAAATATTTGTTTAGTAGACTGAATACGTAACAAAGATATGAAAGCATTAATTAACATATACACTTATGTGTTTTCTATAATAAATATTTAACACGCGAAGAAAATTCAACCACAATTCGACTCTATTCCTTCACATTTGAAATTCAACTGCGGCCTACCTGCAAGTCGAGCAAAGGCAAGCGTGTTGCGGACCCTTGACTAGGTTGCCACATAGTACGGAGGCTAATTGTACCAGTTCTGAAAAGTAGAGTCTTATGGGGAAAGTCGGCGCACTGACACAAAATCTGTTATAAAAAATGTTAAACGACGGTTAGACTTCTGATCTATTTCACATATTTAAAAAACAGATACCCATTATATAATTTAATTTTACACATGGTGTACATACGTACATCCGTCGGAAAAAAATACACCATTAAACTAAACAGCATTTGAAATTCGTTGCGTCGTCATTTGCTTGTGGGCCACGTCGATACTTGTCGCGGCCGCCGCGGACCGCGTGATGGACCACTCTGCTGTAAATCGATTTGAAGACCTCGGCTCTTTATTCGTATACAGTTATATTGATCTAATCAGTGTATTGTAAGATGGCATATAACCTTATTCGTAAAAGCACCACATTTTTTAAAGTTTCTATTTGATTGAAATGACAACGGTGCCAATTTATGACTAACATAAGAAATGGAGCTATCGCTCATATAAAAATCGAATTTTTAAATGCTACCGTTAAGAAATTATGGTGTTTTAGATAAAAAGCGATTCAAGCCTCCCGGACTCCCATAATATTATTCTGCTAATGCAGAAACCTTCGCGGGCATGCGCACTGCGACTCACCAAATTTTCATCGCAATTGGATGAATGGTATACTTTTCTCATTTCAATTACTTTGACAATAATACGATCAAAAAGCAATATTGTACTGGCTATCACATCATCTGGAATCGCAGTAACTCTTTTGTTATGCAAAAGAGTTACTACGAATATGCTGTTGAATACGCAAATTACTGAGACACCAACATGCACTATAACAAAAAATTGAGGATTGGGAAAAGTACTCAAATCATCGAAACTTATATATGGGACGTCCCATATAAACATGATATGGGACGAATTTACTATGGCGCACAAAAAAACATTGGAAGCGCTTCATCGTACACTAAAAGATTTAAGAGGAAGTGAGTAGATCTTCGGCGGAGCACTAATTTTATTGCCTGGTGATTTTAGGCAAACTCTACCAGTTTAACATGTACTGATGAAATTTATGCATGTCTGGAATCATCATTTCTATGGCGGCACGTTCGTAAATTGACTTTGAAAATCAATATACGTATACAACTATAACATTACATAAGGGCTGAACATTTCGAAAAACAATTGCTGGATATTGAAATGCGAAAATGACAATTGATGTATCCACACAATGTATCACATTGCCAACAAACTTCTGTACAATCACAGCAACAATACACGAATTGATTAACAAGGGTTTCCTTATATGTCATATAATTATAAAAATCATCATTGGCTCAGTGCCTGTGCTATATTAGCAGCAAAAAACGACTTTGCAACGGTACCAGGCTTTCAGTGAAAAAGATGACGAATAATATGATCGAAGCTACAATTTCAAATGGAAAATTGAAAGGAGAAGATGTACTGTTGCCACGTATGCCAATGATACCAACAGATCTGCCATTCGATGTCAAACGTTTGCAGTTTCCGGTGCGACTCGTATTTGCAATTACTATCAACAAAGCACAGAGACAATCGCTATAAGTGTGTGGATTCAATTTGAAAAATCCGTGTTTCACACATGAACAGCTATATGTGGCCTGCTCGCGTGTAGGAAAACCTTCGGACTGATTTTTGTACGCACTAGACGGAGAAACAAAAAATATTGTGTGTCCAAAAGTACTCGAATAAATATAATTAAAAAACAAAATTCTTCCATTGACAGTTGCTGTAAAATTAAATATGACCTAACAACGACATTGCAACGCAGGCCGGGTACCGTTAGTTTATTATAAAAACGGTGTCGAACAATACCCAAATAACAGTTTCAGTAATGTTATTTACGGAATTACATGAAATTGTATAGGTAAATGTTCAATCATGAATATCACCACCATTTATGAATGTTGCAGCATGCACTTTGTTCCGTATTATCACGGGAAACAGCAAAGGATTAATTTGAGTATAGGGGTCCGATATCTGCTCGATTCTTCTTCTCGTGCATCTAAAAAATGAATTATTTTTAATCTTGTAAATGAGAACATTCACCATGCACATTTTTATTGTTGCCAAATGTATACGAAAAAAACTGTTCACATTCTATGCACGTTTGCTCGTACCTTGCAAAACGAGAATGTATCCGATTTCCAGCACTCATCATTCCATTCCCAGCTCAACTTCTCTACCCTATTCTCTACCTATTTTTTTGTACGTTACAGGTTGTAAGTGAATAAAATCAGTTTTCTATGACTTAATAATAAATAAAAAGTATCTCCATAAAGTCTAATCCCTCCATCGGAAAATCTTGTAATACGATAAGCGACAGCAAATGCTCTACCAAATGCCTTACAACCTTGATAGGAATCTTTCATGCGTAGATGAGTCATATTCGGAAAGCAATGTTTTATATAGAATTTCAACTCAGGTGCAAAATCGCATGTGCAACGAATACTAGTTATCGACATGCCAAGACAGAATCGAAGGCAACGGGAACGATGTTGCTCCTGAAGATACTGCATTTGTCTTTGAGGGTATCGTATATGGTTCTGGATTAGATAACTATAGGTTTATTTTGATTTCTGTGACAATAGGTTCTGAAACGTCAAATGCCTTTTTAACCAAACAGATGAAAAGATAATAAGAATAGATGGAATTTCGGTGAAGAAACGACAGTGAACATTGAGTTGTCACATGTTTGTGGATACATTTCTATATCAATAGTTTGGACACAAGAGAATATATGCTACCGATCCTTAAGAATTAATCCTGTTTTCTGTTCGAGGTCAACTTATATTCAATTTATATTGCTGGACATCAAGTGCGTTGCTCGCGATGCGGGAGATGCCAACCATAGCTGGTAGCATTATTTCTGAATTACTTAATTGAAGAAAATACAATATATACCTAAAGCTGTGTACTTTATAGTCGCCTAAACAATATATCATGAAAGAAGTTGGTGAACAAAATTCCGAAAACGAACCCTTATTTTGAATGAGGCCGAAGTTAGCCGATGATCTTTCAAAGAGAATTTCAGCAGCGCATATTGGCTCCAAAAATGGTTGGATTTGAAAAAAACGCATACTTAGCTCCGTATTCGCTATAATGAAATTCTATCGAGGTATTTTTTTCGCCGTCCATGGTAAATTTTGAATTTACAGAGGATTTTTATGAATTTTTTTTTCTATTAAAATAAGATTAACATCGCATATATATCAGAAAAATTATCGAAAAAAATACAGAAATTTCGGGCTTAAAACCAATCATTCGGGGTATTTTTAATACAATAACTTTGAGATGGAATGTCGCAGATAAAACAATCAAAGTTGTATGGATTGGTGTTAAAATTGTCTCGATGGGGTATTTGTTTTTCTATAACTTTTCTGGTATATATGCGATGTTAATCTTATTTTAATAAAACACATTCATAAAAATCCTCTGTAAATTCAAAACTTACCATGGACACCGAAAAAAAGATACCCCGATAGAATTTCATTGTAACTGATACAGAGGTATGCGTTTTTTTTCAAATCCAACCATTTTTGGAGCCAATATGCGCTGCTGAAATGCCATTTGAAAGATCATCGGCTAACTTCAGCCTCATTATTTTGGTCATAATCCTTCAATTGTCCTGACCCCCGTTAGCACATCCCAATCACGTGAATTACAGCGCCGACCACCTGTTGACCATTTAAAAATTCGTCTAATAAAAATCATATTACAAATCAACCTCACCCCAACGTTCGTCGATCAAATTGAATTATGATGATCACTTGTGGAGGGTTATCTTTCTTCTTTAACGGGTCACGTACAGTTAGGACTTCGAAAAAAAGGGGTTTTTTGCGAATTTTTTTTGGGGACACATTTAAATAATTAATCGTAAATCTTTTTCCATACAAAAGACATATATTTTAAGTAAATAATACAATTTTTTCATTGCAAAATATGCAGAAATTTTTCCATAACCGCACGTAACGTAGGGGTCCCAAAAAAAAAGGTCCTCCGCGGTGATCAGTGCAGCTCGTCACCGGATCGTCCGAAATCAAAATAAAAGTAGGGATCATTAGTTAATGACATAATGCTCCGGTTGATCGAAGGATTTGAAAATTTTATGATTTTTCACAAAATGGTGGATGTTGGAAGTCAAAGTTGTGTTTTCGACCCAAATTTTGCTCACATTTTCAGCTATAAAAAAAAAAAATAATCGCATAGAAAAATCCTTCGTTCATCCGGAGGACAATTATGTCTAGAAAAAGTGAGCAAAATTTCAAGTCGATCGGTAAAGCCGTTTCCGAGGTACAGTGATCACCGTGTTCGAAAACATAGTTTCGAGAAAAACGCATTCAAAGTTTTCAGTACGATTTACATGCAGAAGAAAAATTTCCGTTCAAAGTTACATATCTCCATACCCAACAGTCGGATTCGTCTAAAATTTACACAGAATACTTTTCAAATGTGCTACTTTTAGAAAATGTAAAAAAACAAAAATCGATTTTTTGAAAATTCTAACTGTACGTGACCCCTTAAGTAGTTTTGGTTTGATCATGATCGAACCGCGCTCTTCTGGGATATGAATTATCTTAAGTGGCACGTTATCACGATTACGATGTATTGCAATATGACATCACTACCGGTCTTCAGGGATTAAAAGAAAATGACGGGCTAGCTTTTTTAACACCCACCTGGCCCCAAACAATGAATCAAATCGGCGACCCTTGAGAAATATTCGCGCACGAAGAATCGACCCTTAGAGACTCTCAAGTTAAACCCGGAAGTATCTATCTCGTTGTTCGAAACATCGATTAACAGCTTTCAGATTGTTCGGAAAATTTTGTCGACTTATAAGCAAACGGCTCGATACCATTTAAGAAAAATATAAAATTATTCTTTCACGTATTTTCAGGAGGGAAAAAGAAATAGTTTTGTAGTATCTTTTGTCTTTGGGCTCGAGCTAATCTTATCACTATATATATTTTTAAATCTCTTACTTATATAAAAGTAGTTCACCAGAAAATCGATATTTTCTCTCCATCGTTTATTTTTGTGATTTCTTTTTATTAAACTATGTTTACAAATGAGTTCTAAAGTTTTTGAAGTATGCGCCGGCGATACGCAAATATCGAGAATAATGTTTTATTATTGCTAGTACCATAAGCGTGCAGCGAGTATAAACAGACAGAGACTATGAAAATACAAAATCAGTATGCCTTCAAAGTGGTTTAACTTCGCATATCTCAATGGGGTGACTGCTCTCATCTGAAAAAAAAACAAATTTAAACAAATATAACTCATGAAAGTAGATTTACCATGCATACTATTGCGATTTTTTTTCGATGAATACATTTTCTCTTCGACGCGAAATATATTCATACAAAAATCTTCCTGCCATTTACGGTTACCATAAAGGGAGGGAGGCGAGAGGAATTGTTTACTATTTATGGATGAAACGTGGACGATTTTCCTTCATGGGAGCAAAAAGCTCCCATGTATGTATTCGAACAACCCAGTACGAAGTTTTTCTCGATCGGTCCGTGAGCGAATCTCAACTTTAACCATTTGCGTGATCTCCTGATAGCGAGACCGAAATTGTGGTTTCAATATTGGATTGCTGAGGTCGAATCCGCGACGAGTCCCATATACAGGAAGATGAAATTGAGAGGGAGTTCAAGGCGTTTTCCACAATCTAATTCGTTTGCATCAACAGCGAGTAAGATTAAAAACAATATTTGGGTACGCTCGTGAGTCCTTGGGACGGATTTAAGTCCATTTCATTTAACGAAAAAAAAGGTTTGGCAGTGTTGGACTAAAAATTGTTCTGTTGCAAGAAGCCGCTCAAAAATGTATTTTTAAACCGAAATTAATATTATATTTCGCTTTCTCGGATAATGAGGTTATACGAATAAAAGCTTCGTAGCTTTTATTACCCATTTCGTACTGAAACACTTTTTGACCCGCACTTTCGCCAACCTAACCGCACTTTCTGTTGCACCTGCAAACAACTAACTTCAGGGGACCAATACCTTTAGACGCATGAAAAATAGGCATTAAACAATAATCTTTTTCAAGGTGATAAAATAAACGCATCGTTTCAAAATTTTGACAGGAGTTTATTCAAACTTTTAAGTTTTGGAAAGCATATTTTTTTTGTCCGAAACAAAATGGCGGTTTTGTGGAGATTCTCCTTACGCCCGTTTTCCGTTTCAGCGAAAACTGCTGCAGTTGTAGCTCCTTTTCTATTGATCCGAAAACAAAAAAACAAATTGCATTCGATTACTAACACATTGACGGGAAGGATATACTAAACAAATTACAAAAAATATCAAATTAAAGTTACGGAGGCTTTTTAATCAAATGTTCGTATTTTCGACTGTTTTCGACCAAAACAAAAATATTTAATTACGCGCTACCCTTAAAACCTAAGGTATATTCTTACGATATTAGTGTTGAGATGAACCTCCAAAAATTTCAGCCAAATCGATTAATAAGTGTTTGAGATGCAGGACGAGCGTTTTTTGAAAAAGTGGTTTTGAGATAATCGCGTTGAAAGTTTCAACGCGTTTAAACTATGAATTGTATTGACTTACCGATCAATCAGCGATTTCAGGCGCGTACAGCAGACCTTCAGTTTCCTCGAAAGACTAATTGTCTTTCAGTTGTTGTCTTTTTCGAGCTGCACGAGCTTCATTTATTGCTGAAAAGCACATGCGGTTTTGCCAGTGGTTATCTTCAACACATTCATAATTCTCAGCATGGAAGAAAATCCATCATTGAATATCCCAGCCGCAATGTAGGCCGAAATTTCGACAATTTTCAGCCCAGAATGTAAATGTTTTGACGTCAATCGCCAAATCGTCGAATTGAAGTTTTCGTTAGCATTTTGGGCATGGCCACCCAAGGATCGCTCAAGTAAATCGTCCCTGGACAAATCTTGATAAATTGACAGGAGATGCTGTTTCATATCTTCGTTAAGTAACGGTGAAAGATCTTCCAATTGTGGATCTTTGTTTAACGCGATTGCTCTCGTAATTCTCCGCGCACTGATTTATGTGTTGATTTCCTTGAAGTCGTTTTTTCCCCCTAGAGTATCGAGCAATATTGCCTCGCGTTGCTTTTGGATAATTCGGCATTTTCGGTTTGAAAACACAACCGTCCACGGCAAACTTTCGAGCTAAACTGACGCTATTGCTCCTGGAACGTTAACGGTTGGTTCACATACCTACAGTTTCATGCTATATAGTATATAATGCCCTTCAAATAACATCTGTCCAGCCAAACGAACCGGTACAAAAGATGAATCAGAAAGTATTAGGAAGAAAAGGTTGCTCCGATTCGAACGGTCGAAGTACCTGACACTATGTCCGATAACTCCATAAAAATTTAATATTTCGAGTTCTCCTTTTGACAGTATATTCTTTATATATCACACTTTAGAAATATGCAAAAAATCAATTTTCTGAAGTTTGTAAATGTATCGCTGCCCTTCATACAGTATGGCACTCTGCTAAAGTCAGCCCTTCCAAAGTTTGGTGTTTATATGGGGAACCGAAAGACGTTGGAAGTGTTACAATTCGAGAATAACCACCTAGGAAACTATATGGTATATTGGTATGTTTCCCAGGCTAATAAAATTCTAACTATACATCGAAGACGCAATATTGATCCTTCACGTCGCCATCTGGCCACTAACCTCTACTCTAAGATCTTCATTCGAGTCACTGTTCTCGAGTGAAATTTATTGATTTCTTTCTTCGCGTCGACACGTAGGTAAAAGGCTGTCACTGTTGCCTTACGAACCCTTATTTACGTAACCAGCGGTAAAAATACCGACAGAAACCAAGGGCGAGGTGTACCATCATCCTTCTTTCTGTGTCAAGCAATAAATGCACGCACTATCTTGCTAAATACAGTTATAGTATGGAGCAATGAAAATTATTCCAGGAAAACCAAACTGCTCCTTATACTAAAAAAATGATCATCCAATCACAATTGTCCAGATATTCTTACTAAAGAATCGGAAGGTACAAATATCGATAATTTAACCTCAAATATCGCTAAATAATTCATACTCGCGTGAGATGGCACGACCAACAATATAGACTAGGGATGTCCAATACCGGATGGATCGCAGTAACGTTACTGAAAAGTATTGGCGTTTAATACCAGGGTTGTAATACCGCTAAAATTCATCCGGTACTCCGGTATTACGAGATCCTAGTATTCATACCCTAATATCGACCAATTAAAAAGATTAAGCTGCTCCAAAATAATAGTACAAATTAGTATATGAATACTACCATGACACCAGGAAGTTGGTTACAATTTCAATGAGACAACAACGCTACAATTCTGTTGTGTCAAGATTCTGCGGAGCATTCTTGCCGTTTAAGTTCACTATTCGTGTAACGACAAAATAGGAAACTCATCGAGAGTATATTTGTATATTGTAAACGCTATCTTAGAGTCAGTAAACTTGTGTTGTGCAAAATGAAAGTTCTGATAACCGAACTAGTGTATCGATCGTACTTCCTTCATGCATCGTAGGAGGCTTAGAGTGAGCACTGCACCATACCGAGCTTCATTAGATCATCAATGCCGCATAGCTAGCAAGAGAGTGAGTCGAATCTTCCGAGTATAATCTCTCGCTTGTGTTAGTCAAAACTGACCAGGGGGCAGTTATAAATAACGATGCCTACCCCCCCACAATTAGTTGCTCTGATTCTAAAATAGAAGTCGAATGTGTTCGCTATTATGTATCCTCACACTCAAACGAGGTCAGTAGATCGTAATAGAACCATATCTTTTCGTACACCGTTTCGATGGGTCAACCAGCTCATGGCTAGGCGGTCACTTCTATATTATAACAACCCCAAAAAGATCAGGCCAACGAGAAGAAGTCTATATTTTTTGCGTAGTCAAAACCGCAAGATAATTATATCGCCCCGCTAAATACATACATCATATAAATTATATCGATTTTCGGTGGAAGAAGATGGTAAGAGAGAAGATTCATAACCCTGCAAAAAATCCACGTGATTCTTCACGAATTAGTCAATCGCGAATTCTCGTTATGGATAAATGGTATACCGAGAATAGTTATTTTGGTGTTAATAGGTTTAGTTTCAGTGAATTCAATTTTAGAATTGTGTGAATTAAAGGTGCTCAATATTTATCCAATCCGAGTAATTAGGAGAGCAATAAGAATAGCTAGCATCGCCATATCGTTTATTTAAAGAGATATTATATTTAAGTTTCATCGATAAATTTCTTCTTCAATTACAAGAAATTTGATTGATCGAACGGCTGTGGGTGAAGCTCAGTGTAAAAATAAAAAACTCAGTGCTTGATAAATGTCATAGCGTTTATAACTTCATTTAGTCTAGATCATATAAATAAAAGAAACAATAGGCTGCATTGAAAACGATCTAATGTGAATTTTAAGGAAATAATACCTACGGCCCTCAGCCATGGTATTTCTCAAATTTAAGGAATTGGGAATACTTTTTATGAATTATTTTTAATCATTTCCATTTAGTAAAAGTTTGGTTGATACTATTCTCTGTTATTCATAGATTCTTGGAACTTTTTTTTATGAACTGGTCGCCAGCTACAAGGGCCAAGGTTTTATGAAAGTAACCTGTAGGCATGATAAATAATATTGAATTGCTTTATCGATTCTAACAACTAAGAAATCTTCATATTGTTTCAAAATTTGTTGTATCGCTATACTATTCCATGAATATAGATCCTTCATGGACCTTCATGAAGGATCAAAACGTTAAAAATGTAAAAATCAGACTCGCACTTTCGGAATTGACATTCTATATCGGACATTCGAGGGACAGAGCCGAGATTACTCGCTCTTGTTTGGTAGAGCACGGAGTACCTCATTTCCAGTGAAAAAAGTACTGCGAGATTCTTAATTTGTCGAGCAATCTGCCAGCATATTAAATCAAATGAATGAAGCAACGATAGGGATTTTAAAAAGGGAAAGCTATGATGCTTATTCGAAAAAACACGTACTGTCGGCAAAGATATTTAAAAAAAAAGTTTTTTTTTGCACGTTCGTAAACGTCCCACATGCTCATAAAACGGCATGCTTAAAATTAGCATGCCTCGCAGCTGTTCACATGTGCTAGTAAGAAGCATGCTAGTTGTAATCTATCCTAGTTCGAATTCATATCTAGCTTGCTCGTAAGCAAACGTGTTCAGACGCGCTTAAAGCACGCCCCTTCCACCCGCGCCGCAAGTAACATGCCCGAAAATCAAACGACTGGTGATTCTTGAGCCTATTCGTAATAACCATGCTCATTATTAGCAATGTTTCGACACACATGCTACTAAGTAGCAATTGTTCAACAATGGCATGTTTTTGTGCTAGTAATGGCCATGTGTTCCAGTACCAAAGATTTTTGCGCGGTGATGGTCTGCCTGTTGCAGCATGTTCATACACGAATATTTACGGTTTTTAATATACTTCTGTCCTTCTTACTATTATCGTTATCATACTCATTCTTATTATTAGCGTGGTTAGTTTTTGACAAACATGGGAAAATATTTACCAGAAAATAACTCATCAAGAGTCGTGGACGTCATGAAATAAATGGCCAACGAATTGTCATAACTCGTGAGTGTTTCTCTCGCGCTTTCGCACCAATTCCAGAAGACGAGTTTTTGATTTCTTGTATCAAGGTCCAGTTGAAGCAGCTTTAAGTTTTTAGCTACCGTAGCGTCTATCCTGTGTATGTTAGAGCCTTCAACTATCACGGGTATCGAGGCCTCCCGTTTGTCACACCTTAAACAAAAATTGTTTAACAATTTATGGTGAATTTTCATAATTCTGATGTTCTTAAAAATAAGATAAAAATTGATCTAAATTATTTTTACCAGCCCATAACGCTTTCTCTGAGATACTCTGCGGCCGGAAAGCTCAGAGATTGCTGCGGTGCGACAAATAATACGTTTATACTCTTGGCGTTTCGTTCTTCTATCGTCAGGCCCGGTCGCGCGGTGAAGTACAGCAATAGAAGAAGATTCACAGTTATGCCAATTGCCATTCCCATATCGAGACCGAGGACTAGGCAAGCCACGAGTGTTATCGTAAGTGGCAGCAAGTCAATTTCTTAAAAGAAAATAGTTTTTTTTTGGAAAATATGCAAACAATTTTTGGTTACAATTCAAAGAATAAAATTCTTACTTTTCGTACGCCATAGGACTATGAATATATGAAATTCCAGCATGTAGTACATAGCGACGATGATGACCGCCGCCAGCGTAGTTTTTGGAATAAATTTGAAAGTCGATGTTAAGAGGCCACATGCGAGAAGAACAAGTGAACCAGTCACTAAACCACCCATCGGCGTTTGCACACCGGAAGAGTGATTTACAGCTGTCCTCGTAAAGCTTCCGGTTACCGGCATCGATTTCACAAAACTTCCAGCTAAATTGCAAAGACCAAGCGCCAGCATCTCCTGGTTGGCGTCTAACGATCTGCCTTTCGCTACAAAAATTATTATTAGGTATTTTGTATGGAAAGGGCTGTTTTTTTTTATTAAACCTAACTTTGAAGACAATCGACTTTTTCCGATGTCGGACAGAATTAAAAATTTATTGTTGGCATAAAATGATTTACTGGCTCCTGCTGCGTTAACCGCATCTGGAAACTGTATTAAAAATTTCACTGAGAATTCATTACTTTCATGCAGACGAAAAAGGAAAATGTCTTGCGCTTATTAAAATTATTAAAATTTATAGTTTTTTCTGTTCACTTTTATTATCCATACAAAATCTATAAAAAAATATATTTGCCGATTACACGAATCTGCGTAGTGTAATTTACAATACATTAGAGTCATCGCCGCAGATTTTATGGGATTTTTATGTATTTTGAAAAAGGCCTATGATCGCTTTAATTTTTGCAAATATGAAATTATACAGTCAATAAATTATACACAGATTATGGAATAGTGTCTGTGTAATGTTGGGTTTGACAAACGTAAATGGTAAGGTACAGATTTGAGAAAGATGTTTTATATCGAAAAGCTTAGCAATTTTTTATTTTTAAGAAAAAACAACGGTGGAAATTAAACTCTTGCCATTAAAGCGATATTCTACAGGAAACGACTTTCAATTGACTCTCTACTGTACACTTCTGATATTACCGATCTCTGTGTTGAACCACTTTATTGCCATGATTGAGGTTGATGGTGATGTCATTGCAATAAATCAATTTTCTATACATATAATCGAAAACAAACTTCGCCTAAATAAAAATAGGTTGCCATTTAATTGAAAATTCGGGAATAACTTAATAAAATGAAATCCTCCCAAAAATGTACAGTAAAAAAGTGACCTTAAATTCATACAAAAAGTCGTTCTCCGCTCATATTATTTGTTATATTTCAACAGATTGTAAAGAACATTGAAAGCCCCTTATACCGCAGCAGCAGCAGCAGGCACTTTAAAAGATTGTTTCTTTCTTATTCAAATTTCAATATAATTGAATAAGAGTAAGTTTACTATTCGAATACAATTTTTGTGCTCCTTGATGAAACATACTCGTGTATGCTTGAATAGTAGTGAAAGCTGTTCCAAAACTTGACATGCATGGTTAATAAAAAATATACTTCCTCGATAAATAATGAAACCAGCGGTTACGCAATATTGTCGAGTAGTTGTCCGTAGTCGGCCCTAGGGGATATCTTTCGGATATCCGGAAGATATCCAATGTATTTTACACACTTACACTTACATGGCATCTACTTAGCTGCGGTATAAAGGGTTTCCCATACCCTTCGAAATATGTTTGCGAAAGGCTACCGTATTTCTCAATTACTCGTGTTCAATATTTTCTCTGTCCAAGAATCTTAGAAGGATTTCAATTCTTTTGAAAAAAGTAAACCAAGTAAAAAATATTTCATTTGCATGCAGCATCCCAAATCTATTGTAATCTTTCCAATGAAGGCTAATTTTTCGAAAAGGGCTTTCCCCAGATTTGCCATTGGCATCCAGTTTGTACTTTAGAAAGGATTTTTTGGGAGGATCTCGCTTCTTTTTGAAAAATGCTATTTTCGAATTCTTAATAACTTCTTAATAACCAATTTTCACTATGGCAAAGTTTTTTGGAGATGGAATATAAATACACGAAAAATTAGTTTATGACTTTATCACCATCCTGAAAATTATTTCGCTGTCAAATTTAACAATGACACTTGAACGGTATAGAATTCCATCGAGATACGAATAAAAAGCGTGGAAATGACATCGGGGCAAAAATCGATAAGGCCAATTTGGTTTACTCTAAAAAAATATAACAAGATCGGCTCTCGAAAAAAAACCAATTTATTCAATCAATTGTTAGGATAAGTCGTTTGGCTTCTCATTTTGATAAATACGAACGCAAGACATATTTTATAGTCTACATATGACTCAAATCATGGATTCAAATATAAGGGGTGCAATCAAAGAGGGTTAACTCCTTGCCCTAGGCTCTATCTGCCGATTGCTCGGGCCATAGTAAACAGGAAGGTCGGTCACGCGTCGAGCCATTTAGCTGCTAGTGTATATACCTATGTTAAAATATATATGCGTCTCACCCCGAGTGGGATTCGTGTTGTTTATGTTTTGCCCGAACGAAGTGCCACGAGTCAGGCTCGTACTTATTGTTTGTTGGCCAAATGCCTTACCACGAGTCTCGCTCGTCGTTATAGGCCAACATATTAATAATAAAAGTATTTTTGATTTTCTGGTAGAGAAAAATGTAGAACAATTTATGAAACATTTTAAAGGAATACACTTAAACAAAATTTTGAGTAAAAAAGTTAGAGAACATAAATTCGAAAAAAAAAACAAAGTTTCCTTCACCAGCCGATGTTAACTTATTTATAAACTTGTTTGCTCGGTTAGCGTCATGAAGAGACAAGCAAAATCTTATGTAATTTTTCTTTTCTTGACTTACTAACGTCTCCCGGCATCTACCTGTTGATTAGACAGGCTGACACATGCAGTTGGTAGCAATTAAGTCGCGAAGGTCGACGCCAACCGTTGTAAGACTGTGCGCGATAGAATAAATGGGAGGCAAGTGCGTGGCACAGAATGTATAGTAATAAAACTGTCCAATAATTTAACAGAATCGATATACCGAACGGTAGAAATTTAAGCCAGTATTAGTTTATTGTTACTAATAAAAATCGCTCAAAAAGTAAGCAAAACAAAATAAAAAAACCGGTGATTTACGTAAAAATCATAAAAAGGTGGTGCATTCGTATCTCCGAAAGCAACAAAAACCCAGAGACCGGAGCATTCCGAAGAGTAAAATTTGGCCTTAAAAATGTGCGAAGGCCCATTAGTGTAAATATTATACTGCGCGATATATTAATCTTTGACAATGGTGAATTCATAACAATTCTTCTCAGCAAAATTCTCAACCTACGGGCGTATCTCTCCGATTTTTAGGGCAACCAATTCGAGTAAAACCTTGCCAATTACAGTTTTTTAACCACGCGAATAAAATTTGATCTACATCTACGCAATTTCAATTGGTATTTCCGAGAAATGAAAGTGTTCTATCTGTGAAAATGTGTGAGGTAATGATGAGAGGCAATTGAGAAATTTTGTGCTAAATGATTTGGAGGTTATTTTTAGAATCAACCCTGCATCGCTAACGAACTCGGCAAAATCACTAACTCATCGGCTTTATGAGTCCCTGAGTCACAAAATTGCTGAGTCGCCAAGTTATGGGTTTGCAAACTTGATAATTCACCGACTTACGAACTCGCAAGTCATAATTATAGTTTTCTTACCAAAAGCTTTTGCAATGGCTATGCTTTCAAGTACAGCGATGAGTGGTACCGTCGCCAAGCTTCCACCGAGTGCCGCTGCCATGTCTTTGAAGTTATAGGTGACATTCCCAAGGGCAGTGGAAAATGGTGGTGGCTCGAATGGTGGCAGTCCTTCGGTTATATTCCCCGTAATATTGAATGGCTCATGACCGTTTATCGACAGTACATAAGCAAGAATTATTCCTGCCACAACGACGATGGCGTTACGGCTGAGGGAAGCTATTCGCATGCATTTTTGGATGATCGTGCCTTTTCGATTTCCCGGAAGATGCTACATTTTTGGATAAACAAATATTGATTCATTTCTGATTAATTGATCGATTAACGGTTTTGAACACATCATTTAACGAATTCTTGTATGTTCAATTAAGCGACGAATTTGCGACAAATTTATAATTTCAGCATTAATCCATTAATCAAATAATAATGTATGATCGATTAATCAATTATTAAATTTAGTTAATTGGAATTTTTTTCATACGAACTTTCAAAGTTACGAGGATAACGATGCAGCATACACCGAGAACGCTGTCCCAGAGAAGTGTGCCCTCGATATTTTTAACCAATTTGCTAACGGCATCGATAAAGGTGTCGGTTCTACCACTGATACCGAGAAGCGTGCCGATTTGAGATGACGCTATTATAATAGCAGCTGCGTTCGTGAAACCACATATAACGGGCATACTGATAAAATCGACCAGAAAACCTAGATTAAGTATTCCCATCGCCGTTATTATGCAACCAGTAAGGAAGCATAAAAGTACCTGAATCAATCAAATTTCATGATTATTATCACTGCTTTATCGAGAAAATCGATAAAAATGAAATTGCTTAGTTTACGGGGGTAGTGACATTATATAACGTTTCTTTTCTTATGCAGGCTTCTTACTGTGGTTTGTTAGATCACTTACCGCAAAATCTGCCCCGTGCTCTACCACGTAAGGTTGCACGAGTAACGCCATTATTGCGGTCGGCCCCACAGTTACATCCTTAGCACTGCCGAATATTAGATACACGAAACATCCCATGAATCCACTGTAAAGTCCATACTGGAGAATTCGAGAGGCGTTGTGTGACTTATAAACTTTTTATATCGAAACGAATAATCGAGTTGACAAATGTATTTGCATTTTATATTTCATTTCAAGACAAGATACGAGACATTTTTCACATGATTTTTACGTCTGAACATGAAATATAATGAAACACATATTCTATGTGATTTTTGTAAAGTAACATTCATTTTTATTGTCTCGAGGTTTAAAATTTCAATCCCTATTTTTAAAATATTTCCTTTTTGATTTTGTGGTAGATTAGTAGTAGGTGTAAAAAATTGTTATTATAATTAGGATTATAACAAAAGAGAAGGGAAACAAAGCTGTTATATCGTTTTTAGTGTCGTACTTGTCAGTCTTTCCTCGGGCCGAATACGTTATTAGACAGATATTTATTGTATTTTTATCGCGTTTTCGATACTCTTGAGCTATAGCGATACTTCGAATAAGTTATGCATAATAATTAGAAACACTTCGGTAACCAGGTGATGTACGAAAAAATGATGTACACAATGTATGCGATATTTTATAATATTTATACAAACCTGAGCGGGCAGACCCGCAACAGCGGCGTAAGCGATACCTTGAGGTATGGCCGTGAAGCCGACCGTCAGTCCTGCCAGAATATCTTGAAGGCATTTGCTCCAGGTGTAGAGCGGCAGCCACGCCAAAATTGGTATCCTCCGTTGAAAAAATTCCCATCTCCTTTGTTTTGGTGCGACGGTCATGTCTCTGCCTAATCAACAATAAACATTTCAATTGTACGAAAAAAATCAAGAGAATAATAGATAAAATAGACATTTTTTTCAACCACGTTCAATTTTCTTATGACTTCAATTATTTGTATAAAATGAATTTTGTTCAAGATATATTTTGAAGCAAAATTTTTCTAGTCCCGAACGCATTGTGATCGTCAAGCGCGTCATTAAGAATTCTCAAAAGGGATAGAAAAAGATCTTACGCGTCGAAACTGGTGCGTAGCTAACGTTTTTCATGATTAATAAACAACAATCCGTTAACGAGCTGAAAAACGATCTTCGTAAGCTCCGTATAGAATGAGGAATAAAAAGTTTGTGCTCTTCCAAGCCAAGTAACACGATATGATCGATAGACAACCGGCAAAGAATATCTCATTATGTAGTTGTAGCGTTGAACATATGGTTACTCTTCGTGATTAGTGTCATCAACTGTTTTTTTCTTTTTGTTTTACATAATCATTTTAAAACATCTATAATAATTGAAAGCGATTATATTGGATGTAAAATATTCTAACGGCGCATATAAGAACATACGTCTCTGGTTCCTTGCATGTAAATAGGCCATTTTTTAAATTCCCGAGAAATGTATTTTAAATAAAAATATTCATGTGAAAATTGTTGTATAATCTTCGTGAACTCCTGCATGATGAAATTATTGGTTTCTAAAGACACGTTTAATCCGAGTGACTCGTTACTACAAACGTACTTGGTCATTCAATACATAATAGAAAGAAGGCTTGAACGAAGACTAAAGTACACCCACACAGATGTAACAAATATCGAATTGAAAAGTGATTACTTCAAAAACGTATTTAATAAATATACTGACCGTTTCGACGTGTCCCTCGACGAAATCAGGGAGTGATCTTTTCACTCATCGTTGGTCGAGCCTCTAATCGTAAGCCAAACGGTGTTGAATAATCGATGCGAAAGTTTCTTCTGGTTGCAGCCTCGAACCAATGCCAATTAATTGGAAAATTCACTTGAACCACTCGTCGAAGAATTTCCTATTGCTTCAATTTAGCAATGACAATGCGAACGATCGAAATTTTTCTATCGTCGTTTACTTTCCCAAGGGTTTCACGGTATAATTGAATTTATCAAAGTCTTAATTTTATCGCGGAGGAATCAATCACCATGTAATTCAGTCTGAAATAAAAATTGACGGTTAATAAAAAAAAACCGGAAATTCTCAATCTTAGGCCTAACGCGTTACTAATGTGCTAGCAGTCAATGTAGGAATGTTTCGTTATGTCATACAGACACGGATAAGCGGACGCGTCGTTGTGGCTCAATATTCACGAAACACAAAGAATAGTTCAAGTGGACGATTAACCGGCCGGCGATAAGGCCTTTAAACTCCACGTTTGTTAGATAACAATATCATGTGTGTCACGTTCGCGGTCATGTGTGTGGACAATGTTTTATTTTGTTGTAAATATATAGTTAACGATGTTATTTATTTTTTGAAAATACATGTTTGCCGGGTGGACAAGGACTCATGATAAGATCGTCCGTTCACTTGTAATTGAAGGATAAATCCAGAAGCATAACGAGCTGATCATCGAGCAAATAAAATTTCTAATTGACTAATTGAAGTTACTCGAGATTAAGCACTTTCGAGAAATATCAAACATTTTTGTCGCCGTCGTACACAATACACATTATACACGTTATAGTTCTCATATCGAGTGTCACATGAGGCATCACGAGGGAACATTCGATTGAATCCGCAAACATTTTGCCGCTTATCTTCGACACGTACAAACGAGAATAATGGCAAGGGAACAAGAGAGATGGCTCGGGGGAATATATTTTATCTTGTCTCGCGTCGATACAACTGAATCAACTGAAGAAGTCTGTGCTCGATCGTCATCGTTGAATGTTCGATCGGTAATATCTCTGCGCACGCTATCTCAGGTGTCTCGACATCGAAGATGCTGCATTATAGAATCAATCGTTTTTCCGGTACTTCCCGTTGACTAATTTCAGTCCCGTGACCAATGAACAGTAATTTGTAATTAGCTATGGATTCAAATAATTACATAAGTCAGAATGAAATTATCATGGAAATATTAAACGTCGAGTTGCTGTAATTTCCGAGTAAATTCGAATGTATGAGGAAGTTAACGATTAATACAAATTGGCATAACAGATGTTTGAAGTCAGTAAAAGCCGAATCTATGCTCCTAGAGAGAATCGGATTTCAAGGGAGACACTGTAACTATTTTTTTTTCAAAATATGGGTATTTCGTATTGAATAACGGAGAGGTACATAAAAGCAAAATCGATAAAAAACAAATACCAGATTACAGCTACTTATTTTGACTTTAGTTGTCAACCCACAATTCTGGCATCCATACGTTCTTTGGTGCCAGATTTGCAAGAGTAGCAATGTAGGTATAAGACTTTTAGTGCAATTGTCCGTTTAGGCATATTACATGGAAAAATATAAATTTATAAAAACCCCGATAACGTGACGTGTAGGGGCATTGTGCTTAAGGTGACATACTCGGGTAAAATGACACAGTGCTTCCATCTATTAAACTATACGCATCACAAGTGCCTAGATGACGATTACATGTCGGCTCACAGATGGCGTCACCACTCAAAACTTCAGTGACCGCCCGCTTGCGTTGTATTGATTTCGTCACTAAAAAATATTTTTGTGTTGAAAGTGTTTCTGGCGATAAATTAGTATCAGGTACGTTTTTTGTTGTATTGGTTACTTTGTTATGAACTGTGATTAATATGGGCTATGAATATCGAAGAATGATTTAAGTAAACTCAAAGTTTTAAGATACAAAAGGCGGCAAATATTGTTTACCCCGTAGGGTAAGATGACATATCAACCGTCGGTTAAATCGGTGAAAAAAGTCATGTTTTTAAGATTTTTTCTGGCGATACAGATAGTGTAAGTTTATTCAGTCAATTTTCCTAAATTTTCATTGCAAAATATTGAAAATTGATCGAGTGACAGTGAATCCCCGACGGCGCCTCGAAAAAAGTTGGTTTGCGGTGTACATCATAACTCGCAACAGAATCATCCGAAACAAAAAATCAAAATGCATTTGTTAAAGGAGATGTTTTTCGAGGTAACTACAGGTGGATTTTTTTTCGATTTTTCAATTTTTGGAAGCCAAAAAACCGATTTCCGTTAAAAAATCAGCTAATTTATTCTTGTACAATTAATAATTATTAAAAAAAACTCTCAACAATACCTGATGAATTATGTGAAGAAGTACCGTGCAAAATTTCAAAACGGTTGGTCCAGTAGATTTCGAGTTATGGCGTACACGGACTTAAAAAATTATTTTTCAGAAAAACGCTTTAAAGTGTTGCATACTGAAAAATTCAAAATAAAACTCGATAATTTTCTTATACTCCCATAGAGTCGTCGATTCCAGGTCCGTAGAGCAAAAAGCTTCCATCAACATGATCTAGAGCATCTTTTTGCATTTGTCTACGCAAAACTCTTTCTTTTTTACTGTCGTGCGCCGCTTGCTCTCCTGCTTTACTAATTCGCAACTCGTCAACTTGTCGCGCCCATTCGCGAGAATTTGGCCCTGTACCGACGTGCATCTCCTGCACAAAGGCCAACAAAGCAAAAGAACCTTCATTAAAAGTATATGCAGCTAAATTATCTGCAATTTCAACAATTTTAGAGGTGCCCCTGCCTGTCTTTAGAGAGATTTTCCAAATAAGCTGATTGAGACTCTCATTATTATTTTGCGTGAAACCTCCAAGACATCGCTGCAAAAGTACGTCGTTGCGTAAGTCCTTATAAATGGGCTTAAGGGCTTCCAGAACGTCAGTAGGAAGGTCTGTGTAGCTGTGTTTGAATTACTCTAGAGCATATTCTAGATTCTAGAGCATATTCTAGAGCAACAGCTGCAGCTTTCTGCCATTCGCACCCGGAGCCTTCGCCGCTCGGGCATTTCTCGTGCTATGGGTTCTCGTCGGTTGAATTGTAGTGATGATAACTTCCGAAATTTTGCTCCGATCGACTTGAAATTTTGACACAATATTCTTGAGATATTATGTACTCAGTTAAATCAAGTTAAACAATGCAAGAAAAATAAATTTAATACCTTACCCCGCCCTTAAGAGTCAGATTAACAGACGACGAGCGCTTCGAAACCGCGATCTGCATTTTCTCTGGCACTGAGAAACCGATCGGGTTAAAATTTTTAGGGTATCTAGAGAATCGTGGCAAAAAGTGGCTACGAGTTTTTTTCCCCAAAATTGTTGCCCTAATTCCCTGAAAATTTTAACGCGCTCGGTTGCTCAGTGCCAGAGAAAATGCGGATCGCGTTTTCGAAGCGCTCATCGTCTGTCACACTGACTCTTAAGATGACATAGTATGTCATCTTACCGTCAAGTTCTCGGCGTGTAAGAATACTTAAAAATCCTGTTTTATTTACTTTCAGGATGCCCGGCAATGATGAAAGAAAGTCTGCACGTCATTCGTGGTCAAAAGAAGATATGGTGAAGGCCATTGAAAGCGTCGAAGAAAAGAAAATGGGGTGGCTTCAGGCCTCGAAAACATTCAACGTACCCCAGTCTACACTTCGTCGCACTTCATGAATGTTCCTATAAATCTTGGTCGTTTCAAGCCTACTTTTGAATCGGCCATAGAACAGTAGTACGTAGAGCATATACTCCATTTTGAACAGAGATTCTTTGGGTTTAACACCACTGATGTCAGAAACTTAGCATTTGAATTTGCATAAAAGGCAGGACTGTCTAATAGGTTCGTCGAAGATACACAAATGGTAGGTTGGGATTGGATAAAAGGGTTTAGGGAGCGCAACTCCTCCATCTCGTTGAGGGCTCCTGAAGCCACTTCCGCAGCAAGGGCGAGAGCTTTTAATAAGCGTGATTACCATGTTATTGTTGGATCATCCACGACCCAGGAGATGCTAAATGAGATTTCACCATTTCCGAAATCAGTGTCTAGGGGGCATGCAAGAGACACAAAGAGGAAAATCACTGGCTCTCAGGTTCTGCCAGAGATTCCTTTTATGGACGAAGTTAAAGCCCAAGTCCAAATTAAAAAAAGAGAAGGAAAATCGCAAGAGCGTTAGAGCTCGAAAGCAAGTGAAACGTGCTCGTCATCCTTCAGGATGACGCAGATGCTGAACCTGCGGAAGATTTTACTCAAGATGCTATTGATGATGATGACTCCGATGCGGCATGTCTTTATTGCAACAAATTATATAGCAAATCGAAGCCAGGAGAGCATTGGGTATGTTGCCAGTTATGTAAGCGATGGTGCCACACTCTATGGGCTGGTGTTGCAGCAAGACATTATTTAATGTTAGGGAAAAAACCGATATAAATTCCTACATTGTAAACCCGGACTGAATAGCTCTTAAACTAGTACCACGTAATCTCCGATCACCAAACAAACCCTTGGACCTTACCCTTAGAGACACAGAAATACTTGAACACCCGTCACGAACCTAGACCCTTGCAGTTCTCCCACCATCAACTAGCCTAGACCCTTGCAGTTCTCCCACCATCGACTATGAGACAATGTAAGGTTACCTAAGTCACTGCATCGACACTTTAAGCAGTTAGTCTAGTACCGATCTCCTGACGTTTAACTTGGTCACTCCGTATACAAACTTGTTGTCTACGGACTACAACAGTGTATTACGTAAATTTGAAATAAACGATTTAAGACAGTTTTGTTACAGTAAAACGACTTTATATATTGTTTATCACTCACGAGTCCCTAGGACCGTAACATTAATTATGTTTAAAAAATTTCTAATTCGTCTATAAAGATTTGACAGCTGAAAGAATAAAAAAATGGATCTCTACATATTACTCGCTCGCTGGGATCTCGGAACATTCGAGCAACGCGTACGGGCCTCGAATGTTTATGATCACGTCTGCTGATTCACGGAAACACCCGACCGGCGCATACGGACCGCCAGATTATATATATATGTTCTTTTCGCCATATCTATGGTTCCGATAGCTGAGCCAATTTCGGGGCTCATAGGTACAGAAGTACCCACAGTTCGACATTTGGCCGCTCAGAAGTCACCCCGCCGGAACACTCTCTAGGTTTCAGCTTTTGTCGTGCATTGCTGGTCTCTCTCCTAATTTGTGGTGAAATCTAATGATTGAGGGCGAGCGTTGAATTTGGAACATTGTCACCATTTTCATACGGCGACAGGAATGATGTAGTTAAAGTAATTGGTAGCCAACATTGCAATAAGTGTAATTGGAGGATTTTATCTTATTTTTACGTTATAATCATAAATCAGTATTATTTAAAGGTATTTTTTTAGTGTAAACATCGATATTAAGGCATCTTTGAATCCTAACAGTTTGGGACTTAGATACATTTACTTTTCTCTTCCCTATTCTAGAGTCTTCTCTTTCAGGAAAAATGATTGACACATATATAGGTCGTTCGTCAACTATCTGGATACAGAAAATACCTAGATGGTTGGCGCCAGTACAAGCACAACAATTTTTTTTAATGGTCCATGATGAACATGGGCTAAGATATTAATGCACAAAGTTTGAAACTTTGAGCCACGCCATCGAGCCCTCTGTGCAAGAGTGGTAGATGACTGACGGTCTGCTCATGCGCACGTGACGAAATTCTCCTACCACAGACAAAATTCTCGTGCGCCGCTAAACCAGGGACGGCACACCACTTTCCATCTTTGAACGAACTTTTTATTTTTATTTTTAGAGATGGGTTTGAAAATGTTTTAAACTGCTTCTCTAAAATAAAGGTAATTTTAAAATAACGGAGTTGAAAAAATGTTCTTTACCTGTAACACGAATGACCTTTTTTTTTTTAGAGATGGAGTTGAAAAATTTCCCTGTTTGCTCGGACACTGAAATTCTCATACGTCTACCATCCCTGCCCCTGCGTTTCAGTGATCAGCAAAAATTATTCTCTAGAGCGTTCGATGGGATTGTTGGCTTATAGTTCAAACTTTCAAACTTAGCGAATATACATCACGGCCAATTTTTATAGCGAGGAAATTGAAAAAAAAACTTTTACTTGTACCAACGCGGACTACTTAGGTATTTTCTGTGTCCACATACTTAACGAATACTCTGTATACAGGTCGCTGCATCCTGATATATCAATGGAAATAAGTCGATAAAATGAGGTCGTTCGAAAAAAATCCCCTTAAAAGATGGATCTATATTTCGAACCATTGTTTTATAATGTTTCCCGAAAATGACTAATATATTTATGATCAGCGAACAAAAAATTTTTCATTTTGATCGACATAAGTAGATTTGCGAAAAACTGTATGCATATATTGCCTAGTCATAGGCCGTGACTCTACTCTCGGCTTAATTCCTTTCGACTTGTTCAAGCGTCACAATTCGGTTAGAGAAAGGCTGAGACTTTGAAAACAAATTCAAGAAAAATTTGAATTTCGTCATATTGAATACGACCAATTATTGAATGCTGCCCTATTTAATTTTCACATGAAAACGTTCGAACTGAAATCATGATAACTTGAGTATGTTCCTTTAAACGCCAGCATATTTTCCATTTTCCGATGTCCAAGAAAAACTAAATATCTTTTGACTTGTATTAGTCCAGTCGATCGAAAACGTAGCAGATAATTTAGTACACCTGATCCTTATGAAAAACAGATCATTTCTACATAGATTATAAGAGGACCAAGTATTGAAGGACCAAGAAATCTCCCCGAAATTTTTTCTATATGATAGTTATCGTGAAACTATTGATGTAGGTATTCACCATTCCAAAATCGTGAACCTACATTCATACTTATGTAAAGTCAATCGGGTCAAGCACGTTTTTCTTGTTTTTTATAGTTCCACTTTTGTTTTGATGTATTATTATTGCTATTATTAGTATTATGATTATTATTTTTTTTACTATCATTGTGATTATATTTGTATACAAGTCTCGGCATCTAACCTACAATAATGAGGATCCTCCGAACGTATATCAAGTAGAATCCTCTTACAAACTTTGTACAGATCGTTCTTCCGTTGGTATTAACTACCTAAATAGCTTTAATCCCTGTTGTTGTTGGTGTCCACAAAATTCCCCGTATCGTAGTTGTTCAGGCATTTTCTTACGATGTGACGGGTCTCGAGGATAACGGCATTTTGGATTTGTTCTCATGTCTATGTCGGGAGCCCGATGGCGTGCAGGGTTTCGGTGAGTTGTTTCGGTATCAGTCCAGTTGACGATACGACGATTGGCACCATCCTGACACTGCTCATCCTCCATAGGCGTTTTATTTCCATTGCGAGTTTCGAATATTTCGTGACCTTCTCTCGGATGGTCATCTCCACATTGTTCGCGTTTCGGATCGCAATGTCAATCATCGTTGTTCTCTTCATGCGTTTGTCGATCAGCGTAAAGCTGGCTTTATACATGCGGGATTCACCGAGTGCCGCATATTCGCCGAGTGCCGTGATGCCGGATTTACATCCGGTTTATTTGCAGCGATCCCTTGTCCGTTTAGATGGCTCCGTCGTAGTACGTTTTGTACGTGTCGTTATCTAGAACTGCCTGTGGCGTGTATTTGTAGTGGGGGAGGCCGGGGCTACAATTAACAGAGGTAAGTATTAACAAGTGAATTTCTCTAAAACTATACACACTATACCTACAGACTAGATCACGCCGCATGGCTCGAGATTATTCAGTTGCGGTTCGTGCGTCGTGCGAATGAGTTGTGTGCTGGACGACATTTTTACACAGGTAACGAACATTTTTAACTTTACAATTTTTTTATTTATCATTGAAATATACGGTGTTATGATTATATAGTTTTTCCCTTAGAAGCATATTTTGTACTTGATAATGCTACATTGTATAATTGACGTAACTATTAACCAATACTTTTTTATATTATTTAATACTAAAAATGTACCTCTGGGGCTATAATTAACAAATCGACGGGGTTAGTATTAACGTGTTAATTCCTACCCCGGATGTGGGGGCTAGTATTAACAGGGTACCGGACTGTTTGGGTATAATTATTTTAGCATATTTGTTTTAAATTTACAGCATGAGAACGTATAAACGAAAGACTATGCGAGGCACCGCATCCTTAGAGGTTTACGAGTTGGCTGCCCTGGAAGTGATCGAGAAAAATAGGAATTACAGAGATATAGCAAAAGAATTTGAACTCTGCTACGTTTCACTCTTTAATTTTGTGAAAAAAAAAAGAAAACGGGTGCATCAGTGGAAATGGGTTCTAAAAAAACCTGGTTTTCAATGCCGAACAAGAAGCGATCATAGCAGACTATTTGTTAATGTCCTAATATTTATTTTGGACTGCTGCCCAATGACGTAAAGAAATTAGCATATCAATGTGCTATGTTTTATAATACTGAGAAAGTACCAGAATGCTGGAACGTTAATGAGATGGCGGGTAATGGCTGGTTCACGAGTTTCACGAAGAGGAATCCAAAGTTAGCAATACGAAGCCCTGAAGCCACCGGTTTAAGCAGAGCTACTTCCTTCAACCCAACCAATGTGCAATTCTCTTTTGAAAAATGTAGATTCGTGATGGAAAGATACAGCTTTCAACCATCCCGGATTTGGAACGTTGATGAAACATTTTTATGGATGTTGCGCTGTTTTTTTAGTGTCTATAGTTTTATATATACCTATATTTTATTTTTATTTTTTATAGGTATCACAACCGTTTAAAAGCCGAAGAAGATTGTTGCAGCAAAAGGCATAAAGCAGGTCGGTTGACACCCGCTGAAAGAAGCGCACTGGTTACACTTGCCGTTGCGACAAATGCTATCGGCGTCGCCATACCCTGTATGTTTGTCTTCCCTCGAATTCGTTATAATGACATGTTTATTAAAAACGGACCACCAGAATGCGTAGGCATTAGGAACAAATCAGGATGAATGACTTAAAAAGAGTTTGTAAAATTTATTGATAATTTTATTCATCACGTGAAGCCGTCAAAAGAGGATCCTGTCCTAATCTTACTAGATAACCATAGGTCACATGTAAATGTGGAAGTGGTAAACAAGGCCAAGATGAACAATATTGTTTTGTTGTCATTTCCACCACATTGTTCCCACCGCTTACAACCTCTCGATGTCGGGGTCTATGGTCCTCTGAAAAATTACTTGAATAGAGCACAAACTTCTTGGATGACTAATAACCCGGGACAAACAATGACTGTATATGGCCTCTTTGGAATTATTAAGGAAGCGCTGCCGTTGGCATTAAACCCTACGAATATAATCAATGCATTAAAAAAATCTGGCATCTGGCCATGCAACGAAGATGTCTTCCAAGAATCTGACTTTGCGCCATCTTTCGTCACGGACCGTCCAGATCCTAGCGATCAAAACCAATTATTTGTCTCTGAACCACCTGTTGAGAATGAAATTAATGTTCATGATCTGTCATTAAATTTAGAAAATCCGGAAGTTTTAAACGATATGCCCAATTTAGACATAAGCGTAACTGAAGTGATTCCGCAATTGTCTAATGAACCGGTAGCTGGACCATCAGGCATGCAGAAAGATGCCAGTCAGTTCTTGATCGAAACTATAAGACCTCTGCCAAAAGCTCCACCACGAACTCAGTCTAATCGTAAACACACTAAAAAAATCTGTCATTCTCACCGATACTCCAGAAAAAAAATGCTTTAGAAGAAGAATATCACATTAGAGAACTGAAAAAGAGGAAAGTGACAGCAAAAGACCTCAACGAAGGGAACAAAAAAGATAAAGTAAAGGATAAAGGAAAGGGCTAAGACAAGACTAAAGGAGATAGAAAAATAAATAAAGCCGAGAAAGTAGAAAAGGGGAAGAAAAAGATATTAAATGAAAGCAATTATTCTGAAAAAAACGAATATTTTTCTATTGTTTGCGGCGTCTCCTATAATGAAGATAGTTCAGGTGGTGAGTGGGTACAATGTAGCGCTTGCAAAGACTAGGCTCAAGCTGGGTGCATCAAACATGACATCCCATCATTCATTTGCCTGAATTGTAATTCGGATGATGACTACGAATAGATAGTCTTTTGCCATACCTAATATAGTTCCGCATCGTTGATATTTTTTTATATTTGTGGATTTTATATAAAACTACATTTCATCCATGTTGTGTAAGTTTAAAGAAAAAACTTATTACAAAGACTGAATAGCTAGAGTTAAGGAAACAATGTGACATTGTCTACCTCATCTTATGATGCTCTATAATTTGTTTCCCTAGTTTTTTATTCTTAGCATAGAAATGATGACTGATAACCCGTGTAAGACTGACGAATGTTAAGGAAAATTACAAAAAAAACGTTGATTATC
Source organism: Netelia virgata (assembly GCA_951802705.1). NCBI lineage: Eukaryota > Metazoa > Arthropoda > Insecta > Hymenoptera > Ichneumonidae > Netelia > Netelia virgata. The sequence goes on from OX637867.1 coordinate 25,218,596, forward strand.
TAAAATAGTTTAACAAATTTTAAGTTTTTGTTTATGTATAGATATTTTGCCCTTTGTGTTGTTAATTTATAAGAAAACGTGTTCCATACAAGTCTGTATTATTTTCACTGTTATTTATAAAAAAATAATGTCATATATATACTAGTGTTCTTCCATATCAGTTGGCATGACATAATGTCAATTGTTGCCCCTTCTGTTAATACTTACCTCAGAACTGTTAATTCTAGCCCCGAACATGAGGTAAGAATTAACAACTGAGTTTTTTGAGAAAAAATGTTCTATTTAAGAAATCAGTTATTTTACGTTTGATTTATGTTAGTAATATGATACCTAAATAACTAAAGGATCATATAACATCAAAATCAAGTCTAGATGTTGAATCGTTTCGAAGCTACAACTAAAACTCCAAATTTGTTAATTGTGGCCCCGGCCTCCCCTGCGTCTGTAAGTCGGTAGTTAGCTGATGGTTACTGGCCACTCGCTGATGAATGATGTCGGCTGTGTAGATACTCCCCTTGACAGAGGAGCCGGCATCCTGGTGTGATGTGCTGAATCGTCTCGGTACAACGATGATCGTCTGCATTACCGTCCTGTATTAGCGGGTTCTTGACGATGTATCTCCGGTAGTTTTTTGTGCCGCTGACTTGATCTTGAATAGCAATCATAAAACTTTCAGTCTTTGCAAAGTGTTGCCTAAACCATTTGTTTGACGCTTCCTTGTCAATATAATTTTATTTGAGGTAGCGTCTTCCATGTAGTTCTTTTCTGGCCCAACTAAGAGTTAGTTAATCGGGGATAAGACGATAAAAGGGGTAGCCCGGAAGTGTTAGATCTAGTTGAGTGGGTTACATTACTCGTCGAGAGGTAAACGTTTTGTAGATTATAACAACCGAATGGAAGTTGTGAAGCATGTCGCCATTCGTTGATGCAGGCACTCCAGCCGTTTATACCAGAAGTTATGATTATTATTATTATTGTGCTTTTTCGTTGCTTTCGAAGTTTTTTGTTTTGTTTACGTATGTGCTTGTAATAATAATAATAATAATAATTATATCATTATTCTTTGGATCAAGTGCCTCACAAATTTTGAGAAAACTGTGCGATGCCACACTAATACACGTAGCGCTACATATGTGCGCAGCGCAGATATTTTAATAGGGATTCTGTTTCTTTTAGAAAAGCTCCACATTTGTTAATGTTTGTCCCAACGTTCTTAAAATGCGACCCGTCGACTCTTTGCTGTACATGTGATCCCTACGCACTATCTCCTAGCAAATAAGCAAATAACTTTCCTTTCTAATATTCAAAATAGTTCTTGTATTTTTTTCACAAGATAATCCTTATAAGTTGTTATAAGCAATCACAATAATATGGTCTTAACTTTCGATTGCATTTAATACAGATATTTTAATCCGTACACCATGTTTTATCATTATATCTTTATAGATTATTTTCCTCAATATTCCGAAGTCGATGTTTTAATCGTAGAAACCTCCCTTCATTTCCTATTATTATGAATCACAAGACGACTTTATATTATTTACTTGTAAATATAGGAGTGTAACAGTTGTATGTGCATGCAACTTTCTCGTTAACGAGATTCTCGTAACTGCAACTGAGCATTCGAATTTGCTACCATGGTGACGGATCTTCTGTATTGAAATCATGATTCAAGTTCCACAAGGTAGGTGTAGTGGTAACTCAGAGATACAATTACCATCGCCGTGACGAGTTCGTGACGCGAACCGCGATAATCTTTTGCCAAACATCAAAAATACATTAATAGAGATATTTTATTCCTCAACTGGTTAAGTACGAAATATAGTAACACATTATTATGCGATTGAAATTAGACTCCTAGTCGCTTACATGACTTTTCATACTGTCGCCATCTGACGGAAGTCTTATATAGTTATTGTACGTCAATTCTTTTTAACGTGTCGGTCTGTTTTCCGTTCGTCGGTCTTATCCTCTAAGGGTCGGGGGTATCATCGTATGTACTTGTTGATCGATGTCGGTACACTCAATGTTCGAGTCTTTGCAAGTACGTGTGTTTTTGCATCTTGCTGCGACTTATCATTGAAGCGTTCTTCGCGAAAATGCTTCTCATCATTGAACAGATGTATCTCAAAACACACGGAATCATCCGAACAAATTCATTACAACTGTTATTTCTAAATGAATAATAAGATGTACTATAACTGTCTTCTGTTCTACTATACGAGTAAGCTCTTTTCCGTAAAGATTGCTGAGATACGAAATTGTTACTAGATCATTTGGCGCGAAATTCTACCGAGTCTCGTCATAGACGGGTCGACTTCTGCCTGCATAGACATATTCTGCGATCCTATCCTAATTATACGCATAAGTCTCATGACACACCCACGTTTCTCTACTGTGCGGATCTTCGGCAATGTAAGTGCTTCGCGCACTTACAATCGCTTGAATCTTATCATCCATTCGGGTTTCCTACTGTCAGTACGAGATGTTTCACTAGAGATTCATAGCGAACCCCTATTAAGCAGTTATTGGCAGACTGGCTGTCACATCACCCTGAAAATATAGAGAAGTGAGAGAGAGAGACGTAGTCATGCCAGTGGCTATTATTGTCCTCTCACTCTGGTGGCTCAATCACCGTGGCCCTTTTCCTCTGGTAGTTGTGCCACACTGAGCGGGTGCATCGATCGGTGGCGTCACTGCGTATTGCGCGGGCGCAACTCGGTACCTGGGGGGACCCGCGCTGCAAGCCAGCAGCGCGGTAGGAACGTGACAGACACAAGCTGAGAACGAGAGAAAACCGTCGGGATCTCTACCGTTCAGTGTCACCTCAATCGGTGAGTTGGTCTATTGAACCATCGACGTTCGCTAATCGAAAACAAAAAAAGACATACGCGTGTTTTTGTAAGCTTTTAGAAGAGGCGAAGGAAAAACGATGAAAATGGAATAACCCATTAGACTGACATCCGGCAGGTGGTGGGAATATAGTCATTGGAAATTCGCAAAGAGGGTTGGAGAGACCTAAGTGACGTGAGGAAAATATTAGCCGAGTAGTCGAGGTCGATGACTCAAGAGGTCGCCTATTTCGCGTGTAATATCGAGGAAGAGAAATATGTGTAATCGTGGAGAGTCCCCCGTTTGACTTCCGGCATTTGAGTCCGCGCGAACAACGACGTTCGAATGGAAATAAAACGAGAAGAGAGCAACGGTGTTTAAAAGAAAAGTTGTGGGTGTTTACGGGAATGTAACAATTAATTAAAGGACGTCAAGACTATGAGAATAATGATGATGAGAGTATGGATGAAATCGACATCTCGACGTGGGGAGACAGCCATACCCCACCTGGCAACGAACCAAACGCCATCAGACCTCATTGCGAAAGACACCTTATCCTGATCGTAAGTTAATTCCAGACTACTAAGATTTTCATTCATTCGTTTCTCTTTAAAAATGGATCCGAGTTAATACGCAGATCCAGTTAGAAAACTTTAAAACCCTATTCCGTTTTAAAAGCATTTGATTAACATCTGTCGAGTCGAACATTCTCACAGAGGTGGAAAATCCTTCAAGTACGATAACAATGGAAATCGGTTGATAATAAAATAGTCAAATATGTGGTTGAAACGTGAGAATAAAGCTCGCAGATAACAAATGATTAATCGAGCGGGAGTAAAACGATCAAATAATAATATTTAGAGGGACGGCGAAGAGAGATCAAAGGACAAAATGAAACACAAAATGCGTGATGATCTTCCATGGTCAGTGCTTGGTGTATTCAAGCACCCTTTCCTCCTCTCCCGGCCGTTCGTCGCGTGTCGATAGAATCTCACTCACGCTGTTCACTCTGACAAAGCTTTAAATAGCTTGAGGTACGTATGGGGTGGTGTGCAGACATACCTATATAGACGTACTTATCAATTTGCAAACGGAGCGGATGACCTCTTCGTTCAATCGACTATTCCCTGATCTAAGATGCTTTTCGAACTCCCTGAATCAGCGAGGTCAGAAATATGATAAAGTAAATAAAAATAAAAATAACGATGATGCATAACCGATACGTATGTATCAAGTGTTGAGGTTTTCATTCGGTCGTCACTGGTTCATGAACGTTTAGATGGACATTTGTTCGTTACCGTATGTCATTGGTGCATTAAATGATATTAAACAAGAAAAATAAGACGTTTTAGCAATCAGGAGGTCCCTTTGACTAGAATTTGAGGTTATGAGTTGCATTATGCTTCGCAGAGGTTTCGTTCGTCCCTCGTTATTATATCCCGTAGGTCAATATTAGAAATTAATATGTTGCTTTCGGTATTACTAGTTGAAATTTGATACAATTTTTTTAGTAAGAAACGCGATCGGCCCACTTATGAATTAATCTACGGCTGCCTTTATGGAGAAAATCCATAGTGACAACTTGTACTATTTGTACTTTCAATAGTCCTCTTAGCTCAAGAAACACCATCGGCCACGTTGAATGACGAGAACATCAAGTTGCAATAAGCATTGAATGTACAGCAGGCCAAGGGAGATCGGTGAACATGATAATTCAAGCCGTGATATTAATACAAATTTACAGACAAACACGTTTATATTTATTATGGAAATATTTGTTCAACATGAGGGATAGTGGGTTTTTCAGTATCCAAACGGTGATAAATGGTCTCCGGAGGCTAATCGAGGTGACAGAGTTCCGTTCGCAGTGTTTTTGACATGGCGATAAGTATCGACGGAGACGATAAATGAAAGAAATAGATAAATGAATGAACTTGAGTGGCTGTGATGAAAGCTTCGATGGGAATATACACAAAGCGTATATGCGTACATATGTATTCCATTGCCGAGTGCTCTGTATACTTAATATTCCCTTATTATTTATTTTCTCTCAAGTACCGGGAAATCATTTCTCTACATTGACCTTTCAACGCCGTTGATGTCTAGGCGTGGTTGTATATCGATCGCATACATACCTCCCACTATTATATGCATGCATATATATGTGATATGATCGCTGAGAACCAAGCCACTGGTGAAACGGTCTTTGAATTAGAACAAATTCCATATATCTTGAAGGTGCATAACCATCAATGTGTGTTTCGCTGTTTCTAGCCTGCTCCACTGGCAACTCGCCCCTACACTGTTTAAAAAAATAATCCGGTTAAAATTTAAAGTCATTTTTTAGAGTCTCTCTGTGATCAAATGTTCTTAGAGTTGTCATCTTGATTCAATTGTATTTCTTCCCGACTGCGCGCAGAGCGAAATGACTGTAGTTCAGTGCCTATAGCTCAAAATCACCATATTTGTTGGTTTTTTTTTATGGCGACACTTAGATTTTTAGTGTAATTGCTTCTTAATAACATAATAAAACAAACTCGAGGGGTGCGCACCAAAAAAAATGTTAAGCAAGCGAGTTAAAAACCGAAAACTCAAAGAATCGCGGAATGTTTACAGTTTATCTTAATTATCTCGTTGAATAATAGATTTAGAGCGAAAATAGTTATATGACAAATTGTTAGCGATGCAGTTTTCACAAGAATGCACAATTAAGATTTCAAAAAGCATTACTTTTTAGTCGCAAATCGATTATTCGTGTAAAATAAACATATTATCATATTCGATATAAATAACTACCTTCTGGGCTTTTGAATCTCGGGATAGTTAAGATATATGATCTAATTTTTCGTCTCGGCAGCTACTTGCTATAAGATATTTGAATTTTCGATCAGAGCCTCATAAACAAATTATTTGTTCAGATCTGTATCTTTTTTTAAAACAGCGTTTATTCAATCTTGATTTTTTTTCGTCATTATTATAAGCGTAAATTATCGTTTCGTGAAGAAAAAAAAGAATAAAGTTTTCTTGTCGCCAGGAATCGCAAAAAGACTTTTTTATTTTCTCACAACCTGTCAATTTTAACGTTATAGATTTCTAATTTAGATCATAAGAAGGGTCTTGAAGCGGCGTATGTTTTACATAAAAAATATCCTGATAGGTCGGTTAGGTGTTTCGTCATCAGTAATGAAAGTTGACACGTGTTTATGCCTAATTGTAAGATATTAGCAATTTCCAAAAACTAAAGACGATGGCGGCTTTTTTTAGCATAGAACTAAATATGTCCAAGGAAGTGCTATCCTAGCAAATGTATTAATTGCTGAACCACGTTGGTAAAGTCTAAAGATGGCCCGTGTAGCGAAATTCGATGGACCGCGTCGCGGAGACACGTGGTGGGGGAAACGAGAACGCGACGTGCTAACTCCGAGTGATGCGCTTCAAATCGAAAAGTAAATGCAAATTATCTATTATTTCAGCAACCGTGAGGTGGATCGTGATGAACTTTTTTAATTGAGGTAGTTCAATGGAATAAAACAACGGTGAAATTTTCGTCCATGTATTCCTCTATGCAGCCGAGTAATTCCCAAGCTTAAACAAATATAATCATACAGCGGCACAAAACGCATAAATTATTAGTTTGTAAAACCATCCACGTTTGGTTGCATGAAAAATATATTTTTAAATATAATTTGTTTTTTTTTTATAAAAAGAATGAAATTAGCGCCGGAGTGATAAATAATTGTAACAAAAAAGTATGTATAAGCATTGACTGATCAATATTTATGAATTTTCACTAGCAAAGCATTCGCTTTATTTTACTTCTATTTCAATTTCTTAAATTATAATAAACCTAGAACACTTAACGAGGTTCGAACGATTGTTGAAAATGTCGCGAAAACATTAAAGCTTTTACGTCATATTGATGAAAAGATACTATCACTATGAATTTTTCCAAATATTTTGACTTAATTAAATAGTTTAGTTGTTGTGTATCTAAATGAAGTTAAAAGTTAGTGACATTATCATAGAGATATGCATACTAATCTAACCACTTTTATTAACAAGTGATTCTGAGCCAGCGAGATCTTGATAAAAACACACCAACGATGATTAAATGTATCACAATGATTTTCATTAGAAAATGTATAGTACTTACCGTCCATTTTATTAGTTATGAACAATTAATTCGAGTAAACCGAGCATTTTTCAATAAAGGATCGAAGCAACCCGCTAACACTTTGCAACGTTGCATATCAATATTTTCTATGTCTACTATGGTATATCAACTTCGGAATTGAAATTAGGCTAGGAATAATTGAAATTGATATAGAATGTAATAATTCTTCCAGTACCTTTTTTTATCTTTATTGAAAAATGTGAAGAAATAGGTTAGATATGCGTAGTTGTGCAAAATAAGCTGTTTTTAATAATTTTTTTTGAAAAATGTTACATTTATCGATACAAACTTTTTTTTCGCTCAAATGTATACGCTTACAGAGTATAAAATAAGTTTTTTTTGTTGCACATAAATTTATATTTATTTAACAATTATAATCGTGTAGAGGCATGGAATGTTGCTGGCGTTGGGGATTTGCACTCTCCAGGTAATTTGAAATAAAACAATAAAAAAGAGTCTGAATCTGTATAATTATCACGTTCGCATGAACTAAAATTATTAAATAATAAAACGTCGTTGTTTTTTTACGAAAGTGTTTAAAAAATAGTTTTTTTTCGTCATAATTCGGGCGAAAGTATAAGTTAAAATTAATATTGTTTAATAATTCTAGTTCGGGCGATAGCGAGACTCATACAGATTAATAATCTTTTTGAATTTTATGTTCGAGATTACCTGAAGAGCGCAAATCATCAACGCCACGAACATTTCATGCTCTTACGCGATTATGAATTGTTAAATACATATGAGGTATTCCACTGGAGATCGGCCATCATACTGCCGACTCCTCTTCGATTTTGACAAAAAAAAATTTCCTTCACAGGATTTAATGAAAAGAGACATTTTTAGATACTTTTCGCCATTTTTTGTTGGGTTATGAATTTTTGAAAATTCCGAAACAAAAATTCAGATGCAAATCACTCCAGAACGAGACATTTTTAGTAATGTTGTAAGTACGTCAAATTAAGCGTCCCGGACTGTTTTTTGAGAAAAGAATAACGAAACAATTATTTACAATTTTCTCGTTTTTTTGATAAAATCAAAAAACATCAGTATGCCGTTACCGATTTTTTCCGCATTCCTCTTGCGATTTCTAAAAAATCTAGACTAGTTTCATTATGGAATCTCGATATTTACTATTTTTTTCAATATTATGAAAATGATGGGAAAATCGAAATTTCAATGAAAGTCAATCAATATAGTAAGAGAATGAGATAGAAACCATTTATTCTTGACAATAATAATGTTATTCGCGAATTTATGGTTTTAAGATTTTGAGAGATTCAAAATTGTCGGAAGATGAAAATTTGTTTACATTGAGAACGTCATTATTTCCGGGGATTATGCAATGTATTAGTTCCGTTCCTGGTATCCTTTTGGTTTGTTTGAATCGTGATTCGAAACGTACTTTGGCAGCTTTTTAATCCTCTTGAGGTGAAAACTTGACCATGATATTTGGTAAATTGTTGGGTTTCGAGGCCCATTCGAACTGGTGAATAAGTACGGGCGCCCAGTAGTTGCTGCCCAAAATGGCGAAGCGGCTGCCGCTGGCATCCACATTTTCAAATACGTCAATTTTTATATGCACAGGTTCAGTTATGCATTTATGATAAAGCAAATAGAAGAAGAAGGATGTGTATGGTCGAGTTTGATATAACGAATGAAATATGAATAATGAAACTCTCGTAAACATTTTCATCTTCAGAAAAATTTGAATCATTCCAAGTCTTGAACCAAAAATTGAATAAAAACTTGAATCAAATTATTATTGTCAAGAATAATTGAAATTTCGATTTTCCCATAATTTTCAAAATATTAAAAAAAACTAGTAAATATTGAGATTCCACTATGAAACTAGTTTAAATTTTTTCGAAATCGCAAGAGGAATCGGGAAGAAAATTGAAAAAATCGGTAACATCATACTTGATGTTTTTTTTTTAATTTTATAAAAAAAAAACATCGAGAAATTTGTAAATAATTTTTTCGTTATTCTTTTCTGAAAAAGCAGTTCAAGGCGCATAATTTGATGCACTTATAACATTACTAGAAATGTCTTGTTCCGGAGTTATTTGCATTTGATTCTTTTTTTCGGAATTTTCAAAAATTCATAACTCAAAAACAATGGCGAAAAAAATTTAAAAATTTCATGACTTGCTCTTTTCACTAAGTACAGTGAGGAAAAACATTGCGATTAAAATCGAAGAGGGGTAGTTTGATGGGCAATTTGTCGTGGAACACCTCGTATATATACAATAAAACATATTGTTTTCTATTCTGTAAGAGTCAACCGTTAATAGAAACAAAATTGTAGGTACCAATACTAGCTTTTAAAAAAATGATTAAAAATAGCTTTTTTTTTGAGCGGTCACAGTAGATTATCCCCTTATGACAAGGTACATGTAGGTACCAACGTTTGGATTACCGGCGCTGTTACCGTTATTCTCAATGATTTTTTTATCGCTATTATAAAGAAAACTTATTGGTAAGAAAGTACGATTTTGATATAAATACTGAATATTAAGTATTTCTTGCATAAATTTATCACTGCTCTATCATTTTGTACAATTTTTTTAAATTTATCACGATATGTAGCGTTGGGAATGATCACATGACCGTATATATAAGCCCGTTTCTCGCATCCCTGGAGTACGCGTTCGACCCTCCTTAGAAATGACGATTTATTGCATAGACAAGTAGGAGATGTGGATGGTATGATAGGGGTATGAGGAGGAATCAAATTTGAAAGAATGCTGATTGGTCGTGAAAATAAAGTAGGAGAAAATGAATTCATGATGGTTTGAAAACTATTCAGAGTGAAAGAAGCTCGCAAGAGAAAGGATTGGCTCCCCGCAGGGACGCAAGTAGGTATGTTATGTGGGCTGCGACACGCTACAGCGAATTATTTATTGCTGGTTTTATAGCTGTTTTCAAGACAAAGCAAGCGTATGAGGATGCAGATAATCTAATTGTAGATACAGTGATCAGAGAGGCGACAATGGGTAAGCCAGCAGATATAAAGTCTAGTTAGCGAGGATATAGATGTGCTCGAAATTTGAAATCAGCTAGCGTTGCACATATGAAGAACATATATTTCCTAAAACCGAACAAAAACAACAGAAAATTTATATAAAACTGACAGTTTCAAACATCAAGCACTGAAACACATAGGCGGGTTTATACACGCATTTACAGGATGCGAGCTTTTTTTATTTCGCGTGTTTCAAACTATAATTTTGAGACTGTAATGGCTGATCGATAATAATAACTCTCGTATTAGTTATATTTACTCATCATTAAGAACTCTGTGTTTTTGTGCAATATTTTTGTGTCGCGAATTCTTTTCGCGGCTCGGTTCGCTCCTTGGGGTCCATAAGTAAAAGGTCTTTAAGAGCTTTCACCTCTTTCGTAAATATTGCCCAATTAACGACTATAATTATTTCTTGACTATTTGAAGGGCTTTAAGTCTAAGTAAGTAAGTCTTAAGTAAGAGCCTTACGTATCGATCTCTCCGAGAGACTATGTAGAAAGGATAATATTAATACCACGTATTGATGGATGGAACGAATGGTGGAGTTCGTGATATTTGCAATCGTATCGGTTGCAGTAAAACCTTGGATTAGGGTGAAAATCGATGTTTACCATTGTCTACACATAACGGAACCCGCCACGGATCCCCATTACATATATGGATAGGATATGATGTTTCGGGGGTGTACTACGCAAAGGATACAACTACACAGGGAGGGAAAGATCGGGATTGGGGCAGAGAGCGAGAGGGAGTGATGAAGTGGAGCGGCGAACGGTGCGATGAGGGATGGTCGACAGAGGGGGGGGGGGGGCGTAGATTAAATGTTGCTATATCATTAAACACTAAACATTAAACTAACCTAATGAGAAAAACCTTGGTGCTTTGAACTGTTCTCAATTACTTCTAAAATATCTAGAATATTTAAGATGGGCAACTAAAAATATGTCGCTGAACAGAATCGCACCATCCCCCCAAATAAAAATATAATTAATATAACTCCCGCAAGTTTAGATTTTCCAAATTGTATATTAATTAGGATCGTGATCACTCCATGACAAAAAAAACGTTTGAATGAGTTTAGCTAAAATTGCTGCGTCGCAACACAAATTTCGCACTTACTGTGCAGCTTTGGATGACATAGTACTTATGTACGTTACGATTTTAGCATTGTACTATGTAGCTGCTGCAATGTCAACTGCAACCTATGAACTCCCTACTTGACTCGGTAATTTCTACGGTCACGATTCCATAATTTACAAAGTGGGAGTGTAATCGTAAAATTACGTTACATTACACATTTGTTAGCGTATATTACTACGATTCATTTAAAACTCAGAAACCTGGCAAAAATTATAATTTTTCGATAATGTACCTACTAAAAAATCAAATTCGACGCTGTAGATGCTTCAGGGTGGATCCCATTTTTCAAGATATAGATTAAATTTACAAGGCAGGCACAAGGTCATAATTATTACAACAAGTTTGCTAATTATATATATAATTAATTTGACAGCTGTCAGAGTATGCCACCAAAATGACAAGGGAAATAAACACAATCATTTATTTTAACGACTCGTGTCACGTTCACGTTCGCGGTGCGACTTATTTGTTTTTAGTCGATCAGGGTTGTAAGTCCTGGCCCAGAAGGATCGTGAGAATGATCTCTGACACTGCGAGACGCGAACTCCCGCACCACAAAATTAATGGAGTGAAGGTATTTTTTTTATTCGATAAGGATTAATAACTGTCGGATTAATAACACGTTCTTTAAACAATGCACAATTAATAATTAAAAACAGTATAATTCAATTATACAGGCGTCAAGGAGGCCTTACTGTGATTCGTCAAGACAGTGCGAGGACCAATGATTCGATTGACCAATCAGTGGTCATACCCCGTCCTGACTAATTACAGCCGAACGCGCTCGGTGCATGTTCGCTGTAAAGAAAATATAAAAGTGAAAAAACCTATGCCATAAAGGGTCATAAAGCGACGGGCGAAAACTCGAGTGTTTCCGATCGTAAAACATCTGCGTACCGAATGTTAAAAAGTACAAATTTTTCGAAGAATTAAAGAAAAATGTCAAAAATAAAGATATCGTGAATCGACATGTAATAAAGTGTTCTCTTCTGGCTCAAATAATGTTTCTACATTTGGTCGGCAGATGTGACACGAGTTGTGAAATAAAAATAATGATTGGAATTATGATTTAAACTTTGGAGATAGAATTCACGATTCCGTCCCGCGACGGAACAACTCGATATATATATATTTATATACTTAAAACAAATGAGTGTCTTTTATTTCGCTTTTCGTTTTGGTGAAATAATTCATTTGACAGCGAATGTCCAATTAATCATGTCACTAAAACAAAAAGCCATTGGTAGAGTTACACCTCAATAAAAAAAAGACCACAAAATTACGAGCTGTGATGATCAGCAGAATCTTTTCCCAGAAAATAAAAAAGTAGAAACAAGATCAATGAACATACAGTATACGTTATAACTTTCTATTTATTTATTTACTTTTAATAATTTTAAGAGTCGACACGAAATTTACTCGTATATTCGATGGAGACAGTTTAATCTACTTGTTATTTGGTTCCGGAATGTAGGAGAATCACTATTGAATTAGCGTCGGTTTCGAATCCAAACAAACTGGAATATTCTGCAAGTCTTTTACACAGCAGAAGCGAAGGTGGTGGCGACTAAATTTGTTTATTAGATGGAGCCATGATGCATGAATGTTACAGATTATCGTTATCCTTCAAGTACATGCAAGATAGCAGCAAAACGTCACCTGTAAATTATTTAGCACGATGCAACTAATATCTACCCCATCTACTTTTTTGCCGTAATGTTGCGTTGACTGAGCTACATTTGATGTCAATCTGTTGAATCATGCCGACCAACTTACGAATCGCGTTTTCGAAGTTGACCGCAATTTGTAAATTCTCCAGCCGGAGATAGCCGATCGAAAACAACATGTAGTTAGCCAACATAAAATTATGATAAAAAATAGGAAATGTACCGTTTCGCCTTATGCGTTACACAACGTTGACGAATTGATTAATTTCATTTTGCAGCTGTCTTTCTCTCTCATATACTTCAGTCAAACTCAGCCTGTACCACAGTCTTTTATAGAGGATAGTTAGCATTGTTACGGGGCAGGCGGTAAATGGCAAACATTATAGCTGAATTACACTTTTCCATTTTTCACTTTTTGCATTCGTATGATACTTTATTGATAATCTGATTAAAGCATTTGATCGATCATATTTTTTAACAGATAAATTTAATAAGGTGAACCGAAGCTGGTCGGTTCATTTCTTTCAAATAGAAATATTATCAAAATGACCTGAATCGATGCGGAATGCTATGATAAACATGAAAGTTCGTCGGATAACCGAAAAATTCTATCAGTGTTCCACTGATACGAGTCAGTTATTTCGATAATGCAGGCAATGAGTCATCGGTATCCGTTTTATAAACGATGTTACCTTCCACGACCGCTATGAGAGCGCGAATAGTAAATTCTCAGGCAAGGTGCACCAGATTGCGCTGGAATTGAGCTTAACCCACGCAGGATTATGACAAAGTATCAGCTAAATTTTAGTCCGACCGTATTCATTGTGGACGAGAATTTACGAATCGCGTTGTGCATCCATTTCTCTCGCTCTCTAGGGACAATCACACGATGTAATACTGCATCTTATGATCAAATAAGGTACCGACTGGAGCTTATCTTCAGCATCCTGGGTCGAAGAAATAAGTGCTACTACATGACCCTAGCATGAAATCAGCATTAGATGAGTTCAACGTTGTATTCATTTTCATATAATTTATTTAGTTACTGGAATCATCATGTTATCGAAATGTTGTTTAAAAACGCTTGTGCAATATAAATATTAAATAGCGAATGGTCGGTTCTTGCCGAAAGTAAAGTACAGTATAAAGTCAAAAAAACAGTACAGTATCTTTGCTATATATCATGATATATTTGTAACTGCTAAGTTGGTCAACTCTACCCTGTCTAGCCTATTCTCCAGATTTGATCCCTTGCGATTTCTTTCTTTTCTCAAATGTTAAGAAATGGCTCGGCGGACTAAGGCTCTCGAGTAACCAGGGGGTTATTTCTGAAAAAAAAACCATTTATTTTGCAGAGTTTCAGAAATCCTATTTCTTGGAAAAATTGTAGAAGTAAGAATACCGTCGGTCGATGTGTATAGAGCTTTAAGGTAAGGGTGTAATAAACTAATTGAAAAATCAACTAAAATAAGCTGAAAATATACCTATTTTTTTTCTTCTCAGTCACTGACTTATCAAACGACTCTTGTATATATAAGAAGATGCCAAAACCTGTGTGCCGCACTCTTTCCGAATCCGCCGATTTGAAATATACAGCCGTAATCGCGCAGAAAAACAGCCGAACGAAACACGTACAAAATGTACTCAAATATTACTATTTGAATGTGAAAACTCATCTACTTAAATATATGGAAGAATGTAACAAATGAATATGATGATATGATTTGGATATGATGAATCCGAGGGAAAAGACAATTTTTTAAAGCGCGAAGAAGAGCTTTCAGAAAAAAATGTGAATTCTAAAATTGCAGTGATCTTATCGAAAGTGAAACATATAGCATTTGCAACATCTATTGAGCATGCTTGCAATAGTGACTGTTGGCGATACATCATATGTTGAAACTTGGCGAACAACTTCGGTCATGATAAAAACTTCATAGCTTTGGCTTTTCTCGATCTCGATGTTTGCGAACTAAAACTGATGTTCCGAAGTAGTACATGCTATGAAATCTAGAAGTGTCATATTCGATAAGTATATTAGATCGAATGAAAGTAGTTCTTTAGCTGCTTTTGTAGGCAATGGAGTAATCAACCAAGGATAAGATCAGTATTTGCAAGGGCAAATCATTTCATCAAGGGCGATGCCCGTAACCGTACAGGGATTGCATTTTGAACTCATTGTGGTTGAAGACTTTTCTCAAATCGACTACCACCGACTCAACTGTACTTTGCCATAAATTACTGAAATTGTGTTTCACTGTAAATAAATGGTGTAAAATGGGAACCAATTGCTTTATTCGAACAACTTACTAGAATGTATTTATTAACAATTATATCACTTGTATCTCCCAAAACGGACCGTTTCCATCTTCAAGAAGATTCTTTTTAGAATTGGGTTTGAAACCACAAGTCCGTTAATCATTTCATATTACGTAATATAATCTAAGTGGTGACCGCATGATCTAAGTGGTTCTTGTGTTTTGCAACGGACACCTGCGTTTCTGGAATAGCGCAAGACAGGTGTGTGTGATGCGGTCATTAGGATGTCATAAATTTAGTGTGTATTCATTAACCCCTTGCCGAACTTTAACGATTCTGACTCCTGATACAAATTTTATACCAGACTTGAATGTCACGAGTCAGCCTAGCGGACTGAAGCTCGGGCCAAACGTAAAAATCACGATTCAGGGTCCTGAAATATCTGTTTCGTAATTACAATCGTGGTTTAGTTCTTATCACTACGCCATGAGAGACTGCTTGGGTTCTTCTACCGCTTGAGCATGGATTTCGTCGAGCTAAATGATGCGGGAAGAGGTTAATGGAGGTAAGGGCCAGAGAATACTCATACACTGCGAAGGGTTGAAAGTTGTGATGGGCCGAACGAGTGGTAACGGAAAAGTTGAGATAAAAGTGTAGGTTGACGTTACAATATGAACAGTATGGCTTTGGTTATTATTCGCTAAAATGGCTAGGCCTTCATCGCTAGTATTACGAATGAAAACAATTGTTGTAATCGTTAATGTGGGTAAATGATGAATATATCCAGATAAATAATTTCACAATCGTTTGAAACATTATATTGCAAAAGCTGAGCTTACATGCTAGGATTGAGGCTACTAATACAATACAGATACAACCTAAGTATGCAAATACGTCGTCGGCGGTTTCATAGAACGTTTTAGTTCGTCTTTATCTTTCCATTTTCGTTGTATCATCGAATATCTCGCTCAATGTTTGTACTAAAACTTTGGGTTAAGTCTAGTTAATCGTTGTCTTACAGCTGGGATGGTTGCAGATTCCAAGCAATCATCAGCTTCTTCTATGGCGTTACACATGGTAGATAACGTTGAGGTAAAGTTGGCGAGCTTTACCCGATGGTTGCTTATCTCCCTAAGGTTGACTCAGTTGATCTGCCCCGATCTAATTAAGCACACTCACATCTCCAGCATAACCCATGCATTTGGATCCAGATACTACTGGTTCAATCATCGTCGCCAGCTCGATTTTTAGAAGCTTTTAGTATTCTTTAGTCCCTGGTGGTGTTAGCGTCAATTTGCGAAAAACGGTCCACGTTTCCGTTTAACGAGTGCTTTTTATAGATGAGTTCATACTTACATTCTTTCAACTTTAATGGGGCCTTCAATAGGTGACTATGTGCGGATTAACGCCTTTGAAAATCCAAATAATGGTTTTCTAATCGGTGACTATTTTGTAATACCTGCCATACAGATAGTGCCTGAATGATTTGAATCACCATACTATGGCAAGGATCGCCCCGTCCGTGGTTCAATACCATTGTTCAGTTTTATTGAGACATCGACATTATGTTTGTTCAATGAAACATTCACAATGGATAGAACACACCTTTCGCATCCTCCAGTTTGAAGTTTCCTGCAGCTTGAATCTATGTAAGTATGCTCGGAAGCATCCTTACCTGTTCAGAAAATGAATGAGATAGTATCTCCTTTATCCCTTCCATCTCTTCTCCCATCGCACGGTCGTCAACGCTTTTTTCTCTGTGGATTTCCATCCGCGCTGTCTGACTTTCTTGCCGATCATGATGATACACTCTTTGCCGGTCGTTAGCCAAGATGTCAACTAATATCATTCCTGCAACGACGCAAGCTGCATGATCAAACATTATGTAGAAAGCGCTTGGCATTCGCAGGGCATCCAATCATTGCATTCATACCACTCTCCTCTTGTAGATTTCCACCCTCATGGCATCCGCCTAAATTGCTAGCATCTTCAAGATACTCCGTGTAGCATATGTCATGCGCCAATCGCAATTTCCATACATTTAAAGGGTGGACGCGAAACGTTCTTGTAGTTGTTAGCCACGAGGAAGATGATCTCTCTCATCTTCCGTCTTGTGATTAGTACCGCCTCTGTGTTATACTCCGCTCGTTGTAGATCAGCAAATTTCGGTCTTCGTTGTATTATGGCTATATCCTCATTGCAGATTGGTACAGTCATATCATACACATATTGGCATACATAACGTTCCATAATAAGGGGCCCAGTACCGATCCTCAAGAAACCTCTACCGTGATTATGTAGTTCTTTAGTCCATCATCGGTATTGGACTTCAGGTTACTCCAACTGTGGTAGTCTGCTACAATCCTCCTGATGTACATTATTATTTCTAGCTTGTGTAGAATATCCTAGATGCTCCTCCACCTATCTGCGTTGAATAAATCTTTTATATCTGTTGCCACGACACAGAACTTCTTAGCCTCTTTTTGCATCGCTTGTCTTCTATCACATTACGGATTGTACCGACAGTAATGTTTGTTGCATCCACTGGTTAGTATGCTTTTCGGCAGTAGTATTTATTTTGATTTGTCAATGACTTTTTTTCCAACCTGCTGTATATAATGCGCTTCAAGATTTTAGCGACTTTGTTTAATGCTTACAGAGTAAATAATAAGATAACGGTTCTTTTGGAAGATTTTCTCTTTTGGAAAGCACCACTAGGAGACTCCACTTACACCGATCGTGAAAAATCCTCAGCTGCGGCTTGAATTGTACACTTCTAGGGAGAAGGCTGATCGCGATCGAATTTCGGTTTTGGCGGCGATGTTCGATATTCCATTTAGTCCTAAAGCTTTATTATTATAGAACTTATTGTAGAAATGAACAGCTCCTTCATCGCCACTGGCGGTACAATTTGGAAACAGAATGAAGACCATGTTGTGCAACAGATTTCATCATGGAAAAATCCACATATGGAAACTTTTCAGTTTACTCGTGACCGTTTTATACGGCCTGCCCCATGAGCCGTAGTCGGCTTTTCGATACAATTCCTTCCAGCATCGTCGTTTGCACCTTAATCGCGGTTATCACATAAGATTCTCATTCAGTTATGCAATCTGGGCCACCCACAAAGCTAGTACTTTAGTGCATACCCCGTTTGCACTAAGTTAATACTCGTTTGCGTAATAACGACTAATCCTATACTACCTCTTCAAAAGGTTAGAGCGTTCGTGGTATTGGTCTCGCCCATGCCTAAAAGAGAGAATACCTCCAGCAAAGTTCGTTCTCTTCTATCTATTTCCGGACTACCCTATTTAACGGCTCAAATATTACAATTGCTGTCTGTAATCAGATGACTCCAAGTGGTGATCAATCAGTGATGAACTCTTCCAATTTGTTTTCAAACTCCTCAACCAGATGGCATGATCATGTACAACAGCTGTTGACGTGTTCCAAGTTCCCTCAGCCCATCATCGGTTTTCACCTTCAGGAGCATTTCTACGCATGTCAACTATCCTTTCTTGTACATAATAAGGGCATCTGACATAGACATGGGTCCTGGTTTCTTATGCTTCCGACCTCAAGTCACTTGCAAGTTGCACTCTTTGTACCATCTCCTGGAAGCACCGGAAGAGCTCTCAATCTAAGCGAGTTCATTCGTTTCTTCTTTCTTATCTTTGCTCGATCTTATTTGTAGGGCGTATCGACTTGACATTTGTTTTCTCAGATATTGGGCCACGAGTGTCCGATTTCGGCATCTCCTTGGATTTCTGTCCAGACGACGATCATTTCCACCCCATTGAAGTAGTAACAAATAGAGTTGAGAAATCGCTTGTTCTCGCCTAAACCTATCAACGGACTATTTGTACCGATGGCTAATTCTTGCGAGAATTGTCATCATTTTACATTTTTCCTGCCGAAATACCAGGTCAATACTCGCCAGACTCCTTTGTCATTAATGTAACTCAAGTGACATATAGTTCGTCGATAATGAAAGTGTCACGTCTGTTGACCCAAAGAAGGTAGTGGATGAATTATAATTCAAATAACATATTAGAAGATTGCCTCGTAAGACATCGTTTCCCTTTTCCTTATTACATCGCAATATGGTTGAGTCATATCGTTGAGTCATATAGTTGAGTCATATTTTCCAGATAGATTTACATTCGATTGGTCTAAAATAAAGGTTATATTTTGTTAGGGTGCATAAACGTTTGGAACGACGTAAAAAGGGACATATCACATTTGACTTGAACCCTCATAACGTCGATATATATACGATCTTACTTTAGTCATGTCGTTTGTTGTGGTTTTTATGCTTCTCCAATTGTTTTTTTCTTCGTTGGCGTACCTGCTCATGTAAATATTTTTCTACCTGATCATGAAAATGGTCTCTATGGCTTTATTTTCCTTAAAAAATGTGGCGCCATCATAGATCGAATATACTATAATGTCGAATGAATACGATAATAAACTACTCCCAAAATAAAGAAGACGTGAAAAAGCCATTACGGCGTTTATAAGCAAACAATGCTGATCGATTGCGTTCGATTTGAGTTTAATGATTGCACAGTTCAACGTTGATGCCGTTTTTCTGAAGACTCGACCGTTCAAACAAGGATCGGAAAATTTCACACGAAATAAATAATATTACTTGAAATTAACGAAAATGTTGATGGAATTCGCAATTAATACCGGTTTTTTCAGATATCGTCATAATTGACTAGCTTTGGTATCTTATTAGAAAATATAAACATTTTATTTTCCTGTCGGTTTGCGAAATATTTATGTAAAAACTGATAATCCGCGGTAAAGTTTGTACATCGACGAATATCCATTTTGTCACCAAATATTTATACAAGATTATAGCAAATACCCATTGAAAATTTAGAAGAAACCACGATGGGCTGTCAGTTATCAACGGAATGATCAGAAATAAACATTTCAGTATGGAATGTCATTTTTCATTTCGTTTCCGAGTAAAAGATGGCGGTTCATTCGAAGAGATAGTGATAGATACAAACACCATTACAGTAATTGTGATAAACTGTTATTCTTCATTTCGGGTGTATATTAACCTTTCCCGAGGAGGCTATATTTGCTAGGGCGGTTTGGGTTTAATGAAGGAGGAAGGACTAAGTAGCCAGGGTGCCCCAATTTACCAGGTGGGGTGATCTAAGTTGCGAGCTAGGGCGATCTAAGTTATCGGCTAGGGTGGTTCAAGGGACCAATGAATGTGGTTAGCAGCCGTAATGTTACAATTTACCATCCCCCCGTCACCTGCTCCTATTCTGTGGAGAAAGCAATACAACGTACTCAAGTACAGCTACAGGCAACGCATCGTACCGGAACAACTCAGGGGCTAGGTATAACAACCTGTCATACATTAACAATCTTTATTACTTCTTTATTATTGAGTGAAAAGCTATGAGCGGAATAAAAAACGTTTCAAAGTTTGAAAGGAGTCTTTCCTTAAAGAAATCGCAATTATTTTTTAAGCACCGAAGAGCTGGGGTGTGTGGAGTTTACTCAAGCATAAGACTCGTAGAATTCGGTATCTTTTGTCAGTTCGTATAGTAGGTAAATAGTAGGCCTTATATAGTATATATATTATATAATTTATATATAGTATATAATATAGCAGGTAATTTGCCTTCCGTGGCCACTACGATTTTTTATTTCTCACTTATAAATGACAACACAATTATAAATCCCCTCTCCATTAATCGGTTGAGAAGTAAAGTTCTTCCATATCTATGGATTCCCCTCTTTCTACTCCCATGCAAGATTGATGTAATATCATTATGCAATACGAGCAACAAATATGTAAAACCCAGAAATGAACGAAGCAAACCAAAACTTCGCGCTTTATCTCACAATCAGACAAAAAAGTACCTGGTACCTCATGTTTTATATTTGTCCGGTATTAGTCTTATGAGATAAGAAAGAAGTTCAATCAATGCGTAAAACAAGATCGGGCCGACAAAAATATAAATATTTCTTTAAAATGTGCGAAAACAAAACGAAAATAGAAAAACCTAGAAATGAGAATTCCATCAGCAGAATTTATAGCTTGGGATACGAATTTGGAAATTAAGTTCGTGGATCGGCGGTGGATCTCTGGTTGTAACCGAATTTACCGTGGGATTGTGGACCGCGGGAGATCAAATTAGATAACTTTGAAATACGTGCCATATACATACAGGAGCAGTTAATTGGCATATGCGTCGTTGTTCTGTAAATAGGACAGTGCATTTAAGTACGATACGCACACGCGTACATTTGTATACGTACACTGCGTAGTAGTAGCAATTGAAAAAGGCAGACTATCGTCGCTTCATAGTCATGCGTACATATTGCCATACGAGTAGATATATATAACTTACTATTATTGTGGGAGTAGAACTCCCTCGAAACATTACGCTAACGGAGTGTCACAAGAACCGGCTAATTTCACAGATTAGATTATCTCGGACACGATCGTATATTCATACTCGCAAAACGGTTTCCACCATATTCTAAAAATGGTGGCATTGTCGCCAGTTTATAACTGTTTGTCTTTGCTATTCACACTTTCCTCGTCGTTCGACGCTACATAATATTGTTTTATCTCTACAGAACCTATCCGTGAAAGGTAAAATTTATATCTATTAGATAACCGGTTCGCAATTTCTGCAGTGTATACATTTATTGAATAAAATAAGTAGACAAGCGCTGAAGTTTCCCTTTTTTTTCAATAAGAGATTAACATTGAGATTTTATTTCAGATTAAATCAACGAATCTTCATGCTTGGCAGCACCTCCCAGCTCAATTTATTAGGTAATTTTTTTATTTATAAACAATATTTTGAAAATTGACTGTTACAAATTAGTTTACTATGTTAACAAAATCAACCATCACAGTTTTCCTGTTGAAGTCAAAATATTTGCACGGCACAATATTTAGTAGACCTTGAAAGGTAGTCGTGTGCGAAGGAATATATATACATACTTTTCGTGCGCGTTTTTAAATGCATATTTCATGCTAGCTATGAGACTCTCGTCGAGGTTAAGCGAGGTAGTGCGAGCACAAGGATGTAGATGGAGCCCTCGCGTCACTTCGCCGAGTCTCTCCTCGCCTTATAATGCCAAAAGTATGAATAGTTAGTCGGACATTAGCAGTTGAGGACAACGCTGCTACGCACATACGGCTCTGTTCTGACCGTGAATCTGGCCGAATAAAGTAGAATTCTCAGCTTTTCTTAAGCCGCGATTACACATGCGTTTTTTAGGCACGAATCAAAGGGACGATTGGTGAAGGCGACCATTTCGTCGAGTGGCGAGGCGAGTGTCGATCAGGCATGTGTAATCGCGGCTTAGTTCCTGCACTGGTCGAATTTTGGTGCATACACCAAACAAAGACTCTATATAAAAAGTGTTATGCTAGTTCTACACTCTCGTCGAGGTTAAGCGAAATAGCGCGAGCACGAGAATGTAAATGGGGGCCTCGCGTCATTTCACCGAGTCTCTCCTCGCGTTGTCTGCGCTCGGGCTGGCGTCGGTTTTTCGGGGGCGAGTCAAAGGACGCGAGGTGCAGCGACTACACTCGCGCTCCTCATTCAGTATGCAACCGGATTTTGTAGACGGAAGTTGTCAGTTTTACGCCACAAAATGCGGCGGATGTGTGGACCCACGAGAATTTAGTAAAGAAAGGCGAGAGTGTAGACGGTCATTTCCTCGCGCCATCTCGTGTTAGTTCGCCTCGCATAACCTCGTTGAACCCCGCCTCGCTAAATCTCACTGAGAATGTAGAGCTAGCATTAAAATGAAGAAAAAGGCACTTTTAAGTGCCTTTTCTTAATTTATATCATAATTTTCTATTATATGATTATAATTTGAAAAAATTAATTCTAAGACGTCACATCGTTAACAATATACAAATAAGATTGTACGCGTCATCTAAAACCGACGTTTTGAGATTATCCCTCAGTCTCCTAAGCGGTAGTCTTCATCAAGCTATTCAAAAATCGTATAAGTTTAAAACTTTTTTCAAAACATCATAACTATCCGCAGAAGTGATGCCAACCAAAAGTTATCTTTCAGCAGGAAACTGGGTTCCAAGCCTGTGGCAGCTTTTCCATATCTTATTGACTTTTCGGACACTCGTTGTACTTGGCTATGAAGTGTCATTATGTTCGTATCTGAATACACGACTCGAACATCAGCCGGTTATACAGTCTATGAACGGCGGTTAGGCTGGATATCAGCTCTTTATAGCGAACCCCTTGTCGTTCTAAGATCCCAATCAACGATTTATAATTATGCCTCTGACATATTCGCTAGTGACCCATGGCTGCGATAGAGTGGCTAATCGATAGCCAGTAGGTGTTTGCCTTCGCACAAGTAACAGCAATGTTAATGATTGTGACCGGCACCGTCGTTGAAGGCTCATGCTGTCTTCTTATCACTTTTGAACTACCGATATATCTTTAAATAATATGCCACGAGAGAGAAGCATATAGGTTCGATAACGTTTGACTCGAAGTTCTTTCTCTAATGATTGATGTACAGAACTTATACTACCTACTTGGCATCAACCTCACATATAGACTCGCACATAAAAAGGTTTTGTATAAGGGAGTGACATACCCGTATGCTCCGATGGCAATTCTAGCTCACGTAGTGCGGATTGTCGTGAATTATTCTCGTGGAACGCTTTTCGTATTGCATTCTTGACCTTTGGTCACATTGTTGTCGTTTCTTCATTCGTGGTTTCTTGGTCACGTTCGATTTCTTAGGTCGGCTTCTCTGTTTTTCTTTTGTTCTGAATTTTTCGCCGGTGACATATACATAGATATATAATCAGAGTCACATGCATTGCGACGTAATTTCCTCCACCACATCATTCACACGGAGTGTCGCTCAATAGTGGAACGAATTTCTAACTCGAAAACGGTGCACGTCGAAACATCACGGCTTGCAACATAAAACCGGTGCAAGCTCCGTCTTCTTCTATGACTATTTAGATTCTAATTAAATTGTATTGCCTCATTACTTCCGGATTGTGTCGATGCTAAATTATGCTTTGTTGAATACATTGTAGTATTAATCGAATTATGATTCTTGAGATAGTTAGGAGCAGATCGCGATAATCACACATAAAATTCTAAAAAACTACTCGACCTTGTGGTTACCAGGAGTTAACAAACATGTGGTGGCACTGTCGGCGACGTCGTCCTAACATGAACCAACTCTCTCTCATTGAAAATCCTGACATTTACGCCAAACATTGCGCTACGAAGGTGTGAAGCCCATGAAAAGTTTATCTATGAGGACAATTGGAAGTTGGGTACTAATAAAACGATCTGCATGTACAGAGTTATCTATCCATCGTAACTATACGTCCATGAGCTGTACCAAATGCTGTATTTCCACTTTGTGCCATCCGCTGGTTATTACGCCGTCGCCCTGACGAAATCAACCGCGTTTCGTTACACGCTTAACCGCGTTCCAAGTATGTGCAGAGCACGTTTCAAAACACGCTGAAGCATGCGAAGAGCATGTGAATTCGAACTGAATCACGTTTCAAGTCCGTTTCGACTGCGTGCAAACCGCGCTTCGAAACGGAATTTTCACGCAGTATTGTTTGGTCTGAAACAAGCTTGTCACACGTTTATTACACGGTTTACTACGCTTCCATACAACTCTTAAGAACAATCATCCTCAAGATAATATTGCAATAAAAAACTGTAATATAATAAGCTGTAAATAGACATAATATAGATATAAGCCATAGAGAATTTATCTTTTTCGGAATAGTAAGTCGACTGGTGCTTTTCATCGCGGTCGAGAGACTGATTTCTTTCGGCCAAGCGATTGCGTTTAGAGTCCGAATGGAGCGTTGCTTCGCTCGTCAGAAACGCGGGATGATCATGCGCTACCGGTCGGTCGCGGGTGGTATAAAAAGCATGTGACAAACGCGTTGCGAAACGCGCTTGAAACACACTATTCTGTGAGAGAAGTCCACGTCGACGGCACGCGAAAATGCACGTTTCAACCGTATAACGAAACGCACTTTAAACGCGCTGTTCTGCAGTCAAAGTACGTGTCAAGTTCGTTCCCTCAACGAAACGTACTTCACACAGACTTGGCACAGACTTGAAACGTACTAGTCCGCGGCAGGTTTTTGTCAGGGTGTCTGTGTGGAATATGGATAGGATGGGAGTGTCGGCGTAATTTTTGTCAGGTGGCTAATCGCGTGGACGCACTGTGAAGCTTAAACGGGACGACTTGGGATCGCGAGGAGGTGTCTACTTGCACATTCTGCTAGTTCCGCCGAAGAGGCTACTGGGGAAGCAGTAATCACCATTGCGTAAAGAGACGATCAGCGTCACAGAGAAGATGTAGAAAGTAGTGCGCAACGTCGTTAATCCGTCATTTTCTATTGGCATTTGGGCTTCAACGCCACGGGCGATACATGACGTTTTGAGACGACCACTCGACGCTAGGACATTCTGGTGCAAGGACGTCTTGGTGCGGAGAATTGTGCCGCCAGTCAAATAGTGGAACGTCAAAACGACGGGCCGAAGTATTTCGAGCCAAAACGTCCTCGCAACAAAACATCCCCGCATCAAAGTCACTCGCGTCGAAATGTGCGGACCAATACGTCGTGTACTGCCATGGAGCGTGCGAGCAATTACAGAAGCAGAGGCATAGACTCGATCAAGAATAAAAAGAGTAAAAGCAAGGAGAAAACAAACGCGAATCCATTACGTATATTACGAATATGAGGTAGCGCGCACAGCATTTGACCGCGGAGTAGGGAGAACGCCGACGGCCGAAGCTCCCACGCAGATCGAGAAACGATGAGTCAGGAACTCGCACATGTTCGGTCCAGTCGCGTTACAGTAAAATTAGTGCGCCTTCGTTCCTTCCGCGACAGAAGACTAGGTGAGTCCGATATCTCTTTTTCTGCACGAGCAAAAGTATTTTTCAATTCTGTCATGCGGTGATCTTTATCTTGATTTTTTACTCACAATCAGTAGAGCGACTTTGAGATACTTTCACGTTAAATTGTTTAACTTGGGGTTTATACGAAAGATATTCCAATTTTATTCTATTCATCTCATTAACTATTAAGTTTATATACATTTTGCTATTCCCTCCAGTGTGTGATAATTAATTATATAAGCTCTGATTGCGAGGCGAAGTTTGTAAATTCTTCTAACAATTACCGCTGGTAAATATTCCTCGTAGTATAACAGCCACGAGTACTCTACTGATACGTTCTGGAAAACTGGCGCACTCTCTCGTGTTTGCGCTATGGTTAGATCAGCCGCACGAATTCACGCACCGGCACGTATCTTGTTTCTACGTCACGCTGAGCATTGTTGAATTGACCGTTCGTTTAGCTGTATTCCAGAATTTGGTAAACACGATGGAATATTAACTTTCCTTTCTCATCTTAATCGCCAAGTCGTGATCAGATTATTAAAATTTCCTATCATGGTATTGCTAGCATTTCAGCGATACAAACTTATTATTGATCACCTATTAGCAGACCAATAGTTTATTATTTCCTTGACCATCTATGATAATTTTACATGTGCGTACTTATTATTGGCTGACTATTTTCAAACCATTTGTTCTTTGATTATGGAGTGTAAATAAAAAACTTTTTTTAAATTAGTGTGTCTCTTTATTTTTTACGTTAAAATACGCCGCATCAAAGTTATGATTTTTCAGAAATCACATCTATTTGCTTTCTGGTTGTGAATTCTCACCGTGCATTATCAGACGCAAGGGTGTCGCGGTTTAAAACAGCTTCCGTCAGTTCCAATGTGATTTTTCCCGCAGTCACTCCTGAGCAGTTCACGAGTGGATGTCGATCCACGAAACGCAGTGAGACATTCTTCGGATGAATAGTCTGTAGCAGTTTTCAGATGGATAGCTGATGATGGGTGGCATACGAAGGCGGTGTACCTTTTATGACCATCTTAGAATCCATGCAACCTGAAGCTATTGAAGATGATCGCGAGCCGAGCCATTGTGGTATTGGGATCGAAGAAGTGTTTTGAAGATTCTTCTTGGCGTTTTACCATCGAGTTGTGTATTCTTTGGGAAATTGTTCATCCCAATAGAGATTTGTTGGCTAGTGCTTTTAGATTAAGATTGGTGCTCGGGCAATGGCTGGCACAATCCATCTGACAGTATCGAGAAGTTGAACAACGTACAAGAGTAGCACGTATGCTTACCGAAGGTGATTGT
Source organism: Netelia virgata (assembly GCA_951802705.1). Classification (NCBI taxonomy): domain Eukaryota; kingdom Metazoa; phylum Arthropoda; class Insecta; order Hymenoptera; family Ichneumonidae; genus Netelia; species Netelia virgata. The sequence goes on from OX637867.1 coordinate 25,245,936, forward strand.
TCACAACCGTGCGAGATGAAATTGAACGAATCTGATTGTGGCTAAAGATCAAAAGCGCATTTGATTAATCGATCAATTACGCGTGATCCAAGTAGAGAACACTAGACCTTATTAACAATAAGAGGAATGTGTGGTAATCATTTCACATCGGCAGTGGACCATTTTTGGAGCCAGAAACATAAAGTTTTGAGATATTCATTGACATACCCGATTTTCCATTGAGCTTCTGGGATATGGTCATCTCCGGAGAGCACGTTACCGAAAGCGTCGGATTATCACGCGCGATGATAAGACTTATCAGTCCACGAGACACAGTTGACTGTTAAACACTAATGGCGTTAATCGGGAGCGCAAGTCGATGACCCACGAGGTTGACACGACGTACATAAACCGTAATCGAATAGAGCTTCACTTTGGTATTGTTCGTCCTAGTATGAAGTGACCTTGATAAGTGCTGTGGCGAGCAGTTCCAGAGTATAGTTGATTATGGGCGTAAGAGCAAAATTACTCGACACAAACTTTTCTGACTGGTTAGTTAATTACATCTGGTTAGTTAACCGATGTTTCAATACCTATATGGTAAGGGTTTCTGCAAATCCGGCAGCATTTGGCTGTCTGACTGAAACAAATGAAACGAAAGTTCTTTTAACTTAGGAGGTCATGTCTTTACTCCAAAGTTTGGTTACGATAATATATGCAGGGTATCCCATTTTAAAACTTCCATACGAATACCTTTGAACAATAACATTTTTAGGAAGAATGTCTCGTATAGAGGTTAATTAATTTCTAACAAATAATTTCCAACTACTTACAACTTTAAATAAAACATTAATCACAATTTTTTTTTAAATATTCTCTAAGCATACTTACCTACACTTGAGCATTATTTTTCTTTTTGCGATTTCTCGTAACAACATTTAGTGTTCCAGTAAAAAATTCATAAAAATACAAAAGTTGCTGCAAATTTTGATAATTAGCTTTAAAAAATAGCGATTTTCTGACAAAATGTTTCGAACCGAATTTTTTTAATTTTTCATGTAAAATGTGAATCTAGAAAAAAGGATATTGGTTTTTTATTGATCAATAGAAATTTACCTTAAATTGACCTTGAGAACCTCCACATACGTCCCACCTTGAGAACCACCATAAAATCAAACATGCAATTTTAAAGCCCTCTTAAAACCTTCAAAGTTTTATAGGAGATATTTTTTTATAAAAACGCTATCGTTGAAAGATATTCGTGTGGAGAGACATCCTGTATACCCCGAGAAGTAATGTGCACCACAGATTGTACACGTAAGTGCAGATGATTTCGTACAAGACTAACTTTTCATTGTTGCGAGAGCGACCGAACGCCACGGGGTTCCGAGCAGCCCCTGCAAGGCCTTGGAATCTTGTAAAGATCGTGGATTCCCGTTCTTCCCAGGAAGATCGAAAAACTTCCCAGTGATTGATTATGCAATCCCACGAGTCTTGAGAACAACCAACCGTGCGAAGAGCTCCCAGAGTTTTGATGTCGTTACCACGTTAATTCACATGACGAACCAAGAACAATGCAGCCAAATAAGTATCGATTTAAACGCTCTTGTTTCCATACTGACAATGAATAACGAGGGCCTTTTGCGCTGGCACGAAATTCTCACCGATACCAAACAAGTATTTTACTAGCTGATTACAATCCGAAGTTCAAGCACGCGATCCCATTTTTTAGGCAACCATTGGAAACGCTGCCAATAAGTGCGTAGTGGGTGCACTTGGTTACACGACGCGATCTAGCGTCACGAGTTCATGGCTGTTGTGCAAAATTCAACATCGAGGGGGCGCGCGACTACTGAAAAGTACCAAGAGCAAGTACGAATGCGGTGAAGGAAAAACGGGAGAGATCCCTCGTCGTTTTCCACTATTACATATGCGCGAGTAGCGACGAGCTAACTGCAAGTCCGCACCGACGATCAGACTGACAGAGAAAGAATGTTTATTCTTACCATTACACGCAAGACTGTCCATCAGTTTTTACGAAAAGTTTGTATACTTGTTACTTTACTGATGCTGCGTTTTCTACAGTATGCGGCTCGAAGGACGAAGAAATGTAACGGGAGAACTAAAATATACGATTTGGGTACCTACAGTTATAGTCCATCAGACTCGCATCTTCAATATTTGATAGACCTCATAAAACAAAATTTGGCTCGTAAATGCTGACAAGTCTTACTCTTATCTGTTCGAACAACTGTTTATAACGCGCTGCCCCGCTCAATTAGAATTTAGAAAACTGTATATAGCTGTCTCATAAGTTCTTATAAATTAATAAAAATTGGCCTTGGAGTATCATTTCCGCTTTTACCAACGACACAGAGTTATCCATACCGAAGCAAGACTATACGACTCACTCTGCCCGATACGCAGCTAATATCGACCGCTCTCCTCACGCTAATAATCGCGACACTACCCTGTAGCTCATTGTTAGACATCCGCCGTTGAAACAACACATGATATCTACCGCCTCGAAAATGATTGCCGCCGACATCCCTACGTCGCCCTATCGATCGAAAAGTAATTATCCTTATATTGAAAGTACGACCTCGTGTTGTTTGTAATCGTGATTATGTTCCAAACTTCATTAGAGAAAATCGTTCACTTTCGTAGGGGTCCGCTCCATCGTCGGCGATTAGGGCGTTGAAGCTAACTTAATACTATTAGCGATAAGAAATCATGTAGTTCATCCTAGAACACTTTGCCACTGCATAGTCTATCACTTTTATCATACCCATCCTCGACCTCAATAAATTACCCCAGCTCCTCTAAGATACGGATCAACCACCTCCCTTTCAGCTAAACAAATATAGCAGGCCACATAACCATTGCTTTTGTTATCAATATTATCCAAAACTTTAATATTATTTTCCAATGAAAAAATCGATTTTAAAGTCAAACACGTCACCAGTCATCAGCTCACCAGAGTTATGGAGCACAAGTTCCTGATGAGAATCCTCTGAGAATCGATCTACCGCCCTCGTACTCTTAGACAATCAAAAGCCCTTGGAATCTCTCGCGAGTGTGTGATCCATTTTTAGATTGCACCCTCAATGTCTCTTTTCATATGTGTAAACTAATATTATCCTAGCTTTTCCATACCAGAATCGTAGTTATATTCATCTCGACAATCTGAGATAAACTCTTGATCTCGGTCGAAGGGACCAAAGATTTAGTTTTGTCGACAATTCGATGCAATTCCTTGTCCTATAACGTCATGTGACGTGTGTAAAGATTCCGTTTGATACGATACCGGTGCCGATGAGAGATGAACCGAGTAAGAAACGGCAACGATTATCAGTGTTGGATTGTCAAAAGATAATTTATGGGAGATTTCGATGTCGATGTCGTGTCTCAATCAGTCGTAGCCGCGTCGCTATCGTGTCTTGGTCGGAAGCTACGCGCTCGTTCAATGATACGACACATCTGTTCTCGTACCATACAGAAACAAAGAAAACGATTTTGTGCAAAGTGCTCCCGATGTGTACCGGCTATCATGCCGAGTTTGTTTTCTCGTGTGTTCGCGAATCACCGGCTTTTATGCGGACTTGATGTTTTCCGTCTTCCGTGAATCACCGGCAACCCGCGCGGTGATGCTCGTGCTACTTTGTGTACACGTTGATGGATCAAACGCCGTGAAGATAAAATCCCAAGTTTAACCGCAGCTCGGTAAATCGCTTGACTTTCGTACAAGAGGCCCAAGTTGTGTTCCAGTTCGTTCACAAAAAGTAAAATAAAGTATCGTTTCGTCTTCCCGTTTTCCGATGACGCGTTCGAGCTGTTGGCTCGTGCGAGATCGAGCTATCGATCATCCATTGGTAATCACCTGGCAATGGCGTTTGGTCAAAGACTCCGAACTGCATCGAAGGCAAAGAAACATTATCAACTTGCCTTAATGAAAATAGGTGATTGATTGGATACGCTCTTAGTCTAAGTCTAATGTGTGCCGAAGACCGCTAAGTTTATTAGCAGGAGAAGTGTTGACAACAAATTGACGATCATGATAGGGATCTACCGAGAAAGGGTCGATGTGTATTTAGGATTTCAGGTTTAAGGTCTGAGATAATGCGGAAATGTTACACTCTTTGCCCGCATTGATTATATGTGTATGCCAATGAAATAAAATCAATTTAAAATGTTAACTCAACACGTTTTACCTCAATATCTGTCAATTTAATGCACACAATTTCATGGCACCGTTATTGTGACGCTACGTGAATAGGTCAGCTACATGCAATATGGGCATGGCAAAAGCGCAGGCACTTGTTAGAACCCTTTATGTTAAGTAAAGTGAACGTCAATATTGAAATAGCACAGTTTTATTTAGACTAGTCACGTTTCCAGCAGATTTGAAAAATAATTTCAAAAAAGACGTATCTAGTAATCGTAAGACAACGTGTAACGATTCTCCACATAAATAAATGACTGTCGATTGAAACTATAGTAATAATAAATCTATAGTAATAAATGTTGCATGTTCTAAAATCGATAAATAAAATCTCTTTTAGAGCTTCACGGTCATGGGTGTACGGAGATCCGGTTCCGGTGGGAGCCGCGGAATGGCCGGAGTTCTCAAGGAACGTGCGAACATGTCTTTCATGCTCGTTGTAATGTTCTTCGCGGTGTTCGGTCTAATCGTACTGACGGAGATTTTTCTAATCGATGAGCGACGTTCGAGCGTCGGTGGAACTGGTGGTCTTGGTGGGCACAGAAATGGTCATCGATTAGCAGCACCGCCAGATCGTCCGGATTACGAGGAAGTTGGAGTGAGTTGCAATTAAATGTATAATAAATACAAAGTGAAACTATTAAAACCATGAAATATTTCACGCTCATTACATCATTTTGTGGTATATCTACAAATAGAAAATTAAAAAATCGTTCCCTGTGAATATTTAAACAAGTGACCCGTACATAATTACGAAACATAGGACGTGATCGTACTCGTAACGTACGCGTTAAGGGTAACAATTTGTCAGTCAAAAGTTGACGGAATATGTGAAAACTATCTGATGGGGATATCGTATTTTTAATTAGCCACTTCAATTGTGCGCTACTTTCTCCGTGTGCGTTTCACTCTTTCCATTAGCCAGTGGCGTCTGCCGCTTGTCACACAGAATACGTACCACTGTTCGTTTCTCCAGCGAACCCGCCATTTTCCGCTCGTACCGAGGTCTTTTATCTCCATTTTATTAATCTATTTATTAAAAACAGTGAGAATGCGATTGTATCGAAATGGCCTGAAGAATTCTCCTACAAACTGGACTTCGGACAATTTGAAAATAGTAAAAATTTCGAATGATTTTATACCTGTTTTTAGGCCGAAGATTACGCAGGTCTGAAAGGCGGTTTCGACGTTCAGGTCGGTCTGTTGATACACGGTGGGGACGAGAGCGCAAAGGCGGTAATACCGGCAGATCCGAGAGGACTTCCAAGCCTTCCACCCAGTCTTGAGGCCCGTTTACCCCAGCTCGATCGTAATTTGAAGATCACGCATGCCGAATGGTTGCCGGTCATGAATACGAGGTTCTTTTTCAAATCTTACATACGTACTTATGTTAATATGTAATTTTTTGGACAAACGGAAATAACGGCGGGCAGCATTAAGAACTTACACACCTTTAGGTGTGATGAAATTATATAATAATTAAGCATTTTTTATAATAAGTAAAATCAAATTTTATTGAAAAAACAATTTACGATATCTCGTGTGACTATTCAATAATATTTTACCGGCATCTCTTATCTGGAAACAAAATACAATCTGTTAGAGTAGGTAAATAAAGCTAGTCTTTATCATAGCCGATTGTTCGAGAACTAATAGTGATTTAAAGCGAAGAAAGAGAACTCGTGTTTAAATTAATTTTGTTTTAATTATAAAAGTAACAAAAACAAAGCACATATTTGAAAAATCCTATGGTAAATACTCGATAATAGTATATTAATGAAATATCTACAATTGCATTGGTTTCGATTCAATATTTTTTACCATATTTCCAGTATCGATTATAAACACGATGTTTTGAGAAAATTGCGTTTAAAATCTTGAAAGAATCGTATACTAACGACCAGGTGGGAGTTGCCGGCACTCGAGCACCTGTCTACTTTGGACTGTAACGTTTTATTTCTTAATATCCGATATGAAAAAACTATACACTGTTTTCGAAAAATAGTAGGTACTTAGTATTGAAAAGAATATAACTCTCCATCGATTTTTTCATATTTATCAAGATACGTAAGACGTTAATCGAGCAAATGTTTTATGACGGCTCGTACTTTATCGTGACTCGTATGTTTTGAAGAGAACTTTTTGTATATCGTTGCATATGTCTCGTTCCAGGTTCAAATTTTTCGTGTATTCGGCGTATTACGATGATCGAGTCGGTGGCACTGGAGGTTTTGGTAGTCATGGACTTGTCAGGGTTATCGGTGCGACAAAGACGCGAGGACCCGAACATGTTTGGTGCAGGCTGTGGTATCGTCAAATTAACCCTGGAAACGTGACCGCGTCGGTTACCGTTGCCGCCAAAGTTAAAGTACGAAATTAATTCATACAACCAGTGAAAAAAAAAACTTTTTGCCTAATTTGTGTTGCCATTACTTGAATAGTTTCAATTATAGTAATAAACCCTTAAATTACACCTAGGGGTCGGCTAGACCGCGGTAAAAAAGTGACCTTTTTTTACAGTGTTTTTGTCTTTAATTTCATGGTGACTTCTAAGATAGTAAATAAAAATTGTGTTCGCATTGGGACACAACTTTTGTTTGCAATTGTTTCCCAATAGGACGACCCAACTCTTCTTTACAAAGCATAGCTTATGCACATATGCTTTTTTAGATATTTTATTAGAATTAATTACGTTCATTTGAAAAAAAATTAATTCTGTTTCATATTTTAACAAATTATACGTTTCCTAATATGTATTATTTATGTTTAGTTCCTTCCTTACGTTCCGTACTCAAAATGACTTCCATTTTTTTTAATATTGCGAATTTTTTCATGGAACAAATTCAAAGATTTTATCTTTATTAACTTATTTACTATTGTTTTTAAATATTCACGTTATTAAAATGCCTATTTCCTGTGCCGAAAGGCAAACTTTTCGAGGCAGTGCATGTGTTACATTCCCTCCTTCAAATAATTACCTTTTTAGGAATGCCCACGATGGCTATTATATTATCCTTATAGTACGACACTTCAAGAGTATCCACCTAAATTTTTGCCGAAAATTGTAAAAATTACAAGAGTGAATTTTTTACTAAAAGAAGTGATTTTATCTGACTATTTGACTGACTGAGCGATTAACGCGCTTTTCACAAGGCTCGAAAAATATACCTAATTTTTTCGATCTCTTAATATTAATTGCATTTGCGGTGACAATTTTTAAGTTGCTGGCTCCTTATGGAACTCGCGTGTACTTTATAATATTCTTATGACAATGTGTAATTTAAGGGTTAATAGTGATCACCATTATTACATTCTCATAATCCTAATTTATTAAACGCACGCAAACTACCATTTAATCATCAATAAGTTATAATACATGTGCATTTTTGTCATCAGGTAATAAGAGAAAATTGGAATCTCAAGTACAGCGCTTGTTTTGTAATATGTCCATTACCGAAGGAATCGCCGAGTCCCGACAAGGTACCGGACACGGTGAGCATAGTAGCAAGACTCAGAGTGCCACCGATAAATCGTATACTTGTGCAAAATCGTCCCAAGGACAGACCGAAGGAGAGAAAGCCACTGGCCGTTTGCGTGAAGCCTCTTCACTACGATTACAACAGGGTAAACGTGCCCACACTTATCTAAAAACTATTCGATTTATAATTTAGTGCGATAAGCGAAGTGATTTGAAAAATCACAATTTTTTATTCGGAGTTGTAAAACGATTCTTTCGTTAGTTTCGTTTAGTTCTCGTAACGCTATTAAAATGGCGTTGCGAGAACTTTAAAGGCAAAGCGATTTATGACGAGAGCTATTCGACGGCCGTAAAAAATCGTCCGTCATTTTTCTCTTGGAACAAAAATAAGAAATACCATTTTTAAAAAAAAATAATCCATAACTGAAAGGATTTTTCATACCTAGGGGAAAAATTACGCGAAAGGTTCGATCTAATAAAGAAAATTAACAACGCAATATGAAGTTCGTTCATACTTCTTCAGAGTATGTAATTTATAGACTACAGTTAAAACTTGCAATAAATCTACAAAATATTGTTGAAGTTACCTTCCCGGTCAATTTAAAAAACACGATTTCAAGACGAACACGATGAAAGTTTTCGCGGTTGTTGATATCAATATCATCGAAGTAGCTTTAATATTTTATTAATGGCCCAACTGAATTACGTGTGAAATATTCGAAAAGTAAAAAAACCCATTTTGTTTTTCAATCATTATTTTGGTCTTCAGGTACTTCAACTCGTTGAATTCATCGAGCTACACAGACTTCTCGGAGCCGATCACATAACTTTGTACAACGATACGGTTGGCTCGGAGGCTGGATGCGCTTTAAGATATTACGAGAACCGTGGTCTCGTGAGCCTTCTACCGTGGCATCATCTTGACATGATTTCCCAACGGGAAATACGTACGGAGGGTCTATTCGCGGCTCTCAACGATTGCTTGTATCGTTCGATGTACAAGTACGAGTACGTTGCTCTGTTGGATCTCGACGAATTTGTTATTCCACGTCACAACGATACCATTCTCAATCTCATAAGGTGAATTTGGGAACATTTTTATTACTGTTACATTTGGGAACGATATTGTTCAATTGCCTTACATTGGGTGAAGTTTGTGTTACGAAGATTCTGAAATACTGAACGAACGCTGTTGGTGGATTCGTGGTTGGCGGAAAAAAGCAACATCGATCCAACGAAATGACACAAATTTTCAATGGCTGATTTTCTTCATAATCATTTAAGATTTCAAGCATTATCGGGTCTTTAATTTCCTAGTATTTTACAATAATTCACAAATTTTTGCGGTACGATCATCGATCTTCGTCAATGCTTCTATTCAATTCAGTATTTAAAATACCCTTATGGCTACGAAAATGAAGATAGGCGATTGGAGAAACAATTCCATTTCCAATTGTTAAAAATCATCAACCAAACATTGTTCCATTCTCTGTCTCAGCCGATCCAATCGGAGAATTCTCGCCGATCACGAATCACAACGCGCTTTCACCAACGAGTAAAGAAATTTGGGTGAAAGCTCTAAAATAATCATAAACAAATCAATTTTCTGATTTTTCTAAAATTTGAACGATCCAAGTTCCCAGTAACAGCAACAACAAAAAAAGGACGAATAATATTGACTACAATAGTCGACCGGCATTTCCAGGTGGATGGAGAATCGACTGAATACGCGAACGACCGGAGCATTTTCATTTCAAAACGCATTTTTTTATCTCCAATGGGCGGACGATCCGCTCGTACGGAAGAGCAAAACCCGAGCCGAGGCGGGTCTGATAACACTACGAAAAACACGTCGAAGATCGAAGCTTCATCCTCAGAAGCAACGATCCAAGTACGTGTGCAAACCTCGTGACGTTGTCGAGGCTGGTAATCACTTCGTATGGGAATTCATACCGGGTCATGGCACGCTGAACGTGCCCGCGGATGCTGCGATACTTCATCACTACAGAGTGTGCGAATTCGGTGGTGACGATTGCGTCAAGACGCAATCGGTGGTCGATCGTACGGCCTATAAATATCGCGACAAACTCGCGAATAGTGTCGATAGCACGTGGTCGGATCTCGGTAAAGAGTGCGATTTGCCGGAACTCGAGCCTATTCCTACCGTCCCACCGCGAACTCCGGACGTTTCGACAACTTCGCCCAAAAAAGAAAACAGGTAGCAAATAATCACGGCCGTTGCGCCTGGGGACTCGGAAATTCCACCGCTACGCCTAGAACGGCGAGGACCTATTTCTACAACTACATCGGATCGTATTCGGTAGAAAATGGAAAATATGACCGAAATAATGAAACGAAAAGAGATTCGCGAACGCAAGGGAAAGGAAAGATGTGTGAATTCGAACGACTCAGCATGATTACAATAAACTGGCCTGGTACCAAAGAGTGCGAGATGAATATTGACGACGAAAGGAAGCAGAGCCATGGAATATAAAAAGACGACGCGCCAGGGTCGAAATAACGAGACAATATTTTTCTACGGTAATACAGAAAGCGAGACGGATTTAAAATGTTTCGAAATAACTGTCCAGTGCCGAGGGTGTAAAGAAGCTCGAGACTAATGAAATGTCGGAAGATGGAGGACAACAAGGTGTTTCTTCACGATTTTATATACCTATTATACGATTGTACTTTGTAACGTGAGAAAAAAAGACGAAAAAAACTTGAGCCTAGCAGAGCGCGCCTAATAAAAGCCTATGGTGGGTGCGTGAAACAGCGAAATGATTTTAGTTCTTCTACGCAATAAATCGTGCGAAGGACAATAGAACGAACGAATTTTTACTTTTTATTAGAAAAATAATGTACGTTTTGTGCAATGCACAGCTCATGAACACGACGACACAAACGCATATCGGCAAAACTTAGATAACGTACATTGTAACTTAATAGAAGAAAAATGTATTGCAAAGAAAAGCGCACGATTACTTCTAGCAAAACTAAAAGATGTAATAAACGTATCGTGTATACAGTTTTTGGGATACGAGTGCGATTATACATTATTTTGTAACGGGACGTTCCGAACGTGTTGAACAATTATGAGATCGAAAATAACTGATGACGCTAAGTCCGTTGTGGACAAAGTTTAGTATGTTTGACCGTGTATTGAACATATATTTTGATATATAATTCCATCGTATGTTTCAGTTTGATGAGGCAAGGATATCTATTACATATGTCCGTATACATATATATTTTTAATAGTAAAAATAAAATCGCAACAATTTAAAAAAAATATATATATATATATCAGAGTTGGGCAAAGTACTTAAAGTACGAATTCTTTTGTTATTCATAAGGCACTTTGTAAATGGCCGTATAATAATATTTAATTGTATATACGAACGAATAAAATTGAAACTGCCATCGCAGGCTCTCACTACGATAAATCGGTTTCACAATTTTAGCTTTATCGTAAAAGAAACTTTACAATGAATAACCGTAATCTACAAAAAGATAATGCACAAGGTGTGCACCTTCTTTACACTTGGTTCTATTGCGCAATCGGCAGAAGTCTGACGTTTTCATTAATTTCCCTAAAACTCGCTCAAGAAGGCTGCACCTATTTTTAGAGAAGTGATACATTTCATTGAAACGCCATTCTATCAAAACTCATCTCTTTTATCGATTCTTGCCAAACATGATATTTAAGACCAACCATCAAGTTCTCCGATACTTCTAGTTCGGAAAATCGGGACTCGATTATTAAACGTGTTGGAGTATTGATACTCAACAGATCCGTAAAAAAAGAAAATTGAATTCTCTGATTTATAATATTATGAAATCTCAAGGCCTCGATCAATTCTTGCAGAACGTAATATCAAAAATGGTTGTCGCCTGGCATACTTTGGCAGGATACGTCAGGTCGATAGGAAAATATTTACAAAAACTACTTGGTGTGTTCAAAAGTGCTTAAAACACAAATACCCGAAAATTAGTATTAATAAGTATTAGTAATCATTAGTATCCGAAGCGTATGAAACTACTTGTAGTGGATTAACTACCATGTATCTAGAGTACTGCCGAGCTTTGATATATCTAAGGATTTATTATTTTATTTGTTATCTAATTTTAGTTTTCTTAAAAATATATATACATTTTTTTATCCTTGCCTCATGCGGTTCACGATTATACCGGATAAATATAAATATAACATACCTCTCTGCATAATGAAAAGACTAGACCGTCGCCGATATGGACAACAATTCTCGGCCGGCTGCTAAATTGGACCACCTGCAAAGTCACAGAGTGGCTATGATCCCAAAATGGATCCGTATGATCAGTAATAAGGGTGCAATGCGTCTAAATCATACGAACACTTAATATATATAAATATGCTAATATGCGTATGTGCACACACACACGAACGTGCGCGCGCGCGTGTGTGTGTGTGTGTGTTTGTGTGTGCGTATGTGTGTGTATTAGGGAAAAGAATTTTCTTTTTATGTCGGATACTCTTTCATATTTAAGTTTTTAACTCGAAACAGAAATGTGTGAAGCTTCAGGACCGGCTGAAAATGCCAAGAGGTGCTACAAATCGCATTTACAATTAGAGTATCTATTTGACTATGATATAAATCAATATAGTTTTGGCTATATATGGTTAAATTCAACAGTTTTAAAGCTACGAATCGTTAATAATCGAATCTTTTTCAAAAATTCAACTTTTTACTTACTCAATGGCCCACTGGCCAAATCTGTAATTGTGCTGCATTTTATTTCATCCAATATTTGGACGATTTTAAAGAAAAATAATACTTTTTAACATTTTCCGTTGAAGTCGCTAGTTTTTTTGATCATACAGTTAATTATAATCGAAAGGTTTGAAAAATTACATTATTTTAAAATCTGAAAACCCGACAAAAACCCCGACACACACACTTGCACAAACGCGTAAGCGGATCTACTTCATTTCCCGGTGTGCTTACCGACAATATTTTCATGTATGACACGAAATCGAAAGAGAACGAGGAAGAGCACGCGAAAATCCGAATCGAGTCGTCGGGTTCGTTGATAAAAAGCAACTGACTAATATTCACCCATCGTACCATCACGCCCCCTCCCCCTGTAAATAATAACCAACCAGCAATTACTTGAAAGTGGGGGAAAAATCACAATAACGAATTTGGCACGATCGAAGTAATTATTTTTAAGCGTTTCTGACGAACTATTAGGAATGTTTTAACAACAGTCTTTTGAGAAGTTACGTATCAAGGAAAAGATCGATGTACATTTAACTTTACGATTGGCACGCATAATAAGACGTAACGAAAAACACTGTAAATATAAAACGCGGTTAATTTTGCCTCATGATATTAATAACAGCTCAAAGGAACGAGCGAATGAGAGAGTGTGAGAGAAATGCTCGGTCGAGCCTTTTTGTAGGTCTTAACAATATTGAGACGATTCTAATGTGAAAAATGGTTACGAGTATAAAATTGTTCGTGCACGTATGCTTGTTCTTCTTTCAACTTTTGTAATCAATGCGATCGACATATTGAACATATCCACTATTATACCCAGTTATTCAGAATTTGGACAACAAATTTCTCAGAATTTCTGTCGATTTTTGCCATAAAATTAATATAAATGATGATCCTGAATAACTTTGTATAAACTTATATCACATAGATATTAGACCGTTTCAAATGGAAACTATTTTTTAATCGACCTCCTAGTTCGTGAAACCAAAGTTTATGCCACAGCATTGGATCTCACTAACAAGGAGACCTTGCGGTCTCGGAAATTGAGTTCGGGATGAGACTTCGCAGGTCAGTAGTATATCTTAAGGGTGTCCACCGAGTAAAGTAGTAAAGGGCACTAGCCACAAGTTTCCGAGAAAAAGGGCTCTAAAGTTTTACGCGACAATCATGCACTCGTCGATTTCTACACAACGCCAGGACAGCAAAGTGGCTGACAATGAGTTAGTAGCGAACTCGTTTGCCACCCAGACGACCCGGGTTCGGTGCTACCTCTGGGAACTTTTGAAAAATTTTTTTTTTCAATTGTTCAAAAAATCATAACAACTTTTAAATAAAGTTAATGACGGGAAAATATTATCAATTAAAGCCTAAATACTTTTCTTTATTTATAAAATGACTGTTACAGCTAATTAAAATGTGAATTAAACATAATATTTTATTTTTAAAAAGTTGATTGATTTCAAATGCTCCATGCAGGTAAATTAAAACTTTAATTACTACTATAACAAAATTTCGGGCAGGGTTTATATATAAAATTGTACAGTATCGTCTTTATTTGTCAATTTTTTAAACAAAAAATATTTTGACATGTTGCACAATTTATAAAGGAAGATTGTTTACACGAACAACCTTTATGTAACAGAATTGTTGGAAAACATACTTCATTTAAAGTCATGAAAATTTCTATTTCATCAAAAAGCTTGAAAGCGTACCAGGCATACCAGATCATTTCATTAAAAATTGGCAATGACAGTTGATGATACACTATTGATAGTATTTTTATACAGTCTTCACGGGAATTTATTTCTCTATTATTTTCAATCAGATAAACGCAATTTTGTATACGCTTTATTAGATTTTTAACCTGTCTATAAAAATATACGTCACAAGGTTGAACAAGAGAAATACATTTTGCAGGAATCACTTTAATTGTACAAGTTGGTGATTTCTCGTCATCTTGAAAGATTTCGTCATGTAACTCAAGCTTTGTTTGTCCGCCCCAAGAGTCAATAATTAATAGAAACTGTTGTTTTCCCACATTTACCTCCATTAAAAATGCATTTGAAATTATTCAACTTAAAACAAATAAAATATTATCTTTAATTCGCATTTTAATTAGCTTTAACAGTCATTTTATAAATAAATAAAATGATTTATCATTTAATTGATAATATTTTGAGGTCATTAACTTACTTACACCTACTTACATTAATTACTTTACTTGATGGACACCCTTAAGGTATACTATTAATCTGCGAAGTCTCATCCCGGACTGAATTTCCAAGAGGTAATCCCCATATTTGATTACGGCGTCAATAATTAGCTTTCGCTGTTCGAACGCGGATCATTTTTTTTTTTTCGTGATGAACCATTTTTTCCACCAACAAGGTTTCTGTACAATCAATTAGTTTAGAATATCATTGATGCATTTATTTGCTACTTTTTAGTGCTTGTTTAAATGTACAAAAAGGTTTTAAGTTTATTTTATATAGAACAACTTTATTTATTTAACAAAACCTGGGCAATACCAATTCTAATGAAGTTGAAGCACTGCAGATTTGAGACGACTTTCCCAGATCTCGGTTAGCTAAAGCACCGCAAAAACATTGAACGTAGTGCCACTGAAATCGATTGGTTACGACAAAGCGATGTCAGAATCGTTAATTGTTATGAAATGTATGATGAAATATGTTCACTGCAACAAAAGCGTTTACAGGGAAAGAACATTCCGACTTTATTATAAAATAAGTTGTATGACAAACCGCTCGAAAGTGGATCATTTCTGCCAATATCTGATTCAACGTCATAGTCCGTTAATCACTTTTCAAATATTAGAAAATATTGATCTCTAGAAAAATATAAATACATCTCGACTTCATTATAAAACAATGTTCGTAATGATAAATAACTCGGAAATCCGAAATCGACCAATTTCATACGTTCTGATCCCTGATGCCGATCGTCTCTGCATTTGAATAATGCCAATACGGGCGTAACTGCGGTCTTTGTGCGAAATCCATAAATCTATCAACTTGAAATCGGGACGTCTTTTTCTTATGAAACGCCGTTTTTGGAAGGAACGAAAGCCACCCAGTGATACAAAAACTAAATGAAACTGCGTCAACGTTGAATCCCTAATCAGCGTCAGACATTGACAAAAAGGGTCGACTCTCGAACGGTTGATCGTCATAAAACGTATTTTTTTTATAAAATCAGAATATCTTTCCGTCGTAAACGTCATTGAAGGAAACAAAGTTCGCAATTATTAATGAAAATTAATTATTTTAACATTATTTTTTCGTATCCTGATTATTTCTATAAAATTGAACTGCTTTTAGAAGCGTAGGCAGCTGAAAAAGTCTTTTTAAATCGACAATGATTATCCTTCACCGAGATTAGGCGACGAGGTACGTCGCTTCAATAAAATGGTGAAACGACGTACTTAACTTAATGTATTACGTAGAAGCCTTGTTCGCTCATCAATAATACGATTCCTTGCAAGAAAAATAATTATTTACGTTCGAACAGCTATAGATACGTACTTATTCATCGATCAATGAAATAGCTGATAGGATAATCGTTTACGAAACTTCTAACAAGAAAAATCGTATGCAGATATCCTCCCGCGAGGTGAAATACGATACTATAAACTATGAATTCATGAAGCAGGAGGTGGAAAAACATTGAACTTTGATTTAAAGCGGTCGCATGTAGATCCTCGAGTGTATATATTAATAAAAGATGAAAAAATGCAGACACACGAAAATACACGCTGTATCAATAAGAGGCTCTTAGATCCCTGGTTGATCGTAACAATAAGATACCAAAAACATATTCGGACTGATGATTCAACATGGTGCTTACATGGACGTTCGACTTTGGATAAAAATGCACCGAATTGGGGTGTTAAGGATTATAATAAATGTGATGTTGAGCAACTTTCTTGTTAACGTTATTTTGTTTATTCTGTTACTTTGATAAAAAAATTTCATCACCGATGTTCGAGCCAGCTGACGAGTTTGGAACCTGTTTCTACATCCAATGTCACAAATTTGTGGGTAAGAATAAGATTCATTACGCTGTCCTCGTCTTCGTTGTCGTCGTTTTCGGCATCTTTGTTTTCGCTGTCGTCCTCCTCTAGATCGGCGGCGATCAGAAAATCACTGTCACTGTTCAGAGAATCACTACGTCATTTACTTCGCGAATCGAAGCAGCGCTGTCTTCTGGCAATGCTGCTGTAAATTCTTCCCTGGTTTGAAATCTGGACTTTCGAAGATCGAACGAGCTTCTCTGAAATATGAAAATCGATCAAGATTCGCATCAATAAAGAAAAGTCCTATAATTCACATTGATTAAAGAGTGTTCATCATTCACATTACTTGAAAAAAACTGGGATTTTATATAGGTATTAGATGTACCTATGATATGATTATTGTGACTTTCATGTCACAATAATCATATAGTTTGGATGAACAATAATACATGGATTTTCACTTTAAATGATTCAATTTTTCGGTACGGGGAGCTAATGTGTTTCATGGCTGTTAGGTCGTTTATTTACTGCAACATGTGGTCTAGATCGTGATTATATCACTCTCGTTTCTTATTTCTCCTCTTGTAACTACCAAGATTTGAAAATGTTATAATCTTTTGAACGGCAATTTGTGCCATACTTGAAATCAGGAAGTAACCACCGTGAAAATTTAGTTCGAATGAAAACCTAATTTTAAACCCCAAATTCCTGAAAATGGCATTATACCATACTTTCATTCGCAAACACAAATAGGTGTCTAATCGATAAGTGACTTCTTTATGAGGAAAAAAAAGCTTTACCGAGCAAAACATACCAGAACACGATGCGAAAAGTTATCCCAAACGCGAGAGCTTTATAAGCTGGCTTTCTAAAAAATAGATGCGCCATAATGGCTACATTTTTCAAATCTAAGCCATTGATTGTAGCTCGTAGCCACAAGCTACCTTCTTACGAGACACTGTTATTCTATTGACTTTGTTAATTACGGAATTTGAACGGACTTTATTAAGTTATGGGGCGTACCTAACTATTATTTATACTTTTTTGTTTTGTTGTTAAACAATATTGTTCGAGTTTGTCAGGCCTTGCCGAATCCAGGCCCTGTCCGATTGAAAGCGGGGTATCGCACCTCACCTTTATGTGTAGGTATATTACATGCTGCCGATGTTGTTGCTGGGGTAGAGGGTGGAGATGAGTAGATAGAAACCCTTCGTTGAGGTTGGTCACGACTCGCTGAATGTCCAGCGGTTCAAATTTATTTATTGCCACCATACACTTTCATATACTTGCAGTTTCACATATATATCACGCGGGAGTATCCTACGTCGAGACGGTGGCGGCTCGCATTGCGCTGATTACGAGTGGGCAAACGGATAAACTTTGGAATCTTGTATAGCAGTACGAGTACAAGATAGTTCGACTTAAAAATGACAAAACGGATGGACAAGCCAAATTTTTGAGGACAAGTAGAGAGACATTAGAAATGCCTAAATTCATCGGACTCCAACAAAATAATCGTCGATTTTCGGCTCCTACTGGTTGGATTTTCATTTTTTTTAGTTTTGTTGGGATAAATATCCTCTACGACTTTTGTTTGAAGAATTTTCCGATATCTACATAAGGAAAAAAGTTACGATAAAAGAAATGTGACTCATTAATGTTTTAAATTGTTGATTGTCGCGCCCCCTTTCGATTTTATCAAATTAAAAAAAAAACTTGTAGAAGACTCAAGACCTAAAAATATTATAATTTTATTATTATTATTATTATTATTATTATTATTATTATTAAAAGATTATAATAACGTATCATACGTGTGATGCTTTATTATAATGTTGCATGAACGTATATCATTTTATTATAATTGTTTAATAATAATCAATTATTATTTTTTTTTATTAATTATTTACTTATATATATTATACTAATAATAATAAAAATTCATAATAATATACATAATTACATAAGTAATCAAAAATTAATAATCCCGTGCCGGATGCTGGATCGCGCATCGGGCGCCTCCCCAGGTGGCGGATAGGGGGACGCCCTTCAGATATGGAGGGTACGGAGAATTTCGGGGTGCACCAAAAACACACTACGCACACACAGACACAGACACTTACACAAACACGCTCGAGAGACACCGGGGATGTAAATGATCAGGAACCCTATAAACGGGGCCCTGAGAAAGCGAATGGCCGGAGCCTCTATAAACGGGGCTCACCGGAAAACAAATGGCTGGGATCCCTATAAACGGGCTCTCCCGATAAGTGAATGTACCAGTCTCTCATATGGGCACTCATACTCACGCACACAGCACAAAGAGGGAACAAAACACACAGGGGGAGGGGGCTACAAACCGCAGGGTGCGGGAGGGTGTAAAAACTGTTTTCGTCGGGAAGTGACGACCCCGCGGACACCAAGTAAGTCTAGGCGAACTGAAGTCGGGCATACACCCGATGGACGTCCATCGAGGCGAACACAAAAAACGAAACAAACATGAATGGACATAAACAAAACAAACTACCCCAGGCGGTAACCCCTTCACAGGGGGAATCCACCCTGAGTTCCGATCGGGTGGAAGCCCCGGTGGCTCAAGGTAGCAGCACGGATTCTGGGGGCCGCAGGACATGCCACATATCTAACTCGGACAGAAAGAAGACGCACGAGAAAAAGACGGTCGGAGGACAAACGAGACACCAGTTTGGCGCGGGAAGGGCGAGGCTCAATAGCGCACCAAGCGTTGCGGCCTTCGTCAACTTTAAGACCAACATCGGCAACGGACAATCTACAGACGCGACCACGACTCCGGAACAAATGGGCATGCGGATTATTGACGAACACAAGAATCAATTAACAAGAATCCTCGAGCGCGTCAAGTTGATGCAAGAAAAGACAGGTATATAGAAAAACATAAACAAAGAGACAAAGGACGGTATAAAAAGGCTTGAAGGCTGCTGAGGTCGCCCTGGGTAACTGCGGAAAGCTTAAGAATCTAAGGACAGTCGGATAAAACGCAAAAACGTCGACGGACCAGATCTCGAAGCGCAAACGCGACGCGGCCAGTATTAGCCCTCCTCAGCAGGCAATAAAAAAAACCGACAGCGACAGGAAACGTGAAACGGACAGATACGCTGTAGCAAGAGGGAGGCTGGCAAACGCAGACGAACAAAAAGAAACGGAAACAAGGGAAATAACAGATAGATACGGCGAAACAGACTAACGAAAACAAGGGACCGGCGAAACGAGACAGACGGCGCCCCACGCCTCGGGGGACGGCGGTCCTCGTCAAGCCACAACAAGGAAAGCCGTACGCCGACCTAGTTCGACAGATGAAGTCGAAGGTAGACTCCCTGATGGACACGGTCAGGGAATACCGCGAGACAAAGGACGGAGGACTGCTGCTCCAACTAAAGACGGGACCTGAGGACAGCCAAAGCTTCCAGCGCTCCCTCCAGAGCGATATCGGACAGGAGGGATGCGTTCGGGCCCTGATACCCAGTACCTCGCTGGAGAGCAACCGCCTCGATGAGGGCCGGGAAGACCCCGGGACCAGACGGTACGCCGGGAGAAATCCTGCGGATGATGGGCAACCTGAGGCCGCAGATTCTCCTAGACATGTATAACACATGCTTGACGACAAGGACCTTCGGCGAGCGGTGGAAGGTGGCTAGGCTGGACGTCATTCCTAAAGGAAAGGGGGACTCTCACTCGCCATCGGCCTTTCGCCCGCTTAGCCTACTTGACACGACAGGAAAACTTTACGAACAGCTACTGAGACCGAGACTGACGAGCGCAATCGCAGAAGCTGGAGGACTATCGGACAGATAGTACGGCTTTTGAAAAGCCGTACTATCTGGTTCAACCAGCTTGAAGGCAAATGCCGCGGGGCTCGCTCGATCGTACTACTGGCGACACTGGACGTACAAAAAGGCCTTTAACTCGGCGAGGTGGACTGACATCCTACACGCTCTCAAAGGAGACTTCGCGGTACCGAAGTATCTGATGAGAGTGATGACCGACTACCTACGAGACAGACGCCTCACGTACGAAACAACAAAAGGACTCAGGACCCGGAGGATCACGGCTGGGGTCACCCAAGGATCTATACTGGGACCGGACTTCTGGAACGGAATGTACGACAGCCTGCTGCGGCTGGAGAAGCCGGGTACTTTCTTGGTCGCTTACGCCGATGACGTGGCGGCCGTGATCGTTGAAAGCGACACATCTCTGGCCCAGCTTCGACTGAACCAGGTAATGAGACGGATGGAAGGATGGATGACTGACCACCGACTCCGACTGGTTACACACAAAACGGAACTGATGATACTCTCGAGGAAACGGATACCGACGATCATTCCTATGACAGTTGGGACACAAACGACGACGACAAGAGGGGAAATCAAGTACTTGGGGGTCACCCTGGATACGAAGATGACCTTCTGGCCTCACATCAGACGGACGCCGAAAGGGTGGCTGAAAAGGTAGCAGCTTTGAGCCGCCTGATGGCAAACACAAATGGACCAAGAGCGGTCTTGGTCGTGGCGGGCGTGGTCCCGATAGACCTTCTTGCGCGCGAGCGTAAGAGGATCTATGCCCAACGCAGGACGAACGGACGGGCGGACGCGGCAATAAGGGAAAGGGAGATGACCATACAAGAATGGCAGACAAGATGGACAAACAAGACGACCGGGGCTTGAACAAGACGACTGATACCGGAACTGAAACCGTGGATCGAGAGGAGCGGCGGAGAGGTAAATTTTTACCTTACGCAGTTCCTGACGGGACACGGATAATTTAGACGCTACTTACACAAAATGGGGAGGGCACGGACTGCAGACTGCAAGTACTGTGGACACGACCAAAACGACGTGGAGCACACGTTTTTCACATGTGACCGATGGACACAAACGAGACGAAGACCAGAGGCGACAGTCGGAACCATTACGCCAGACAACATCGTCAGCGTGATGGCCCAAAATGACGAACGGTGGACCCTCGTGCCCACCTACATCGAAACTGTTCTTAGGAGCAAAAATGAAGACGGATGCTTGAACGACTGAGCAAATGGGAGGGTGACTCTTCAGTAGCCTAGATCCGACAAGAGACCACGTAACTGACAAGTTGACTTGGACAGGTCTACCCGACGGACGCATGCTAAAGCAGTACACGGACGGAAAGCGGACAGAAGTGGACTTCTCTCGCCTGATCAACCAGTCAGGGGAGGGAGGGTTTAGCTGGTAGGCATCCTGCTCCATCGGATCGAGAGAAGGCTGCCATCCCTCGCTCTGCTCAGTGGAGCGGGATAAGAGTTCAGCACACGGGCGCGGACACTCCGCCTGGAATTGGAGGGCAACCCCCAACCCTGGGCGTAGTGGAAACGCCTACGGTCTATAAAAGATTTCCCCTATGGTTTTACCACAATAAAAAAAAAAATTTCTAAATAAAAAATTAATAATAATAATAGTGAAATTATAATATTTTTAGGTCATCCTGCATTGCTCGATGCTAATTGCATTTGGATTCCTTACAATTATAATGAACAAAGACAACTTCGAGGCTTTCTATCTCGAGTAATATTTGAGTTATCGCAAAATCAGTCATACAAAAATTGCTGTAAATTGAGTACTGTACAACTTTTTTTTATTTTTAATTTGATCAAATCGAACGGGTGTGCTATAATTGACAGTAACTTTTTTTTCTTACACAGATATCAAACAAATCTTCAAACAAAAGTCGTAGAATATATTTTACGCTACAAAAATATTTGAAAAAAAAAACGAAAATCCAACCAGTACGAGCCGAGATATCGACGATTATCTGTTTTGCAGTTTTTTCAAAATGGCGGAGAAAGCACAAGGAAATTTTGGTGGATTCCGGTGGATTTAGGCATCTCTAATGACCCTCTACATGTCCTCAAAAATTTGGCTTTGCCATCCGTTTTGTAGATATTTGTACAGTACAAATATAGTACAATATATAGAGTACAGTAGACCGATTGAGTTGTCTTTTAGGGCGGAGAACTCATTTAAGACTAATGATCAGTCGGTCGATCGGGATTCTCGAGACCTCAGGGGAAGGCGCTATGGCGGTCTCATGGGGTGGATAGGAATGTCGGGTGGGGAAATTAGGGTTGTGAAAACCAGGGTGCTATTTAGGCACTTTTCGACATTTCCTCATATCAGTATCTACACGCGTGACTCATGTCAGTGTTACACATGGAATCAGCCGCGCGTTGTCTTATGCCTTGCGTCGTTCCGATCTCCAGTGAAGGTATTTGCCGGGCCAAGCGGATCGTAACAACTTCGTATTTACAAAGTTTCGTTAGAGGCCAAAAAATAGAGGAAACTTTGTGAATTTTTTTCCAAGAAACTAAATAACATATCGAAACTCAGTAAAGAGGTCTTGATTATACAAGTATTGCACACTGTTTATAAATTGTATCAGAGCCGTCATAACGGCTTCCCATTTTCTCAGCTGCGTCTTTTTTTCATAGCTGCGTGGTCATACCCATAATTGCCACAATTTCAAAGATACGATAATGAACCAAAAAGCATTCGATATAGTATAATAACAACTTGGACACTACGCAGGGTTTTTTTAAAAGAACGCAAAAAAATCGCACGAAATTTGTTAATAACATTTGAACTATGCAATATAGAAAACAAAATTCCTTCGTAGTGTCGAGGAGAAAGTAGTTTGAATATACGGTAGAAATTTCAAGTTAATCGAACAATAATTGTTCGAGATATGGGACTTGAAGTTTGTTGTTGAGAAAAACACGTTTTAAGTTTTGAACGCTCGCATAGAGCTGTGGAAGGGACCGCGCTGCATTCAAAATTCGAGCTCTTACAGATCTTCCCCGTGCATGAAACTTTGCCACGTGATTTTTACCATATTCAGGTACAGTTTAAGCAAAGAAAACAATTTCGATTTTCCGAAAGTTTACACCCCCTTAAGCGTGGTGTAAAAAAAACGACAATCAGTATATTGTTGAGAATCCGTACCTCTTTTCTGTCGAAGGCCGGTACACTTTTTCGTTGTCAAGTGTCAAAGAATCTGACCTCAACGAGGTTCTTTTACACAACCTCGACGAGGGTGTAGAGCTAGCATTATAAAGATTCGAGGCAAACGTCAAATTGTTACCTTCCACGATACTCTCGAAATTGACTTCCTCGGCGCGACTCGTCTAATAAAATCATAAAACGTTTATAATATTGCATATTATTTACTTTTGGAAAAATGTTCAAAAATATTCTTCAAATGATCATTACCTTCTCTCGAATCTCTCCTGTTCGGCATTTGCCGGGTCCGCGTAGAGATGCTCGAGGAATGCGAGATAACGACACTTTTCCAGTAAATCGTCATATGAAAAATTCTTGATACTCCCACAAAGTTCGATATATTATTTACTCACGAAAGTCGGTGTGAAGAGATTCACAAAGACCTCTTCGGAAACAAATTATCGCAAGCGAAGATGCTGTCGGACGCGTAATTTCTGACAAGAGGGCAAATTTGACTGCTATTGACAATGTCACTCAATATTTGTACTAATCTCCTACCAATAACATGCATGGAAGGCCACGTTTTCTTTCTTCCCTACCAAATATAACGTTTTTGGGCGAATTGGGCATGAGAGTTCTAAGTACCGAGAAGAGATGATCATTAGTGCCAACTAAAACCCATGCATTTAAACATCTGAATTCGTTGGTTCTGCACACATTCCCAAAAGTGCTTCTAACATTTACAAGCATCTTTTTCAACCCATTCGCCCTCTTCAGTGAACGCCTTCAACATGAATCGCGAATTATAATATAACGTAAAAATAACGATTTGATATAAACGCGAATATAACGTAATATAACAAAACGATTTTAAACAGACGATGTCGTGCGATATTAGACTAATAAGGGAATATATACTTTATATTTTTCTCAAAATATTCATCTACAAAAAGATCAAAGAAAACAAAACATAGTAAATGGGACCGCGGTATAGAAAAAGATTCATTAAAACAAAGCATCTTCTACGATGAAGAATGGATCCGGCGAAATTGCACAAGAATAGCTTATTACTTCTAAAAATTCGTGTCTCTCGTTACAAATGTTAGTTACTATACTGAGGTGTCGCTATTCATCTGACTTGATCACCTTTTGCGAATCTCATTTTTCGCAACTTAACAACGCGACATACGAAACCTTCTTCGATTTGCTTTTTACCACTGATCTTTATTATAACTGGTCTCAAATAGCCTGAAACATAAAAAATAACATAATTTTATAGCGCTGTCGTCGTTATAAGCCACAGAGTATTGAGGAGCGAGCAAACTTGATATTATTTTTGTTACAAGTTATTCACGTACCTCCCTTGTAAGATGTATGCGTTTCTTCTCTACCGACAGTATTTTACGACGCCGGCCGACTTTCCTAACTTCAGTAATTGGAATGCTACGATTAACATTCCGTTGTAAATTCCGCCGGAGGTTGCGACAACTATCGCACCGTAAGGTAAGTCGACGTCGTGCATATTCTTCAAACTCGTCTAAAATGCCGAAACAATCTGGAGCTCGCCTGTAAATAATACGATGATTTCTTTATTTATATATCCCATCCTCCCATTCCCTTCCTTTACCACCGATTCTACATAAACCCAACGGTATCTCACCGAATACTAAATCCAACGTAATGAAAATGCGCACAAGTATAATATGAAACATAATGGAAATAAGTGGCAAATCCTCATTACAAATTACTTGCCAAGTAGAAAAACAAAATTACCTTTTATTCTCCATGCCCGTACCATCACATATTTGTATTGTTTCCACTGATCGGAAAGTGGCACACATATTCTCCATAGATGTAACTGGATCTAGCAAAATCCGTCGACCAGATATCGTAATCAACTGCACAAATAATGTTAACATTGAACATCCCACTTCCAGACAAATATTTCGTATTGAATGATAGTAAACTCAATTTCGATAAGCCTAATTTATATTTAGTTCTCACCGTCATGGATAGATCATCATTCAACTCAAGATGAATCTTTGGGACATGTGCTCGACAATCGTACAATGTAAACTTGAGACTTTTCATTGTCTTTGTCCAAGCCCATGCCTCGGGCAATATCATACTGCTTAATTCGTCCTTTAAATGATGAATTGTAAATATATCTTCATTTGGTTTCTGTACTGTAGCAAAATCTGATTTGGTTTCTTCGATCTCCGGATTCTCGAATGTTTTAATTTCGGTATCGCATAGTTGCTCCATTACTACATCATTTGCAATGCTCTGCAATAACATGGTACGGTTTTAATATCACAACATCCATTCTTTAGTACCTACATATACCTATTGGGATGCAGCGTATGTAAACTTTTCGAACAATTTTATTTGTCTAATGTTACGTTTTTGCTTCCTTATAGGCAATCTTTGATTTTTTACAGAAACTTCGTTTCAAGATTTTTATCTTAGACCGTTCCCTAAAATTATAGTGAGTCGATTGTAAGAACGTGCGAGTGTTACCGACCGGTAACACATGCAACAAAAATACAAATGTAAAAATACAGCGTTATACAAAACAAATTGGTGGAAAAGCCGAAAAAAGTCGTCAATTTTGAAAAATTCTAAACATTTGTATTAAAATTGTTATCTTACTACGCCCGTGTGATTGATTTGTGCCTCTTCTGGAGCTGCAAGATGAAGATCAATTTCTACCTCTTCCGGAGCTGCAAGTTGAAGATCGATTTGTGGATTCAGCTCTGGATGGCCCGGAGCTACAGGTACAGCATCGCTTGATAAGCCCCATCTAGCCCGTGGAATCTCGTGAACCATGCCATTTTTTAAAACGGTTTTATCAGTTTTTTTAATATCTCTGTTTAAAAAATGCAGTTGGCAAATAGCACCATCTTTGGCCAAAGTACAACCAAGTGCATTTTCCCAAACCCTCAGTTTCTTGACGCACTATACAGAGAAAAGAATAAAAATTAGTCTCATTACATACCCTACGATTTACACACATTTGACTTTCGTTATTACCTTTGGTAGTGTAAAAAGAGTCAGCTGTCGCAAGCCCAACTTCCTACGATCCACCCTATCATTACTACAGCCACTATTACAATTCGGTACGGCACAGATTTTCATTATTCTAGCAACAATAACAATACAATAAGTATATATCGTCTTGAAGACGAATGAAGAAAACAGCTCTAAAAGAATTTGGAAAGAGATCTTGAAAGACTAATCACGTAAGTCGAATTTGTAAATTCATCATTATGAATTTAAACTCACCTCTTTCTTATTATTTTCAGGTAAACAATTTTAATATAGTTGATGCACTTCCCCAAAAGTGTCACTATCACTATCGGTTAAGCCTTTTACATGTATCTGATGGATCAGAATTGTCAAAATAGGCGCTGGTCGCTATTCGCATCTATCGAAAAGCCAGCTAGTGGTTCGGACTTAAAGACCGGAGCGACACGAGTCGCGAAATCAGTAAGCTCTAATTCTAGCACTATACTCTCGTCGAGGTTAGGCGAGGTTGCGAGGTAACGCGAGTACGAGAATGTTGTAGATGGAGTCCTGGTGTCACCTCGACGAGGTTTAACGTGGCTTCACCTCGTATTTTTCGCCTCGCATAATCTCGACGAGAGTGCAGGTGCAGAGCATGGAGGTTAGACAGGAGGAGACCAAACTGTCGGTTACAGGCATGTACGGGAAACGGGAATGGTCAATGAATTCAGACGACTCTAGAAGAAATATGCTTCTTATACCTCGATTGGCTCGAAGCTTTTTCCGCCAGAAACTGCCACCTGGCGTCGCAGCGGTCGATTTGTGATGACAGGCGGAGTCACGAGAACGTGAATGCCGTCTCTAAATTCACAACTCTGAGAGTCGAACGTTCAAATTCCCCTCAAATAAATTATTTTTTTAATTCTTTTATTTTCTTATTTGCGTACGTCTTCCGAGTAGAGACATTTTATTTTGCATTAATATCATCAAACAAAAAAATAAGAAAAATGTCAGTAGGTTTAATTTATTGATTCGTGCCCACTCTCAGCTAATTTTAGTTCACGCCTTGCAATAAATTTATAATATTGTGCTACAGCGACAGCAATTTAAAAAACGTGCGTGAGCTAAAATTACTCAATAGAAACCACGCGAAGGTGGCGGACGTCTTCCATCTGGAGGGAAAGGATGTCGTGAAGAGCGGGAGGGTTGGGAATAGGGTTATAGCGAAATCAAGAAAGCAGATTTAAATGCCTAATAAGTATGCAAAAGTGAGGGTATATGTTCCTTTAACTAACCATGTATGAATTACTAACTGCATGTACCCAATTTTTATATTATCTGCAGCGCACAGACTTAAAAAGTATTAGTAATTTAAATACTGGAAAATCTTAGTTTATATGAAAATCGTTTATATATAATCCGTTATGGCAAAACATGATCATATATTGGAACATCAACCTCCCCAGGATTTAGATAAATATAAAGAAAATGCATATTTATAGCGTAAACGCGCATGCATACACATCATGAACAAAGTCAGGGACCCCGTGGCACGTCACTTCCCCATCATTTTAGGACTCCAAACCCTGTCTGTTATGTATGGGTGAATGCATGCGCGCTTCTTTTGAACCACTTATTGATGGGTGACTTTCAATAATTTTCTATTAGGTTGTGTCACAGTATCCTTCAAACGTGTTAATTGGCCGAGTTTATACATTTCTCTGATACATTTTGCTCAGTCATTTTCTTTTCTTATTTTCTGTGGTGAAAAAAATGAGTTTTTATGAATCATTAATTGATAATTTAAATATAAAGATATACGGCTATTACCGCTCTTACAATTCTAATTATTATTATATATATTAGTCCAGTCATTCTGTCGTCGAAAATCCTCGTAATCTGACAAAATTAGGCGGCCACTTTTTGGACTAAGCTTTGTTGGCTTTTATGTATTTAAAAAAAACGGCATTTCAATCTTTCTTACTTAGTCTAAACAAAGTTATATTGTATTATACAGCAATTTACCTTGACTTAAATTCTTACCCGACGTAATTTAAATCATTTTACCTCGTACGGATATTTCGGGAGAGTGGTATTTTCGCGATAGATGTGTTCTGCGCCACTGCCGGCTACAACGAAAGTGCTACTCTCCACGAATTCTGTACCATTCCCGTAACCCAGAGTTTGGTCTCCTCCTGTCTAGGCTCCATGGTGTAGAGCTAGCATCAAATGCAGTAAATTTATAAGATATCCGGAGATATCTTATAAATTATATCTTATAATAGATAGAACAAACGACGAGGGTAACATAACCCAAAGGTGCACATAATCTCATGGACTCAGGCCTAAGGATTTTGAATAGTTTTTCTATACCTACTGTTCTGTTTGTAAACAAATATTGTTTTATTTGATTCCAATAATTCATGCGTAGGGCATGCTCCCTTGAAAACTAGTACAGGCGCGACAATAGCGGCAGTGACAGCAAACAAACCTCCAACAATAAGCCAGCAACGAGTATCTCTAAATTGGTATTTCCCCAAGCCACAAGATTAACCTACAGCTGTACTAGATATGCCATTTTTATCAATCTTTATATTGTTCTGGTTCGCACCAGAAACGATCCTTGGAGTATCATGTTCGCTTTACCCTAGATTGTTTGTCGATACAGCAGTTAATTGTATAATAAATAAGTATATTACTCGTCAAACTTTAATTTGCTTTGCCCACGTGCATAACGTGCTGATACTCAAAGAAAATGCTAGAAGTTTTCAACAGAAAGACCCGCATAAGCTTGGTCGCTTCATTTCGATTGTTGCAATCGTTGGTTCGTCGTTTGTACGGAATTTTTCGATGAACGTTTGTAGATTTTTTGTCTACTTGGGAGGAAGTCTAACTCCGGCACAGAAGATAACCTTTTTCCGAGTATTTAGTGTTGTTACTGATCGGTACTTTGGAGCTCTTCTTTTCAATCAACACCTCGGAATTCGGATCCCTGGCTCAGTCGATATAATCTCATTCTTAGACTTTCACTGTGTTGACGCTGTGTCCTTTGAGTTAAAAACATCGATTGTAAATATGTATTCGGGCAAGTTCGGTTCACGTCTTTTATACTTCAAAATACACTGCTACTGTGCGAGGACTTAACGACATTCTTTTTCGAATTCTCCAAAGTTCAGGCAACCCACAGACTATACTTGAATACACTTTCGATTTCGATGTAGTTCGCTCGGAGGATAGAAATAATTAAGGTTATGCTCGATTATGTGTCGAATGTACCGGCTAAACAGCACCATTTACGAGTAAAAGAAAGTTATATCATGGCGTTAAGATTTCTGAGGCACAAATTTTGGGATTGTATAGTGTTCAGGAAGGGTTCATTCAACATTTTACGAATCGAACAGTGTGCCCGCTCTCATTCTGATGCATCGAAACCAGAAAGCCGAGTTAATGAGACACACCAGAATGGCTTATGGAGGGTGCTGTTCTTTGGAACTGACGACTTTGCCTTGCAGAGTTTAAAAATGCTCAATGAGAAATAGTTAGTTTTGTTATATATATTAGAATTGTACAAAAACAATATTGAATTGACTGTTTACGAAAATTACAAATTAAAACTTGAGTATATAGTTTACTTCTTACTGATATTCACAAGACTCTTGCGAGAAATAATTTTCTCAGTAGCGGCTATTGTTTATGACCTAAAGGTTTATTGAGAAAAGGAAACTAAAAAATAATCTGGCATTTTTATTTCGTATCGTTTTTCTTTTCTCTTGGCGTATTTAAAATTTGAAAATTTATCGCATCAGAATTCAGGCTGCCTTAGATATCATGGGTTAAGTGGAAAGGTAAAAAACACGTTGGCGCCTAATGTGTTAAATCAGTAAGAAAATTGTATTTCTGTACCTTGAAAATTTGTTGAAGCTGATTATTTGAGGGAATTTTACAAACCCTTGATATCCAATATCCTATTATAATAAACATTTGAGAATATACCTAAATATCTCAAAATTTACAGAGGTTGGATGAGTACCCAATGTTTTTCAAAACATTCGAAATCTCATATAAACTCAAAATTTGTTCTGTATTAGTTTTTATGTATATTGTTATAAGTAATACGAGTATCGCATGTTTCTTCACTTGCAGACAAAACTTCCATGTTTTGACATGATATTTGTACTTTCGAGACCATTGTAATTATTATGGATAACAAATAATTGTTTATGAAAAGAATCATCTATTCGCTTGACAAATTACTCATTTTGAAATAATTAATTTCATACAAATAATAAACATATATCATGATATTTATTGAAAAAAAAGACTGCGGTCTTACTTTTGGGACAAAGGATCAAAATCAGTCCTGACCTACTGACACGATGTAACATGGTCTTGCCATTCAGCAGACAGCAACGATTAATCAAGAGGCTCGAAGCTGTGACCGCTTATAAGGGCGAGGAAAACGCTCTTATTCGTTATGCTAATCAGCATGGTATCCAAACACACTCATGGCCACTGGCAATACCATTATCCGACTTCGACGTGGGTCTGGTGGTTTCATTCGGATACATGATACCCATGCATATGATTGAATCATTTCCTCTGTGAGCATTGACTGTCTTTCTTAAATTAATAATTCGGACTTCGTTCCAATTGATATTTAAAATTCATTCCTTTCCCTCAGAGGAATGATAAACGTACATGCCAGCTTATTGCCAAAATTGCGTGGTGCTGCACCGATAATTCATGCTCTGATGAACGGCGATACACAAACTGGAATAACGATAATGAAAATAATGCCAGACAAGTAAGATTTTCGATCATAAAACCGTAATCGATTCGCACTAACCAGAGACAATCTTTTCTTTTTCCCTGCAAGGTTTGATGTTGGCGACATATTGGCTCAGGAACGGATTAGTATTGATCCGGATGAGGTAATGCCGGAATTGCATGCTAAATTAGCGAAACTTGGAGCTAATCTGTTGATAGAAACGGTAGAAAAGTTACCCGACATTTTATCCCAGGGACAAAAACAGTGCGAGGCCCAAGCGACCTTTGGTAAATCATATCAAATACTCAGTGATTCTCTTTTATTCTGTATACTAATTTATAAATTTTCAGCTCGCAAAGTAACGGCCAAATCGTCACGGATAAAATGGAAGGATATGAGTGCCAAAAATATTTACGATTTGCAACGGGCGCTTACGGGATTATATTGTTTAACAGCACAGTTTAAAGATACATCTATCAAACTTTTTGGAATTCGCGCATTGGAAGAATCGCCGAGTACCAATTGTGTGGTGAACAAACCAGGTTTTGTCTCGTTCTCATGAATTCTCGTTTTTAAATTATATTATCCATGACGTAACAGAACAATTAACCATTACAGGATTTGTAACATACGACAAACAAAAAAACGTTTTGTTGGTAAGGTGCAAAGACGAGAGTTGGATTTCGATTGAAAAAGTCGTTATTCCCGATCGAAGACCTTTATCTGCTAGAGATTTTAAAAATGGATTTATCCCAAAAAACAAAGAAACCTGTACATTCTTTGAATGATAGGAAAAAGTTGTGGCGCACATGTATAAAGAAACTATGAAATGTTATCAGTTCGAAACTAAGAGTTTTCATTTTTATGGCTGCTGGGTCTGTGAAAGGCTGAATGTGTTTGCTACTCGAAGACCATCCCTTGGAATTCGCATTTCAGTTCCTGATGAAAGAATCATTTGATTCGCGAGGAGATAAATAAAGTACACGTGTATAGTTAAAATGTGTTCTGTTTCACCTCAATATTTGTTGATTTTCTTTCATCGTAAATTATATAACACTAAATTAGATGACAAATAAAAGAGTACATGCTAACTAGATGCGTCGATTCTCACGAAAATCGACGAATGATTGTAAATTTTTCGCTCGTTTTCTCTTATAGACATTTTAAATACAAATCTAAATTGTAAGTAGAATGTACAATTTCGAATCGATAGAGCTGAAACAACTCGCACATTGGCTGTGTGTATGTGTGTGTGTAAATAATATTTATAATTTGGGCGCAGAAATCTCAACGAACGAAGAATAAATCGTCAATC
Organism: Netelia virgata; assembly: GCA_951802705.1. Taxonomy (NCBI): domain Eukaryota; kingdom Metazoa; phylum Arthropoda; class Insecta; order Hymenoptera; family Ichneumonidae; genus Netelia; species Netelia virgata. The sequence continues at coordinate 25,278,501 of OX637867.1, forward strand.
ACAAAGTTGGAAAGGAGTTACCGGACTCGGATTACTAATCACGATTCATTGTTCTATTCGGATCCTACTTACACTCGTTCACTTATGTTTTACTTGATCATCGCTAATTATAGGCATTCCCGATGTTATTTCGCATTGCTCAGCTTGTTCATACACCGCACATTTTCATCAGGAACGAAACGTAATAAACATTTTCACATTGTCTCGATAAATCGTCCCGAGGCTGAATTGTCTTGCGAAATACTAAACACAGTGTTGTCGCGATGTTTAAATTGGCTGGTCATTAGTTCTCAGACTCAGAGGCCTGAAAAGAAAGAAACTATTACAATTTCTTATGTGCAAACAAAAGAATTGTCATATTCATATGTTAATTTATTTTAGTAAAGATCTTTTTTCCTCATGGTCACGACGCATAGTCATGACACATGGTTGATCATTCATCAATCATGGTCAGTCAATCATCAATGTGCTGACTTACACTGGGATCGCAGTCGGCACAGTGCCAAGAGTACCCTCGTCTTTTCGGCGATTTCTTCACAGGTGGGTCTAGGCATGTAAAATGGTAGCATTTTTTGCACTCGTCGCACCTGTAGAAAAATACGATTGCGTAATCTTCTTGAGAAGAAGGAAAATGAATGTAAATTGATAAATGAATACGAACATGACAAGATTTTGCGGTGTTCCTGGTGTTTCGCAAACATTGCATTGTGTTAATAATTCCGATTCCTTAGTCTTTTTTACATTTCCAGAGGAGAGTCTACTGTTGTAGCTACTCCCCGGTGTATTCATTGGTGTCATAGGTGATGGTGGAGGTGGCGGCAGAGGAACTGGAAACAAAGGTGTCGGCGGTGGCGAAGTTATTTCCGTACTAGTTGAAGTTGCGACAAACATTTGCGGGCTTGATTCCGAGCCGATATCTCCTTCCGGTCGGGGAATTGGTTTTATCTGAGAAAATGGTTCAAGAAAGATGTAAAAAGAGTAAAACAGAGATTTATATCGGTAAAGATATCCGAAATAATTATAATTTTACTTTTATGGTGATTCTTCTGTGAACTTCCGGTTGTCCGGTAATTTCTGGATTTTCAACGTCCATGCTCTTCCTCTTGTGCTTCCGTTTCCTCTGCTTGACGCCGGTAATTGGATCTGGAGTATATCTTTTGTGCTTCTCTCTTGAAAATTCAAATAAAAACCGAGGTGCAATCCATTTATTTTTCTGTTTTTTACTTTTTATTACTGGGATTAGCGATGGTCTTACAAACCTTCGACGTTTCTTCGCACTTCTTTGAGAAACTGATTCAGTTCCATCTGCCGAGGCTACCATATATTCGGGCGATCCTTCCCTCGGTGTGATGGACACATTGTTGGATATTTGTTGATTGTAAGAAAGGTCGTCAATCTGCATTGGTTCCGGGACAGATGGTTGAGGACCCATCGGTTTGAACGTCAACTTAGGCCAAGAAAAAAAACTTTAATATCAGCCCAAAGGAGCACGAGAAAAAAATCAGTGAGTGAAAATTACTTTGGGGGTCGCTGGCATTTCTGTAGTCGTTACGTTTGCCGAACTACAAACTGACGAACTTTTCGGTGTCGTCGGTGTACTCGGTGCCGTTGGAATCTGTTGAATATCTTGCAACGGCGTCGGCGTCGGCGTCGAATTTGCCTCGTCTTTACAATGACGAAGTTTACGAGGGGCCGAAGTATCGACGTGTTCGACTTCCGAGCCCGATGACTCTTTGTCGCACTCCGAGCATTGCCTAGTCCCAAATTATGGTATTACGATCATTAAGCAAAGTACGGCGAGGGTATTTTTTTGTACACAAAACATTGATAAACTGACCATCCCATAAGTTTGGTTTTCTTCGGCATACGTGACAGCGGCGGGCTGAGGCACGAAAGATGATAATGCAGATGGCACGTATCGCATTTTGCCAACAAGTGCTGATTCGTCGCTCGTCTACATATGCCGCACTGATGTCTCAGTGTCAATTCACCTTTGTGATTTTGATCTTGCGCCTGACTACTCAATACGCGACCCTCGCGTGCACCTTCACCGCCTTTGCCGACCGGCAATGGAAAGCCTACACCCATTTTTAGTGCCGCTGCAGTCGGAACACCGAGACCTGGACCCGTAACTAAAAAAGAACATTATTACGCAACGTTTCGTAATAACGCCGAAGAGTTTTTCAACTAAACAGAATATGTACACCAATGTACATACCGAGTGTAGAAACGATTCGTGGTTTCGCAAGGTCACCAACCATCGGCAGTGGTTTCACGTATCCCGAAGCTCTCAATACTTGATGATACATGTCGATTTTTTCTTTTAACGTAACGTTCACTCTAATCTGTTCCTCGTTATCCTTCATCACTTCATCGTACCTACGATCGAGTCGTTGCTGTTCGTTCAACAGTTGGGAATTAATATCCAGAAGCTCTTGAAGTCTTCGTTTCATTGACGTCACACGAAGATTCCGATCGAGGTAATAACCGATAAATTCGACGCTGAATGCGGGCGGTATGTGCCATTTTTTTCTTACATCAACGAGAGCTACCAATTGGGCCTCTTGTGCCTCTAGAGCTGCGGTATCAATGCCCATAAGCTCTGCTTTTTTGGCTAATTGACGACAGGCGGAAGCGGAGGTTGTCAATAGACGAGGCATTTTTTGAGTTGGTACTGAATGTAAAAAAAAGATAGTCAAATAAAATTTGAACAAAATTAGTATGTTTTCATTGAAAACGAATTTTATGGGATGCATCACGTGTGAAAAATAAAAAATAGTAATTCACCCCAGGGTGATGGCCGTGAAGCTTTATGAGCCAAATATTTGTGCCGATGTTTAGCGAGTTTCCTCTGAATTCTCCGTTGTTCCTCGCTATCCAGATGATCCGGTTGCTTCAACAATTGTTGATGATATTGTGCCCGTATTTGCAGAGCTAGCCAATTCCGTCTGCGTCTACGTACAAGTGTCTTGTCCGAGTGGAGTTTACAATGAGCATAAAAGGGGTCGGCCTGATCGACCTCTTCGCTATGAGCCTCGGACAATAGCCCCTCGCGTTGTGCGCTGTTTACAAACCCCAACATCATTTGCATAAAAAGTACGATTTTGGAATTTTCCACAACATAAATTTCCGAGTAGCCTCACCAAGTGACGTGAAAATACGTGTGACACATTCCGGCGTCGCACTCGATGCATACACCAGTACGAGCATATCGAGCGTCTTCGCATAGCGAACATTGTTTTGAGCCCCATTTACTGTAGGCCATTTCGAAGAGAGTCACGCTCGCTAAACGATCGACCTGTGACAGAAAAGGGCTATGGTCCGGAATTCCGCAATTTTCTTTATTATTCATTTATACCTAAAAGTACGAAATTTCAAACCTCTCCGAAAGCTACTCCAGGGACGTAGAGTGCGCAGACTAAATGGACCCACTTTCCTACATCCGTTTCTTTGAAAATTCCACCTTTGTTTGGGCACAATTCGCACGATGGATCCTCGATTCCTGCGCTACAAGCTTCGCAAAACCACGGTGCCGACTGACACAGAGAATCGGTGCTAGAGAAACTCTCGACGTCCGATACACCGTAACAGCCTGTAAAATTGAAACGAAGACGTTAATTGTCGATTGTCCAAGTCTAGGTTAATCGAAACAATAATATAAATCAAGCATAAACCATGGATGATATATGGTTAATGTTTATATGACCTTGACTAATCGAGGTTTTATTATAAGTAATATGAAGTTGAATAATTTAACAATAAAGTAATTCAATAATTAAGAAATTGAGGAATATAATATAATTACGTAATACCATGGATTATCAATTAATGATTTATTTTCCTGTTTTACCTTCGTGAACGGTAACGCCACAGCCATCGCACTCGACAATTTCGTTAATATCGTCGCTTCTGTCACCCAGGCATCCACAACAAATGAGCATTTTCGCAAGTTTCTCATCAAGCTGAACACCTTGTTCCGCCTGTTGTCTTGCTTGTTCGATAACGTCGCTTACAGTCATTCCAGCATTATCCTTTCCAACTATCAATGGATCTTCCAGGGAATCGTCCGATTCGCCTGAATCTTCCTCCTCTCCTGCAATCATATTTGGAATTAAAACTGATCGTCTGTTTTATTTGAGGAAAAAAACAAAAATTTTACCCTTTCTGGGATCATTGGAATCAACGGAATCATCATCAGATTCTTCACAGTGGTCTTCAATTCTGAAGTCACTATCGTCCGAGCTTTCTCCAAGATCAAAGTCAAGCAATGACTGATGAGCGGATTCCACGGGTTTCACTCTCCTCTTCTTGGGATCTCTTTCGACTGTTGAAAGGAAAAAACTAAATTTTCTTTTGCTCCGAAAATCACTGATGGGATATTTGAGGGTTAGGTCATTAAGAGATTGACGGGGTCATACATGATTGAATAAATAATACATACATGTATTATTCATTGTTGGCGAAATTTACAAAATTATCCACCGATCAAAGAACAATCGATGTATCATAATAATTCAATTATTGTTTTGTCAATCCCACACACGAAGACAACACAAGCAATATTCTCCATGAAACTGGCTATCATTATCCATACTCCTGCCTCTGCTACAACCAAGTAGTTTCCCTACCTTCGATATACAAAATAGTCGTGTGCTATAAATATCACATTGGAAATCAAGTCCCGTTAAAACAAACCAAAATTAAACAAAACAAACAAAAAAAAGATTCTTATCGGATCGAATAATAATCATTATTATTATTATCATTATTTCTGACAAAGGAGTAATTGAAGTAATTAAGATACAATCCAACCTAGCGATGACTATCAAAATTTCAGCACATTTTCGACAAATAAACGTTCTTTTGTTAATCGATTGCATTTCACTGTAAAAAACACTGTAGCACACTGTGGTTGCTTCGAAAATGTGGTTCTTAAATTTTCTGATACAGCGCAGCTGACTGATAGGAACTGTACCCGAGCCAATACGTATTTGTGGCAGAAATCGAATAGGTATATTGTGCTTATAGATGGTTAACCTGGGACAGAAAACATGCGAATCCGTTTTTGAAAATATGTCTTGTACTCAATTCAAAGAAGCTAAAATACTACGTGTTATTACGTATGATTGCAACAGACATGTAGACAACAGTAGATGATTTTTCAAAGCATCTTCGTCGTAAGTCGTTAATTTATAAGGCAAAATAAAAATATCTTGATCCTTATTAGCCAATTCTCCAGGACATACAATTCTGCTTTTGTGTACAATTTTCAGAGTGGATGGAAAGATTTGACCATCATTTTTATTATTGACTATCGATTTCACATAATTAAACAGTAAATAGGCAATGATTTTGTAGAATGCGGAATATTTGTGGGCAAAATGCATAATATTAATACGATTTGGAAACCAAAAACAAGTTGGAAACCAATTTGTCTGAAAATGCTTGATATATTTTTGTCACATTATCGGAGTAGAATTTAATTACAGAGCATGAGAGGAGAAGGTCTTCTTGGTCGGTACAAAGTGCGGGTAATTTTGGCAAGATGAAAACCTATACAGGTGTTTTGTATTGTTTATTCAATTTACAAGAAAAATTATGTCGTAATAAATAAACGTTGTTAATCAAGCAGTTCCGTCCTTTATGTTCATAAAATTTGGGAACATTTCACTCGTTATAGTTTAAGTTATTATCCGGCAGTAATATATGATTGTCCAATCAGTGCTCCATATCCCCTCATATTTCTCTTACACGCAAGAGTCGGGCAAATGCATATCAATAGACCGCACTATAATCATGTATTAAGATTAAATGCCACGTCCGATAGCTCGAATTGCCAATTTTAAAAAGGTCATGTGAAAAATGCAAGAATAAAATCTCTGAATAACAAGTCTAGAGATTTTTAGCGCTAGATAATTGTTCTCCGAGTTAACATTAGCCTCGTATCCGCAAAAACTTTACATACATACGTAAATGTAACAAAATATCTCTCGTCTGTCTTCGTCTGATTGTATACAGATTGCGGCACATCATTGTTATTTCAGATAGCCTAAACGCCTGTGCAAGTTAGGAACGTCGGTTACTGTGAATATACGACTCTGAAGTTGTGGAGCGACATATGAGTCCATCGAGTATTTCAAATCGAATCATACTCACTCATCGTTTTGTACAAGAATCCGACATCGTCGTCCTGGGACATTTCTGTTTCGCCGAGCAGTCCTTTGGGAACTGATTTCAATCGAATTTATATTTCTCTTCGATATATCACGTTGTACAACACTTTATCAAGAGAATAAAAGAAATTACACATCACATCGTGAACACAATTAGGCTTTTCTTCACAGACATACCGGCAACAACATCTTTGACGCTAAATTCGATCGTGGAAAATCGCGTTGCCGAGGATACAAGTCAAACGTGTATGTGTATCCTCACCTTTTACAACCCGCATATACACACTCGCTTTTTATTCGACGTTGCACAGCCTTATGCTGTAAATACCATAAGGGCGGCTGAAATGATAACTCTGCAGCTACGTCGAAAAATCGCTAGATGGCATTGACCTCATGTATGCAATTTCGGCGTGTAGCGGCCAATGCAATTTAGCCAGTTATCGATGCACTTGCGGAGTTATCATAACCCTTGTAGTATTTATAACACGACTAATGTAAAATCCAATGAGTGTGAGAGGGATTCGGAGTAGCAAATATCTCCCAGATATCTCTCAGATATCGAATTCAGTGCCCTCTTGTGTATTTATAAAAAAGTAACAGTTTCGTACTAATCTTCCGAAACTGTTTTGGCATAACATAATACACTTGGACATGCTGTTTTCGCAAAGGCCCAAATTTCGTAATGGATTCCTTGCCTACGGATATTAATATTTCTGAACCGGACGAATCTGTCAACGAATTTGTGAAAACAAGATCTTATGAAATAACAAATAAACCCAACAAATTGCAATCATTACATAGTACGAAATCTTTCGAATGCGCATTCTTTCGTATTCTTTTGAGGATGTTCAAACGATTGTTGAAAACAGAGACAACACATTGAAATTTTTATGTCACGTTGATAAAAATATATCCCATCACTATGAAATTTTGCATATTTGTTGACCGTTTAGTTATTGAGTACATGCAGTTTAAGGTTAGTGAATTTAACCCGTGAGAATGCACGCTATCAGCAATTTGCTCATAACGCGTGTGCCTATCCGTATAACAAAATTAGGCCCGCCTTTTCACGGGTTAACGGAGAGAGATTCATATCTGGTTATGCATATTAATCTTACCACTTTTATTAACAATTCTGAGAAATAGAGATTTTGATAAAAATACACCAACGACGATTAAATACATTAGAATGATTTTCATTCGAAAGTTTACAGTACTGGGCGTCTATGTTGTTAGTTATGAACGATTACCTCGAGCAAAATGGGCATTTTCCAAGTAGGGGTTCAAAAGCAGTCCGTGTACACTTGACAACGGTACGTATATACGTTCTATGTCTACTATGTTATATCAACTATAGAATCATAATTAGGTTAAGAATAATTAAAATTGATATAGAATGAGAGAATTTTTTCACTACCTTTTGTTTTATCTTTATCGAACAATATGAAGAAATAGGTTAGGTATACATGCATGTACACAGGCACACTTATGACAAGGTACGTGTACCAACGTTTGAACTTCTGGCGATGATGTTGCTGTTATCATTACTTTTCATCAGCATTATAAAGAAAACTTATTGTTAATTAAGAATGTTCGATTTTGATATAAGTACAAAATATTAACAATTTTCAGCAGAAATATATCACCACATTATCATATTAAATTTTTTTTTTAAATTCGATTTTTAAAAATCTATCAGTATATTTAGGATTGGTAGAGATCAGGTAACCCTGTTTATAGCCGTAACAGCCCCTCCTTAAATAATAAAGTTAATTTCCGAGTTTCATTTGTTGTGAATTTTTAAGGTAAATGCAAATCAAGAACATTCACACCGATGATTTAAAAAAGCGTCGAAGTGAAAGACGATTATAAGAATGTGTCTTGGTACATAACAAATTGTTTCCTTTTACGTAGCGCTTCAGAGATGTATTTCAAAATCACCCGCCAATGCTGGCAGAAGCCACGGTGGTTTTTAGTGAAACTCTACTACTTCTTGTGCCGAACTTGGGTAATGGGAGAGTAGCTATCTGGCAAATACGTAACCAGAGGTTTGAGTGAAGAAAACAAAAGTTAATTTATCTGCCGGATAACTCTGTCTGAAACAGCGATTAGGGGGGAGATCAGCAACAGGCTCCATATCAGCAACGCTCGACAAAAGTTGAAACCCAACCTCAAGAATACGCTCTGCGACATCTGACTCGAGTGGCCAAAGCGCGAACTTTTGTGTACCCACGTTAAGTTGGCCTCTCTGAGGTTGGAATTTCCTCTTTTTTCTTGAGTCTCGATCGAGATTGCGACGTTAAGTTGATTTTTACAAAATACAGTCGAATGGACCCAGGTTTACTGCGGACCTTTTGCGATAGGCTTGCGAATCCAGCGGCAGGATGCGACTAGCACCTTTTCGCGTTGAGACCACTTTTTACCTGCAGGAAGTGTTATCGGATACAGGGTAAGCATAAGTTTACGTGTCAAGGGCAGCATTTTCTATACTTATGATGTTTTAGGAGACCAGGCCAATTTTCTTAAGGTGCCGCTCCACATGAGAGTAATTTCTGCGAGTTTTTTTCCGGGAGTTTCACTCTCGCAAGCAATTCAGACAGCAGTCTGAGAGTTTTTCGCAATTTTAATCTCAGGACTGTGTCCACTGGCGAGCGTCTGTAGCTCGCGACGCATCGCGTCAGTAGTATTTAAAGTGCCTTCGCACGAACAGCGAGTCGCTGCAGCTGTGATTTTAGCTTTACATATTTTAAAAGAAAGTGAAAAAAGTAAAAAAAAAGTGTTGGGTTAATCCTTGGATATCTGTGCTGGGTTAATCACCGAGTTTTATCCAAAGGGATACAACTCGGTGCTTCTAACAGGCTAGTGAAAGAACTAGAAATACAGGACCCGCTGCAATTCCGGGATTTCATCCGATTGACTGCAGGTGAATTGAAAAATTAAGGGCATTTGTTGCTCCTATTGCGAAATCATTTGCGATTTCTAATCTCTTTTGAGAGTTTTGAGAGTTTGAAGTCTCAAAATACGAACCGGGTTCGAACTTCCGCAAGTAACTCGCCGGGAGCGCGTTTCACCCTGTTCACACGAGAGCGCGCTCTTGCGAGTCTACTATCGTGCGAGTATGACGTCACTGCCTACGAGTTACTAGCAGCACCTCGTCCACTGGCGAGACTACTATGCAGAGCGACTCTCGAGAGGTTTTCTCTCATGTGGAGCGGCACCTTTCGGTGAACAGGTCATTCAAGATCCAACAGTACAATTAAAAAAAAAATACAGAGTTCGTGGAACATCTCGTTGAATGTTAGATTCGTCCCGTATTTTTTCCGAATCATGACTTTTTACTCCGAAGTAAGTAGTACCTACAGTGCCAACTGATACCGCTGGAAAATCCCGATTTTTCACGTTGCTTAATTGATCATCTAGTTATAAATTCTAAATTCGTCGTTGAGGGACATCTTTTTCTTCATTTTTAAGCTTCGATTCCTTTTTCGTAGTTTCTCTTTTGGTCGATTCGCTCAAACGTTATGACATTACAATATCACTATATTATATTACATTGTAATTAGTCCAGCCATGCACATCACGCTTTATGGGCTTTATTCACGGAAACATATTTTGAAAAAATCATTCACAATTAGCTTTTCCAGCATTTTAATAGATGCCTAGAAGAAACTGAATTTTTTCAAATTTTCGGTAGCATGATTAATACAGGAAAAACACGTTGAACAAAAATGATCAAGGCTTGCATTCTGAAGGCGGTGAAAAACGCTTGTACCGTTAGCGCTTAAGTTATCAATAATTTTCTGAACATTTAATTTTCCTTTTGCATATTTTTTCGCATGGCGTACTCCACAACTCTGAACCGATGGCCGTGTTGTCATTTCATCTTCTACACGTGTTGCAAAGAGCATTGATAGTATTTTATCATTACAAACGATGAACAATGGCGCAATTTCGTCGAAGTTCAAACAAATCTGAATTCTTTCTTTGACTTTGAAAAAATGCATGATGAAATAAAATTTTTAAATCTTGATTTCTTATTGCCTTCATTTTCGATTCTGCGTTGGTCCACCCTGGCCACTCGGAAAATGGGTATACATATTTTTAAAAATTCATAAACTCGAAAGTATAAAACACGAAAGTATTTTTATTTTTTAACACAAGGTAAGAAGCAGCTTTAAAAAAATGTCTCGAATAAATTATAATTCAAAGTATTAAAAAATGGCGGCGCTGCAAAAATTTCCGCGGAGGCACACACGTATGCTGCTGCAGATGTATCAACATCATGTTGTCGAAAAAATGTGTATTGTTCACAACAATTTCACGACAAAAAAAGTCAATAAAAAAAAAAAAAAATCAAGTAATCCTAAAAATCCTACGCCACCTTTCAGATAATGTATCTAAAGGTACAAGTTTTATAGCAATCGGATTGATAGTTTACGAGATTTCGTTCACCCACAGTTCGAAAAATATAGCTTCGAGATAATCACAAAAGATAGTAGATGTGCGGTTATTCGACTGACGGTGCGGTTTCTGTGAGTCCTACTTTCAATCAGCGATTCCTGGTCCACACATGTCCCTTCCGGGAGCTGATTGAACATCCTGGGCCTCTTTTTGAGATTATCTATGTGCTTGCCGTGCTTCTTTCGTGTTTTTTTGTGCTCGTATACACTGATCGAACCACGCGGTCAATCACTCGTAGCGGCTCGACCTTCCTACCGAAAAATACCTGTAACTTCGACAATTTTGCGATTTGCAATCTCAACTACGACTTAAATTGTTCGTAACATTTCAAGGTTTATTATGAAAAACAATGAAATGAACAAAATTTCAGGCTGGCCAGACGACTTAAGAACCATTTACCATCAATTCGTAATAACCAAGCGTAGAATCAAGTATCCTTTAAGACAAATTTCATGAATTTTCCTACAAATTTTTTAGAAACTTTCGTCTCATAAAATCTGCACAATGTCATTTTAGCAGTACAATCCTAATCCAACTTCTTATACGCTCGCATGCTTACATTACTTGAGACATTTTCATAAATTCTCTATTGTAATTTATTTTCTGCAAAAAATAATGCTTTGCCCGTAAGAAGACGCATTTTCTGATACGCGTGTCCACAATCTTGTTCGATTGTGGAAAGTCGAATGCAGCTCATTTTGAAGTATGCCATAAAAGTATTTATTTCTTTGCGGAAGTATTAAAAGTATTATTGTAAAATTATACCTATTGCCAACAATGTAGATAAGCGGTTCAAAACTTCGTAACTGCATCAGTTTTTTCGCATAAAACTTCAACACGGTCAATACAAAAACACGGCAGCAACCATGACGGTCAAGTTTTGATCTACGGATAGGTGTAAAATAGTTGTCGATGAAGATTCATAATGAATTGTCTTTCACGTATATTTTCAAGTTTCTCCTGTTCGAACATGCTCATGGCACTTGCACTAGTTCTGTGCATGGTCTCTACAGCATATTCCTATGCTGAATCGGTGAGATAACGTATCAGAATATATTTTAAAAAAACTGTGTGTACTTATGTACCCGTGTAAGAAGTTATCCTTCCTAGGCGCGAATAAAAAAAGAATTTTTTATATTGCCGAGTAGATATCTTTTTTTGTGTGTAAATTGTGCTGCTCTATGCTACCTTCTGTAGCGTAGTGTAGACTGTAGGTAACATACCGTTTGAACACCTCCAAAATTAATAGAATTGATTTCTTATCGTAATCGCGTACTATAACCTGTGGTCTACCCTCCGAGTTACCGAACTAGTACCAACAATAATAACTAGATGGCGCTACTTGTTACAAATTTACATTTGTCTTTTGACAGTCGGAGGTTACGAAAAGTGCCCGTTGCATGTGCTTTAAGAAAATAATAAAAAGTTGTTCTGCTTGTATCTTGTATATTATCTTGATAAATTGGAGAGGTAAGTGTTAGAAGTCGTAACGTTATTTGTTAATACATTTCACGTTTTATTTTGTTTTTATTGGCAAATAGTGTTTGTTGCCCGTAGGCGACATCAGGCGAAAAGTGTAAAATTTTGTTTGATACCTGTTAAGCTGATTATTGTTTTTTAAAAATATTTCAAGATGTCTCGTAAGCCGGCCCTTGGAACGAAGACATTATTTTTGCGATAAATGACGGTGCAGATAGTAGAGATGGCTTAAATTTTGATGCCGGCAGCCTTGTCGATCCTAATTTTGTTCCTAAATTGGAAACCTTTGAAGATGAGTCCTGAGATAGATATTGATGCAGATTCCATAATAGAAAATCTAAAAAACATCGATGAAAGTCCTTCCTCTCCCACGGAAACTGGACCGTCACACAAGCTCTTCTTGACAGCATCATGGGTATATACAAAATATGTTTGCGAAGCAAATGATGGCCCATGCGACTAGTTTATCATTATATGGATCTCACAATGTCCAATGCATGGACATTTTACAAAAGGGTTGCTAAATACATAAACCTTCAATCAGGCCGCTTATCATCAGCCGATTTTAGTCTGGGGTTGACTCTTAGAGACTTTTATCCACAATGTCGAGTGCCTTCTGCTTCTCACGTGCCATAACTGCTGGGTGATTGCCGCTGATCGCAATGCAAACGTCATCGGCAAACCCTTCTACGCTTACCCTCAGTCTCCCGAGCCTGCTCAGGAGCGTGTCGACCACTATGAGCCACATCAGAGGAGAGGTTACTCCACCCTGTGGGCACCCTGTACCGTTGTGCGCCCTGACGTCAGTCCCGCCAAGGCTGGCTGTAATAATTCGCGACCGAAGTATGAAGTCCATCCATTCGAAGACCGTGTCTTCAACTTGGAATTCTCTCGCCGCTTCGCTTCAAACGAGGTGTTGTCAAACGCCCTTTCGACGTCTAGAAAGCCGCATAGGGTGGCTTCCTTCTTATTGAGGGCGCCTTCTATCTCGCGGACCAGGCTATGTATGCGCGTTGAGACTGTTGCATTGGCATCCTAACCAGTGCCCCGTCTCTAATGAACCTGTCAACGAGTCTCTCCATGTTCTCAAGTAGGAAGGGCGTCAAGCTGATGGGCCTGAATGCCTTGGCTTGGTCATATCCGGTTTTATCCGGTTTCGGGATAAATCCTATAATGACCTCTCTCCAGGCTTGGGGCATATGTCTCAGTGCAAGACAGGATCTGAAGATGTGATGTAAGTGCCTGACGAGGCTCTGCCCTCTCCCCTGAAGGATGGCCGGAAGATCCCGTCGGCCCCTGGGTTCTTGTACCCATCGAAGGAGTCTTCGACGGCCTCCCTCTGGCCCTGATCACTCTCTTGTCCGGTCGGTTGGAGCGCTCACCCACCGCATTGGGGGTCCCCGCTCCGCCCTCTCCGGTTGGGAGATGGTGCTGCTGAAGAGGGCGATCTCTATGTCCATTGCTAGATCAGCAGATGGCCCCGCAACACCCCCGTTACCCTTGAGTGGCCTCGGTGGCGCCCTCCCGCCGCGTCACTCCGGTTTAGTGACGGGCCTCGTAGAAACGGGCCCGACTCAGTTCGAAGTAAGGGGCGAGGTTTCGCTCCTTCAGCCTCTCAAGGGATACGGCGTCAAACCCCAACACCGCGTGGACGGCCCCCCGGACAACCTTCCTGTCCTACACTCTCCACATGGGAGTGTGCAGTCCCGGATTATGTTGTTGCATCCTAGCGAGGATGACGTGCAAATCCTCGCTAGTACCGGAGAACATCACTGTCATTCTTATTAGCCCGGGGAGGCCCTATTCCTCCAAGTCTTGGAGTTCGGCGCTCTTCCAGCGTTTCAGACTCAGGTTAATAGCCCGTAGCGATATTGTCGACTGGTCATCCGTGCAATTTATCTAGAGGACACCCTGGTCACAACGGGTCCCCTCGAAGCACGGAACGTCCTGTCCCAAGGGGACGGAGTCCAAGGCCCCGAGGAGCGCCCGAGCCACCAGTTCAACCTGCCCCTGGCCGAGCATGGTGCCGGGGTAGTTGGCTGGTGCGATGTCCAGCCTCCTATCCCCTGCAACCGCGTCTGCGTAAGCAGTGGGCTTGGGGAACACCTTGCTCCTTTTGGCTGCCATATTTATTTCTAGAGGCGTGCTGTTCGAGGATTTAGGCCTCTTGTTCGAGCTTTCCAACTTGACTGTTCCTTTTGCCTTGCCCCTATGAGTAGGCTCGGAGGTCGGGCTCTGACCGGCTAGTCTCGCTTTGCGAGCCTTCCTCTTCGCCGCTCCACTGCGGCAGGGTATGCGGGATTCTGCTTGCGTTGAGTCGGTGGTCCCGGCTGTCGCTGATCCCTCCTCCTCAACGCGTGAAACTAGGGTTGCGACGGTCAGATTCCGGATCCTCGCCTTTGCGAGGCCCACGGGATCCGAGCCGTTTCCGCCCTCAGTCATTTGAGTTGCAGTTGGCACCTCTTGCGAGTTCGTGGCAACATCCCTTGTTGTTTCGTTGCTTTTGTTGTTGGTTTCCATAAGGTTCCCACGAGTAGTCAGGAAATAAGGAGTCCGTCACCCCAGAGCCTGTTATGGAGTTAGGCTAGTTGCAATGGGGTGGCGCCTGGTGCCCAAGAGCATCGTACAAGGCACTTTGACCCAAGTACCATTCAGCCATCAGCACGATAGCTCCCACCTTGCCTTGGGAAGTAGTCCGCGACGGGGCCTTCGGTCACCTTGACCAGATTTTACGCCGGACGGATTCCTTACAGCGCCCGTTGACCAGAGCATTCCGCGGCCCCCCGGCCTAGGTCCCGGCCATCGTATGGCGACCGGCCGTTCCCCCGGCCGTCATGGAGTCACTTCATATTCTGGACGTCCCTCTATCCGTCACCTGAGGACGCGCCCGGCCGATCTCGCCCATGTTCCCCGCACCTCTTTACTCAAAAATTCTTACAGCAAACTTTTTCAACCCTGACTGGAATCTTTTGTCAAATTTCTTCGTCAGGCGCAACAGATTTTGCAATCATGGACCTTATATTTTTTATATTTGAAAGTGGCCTCCAACAATGGGAGGAATTGGAGTGATCATCTAAAATTAACCATTCCATAAGCATCTCACATCACAAGCGGCACTTTCATCCTCAAAAACTGCTACTGCGTAAGCCATATATACAATATATATTCTGTGTATGTACCTAAGTGGTACACACAAAACAAAATGTGGAATATAAATATAATTTGTTTTCTTCACTTACATAAAAAAACACACTTTGTCGCTGCTACCTTATTATTTTTGATGATAAAATAATCCAGTTGCAAACGAAAAACGTAACTATAGGGATACTCACGTTATATAACCGCTATGAATTACTGTATCAAATATATGACATTACATTAACGTAACAGTAAAATCACTCTTGAATCATTACTTTTGTATGCCTTTTTTTATTTTTGTTTATAAGACTGAATAAATTATTCGATAAATACAGCATAACGAACGAAAAACTGATTCATTCGGTGTATCTAGGCTTGTGGAAAGCTGTTTTGTTGATGGATATCGACTGTTGCGGGAAAATCTCTTTTTATAGAATTTTGAACAAAATATCGGATCTTTGATGACTTTTTTCAGTTTCTAAAAGAATTATTATATAACCAACCAACAAAACAATTTACTGAAAGTTCTGAGTGATTAACAATCGGTTGGTGTCGGAAAAGTCAAAATCTGGGCAAAGCAAAAAATCCTTCGGCCAGCTTTGAGTTCAAATTTGTTCATGTCAATAGAAATTTTCTTTTAGTAAAATTCATTTTCATCGAGCAAGAAAATGAGTTCTATAAATTAAATCTTTTTCATCAAATAAAATTGCAGTGATTCTAGAAAAAACTTGTTTGGATTAATGTTTTAAATATAGCAATCTTTTTATTCGATCATTTTTTTCAGTTCTTCAAAATAAGGGTTATGTCCTGAAAGTTATATATATAACTTGGATGTAACCAATATAATATTGCATGAAGGGAACACTGTTATATTACTGATATATAACATAGCTGTAACCGAGTTATATAACATAAGTCTGACAATGTAATATAACTAATATATAACATACATGTAAGAAATGTATTATAATTAGTTACTCTCATGTTATATAACTGTTATATTACATAGAAGTAACCAATATTATACAACTGTTATAAACTGTGTTCACTGGGTATTGATGTTTGAGGCGACACGAGTGGCAAAATCTGTAAGCCTTCAACGTGATACATTTTATGACGCTTTCTTTGCCCCATTTATATGGGAGTTGACACCCCCTTCCTCCAGTCGCCCCTGGTTTCAACTTTTGTCAAGCGTTGCTGATCTTCCCCCTAATCTCTGCTATAGGTTCAAATGTCAAATGAGAGGTGCCACGGTAGTGCGGCACTGGCGCATCTGCCGGATGTCACCGCAGCATGCTGCGGCAGACTTAACGCACCAGATCGTCGGATACGTGACAAAATACGTTTATGATCAGTGTCTTCACCTTTGGATAAATTTATCCGAAAGATATCCTTCAAGGAAGCCTACAGAATATTTTCCGGATAAAGCTATCCAAAACTTATCCAGAAGTGAAGAAACTAGCCATTAGTCTTATGCCTGGTGTCACACTATCCGGTTGTGCCGCATACGTTTCTTTCGTTCAAAATAAAAATTCATACACCAATTTCATACATTATAAATGAAGTTTTTCATTTTTATCTGAGTGTTACCGTCAGTCTTTCTTCTGCATTTAACAAGAACTGCGTGGCCTGTTTCGAAATGCACGGTTTCAAAATTTCCAATAATTTATCAAATGAATTTCTTGACATTCGATAGTATTTTAAAAACTTATCCTCACGCTAATGCTGCCAATTTCTTCACACGTCTCGATAGCTGTCTCCCGGATAAAGTTTTTTGCGCAGATAAGTAAATATGTACATTCGCCTTCTTCACTCGAACCTTCAGTCGTGTATTTGCCGAATAGCTGTTCTCGTACTACCTAAGTTCCGCACAAGAGGTAGTAGAATTTCACCAGAAACCACTGTTACGTCCCAAGGTAAAGGGCCAGAGTAGCTCCGTTGATAATTCGATGTGCGCCGGATTTTTGAATTGATTTGCGCTATTCGGCTGAACGTGAGCTCGCTGCCTGGGACTTACTTGTGCTCAATATACAAACTCAACGACTTTGGATTAATCGTCGAGGTTGATTCCTCTTGGAAGGCGTTTCGTTTGATGATTGTTTTCCCAAACTTCTCGATGTTGATCCGTGAGAGTGAGTTTCTTGGGAACATTATTAATGGCAACACCAACAACACAAGTACACTTAACAAAAACTGATACTTTATTTGACTTTAAGATTACAATGCAAAAATTTGTACTTGGAGTAGTTTCGAAAGAGACTGAGATTTTACTCCCTTGAGATACTGTTACATCCCCGTAACGCTACCACCCCCGCGCCTTAAGGACGAGCATCCCTCCTTACGCCAACGCATGGCATAATCCTAACTCGGGGATGAATGCGGTGGGGAGAGACGCTCGGTCCCAAGAATGGGGCCAAGCGATAAGAACAAATTTTCCTTCGGTTCAGAAAAGTAAGGAGTGGGAGACGGTGGAAATTTTGGACCACAAAGCATTTGTAAACTACCCTCTCCAACCCCTACGCAATAGACAAAGATAGTTGATAGACTAGTATATAAGGCCCGAAATTTAGCATAAAAATGAGTTCATATTCAATATTTAAAGTCTTAAACAGTAAACTCCTCTTAAGTCTCTAAAATTGTATAACTTCTGGACTGAGCAGAATTTCTGTACTGCCCTTTCAGTCTCAAGTTCACGAGGAAAAATACAAAAGAGTAAATTACCTACTAACTGATTCTCACGAGTTATTGAACTGCGAGGTCCACCGCGAGTTCGATCATCCTTTCCATACAACACATTGAACTGCGAGATCCACCGCGAGTTCGATACTTTTCCCATCTACAAATATGAGTTCCGAGGACAAAAGCGAGCTCTATAATTCCTTCATCATCCATCGAGTCGCGAGGACCACCCCGAACTCACAGGATGTCTTCCTTATTTATTAACCTCTAACCTCTGAGAACCGCATAGTCTAAATTAATTCTGAATTTTCTAGTGAGAAAGAACACCTATCTTGGATCCCCAAAAACCGATCCTCGACGGAGAGCCTGTGAACGGAGACTAGTAACATGTAATATAGCTTCAACTCAATAAACAAACTCTTTCCATCCGTTAATTTCTCCGTTTTACATTATTTACCGCATCAAACTCCATGAGCCCGTTTCCCAAGACTCATTAGCCTTGCTAAGGTCAAAAATAAAAGAGACTCAAAACATCGGTGTCGATGATCTTGATCCATAATTACATTCAAAATTCAAAGTAAACAAACACTCGATAGATAATAAAACTATCTCATACGTTAATTTAAAGGAATACGAAAGAAGACGAATCTGAAATATTCCTTATTATGTCATAATTACAAATTGTTAAGTTTATCTGTTATTTTATAGGGTCTTCTTTTCACAAACGTCTCGTCAGATCCATCCAAATAAAAAATATTAATATCCAGCGGCGACAAATCTGTTACTATAATTGGGTATTTGTGACACAGAACAACGACGTAAAAATATATTAGGTTTTGTCAAAACGGTTTCAGAAAATTGGTCCGAAGGTGTTATTTTTTTATAATTATAGAAGAGACATCGGAGTCGATATTTGGGAGATACCTGCTACTTCGAGTCGAGTATAACTTTATCAGTCCGATAGCAACCAATTAGAAGTGAAGAAAACCAATTATCGGGCATATCTTCCAGATAAAATTATCCGAAACTTATCCGGAGGCAAAGAAATTGGTCATAACTAATCGTAAGCCATGGAGCCAAAGCTTTCTCGAAAAATTAATTTTTCTGTAAATACCCTACAATTTCATTTCAATTTGTTCCGGTCAATTTTCCACCGACCACCACTAACCTGCCTTTTCCTCAACTTACATGCCCCTTATTGTTAGACCTATTTCGGTATTACGTTATCCCGATACAACGTACGATTTTACTGCTCATATTTATCGAACAGTAGTCGACCGTATGTCCAAAAGAAAACTTGATGCGGAGGTAAAGAGTTGAAGTTTGTTTTCGCAAAGACTCAAGGGTTTTCTCAATTGACTATAAATGGGCAAAAGAAAGATCCAACTTTGTGTAAATTTGTGTTCGGAGAATTGGTGGAAGTAAAGCCACTTACTGCAATCTTCGTTTTTTTGTTGATTATTCATTGCAATCTGAAAATACATGGATAAAATACGAACTCGGAATTTCTGTTATAAGTGTTCTTTATTTTTTTCCATAAAATCATACAGTCCAAGCGTTCAGTGGTCTTGAAAGAGCGCGCGCGTGAGTGTGTTCTGTGTGCGTGCGTCAATGTGTTTTTGTACGTGTGTGTGTGTCTGTGTGTTAAGAAAACGGTAGAAACGTGTGACAGATTTTTATTTTTATACAAGCAGCAGTCCACTCATGATCTCAATTAAATTTGATCCACGAACAGTGTGTGGGAATGAGAAGGAAGAAAATAAAAGCCGTTGCTACGCACACGCATTTTTTTATCACACATTCCAGCCGTTTCTTCGATTTTCGCCTCGCAACTCGCATTGGTACTCGCATTCACAGTTACAATTTATTATGATTATTTGTTTTTTATTCAACGAACAGCAATGAAAATGGATCGAAGAGAAACTTTGCAAATAAAATGAAATAGAACGCCACTGCAAAAGCCATTATTCTCCGTTTTTTATGTAATCTGAGGCAACATCGCGGGGCTCTACATCAAATAACGAATACCCTAATCTTCTACGTATAATAAAATTAGATTCTGTCGTAATTGTAATTATATCTCAAATATATATATATAATAATATATCAAAGGTATTTTGAAAAATGGAGTTACAATTAAAGTGAGCGGGAAGAAATTTTTAGAACGGATCGGTATGTTTGAAAATTAAACACGGGTTGTACAAATAGCTCCGGGATACGTAATTTGATTCTTTTCCTAATATTCATATACTATGTTTAGTATATGTTCATACACATGTATGAAATATACGCATAAACTGCCAAAAGTAAGAAACGATATTGAGTAACACCGCGTTTGATTTTGGGCAGTCGACGCGCATAGAGCTGATAAATAAACCTCGTTAGTTTTTGCCTAAGATTTTATTATTTTTTTCACGGAATCGTCGGTGCATATTTCACTCGTATAATATATCAAATCGCTTAAACGGATAACGTTCGTTCACAATTTAATAATGACTCACGCTGCGATTATTACTGTTTTTTTTTTATTTGTTTTTCTCGTTTAAATCCTACGTCCTTATCTGTTAATGATTCGGTAAAATTTGTCTGCGTGAGTGTCTCGGTATCGCGTGTATCTGTGTATGGTGTGGGGATTTCGAATATAGAAAGATGATTATGTCAACTTTCCAAAGATTTCGTTCAAAATTCTTCGTAACTTTCATCGGGATTCTTTGGACCGTACAAAAATGTTAAAAGCGGGCGTACTTTGTACCTTATCAGTATTGCGATTAATCAATCGCTTACGTTAAAGTCAGTCGCTGGAAAACAAAAAACATCGTCGAATTGCCAAATATTACAATCCTGAATCACTTAAAGCTCTTTTAACGAATTTGCCACAACACGTAAGACTAAGTTCATTCGAAAAAAAGCTGAATTACATGACCGTGTATGTAAATTAAATCGATACAACTCTTGCAAATCAATTCGTGAGTTATTCTCGCATCGGCTCCTCCTCACTTAATTATCATAATTTACTGTTCGGTTAGTAATTGGAACTTACATCGTCACAATTAATCGTTACCTCTATCATTCACACTTGGCCCGTGCAATCGATGGGCACGCTTTTGCGTCTCTTCTTTTAATTTCTTTTTCTTTATTCCGGATATATTTGTACGCTCGACCGAGTGTTAAAAAATTGCAGCGATGCGAAATTTTCAATCACCCGATCATGCGATGTACGAATCTTTCGTTTTCTTATCGAATCTCATTAGACCTTTGGTCGTATTTAAAATCATCGTATGCCTGGCGGCTCTTCGCGACACGGCGAGGTAGACACGCAATCGGACACTTTTCTCACTTCTTCTTAAAACCAATATTATCGTCTTATCTTTACACATTAAGAATATCGTTAGCCTATTACAAATAATTTCAGTATTAAAGCGCGCAAGTTTGAACCACTAGAGGAAAGAAAATAATCATTCGAGTCTCTTTATTAGCTGCAAAACATTATTTTATGCGATTGTTATTCTTGTTCTTATCCACACAGACATCGTTGATAAAATTGATGATTCTCGTATGACAAATTCATTCTTTCGCTTATACTACACCCTGCGTCGTAAAACTACGAAATGCTTTTTTTTTTTCATTTAGTCCTATTTTTTGCGTTTATCGATTTTATCGCTTTGCTTCATTTTTATATATATTTAACAGTTGGTGAATTTATTTTTTACATTCGAACTCGGAATATTTTTAATCAAGCAATTTTTCTTTCTTGATGCTGGAAGCGGTGCTTTTTTCTGTAATACTCCAGAAAGTTTCAATTTGTTATCCAGCCAGTGTTGACATTTCTACCCGGGGCGTTTAGCCTTCCCCATGGCCGTTAATGAATAATAAACAAGAGGCGTACTCAGAGTCGAATGTCCGCGTTTTTCGTTCGACGTGGGTGCGGCTGTGTGTGTGTGTGTGTGTGTGTGTGTGTGTGTGTCAATGTGTGCTTTATTTTATTTCCTAGCGTCCTCTCTGTTTGAACGTGCCTTGGCTTATTTTACTCGTCTCACAGACGAGATAGACCAGTTAATTGTAATATTCTTTCATTAAATTCGACGTCTATGCGAAAAACACGATAGTACACAATATATCAACATCGTTATGAGCATTAGCATTCTGGTACGATATCGTTACATAATAACCGTTATTATTATATTTTTTTATATTTCATTTCATTTTCATTAACGTCTGATGTTTCGCTGTTTGCGATATATCGTTAATATATCTACAAAATGTACAAATAATGTCGATGGCTTTGTGACGAGAATGTGCAGAACGATTGAATGAACTTTGATTATTTTTATTTGCACTTGAAGAATCGAGGGGTCAACGTTATTCGAGAACTTTGTTGAAACGCGACGCGAGATAATTCGTTGAAATATTTAGCCCAGACAGTGATACGAAAGCTCGAAGGACAACGAGGAATCCGGATATATCCGACGGGTTCGACACGTTCGCACCAAAGTTACGGAACATAATTTTGAAAAATGGTTTTAATGGCGGGAAATGTGAGCGAAGCGATGTTTCACGATACGACGATAGGGTACAAAGCGTTTGGTAATCTTAAAACGTTATTACGTCACGGATGTTTTTTTTCATCTGTCTTCATTCTTTTTCTTTCTCAGTGTAAATTATTTGAAAAACCTTAAAGCGAGTTTAGCGTCCGCTGGCGAATTTGGGAGGTTCTCGTTCCCGCAATTTGCACGATGGTTCTTATCTTCTTGCTTATACCAATTGGCAAACTCGAGCGCGGCTGGATTTCTCGTCCGGGAATATCTAAACGTTATTATTTCTCGTTACAATCCTTTTTTCTTTCTCTATTTCTCTCCCGTTCACGCCCAACCTTGATAATCGCCGGGGCCCGTTATTACAACGGTGAATAATTCGCGTGGGCGCGAGTCGAGACGTCCAACGATTAATGTAACTTCGGGTTAGGAGTCAAGTGCCTTCCCCACGATCAATGGTGCGCGCCTCTTTGAGCCGGACGAATTGCTCGTAGACACGGGATGTTCGAATAAATTCTTTCGAAATCGCGCGACGTATGTCGGCCCGAGACAAACAAAAACGGAGCGATTTTTTACCTAAACATTTTTGGATTCGATTTTCAAAGCATCCTAAAAAACGATCGGTTATACGACTTATTTTTACTCACCGCCCTAATATTTTTCCCCAAAAACCGCACTTCTCAATGAATCGTGCCCTTTTTGCCCGAAACGCTTCGTAGAATTTCACAGTTTTAACGTGTACGAATGCGCAATTGAGTTCAGCGTTCAGCGTTTATAGAATTTCATTCATGCTTCACGTTGCTCGCTCTCGTGTTCTCTTTAATCTTTTGGCAAGCAGATCCGCCAAAATATCTCTCACACGATATACGCAGCGAAGCTGAACATTTAAGACACGTACATTCTATACAGAGAAAGAGTTAGAGCTTTATTTAGCTTTACTATGGTTTTTCTTTCTTTTTTTTTCGTTCGCCTAACGAACAAACAGTTTTTAGTTAAAGTTTATGTATAGTATATATATATATATAATATATATATATATAATATATATATATATAGTATATATATATATAATAATAATAATAATAATATCAATATTATTAATCGCAACAACAAGGGTAAGTGATCGTCTACTTTTAGACTATTATTCTCTTTCTCTTAATTTTGTTATTATTTTTCGTTAATCATCGTTTTCGTCCCGGGTCACGATTATTTATCGCTTATTCGTCTCGTCGCAGGCCATTTTCTTTTTACGATAGCATCAGTCGTTCGTCATAGTCGATATATCTCTGTGTATGTCGTCATATATATACATATATAGTAGGCTATGTCATTTTTGGGCAACTTTTCTTTTTCATCCTGATGACTTTAATCTTGCAGGAAGGTGAAAAAAGAGGCCTGACCAAATTTGAGCTCTTAATATTGATATTTTGAGGTGGCTAAAACATATCTCCCTTTCCCATTTAAATAACACAGGGAAAATGTCTTTTTTTGATTGAAATTTTATACCACCATCATTGCATATTCTACAAACAAGCTGCTGGCATATTCTTATAGAGAATTGAATGCTCTACAAAAACGATCTCTTTTACTTTTTTGATAAACTTAGCCATTCAAATGATATTCGAGTTCAAAGTTCAAAATGTATGAAAATTCATGTTTTTTTTAAATATTACAGGAAAACTATTGACTCTATTGAAAAACATCAAATAACTTTTTTTGTAGATCATTAAATTTCCCATAAAAATTCTTTAGTCGATAATTAATAAATATTGATAGATAGCTTTTTAAGGCTTTAGAAACTTATTTTTTGGCAGACAACTGGTTTTATGAGCTAGTACTTGTTACAATATCTACAAAAAAGATGGACAAGATACTCACGTACCATTCATCATTCCCAATAACCGTAAACAAAATTGTTACATCAAATTTTTTTTTACTCAGTTTTCTGTCAAAAACTAAGTTTTTGAAGCTTTAAAAAACTATCAATATTTATTAATTATCAATTAAAGATTTTTTATAGGAAATTTAATGGTCTTAAAAAAAAAGTTATTTGATGATTTTCAATAGAGTCAATAGTTTCGCTGTAATATTAAAAGAAAACGATGAGTTTTCATACGTTTTGAACTTTGAACTTGAATATCATTTGAATGGCGGCTAAGTTTATCAAAAAAATATAAGAGATCTTGTTTGTAAAGCATTCAATTCTCTATAAGAATATGCCGGTAGCTCGTTTGTATTATAATATGCCATGGCCGTGGTATATAATTCCAAACATAAAAAGATATTTTCCGTGTGTTATTTAAATGGGAAATAGAGCTGTATTTTAGCCACCTCTAAATATTCATATTAAGAGTGGAAATTTGGACAGGCTTCTTTTTCTTTACCTTCCTGCAAGTTTAAAGCCTGTTACCAGGTTGGAAAAAGAGTTGCCCAAAAATGACACACCCTAATATATATTTTCGTGAGAGCGTGTGTGCGGGTGTGTGTGTGTTTGTTTGGTTTAATATCATTATACACGTAGAGATTGATATCAACACGTAGTAAATTTATTTTCGTTTAGTTTGACTCTTGTTTTAAATTAGTATTTAATTTCATGTTTGGAACACCATACGCCTATCCACAATGTATACTTCGTTCTCACTTGTTAGTTATCTTTTTATTTTGTTATTTTATATTCTTCAATTTATTCGCGTATCGAGGTTGCTTGGAGAAAATATTACCGAATGAAATTCGCGTCGATACATTTGTGTCTCAATGTGCCTGGAAAAAAAGAAAGGAAAACGATGGAGGATATTGCTCGCATTTCGAATCATGACGTGAAAGTGTGTAAAAGATGCGATATTTGATATTTTTCTGTTTACGCTGATCGCCGGTCGACGAAAAATTCACAAAATGGGCGAACAAAAATGGCACGTCAATGGTAAATTGTGTTGTATATCGACGACAATGAGAAAAGAAAATAGTCTCAACGAGCGTAATGGTCGTTGAGCACTTCTAGTTTTGAGATACTGCCTCTCTGTCCGTCTTATCCGTTCTGGTGGTAAATTCATGAATGTACAAAATTCTTGGGGAGCCCACGCTTTGCCTGGCTCGCGCTTGACGGTCTGGCAGTATTATCAGTAAGTATTTGTTTTTATACTACTATCTATCATTATTATTAATAATTAATGCGTGTATGTATAATACAAGAAACTCTCGGACATTCAGAATCATCTAAACGGATATCTACTCTGTTCTCAGCTATTAATGATAATTATTATAATAATAAATACATACCTAGCGAGCGATACCTGCTGAAAAACATTTATCATATTACTATCTGTGTTTACGTTGACTTACGTGATGTTTTTCTTTTCTTTTTTTATTATTTATTCTTTATCTTTGTTTGGTAAATTATGATGAGCCTGAGATGCATCTTTAAAAAATAAAATTAATTTTCGTTCGTGCAGATGATTCCGAATGCTCGTTCGTGTAGTCGTAAAATCGAGTACAGCTTTTGTCTCCCCACCCTCGAAACGAGTGGAAACACTGTAATGGCGAGGCCGCGATTCTTTTTCTCATTTCCCCGAAGATCCCGAAACCCTTGTCGTTCGATCATGATAACGATTCCAAATATTTTTCCATCGTTACCAAACGTGTGTCTCGGTGATCCGTGCAGCATTCACAATTTCTACTCTTCTCGATTTTTTTTCTCTCGTTCCGGCTTATTACTCTTAAGTTATTTGGTACGGTTCATACGCCTCGTGTCCGTTAAATTCACTCTTGAACTTTCGAACGATAATAAATAATAGGCTATCCCCTTTTCCCTTCCGCTTGAGACCGCTCGACCGTTTGGACTGTTCTTCGTCTCCTATTATTGTAGATTCTTTTTCTAGTTATTATTTTGCGAACAAAATCGATCAGGTTTGCAGTGACCGAGACTAAGATGCCGTTTCTCCCATTTTTTTTGTTTTTTTTTTAATATTTCGCGAGGGTTTTGTAATCTCTCGTCTCTCGATTATCTCATCCCTGTATTAAATTATTCACTCTCGTTCTCTCTGTCCTTTTTTTTCGTTCCCTACGATTGTCACATCCGCTCTTTCGTTTCGGATGTACGAAAAAAAAACACACGATCAACGCGGCCTCAAGTCACACAAATTCCTTAGGAGCAAAAAATCTATTTCTTTTTTTTCCATTTGTTTGTTTTTTTTTCTTTATATACCGCGAAGAAAAAAATCGCGATTTTTTGTTTTCTTCTCTCTTTTAGTCAAACTTCCTTTAGAGGAACCACTTAGCGATGAGGATCATGAATAGATGAGGCGCTACGTTCGTCATTGACGCACCGTCGGCCGTGACCTGGACGTCGTCCGGCGAGACGAAAGCCTCGTCGATTACGTGAATTATTCCATTGGTGCACGGAACGTCAGGACGGAAGACGCGAATCCATGTGCCCATCCATTCGATTTGGTAGCCTGTAAAACACACACGAAAATAACATTTTTCAGTAAAGCTTTAGACACATTGATTCGTTCGATCATCGTTCCATACGTTTCTAATGAAATCAGTGATAAAAGAAATAATTCCTCTCCCCTCCTAGCTTTTTCTGGTTATTATAGTGAGCACAAACTTTTCTTACGAAATGGCATATTTTTCATAGATCACGACTATAATATTCTTGCTTCTAGGTGTTAACGATTTGTCGATACAAAATTTGAATATTTCAAATAACCATATCTGCGACTTTTTTTTTATCATCTTTCGACCTAGTGCTTTGACGATACGATAAGAAAAAACACGATTAATTTTTATGTTTTTTTCCAAATTATTTGTGATTAAACGTCACACATTATTGTACCACGTGATAATATTTTCAGCAGGTGTTCCATTGGGTACGATTAAAGAATAATATCTTCCCTATGGAGCAATTCTTCGCCAAGCTCGAGAGGGAGAAACATCCGAGATATCCAGAAAACGAATAAACTTCTCTTGCCTCTCATTACCATAGCTATCCTCAAAGTTTCGAATATGTCGATTCTCTGGGGTTCGTAAAAAGCTCGCGAGTCAAACTTTCCCACGGAAATAGGAAGCATAAGAGTGGAAGGAGGAGGAAGAAGAAAAGAAGAAGAAGAAGAAGAAGAAGAAGAAGAAACAGAGAAAAAAGAAGTGCGTCGTCGTATCGGTGAGTCAAATTCAAAAGCTCTTTTCGCGCGTGTCTGACTATTCTGAGGATTCTTGCGGTTCGGCTGATCCGGGGATAGAACTAAGAGGGAACGAGAGAGAGAGAGAGCGAGAGAGAGAGAGAGAGAGAGAGAGAGAGAGAGAGAGAGAGAGAGGAGGAAGGGTGAGCATATGTACCATCGACATACAGATTAAGGGACGCTGTTCGTACGAGCTTGTACACCGGTGAACTCGAGTATCGAACAGTGAGAGAACGAGCCCCCTGTATAGAAACGTCTTTTGAATATTTATCGTCTTCCTTATTCTTCGTCCTTGCTGAAAGAACTTTTTCGCACATAAGAATGTGGAAAAGTCTCTCACACGCGTGTAAGGCTATAAACGCGAGTTTCAGTGAAAAAAGAGAGACAGAGAGACTTCGGAAATATTCGATTTTTCTCAAGGATTTCAATTTCATCCCTTCCCAACGTATTGAAACTATTGGAACGTGCGGGCCAGAAGCCACGACATGGGCATGGCAGAAATCGTCGTTCTTTATATTCCCCGAGGTCTCGTTTACTCGGGAATTGAAAAGAACATTCGTGGAATACGAGACAGGTGGAGAGGAAGCGGGACACAAAAAAAAAGGAAAAGAGAAAAAAAAACAAAGCGAGAGGAATAAAAAAATAATATAAAAAGCTAGACATTAATACGAGAAGCATTTCCAACTCGAATCCATGTCGCGTAACGAAAATTTAACAAACGAAACGAGAATGGTAAAATTAAGCTTTGGCAATTATACGAAATTGAAGGGGGATTTGATCGAAGAGAGTGGGTGGGGGCCGGGCGTGCACAGGGCAGAAGTGAAACAAGCTCAGAGGGGTAAAAAGGAAGGGTACACAACGTGGGAGCTTTGGTAACCTGGCATATACATATATGTATATTTGTATGTGTATGTGTATGTATATGTATGAAAGAGTGTTGAACGAAGTGAAGCCGAAGCACCTTTACGCCATGGGACTCTCGCTCGCTCTCGTTGAGCGCGGAGTACAGAGCACATAGCAATTAGCGCCCGCGGGGTAATCAAGAAATTTGCATTTAAATGGCGGTCGAAAGGTGCATAATAAATCGTGCGATGGTAACCCAGGATCGTAATATGGAAGCCTCTTTTCACGAAGGTGCGGAAGAACATCGGGAGCAAAAAGTGAAATGAGTCGAATAAAAGAAAGTCCGGAGTCGAAAAATATGATAAAACGCGATGTGCATACGATATACAGGAATCCCCCACCGTTCAACGCGGTCATTTCGTTTCAGAAGAATAGAGCTCTAAGCAAATCAGCGCCTAAAAGAGCGTCATATTTCTACAAGTAAAGTGCTATTTTCATGAGTTTTTTCCCAGGATTTATTCACATAATTAAGTTATTGTTAAGTGCATATGCGAATATATAAATGAATCAACGAGACAAAACGGCATGGTTATCGTGCAAAAATATTTTTATAAATTGTTAAATATGGTTTCTTATCGTTTTTCATTTCATAGTTTCATCAAATCTCAAAATCAAAAACGACGTATGCGTGGAGAATTATGGATATAAGCGAGAGTGATAGTGAGGCGATGAATCTGGGCTGTCAAGGGTGCGCTCAACTTCGCGTGACTTTGGATTGAAAAACGAGTCTATGGAACGTTGCACTTTAGCCCTCCTTTTTCTCATTGTATAACATCCTGTAACAATTCAAGACCTTTTCCAAGCTCGTTATCACATGGAACGACGAAAATAACAATGGCATATAAGCTATGCGTTACTTTATAATCTATAAAGTAACGCATAGCTTATATGCCATATGAACGTTTGTCAGAATTCTCGAACAAATTCGAGAGTTAAAATTTGTATTTTTTTTATTTTCTCCTTTTTGTATTAGGAAATTTCGAATTCTCTCTCTCTCTCTTTCTCTCTCTCTAAACGAAGATAAACACATACGAGAGTAAGCCGACAAATTTAGAAAAGCCTGTACGTGCGTTTGTTCGCAAATAAGACAAAAATGCAAGCGTATTTATAGCTTATAAAGAAAAGCATCGACTCTCAAGTGTCATTAAGGTATCATCACTCTTGTCTTAGTCCTTAATTTAATTAGAATTTTTGTTGACAAATCATAATATTTACATTCGATTATTTGTTGTTGTGCCCTAAAGGAAGGTACAACGAAGGAATATTCCAGTGGAATCAATCGAAAATACAAAATTGGGCGATGGACAGTTTTAAGGAATAAGGCGAGAATCACGTCACTAAATCGTCACAAAAATCGGCCAAAATGCAAAGACATCACTTTTGCATGGCAACTGAAGGAAACGAACCGCGATTGCCATAATTATCAATCCGTCTTAATTCTCGCGGAAACTCGTAAACCGTTCATTGTAAACTTTACAATAAATTGATACTCAATTATACTTTCTACCTCGAGTTCTTAATTCAAATTGGTAAATATTATTTAAAAATAACATTTAACCGATATAACAATTGTCGACTTCTCGATTAGAGATCGTGATGAAAACTACGGAAGTACAGTGAACGTGATTTTTCTTATCTAAATTGTAGTGACTAAACTGTGAATGAATAATCGTAATATTATCGAAAGCATCGTATGAAGTGTGGCGTATAATTTTCTAGGAGTGAGAATTCGCGAATTACGCGTTTGCGTGCGTTTGCGAGTGCTTAATCGACAAAAAAAATCTCGATATTCGATATAAGAGAGTACGAGATGAAATAAATGAGCCGTGCTCTCTCATGCCTGGGCGCTTCGTAATTTGCCTATGAGAAAAGCACTTTTTTCGACCGATCGAAAAAGAAAAAAAACATAAGCTAAAAGATTTAAATAGGTCAAAAAGCCAATGGCCTTATGTATGATAGAGACGTACTAGTGACTCACCGAAATAGTCACGTGGACGGATTGCATTTTCATCGTGCTTCTCATCTGGTTGTAATGAAATACAGTATACGATACACAGTGAGAGAATCGAAATAGTAAACGTAAATGGATGTACGACAGATTCGCGAAGAAACCACACTGACTCTGATAATTTTTAGAAATTGTTTCCTATCTGGTTGTTATTATCGAACAAAGAATAAGTAGAGCGAGGGAAAAGAATAAACACAAACTCACTGTCATCGTTGTCTCTGACCCGAAGCTTCAGGGTGTCTCTCACAGTTGGCAAAGAGACGGTACCGTTTATTGTCATTTTCTTGAGCTGCGCCATCGTGTAAGGTTGATCTGCGACGACGAGATGTCTTTCCAAGATTTGCTTCGTCTGCGAATGCGAAGAAATCAGAGATAAAAAAAAACGTTAAATATCATTTTAAACAACAAAATCAGTCTGAAATAAACTAATTGTAAGATAATCAACAATGGAGTGTAAAAACGTTTCCCGCCAATATCGAAGCAGATGTTCTTAAAGTCGATGAAGTATTTTTCGCATTTGAAAAATATTAAAAAAAGAAGAAACGTGTAAACCTTGAAGAGACGAGTCAAACACGTGATAAATGTAAATAAATAAGTTAGGAAAGAACACAATCAAGTTCATGTAAAAAAAAACGAATCAAATTCGGACAATAAACGTAAATGAATAACTTTAGAAAACAATAATAATCAAGCTCACGTGATAGTTGAAGCTCGGCATGAACAATTTTTTGTACGTCGATGGAATGTGGATTTTCGCGAGTTCCCATGCGGAATCACGGGGGACGAAATACGTAAATCTCTTTGTCGTATCGTTGAGCTGGTCGTTGAAGTCTCGTTGCGTTCCGAGATAGTACGTCGAGCTGCGAAAAAAAAGAAACGAAATAAACGTTCGATGGGGCTCATGGTCGAGGGTTGGTGTGATTAATGTAGTGGGCAGTATTCGCGGGGGTAAAAATACATATTCGTACGCGAAGAGAGAAACTGATGTAAAAACGAGTCAACGGATTTGATTTATAGAACGATTTTTATTTACATCGAGTCCCATTCGTTTCGTGACCCTTGAAAGATCGATGACCAACAGGAGCCACGTGTGTTCAATCGCTTCGATTCGGCCTTCCAACCCTCCACAAAGTACGTACTAAATGGTGTACGAGATCTCGCGGTGTATCGGAATGAAAAGGGCACGAGGGCCTCGTGCGGTAGCTCGGTAAATTGGCAGGGGACGAGATTCGGTTATAAAGGGCGTTGTGGTCACTCCGGCCGATCCAATTAAAGTCATTCATCATTCATTCATACCGGAACACCAATTTTTGTTTTCCCGGGGAGACATATGTGGTGAATTCTAACGGCGACGACATCCTCGTCGTAACGAGCTCGAGAATCGACAGCAAAAAAAAAATATACGCGCGTATACGTCGACAGGATTCTGACTAAAAACAATTGGAGAACGAAGAATTCGTTCGTGTAAAACAAAACGTAGGTGTCTTATTTCGTATAAACAAATTTATCACACGTACAATAAGATATCGACATGAGAAATCGTATTTGCAAAAGTTGAAGACGAGAAAACAGTTTTCGAACAATAACTTTAAAATATATATTGCAATTGGTTCGCAGACGACTAGAGACGGGGATCGTTAAAAAATGGCTGGACGGAAAATAAAAAAAGCTATTGTAGCGATCTCTTTTCCTCGCTTGTCCGAATATTCTTCGTTCTCCGCGGAGCATGAACCGCGAAACAGAACGAGACGCCATTTAGCCCACGAGTACGGTAATTGAACGTGAAACGCGCGACGCGTTTTAACTTCTCTCGTGGTGGGTTCTACGTCTGGACGATATAGTATAGGCACTTGCTCGGAAAATGCGGCCCGTGAAAAAGTTAAAAGTATTCTCATACTCTCGCTCTTTCGTTCGGTTAACGTGCGCACCGGATGACCGACCATGACAAATTGGTAATTTGCATACGGCCTTTTCCTCGCATCGCGTCTCCCGTTTCGTATTTTCGTATATTATAATATGTGCATACACGCGCGCATTGATTAAAGCGATACAGAAATAATGAAATAAATACAAAATGGGTGATACGATATATTATACGGTATTGAATAAATTTTTCGAAAAATTAATCCGTCTGAAATCACGTGCAAATTTCGATTGGTACAAGTTTTTAAACTTTTATTTCGGTCTCAATTTTTGCGACAATTTTCTAAAGATTTATGTATATAAGCACGATATGGCAAGAACGAAAGACCAAAGAATCAAAGAATCACGAGGACCTGATAGAGAATTAGAATTACGAAAAACGAGTAGGCTTCGAGCCGACAATAATTCGTTTCTCAATAGAAACTACTCGGCTTGAAACGTCACTTTAACAGAGCCGCGCAAATAAATACAAAGACCAGATATCACGACCATGAAGAAAAAGAAGGGTCCATTTTGTATTTTTTCATATCAACCAAACAGAAGGTTCATTTCACTTCGGCCACGAGACGATAAAATGTAAATCCTCTTTTTCCCATCAATGTAACGTTACGTTTTTTTCTCTTTTTTACTTTTCCTTTTTGTCATCAAAGAAGATCGGTGGATGGAAGAAACTGAAGAAACGAAGAAGAAACAAGAAGGAAGAGAGAACAGCCGCGGAGGGTTAGCGGCGAGACTATTTCCCGTGTACGCAAGGTAATTGAAAGGAGAATTTGTGTGGCGTTATTTTAATGAAATTTGAACGAGCTTATCGGTGGGTCTGAGGTAACCAAGAACCCGAGTACCTACTTTCTTCGTGTATTTCGCGAAAGAGGAACAAACATCGTGGTGGTAGTGACACGGTAGAGAGGAACGAAGTCGTTTCGCGGAGGATAAGATTTCTTTCATGAACCAGAAAAAGGAAGAAGAGATGTTCGGCCGTAAGAGAGGTATATTATGTGTACGTATACGCATACGTGTGTACGCGTACCTACACTTGTATCGGTCTGCACAGTCTGAATGCGATACTGAATGCTTGAACGCAGTGCCCATTTGCTATAGAGCGAATCGGATTACGTCGAGATTCAATTATCGACGCGCCCTCCCTGGCTCGGTACTTTCTTCGGATGTATATCGGAGTCACTTTTCCTCTTATTTCTACCTAGTGTGTTTCTCAAATGGAAGATATTCGACCTCGTCTCCCTGTCGTTGAGACCTTTTCGTCTTCTATAAAGCATTTGCGAAAGGTTTTCACCTGCGCTGGGTCGTCGACGCTCGATCTCGAATTTAATTCTGCGCGGATATTATTCGTAAAATCGTTAATTGAGCTCCCCCTATATAAATTGACGTACGTATAGCAAGAGAAAACGAGAGAGAGAGAGAGAGAGAGAGAGAGAGAGAGAGAGAGAAATTTCGCGACTCAATTAATATCAATAAAGAGATCCGAACGTTGCAGTCCCAGCGGACAGTCGGTCCTTTGTTTTATTTCGTTTCAATTAGCTGCCGGCCAGTCAATTTTTAATTAAAGCTCCTGATGCGTTCTGCCCACTCTGATGCTATTAGCGCGACATGGAATATCGATAACGGTACGATATATCGTTGTCCACTGTGCATTTATCGTTTTTTGTTTTCAGGTAATATTTCTTTTTTCGGCCCTGCTTCAGTTTTACGGGACTGACCCAATTTAGTTTATAAATTATTTATTTGCTTTTGATCCAGAAGGAAGACTCTTTTTTTTAGGATATTTTGTGCCAATGTACCAAACCATGCAGCAATGCCGTGTACAAAAGCCCAAGTGCGCGATATAATAGCGATGCACAATTGAATTTATATCGGGGATTTGTGACATTCGTGAAAAGCTGGATAAATTCTGAAATCGGCCATATTCCGAAAACGAGTTCGACAGACTCGCTCGAAGTTGGTGCAAAATCGCTTTTGATAAGCTAAAATTTTAGCTTATCGTGAGAATCGAGATATGTGAAACGAAGGTCGAAGGTCGATGAAACGAAGAGCGACGAATGAGTTATGACCCCATATGGATATTTCGATCGTGTCTGTTATTGTTATTCCTAGAGAGAATTGAATGATATTTTATCCGTTTTTTGTTGGATTTTGAACTTACTTGAGCATAGGATCGGTCCTCAATTTGTCAAGTACGGTCGTATAGGGTACACCGAGAACCCGGTCGATTATGTGGATTATGCCATTCGTAGCAGCGATGTTAGCCGTTATAACAGTCGCGTTTACACCACCTCCCTCCACTGTCACGGTCTGACTGCCATTCGAGCCGGTTATTACGTTGAAGTAGAGGCTCTTCCAGTTTGCACCGGTCTGTACCTGGAAAATTGAAGCAGTAAACGTTAAGGCAAACGTTCCAATCTACGTGATCGTCGCGTTCGTTATAAAGCGACGAATAATTTCTTTTTTAATCTTTCCTTTCATTTCTAGTTTGAAAAATTCGAATCAGACGTGCAAGAATAAAAACATCGAGATCTTAAAAATTCAACACTATTTCGGTACGACTGCGAACGAAAAAATCGAATCAATTAAAAATATTCTTGAATGGCGTGAGACAAAAGTACAGGACAAAAGTTTTCCGTTTCTCAGCATTCCCAGTAGCGAACTTCAAAAATGTCACCTAGATAAAATTTATTGAAAAAAAGCGGTTTGGAAGACAATTGACCAGGTTTCGGTTACCAGCAGCGATCTCTATGAAACTCGATGCCATCCGTGAAAAGTTACATTCGACAAAAATGTGTGTAAAATGGTGTATGGTGAAACAAAAATTGAAAGTGTATGAGGAAAAAAGCCATACACAAACAATTCAGGAGTGAGCGATTGAACATCGCGAATACAATTCATAATTGGTTAGGACGATCAATTTTTGCTGTTTTATGAAAATTGCCAGTGTCGACGTTATCGTTTCTTTTTTCCGAGGACGAACGAATTCACCGATCATTTTTCGCTCCAGGGAGTTTCAGACCTCCGCGACAAAAAAAAAGGGTTTTCCTCGACCCCCGTATTCACAGTACGAATGTTTGCGTCTCGTTGACCATTCGTTCGAATATCTTTTTTTGCACCTTTCGTACCTTCGTCTGAAATTCGAGGAAAGAGATCAGAAATTCGAGGAAATTTCACATCTCGAAGCCCGATACGCCGCCGTACGTGTTATCGTTGTAAAATAGGTATTTCCATGGGGGATGAAGAGATATGTAAAACCGTTTCTTGGGCCGTGGAAAGAGGGAAAAGCTCTTTACCTAATTCGACACGATGATCGATGGGCCAAGTATGAGCTTGAGAGAGGTCCGTCGAGAACGAAGATATTTCCCGATTGCAAAGCTTACGAACGATCGAAAAGTATTTTATTTTTCTGCTTAAAAATGATGAAGCTGGAAATGCAAAGGCCTGTGAATATTTATGAGTGTGCGGTACGTGAGATTAAGAGTCTCGCTTCTTCGCGGTTCGCGACCCATATACATTTCAAAATTATTCAACCTTTTTGTGTTTCCATTTATTTCCTTCGTTTATCTTTTTCATCGCCCGAATCCTAAATAATTTTTATTACTCTCCGTGATTGATTAATTATCCGAGAAATTTTCTCTTTTTCTGTTTATCGTCAATTTGAGAAAGTGTCGTCGAGGGAAGAAGTAATAATCCCGAAGATTTTCCGAAGATTCTCGGGAGCTCGTTGTTGGGGATTCAGATTTTTCCACTTACGAATAAGGACACATCGTAACCCCTCTGTCGAGTTTGCGAGGGTTTCCAGTTTTCCGCAAAGCTTCGAAAGTCCCTCTCTTTCTCTCGAGATCAGGAAACGAATTTCTTCGCGGTGATCGGTCGCGAGGATCCTGAGGGCGCGGCCCTCTCGATCCAGGCTCTTAGGCCACGAAAGGAGCGCATATCTTTCGCGTTGATCCCTAACGTCGAACGTGCCTCATGAATTTTTCGCCGCACTTCGCGTCGACTTCCGGTTACTCTCTCGTTCTTACGCACACAAACCTATCCGCCACCTTATTCCTCTGTGCAAAAAAGCGTACCGTTCGAAAGCAATTCCGCGATCGTCCGACCCCAACGATAATACATCTTTTCCTCATCGACTGGCGATGTACATATTAAGTTATTCTTAACAACAATATATGCTAATAAATTACAAATTCCATTATCTAGAAAGTCATGTTTATATAATACCGATTTTTCATTCAATGTAAAAATAATACTCGGGAATATTCTGTTTTTAATTTTTCTTCAAATCTTGTCTTTAATTTGAATTTTTCAAAGTTATTGTTATTATTTTTTTAAAGATATATCTTCACTAACAATAAGAGCTTCGAGGTGTAATTGAATGACGAGGTTGCTCGAAAATTTTCTAATTTCGACATTTGAACTAAAATCAAATATTAATAAGTACAGAGGTAGAAGGGTAGACGAGGTTTTTTCCAAAGTTTTCGTATGCATTTTGATTTTCGATAAAAAAAGATCTCTCACATGTACGAAATACAGTGCGATACTGAATTAGCATAGCTCATGACGTACGCAACCGGCTTAAAAATGGAACTTAATGTAAATTGGCTCGCGGCTGCATTCGGACGATGTTCGTTGGGTCGGTTTTCCCCGTTACCGGACAAATCGCCCTCCATTCTACACGTATAATTTATATGGGAGAAAAAGCTAGCCGTACGCAACGTCTGCACGGAGGGATGCGCGTGTTTCCGGGATTCTCGTTCGTTTATTCACCAGCCAGTTCCGTGCGCGTATGACGCGTCCGCTATCTGGCTCGACTAACTCGCGGCGGTGTCCAGTGGCGAAAATAAATAAATAAATAAATTCGCCTACAAAAAAGGACCATCGTTGGACGAGCCAAAATAAAACGACAGAGAAACCACACCCGGATCGGAGCGAGAGGTACGATTTGTTTAAACGACCAAAAAGGCAGCGGAAAGTCATCGGATTATTTTGATCTTTTTGCGTAAAATTTAGAGTATTTTTGCATTTTTTTGTATACGCAGCTCGATGCTCGTTTCCATTCCCATACTTATAAGCAAGAATTTATGGCATTTAAAAATTGTGACGTAGAGAGTAATAGTTGAGTTCATAAACAAATTTTGTTTATTTATAGATATGTGTGTTACCATTTTTTCGGTACGCATGGCCCATTGTTTTTATTATTAATATCGTCATTATTGTTATCATTATAATCCGACGTACTTAATCATAGACGACGATTTTTTTGCAAAAAACTTGAAAAAAACAAACGATTAATTGTTTTACAAATTTTGGAGGGGGAAGAAAGTTGCGAGAGGGCGGAGAAATATGATCCTTGTATTCGATTAGCATGATGAATTTAGTCAAAAGTCAAGGTGGGGGAGGCGAGCAATAGGTATCGAACCGCGACGGTGCGTGGCTCGCCGGTTATAAACGATGACGCGAAAACGTCCAATTACGCGACGAGCCCCCTTTATCCGAATAATTCTCGCGGCTGAGTTGAGCCTGGTTCGTGTCGTCGATTTATACGGGGGTGGATTCAGTGGATTGTGCTCATTCGGTGGTCGATGGAACGATCCTTTACGCGTAATAAGTAACGAGCAATGGTACGCGAGCGAACGAATATACATATACATGTAAATGCACACATATTTGTATGTATGCACGGAGCACCCGTTTATTTCGCGTTACTATATATATATATATATATATATATATTTACGTGTATGTAAATGGCACACTGAATGCCAGCGGGTTTTCCGTGTCACTTGTCGTAATTGTGCCACAGGACACGAGACTGGATTTCAATATCCGGCTCTGCGATCGTCGAGTTTACGAATCCCTATATATTTTGATGCACATGTGTACTTCTATATATATTTACGTCCTAGGGAATGAAATCGTACAATTTCGTGAAAAACATCCAAATTTTGTATTACGTTTTTCTTGAGTTGTTTGCTGAAATTGTGTGTCCTTTTTCAAAAAGATTGGGTACTATTTGTCGCGTTAGGTAGCTATTACAGTGGGCGGCCAAATTATTAGAGACAGTCACATTTGTTTCAATTTCTTATTTCGAGCGCACTTGATTTCAGTTTTAAGTATCAGTGTTCCAGGAATTTATTAGTTACGTTCGCCATGTCTGTATGACTTAAATTTTAAGTGAACGCTGAGAGTTAAAGGGTATATTTGGTTTCTAGAAATTTTTAAGTAATGTGCGAGCCCCGCGGAGCATTGAAGACGCGAAATAGTGAAATACGGGTTTGAATATTTTAAACACAGTTATTTTTATATTTGTGCTATAAAGCAAAGTTAAAATGCAAGTATTATTATTCTGTTATCATAAAAATTAATTATTGGTCGAATTTCTGTAATAATAATCATTTGTAAAAAAATATCTTTGACTCCCAGCGTGGGTCAAGGGTGGGATTTGTCTGTCGAAAAAAAACATCAGAGATTAAAACCCTTCTCAAGCATATCAAGCAAGTCATTCCCACAGGAAGATAGCAGATATTGCTGAAGTTTCTAACAATAAGTTGGCAGTTAACAAAATAAAAACTAATTTGGATCCAAAACAGCCAATTTCACCTAAGAGAAAAGAAATAGTCGAAGAAAAAATGTGACTGTCCCTAATAATTTGACCACCCACTGTAGCTCGTGTTAAGATTTTCATCCAAAACGGCCATAAAAAAAGGCAATTTAAATTATAATTTTTGTTTATTCGGAATATGGACGCAAAGATTGTTTTTCAAAGTCTGTTTTAAAAACAAACTTTTTAGCTCGTGTTAAGATTTTCATAAAAAACGGTCATAAAAGAAGGCAATTTAAATTATAATTTTTGTTTATTCAGAATATAGACGCAAAGATTGTTTTTCAAAGTTTATTTTAAGACTGCGTACCGATGTATTCATGACAAAGTTTCATGCAGGTAAACGATAAAAAAATATACTCGTGCGCTTGCTTATGCCGTTGATCGATTGATTCTGTTGCTATATCGGAAACCCTAATATTGGAGTTGTATCTAGACATAACATGTTTCGAAATTCGCTCTATGTGGTCTACGAATCTAATGCTATATATATACACACACACACGCGCGACATTGTCGGAAAATGAAGGTTTTCGTTATCGTATTTGGGTCGTTGTCGTATTAATGAGCTTCATCCCTAATTCTCATCGATATACGCACGTGTAATGTAAACATTACAGACCGTAGACACGAATGCAAATCCTTTCGATCATAACCGACATCGTATATAACGTTCGATCGATCTATTTTACACCAAACACTGGACTCAATTACATTCGATATTCGAAAGCAAAGTCTAGTGCTCCATTAATTCGTACGATCTACTCATCGATATGTCGAATTTCGACGAAACACATATCGGCGCTCGTTCTCTCTGAATACTGACTGGAAAATATTCGAACTTGAAAACACGATATTACGGGTATTGATACAATTCTTTTCATGTGCGACGATCGCGGGATCGAGTTCAAAAATTACATTGAAAGTTCGTTGACGAGTTTCGTTGTCGGTTAATAACTGCAAGTCGCTTCGCTTTAACCAAATCACTTTTCGACAAAATACAATTTTTGTGTCGGGGATTTTGATTTCTTTTTTTACATCGATGTTAATTTTAGTTACTAGAGTGATACGAAACCTTTCGATTTTGTATTCAATAGTTTTACACGTTGCATTGAATATCTAACGAGGCCTCGACGTTAATTACGATATAATTTATATATGACCGAATTCAATGATTTTAATATTTATAAAACTCGTGAAAAAAGTTTCTTTTTTCTCTTGAGAGAAATAATTTATCGCTGGCAAATGTACTCGGAAGATTACACAGCATAGAGATAACTTGAGCATGTTGCAGATAGTTTTAAATCATTGTTGGTCTATCAAGAGGATGTTAGACTCGGTACTAGCTCATTTGGATATTACATGCTAGACGTAAATAGAGAATTCCATCAATGATCGAGCTAATCGTCTATTTAGCCTGCATATTTATACACGCACATAGACCTACATCTCTATACCGATACTTATCGAACGGTATGGATTCGCATATTCGAATGACCAGTCGGCGTTAATTAATTTACACGCGGATTATCATAAAATCCCCCGTACAGGTGTGCCAATGCCGATTTGCTAATTACTACCCCGGTCATTATGGATAACATTCGCGATAGGTAACGATGCACACGATCCTTGTATTTCCTGTATCAAACTTCTCGCACACGTACAAACTCGAATTACGTATTCAACCATACACGTACGTGAGCTATAGGTACAATAAAGTTTATATACACGGACTACTTCATGTTGAGAAGTACAATTTCGCAAACGTATTTTTTTGTTAATCAAATTATTATAAGAATTTCAAAGATTTTTACTTTGAAAGAATAACAGCCTTTTTTTTATAATTACCCGGGCATGTTCCGTCGAAAAGGCGATATTTGACAAATTTAGTTTGCTTTTAGTAAAATTGTCGGAACAAAAAATAATGATCGAAACTTTAAATGGAGAATATGAAATTGTAATAGTTTTTGCACGAAATTCCCCGTAGATACGTATT
Organism: Netelia virgata; assembly: GCA_951802705.1. NCBI lineage: Eukaryota > Metazoa > Arthropoda > Insecta > Hymenoptera > Ichneumonidae > Netelia > Netelia virgata. Next base: position 25,319,574 of record OX637867.1, read on the forward strand.
ATAGTGGAGTAGGCAACGCGTATGTGTGGCAACGAACAATCTATGCAATCAGCTGGTATAACATCCGGGATCGGTAATATTTACACTCGACTCTATTTCCGTGAGATTCAGCGTCTATGCGAAACTATATACACGACGAACATTGATTATTGTAAACAACGTGCTAAATCGTTTTAATCAGCGAAATGATGAGATTGCTCTTGGCTTCACTCTTGGAGATTTATAGGGAGATAGGAAGAGGTTGGGTTAGGGCGAGAGAGGATATTTTGAATTTTCGGCTCAACACGCAAACGAGACTACTCATGGAAATTGCTTGCGTAGACAGTTGATTATGTACACACTAGTGTGCGCGGTCAAACGCCCGTGCATGTTTAAGCTTTTAGTTTTTTGCAATCAAAAGACGTCGTTAATGTTTATTCACGCGATCGTTTGGACTAGGCGCGAAGTTAGTCCAGCGTAAATGTCAACATTCTGCAGAAACAAGCTGTCAAAAGGTCAATAAATCAAATTTACGATTTAAAAAAATATTCTTTTGCGAAAATTCAATGTCAATAATTTATAAATTTCGATATAATTCTTGGCGAAACCGATGAACTTTTTTTGGTGAAGTAAATATTTGGCTGAATAGCATCGTGATTGTTTAAATGTTTGTAATCAAATTTGGGAAAAACGCTCGGATTGTTGTCGGAAATAAATATTCACATTGTTACAAATTCGAACAGGAACTTATTGTTTTGTTGTTCCGTTTGGTGAGATATTTTTGACTTTTTTTTTGTAAATATAGTGGATGGAAAAATATCGAATTTTAGAAAAATCGAAAATTGCGGTTTATCAACAGACTCCCGATGCAATAGATTTCATTCCTTTTTTTTCCCAACAGATTTTTGTGCCACGTAGATTTGAACCAAGCTCCCTTGACTCTATAAATTTCGTATCGTCCGGCAGATATGAGAGGGATTCGGCAAACAACGAGGTTGAAACGTCGCATGTATTTTCATGATATACACGTTATTTATGTACGTATATGCGTATGCTAGATACACAGGGGCCGAATATAAACTTGTTCCGTTGGAGAATCGACGAGTATTTGCTATATGCTGGATGTGTACAACATGGTGAAAATTTATCGGGTCTGAACGGAGCATATTACCGCACTCTGGGTGAGAGCGTCGAGTTGCAGAGGGAGCGAATAAACGATCGACGGTTATCGACGACCAGCTGGACTGGATTATCTCTTATGTTTCTTTCAACGAGATCGAACGAACGGAAGAATTGAATTATCGAATTGGCAAATGCGAGAACGTTTCAGTTCTGCTGCATTAACAAGAGTTCAGGGTTATCGACGATGTTTATATTATTTTACAATTTAATAATTACTCATTTTTTTCATCTGGAAGAATTGTTTCGAGTTTGGAATTTCAATTTCAATTTCACTGAATTGTTTATATCTGGCTCGTGCTTTTGGCGTTCCTATAAAAATGTCGCGTATTGCGTGGACATGGAGTAGCTATGCCAGAGTTTTTAGATGAAAAAGGGAAACTGATGATAATCAGTTGTTTTCTACGCTTTCTAAGTCATTCCATTAACGAAAGCTGAAAGAGATGGGTTTATTTTTATTTACCCCGTATTGTCCACTTCCGGTCGGTAGCATCTTTAAGTTGGAAAGAGAGTTAGAAAGACTTTGTGTGATCATCGATGTGTCGTTAATGTCGCTTAATTAATTATTACACCCTGTAGTGTGAGATTTGAAAAATAATAGTATTTCATTTCGTTCTCACGAAAATTGTGGAAATACCAAATTTTGGTGATTGCATTTTTATTAAGTATCATTGAATATTTGTTTATGAAAATTAATTTTGTTCTATTGTCATTGTTACGATTCGATTTAAAGAATAAATATTAATTGAAAACATATATTTATATTTTACTAACTTGATTGACGCTCTTCTGCTTGATCGAGTCGAGAGGAAGTTTTTCTCGGACGTAATGAAGATTCAAAATCTCTCTAAGGCGGTGTTTGTCCTGAAGTATGTGACGTACTCCTTCCTCCTCCCAGGCTGCGTTGCTTGGTGCGAAGAGGGTGATTTCTTGTAGATTCGTCAATGTTTGCATAAAACCGTCGCCCAGATCCCTTATGACTTCGTAAAACTTGTAAACAGGTCCATCCTCCTTATCCTGAATGAACGATGCAAAATTCGTTACTCATCATTATTTAATTATTTCGACGTAAGCCGTCTACGTCATTTGTTAGTTATTCAATTATTTCAAATATCATGTAAAACAGAAACAAAAGAAAGCGAGAAAATGTTTAATTACTTAAAAAAAGAAAATGAAAATTAAATAGACACAATAGAACAAAAATAGTATTAAAGAATTGGAGTAGAGAAATCAATCGAGTTATGTCGATTTAACAATAAAAATAAATAAAATTGTAGATTTGGAGTACTTTCAAGTACTGACGAAAAAGCCGGACGATTAGAAAATCATATATTGGGCAAGAAAAACTAATCTAACAGTAAGCTTCTAATAACTTATTTTTCAAGCCGTATATAAGTGTCATCATACGTAAGGAAAATAAGATTTCCTCAACGGTAGTACGTTTAAATATAGAACGAATGAACGACTTTTCAAAAATCAACAAACACGATATTTTCTGAAAAAATATCACGATTTTGACACAGAGGAACATACAAGAGTGGCTAATGGTTGATCTCGCGAATGTTTCTGCTTTTTCTTTTTTTTTTCGAACATTTACAAGTCGAGGAAATAAACCATTGTGGAAGAGTCAAGTAGGTACGTGTGAGAATTACATTTGAATTTAAGCATTAACAGGAGGTATAATTAACGGTAATGTATAATCAGACTTTCGTGTGGCATCCCCAAAGAAATTAGCGGAACTGTAAGATTGGCAAAGGAGCAAAGTTTTCCATTGGTTAATAACGTTAGTCGGTGAAAATTGCGAAAAATTCTCACTACAATGCGTTGATAGCAAAAAAGAAAGTAGGGCGGAGTGTGTGAGAGAGAGAGAACGAAAAAAGTGCCAAAGAAAGAAAGATATAGCTCGAAGTTTTAGCGTTATCTCGATGATCGTTTCCTCGATCCGGCTTATTTTTCCGACGAACGATTACACGGAAAACTCGTTTCTGACCTCTCGTTAATCTCTTCTCAGCTCTCAGCGAGGAGATGCCAAGCGGAAAGCCCGAAGGGATGAGTAAACCTTACAGGATTAATCGTTGGAAGCTCTGATAAGAAAACAAAAACAAAACAAAATCCCGGGCCTGGAGAATTCGCGAGAAAGAGTCGACAGGATAAAAATAGTTGCGAAGCAGACAAAAATAAACTACGAGGAGTGAAGAAAAACGGAGGGGTAAGATCTCAGATGAGATCGAAAGTTTTATTTTGTTAAAGTGTTACCCCCGCCAATCTTGATAAATAGTGCGAATTCCGGAAATTATTTCGAAAAAACTACAAACGCAATTTTATTCTTTTTCGCATATTTATTGACGAAAATATTAAGAAGTATGAATTTAAACTATTATTTAAAAAATATTAATATTTGTACAAGTTACAAATGTGCAAGATACGAGCACAGAAATAGTATAATTTTAAGGTGATCAACAATTTTGAACAGATACTTTAAATGAAGATTATTGGGCCAAAAATTATTAAATGAATTTTAAAAACACTTTCCTTATCAAAATAGAAGAAAAGGTCTATCGCGTTATGGTAAACACGAAATAAAAACTATATAAATTTATCCAGGAATAAACGTATTTTCATTCCCGTAGTTTGCACTGTTTTTAAGATTGATTATGGCAGAGTCACCCCTGACGTTAGATCGCTAAAGTACTGCAGTTCTGATTTTTCATGTAATCATTATTTTCAGCTATGTCAGATTGAAAACTTAAAAAATGCACACTCACACCCACACCCACATACATACATACACAGACACATTTACCTATCGATTGAATTTTTCTTATATTCATCGAGTATTTTTTATCGAGGTGTTTGAGAAATACAAAAACTAATGTACGTTTTGGTGTTTAACGAAAAAAAAAATAATAATAATAATTCCGTAAGAATTATTGCCTTGTCTCTACTTAATATTAGCTGACTTCTGGTTAAATAAGTCGTTTCACCCTCGCCCTGGGGACGAAGATTATTTTCATTTATATCTTTTTTTGTTTAGATCTGTTCGAGCTAGTACTTACGATGTCCTACACGACATGCAGAGTCCAATAGAGACATGCAAAGCACCACAGAATAACATTATTGAGTCAATATAAAAGTCTTCAACCACATATAGACGATAATTAATAAAGAAAATATTTATATTGATTATTCATTATCATTAAGGGATTGTGGGGTAGCCGAATTTCGATCGACCCGTCTTTGTTTTATTTCAATAAAAATAATTAAGAAAATAGAAAATCCCGTAAAAAGTGGATTTCAATCCGATTCAGGATTGTCTGACTGTTTCGTTATTTAATCTTCGTCTAAAACATTTCGAAAAATTAGACAAATAAGAGTTTGAAGAAAAAAAGTTTTTACAACTATTCATCTTTTAACGGTTATACATCTGTTGCGATTGATCTTTCGCATAATCGGAGATTATGGCGAGAAAGCACATTAATTGTGTTATTTTGAGAAGCAATTAAATCAATTTTTCAAATTTCAACTATTCGACGCAATCGGACGAGCGTAATTAGTGCTCACGACAAGATCGAATTTCCATATAACGCCACAATGTAGAATTTTCCATGACTTCGGAAGTCAATCACGAGAAAGTTTCTCGTTTGATTCCGAAGATCAATCCGGATGCAACAAATCGATATAAACTTCCTGTGAATAATATTTTGTAATAATATGTAGAACCATTATTAAGGAGGCCGGACTAAATATTCAACGAATTTTCTCACGAGTAACGAAACGGCGAAAATTTTGAAATTTCGCAGAAACAAAAAGTTCCTATGAAAATTGTTTACATGATCGATTATCGGCCGTATATCGATATCTCGTGATCCAATTCGCGCACCTCGCATTTCTACGGACTTATAATTTTGTTCCCATTTTAAAAAATCGTAATCGTTAAAAATATCGTATACAATATTGATATATCGTGAAAGTGATTATGTAAATAAAAATGACGAAGTGATGTGATTGAAAGAGAATTGAATGGAATATGGTAACAGCGTTTATGACCGAATGATCAGAGATGTAATATTATCGTTATCGAATTTATGATATTCTAACGAGATTTTTATAAAAAAAAACATGGCTTAACGAGAACGAATTATGAGATTTGTTTCTTTTTCTTGAGTGGATAAAAAAATCTCCGTGTTCTCGATCGATCGTGTACGGTGCTTTCCACTTTTTTCTTAAATTAACATTCGACATTCGTGTTACTACTGGCAGAGATATATATATATATATATATATATATATATATATATATATATATATAGACGTGCAATTTTTGAATTATCATTCATAGGTCAGCCTGAAGCGTGCTCTGGTGAATATTCAACATTAGCGCAGAGCACAAAAAAATGCTTTAATCGGCCTATTCGCTTCTCAATATTCATTCCCGGATTCTCATATTTCAGAAGGCAGATGCATTCATACGAAATAAAAATGTTAGTATCGAAAATCCTTTTAAGCCGTAAAGACACGTAACGGTTTTCTATCACGCGTGCGGACTTAGGTACTAACATAAAAAATAGTCAATATCGAAGGACGAGGGATTAAAATGTGCGTAATAAAATTTGATTTAGATCGTAAAAACCGATATTTTTATACCTCGTAAACGAACAGACTTTATTAAAATGGATCACGCGGAGAGAGTTCCCTGTCGACGTACGTTCGATCGAGAGATGACCGAACAGTGTATCAAAATAAAAATCCAAAACGCTACGGTTTTTATATCTCTTAAATAAACAACAACGAAAGTGAGAAAAGTTCGAATGTTCGATGCCTGGCCAACTTTGTAACGACTTTTTGTTGAGTAACCAAAAATCCGTATTTTCGTTCCGGCCATTTTGAATAAAATAATAATTTCAATGGAATGGAAACTATTCATAGGACTCTATACGAAGCGATATTTCGTGTGAAAGTCGATCAAGCGGAATTTATTAAGCGATATCATTTCCAGCCTATTACTGAAAAAAGTATTATAAAAGTATTTTCAAAACGTCTCTAATAAAAATCGTGCCTATGAGGAACTTGAACTAACAGCCACTTCAATGCGCAATAAAAATGCGTGGACTATCTTTTTTCCCGATGTTCCGAGTAAAAATCCTCGGCACTGTACGATAGGAAGGTTTGTATACGATCGAGAGAATCCTAACGGCATGAAAGTGGCGGTTACGACACTTCGATTACGAAAGTACTACTAACGTAGCTACGCTACTGGTACTTCATTCGAGGACTGTAGTTACGTATTTGCGGTTCACTCGCAATCATTCAAATACACGTAAAACAAAACAAACTTGCTCTATGAAATTTGGTCCAGTAAAAACCTATCGTATGTGTGCACAGTGACATGTGCGACATATCATCGGTACAAGTTACTCGTCGTCCCGATGTTTCCAATGCTCCGACGTGTATATTGCGTACGGGGCACACATGCGCGCACACATTGTATACCCAGGTTGCTATATCACCGATAGACCAATGCGATGGATACGGCTGAAGCTATATGCGACTATACAATCGTTAAAACTCGTCAACCTCGTAAAAGCCTTCGCACTTTCTGCGAAACCGCAAATTTTAGATTTAGTCGAAGGTTTCTTCGTAACGTTCGATTTTTTTTCCATTCACGCGATCGACTCTATTCCTATGATAATGCAGAAGCACCGAGAATGGGGGGCGACGAATTGACGCTGCGTAAACCACACTACGAACGTGGTTAAACATTTGTATTTATTTTTTTGTTTTTCGATATAAAATTCCTCAAAATATTTGAATTTATAAAGTTTTTATTGAATTCGAAATACGTATTTTTTTCTCGTTCGTTTCGCATCCTTTGGTTACCTCTCGCAGCTGGAGGCTGCGAGAGCGAAGGCCAGCGCGTTGTTGTTCCTTGGAAAATTTGCATGGAAAAAGCCTTGCCGTCCGATTTTTTAATCAACGATCATGTCCCTTTATCCGTCTCGCTTCATTCTTTTCACTCGCGGCGCCTGGTTCTCGCCCGTGCGAAGACCCGAAGCTTACGAGCTTTTTAGCCACGTAATCGCGAGCTGCCGGGGTTTTTTTTATCGGATATATTCATCGAACGCTCCACTACTTTTTTTTACACATCGCTACTGTTTTGCATTCGCAACATTCCTGTTTTGGACAGTTTACTCGTTTTTTTAGTTCCCCGAACCTTTGCATTCGATTTACGAGACTCTTCTATCTCATCGGGCGATGTATAGGGTGCACGCTGTTTTGCCTTGAAACAATTTGCGTTCGAAAAGCCTTTTGCCGCACTATGTTTTTAATCAACTCGATTTTTGTTTGCTTTCGTCGTCGTCGTTGGAGAGACGAGAGTAGCTTTTTCATTTCCTCGTCAAGATGAGATAGTTAGTTGTGCGAGTGAGTGAATTTTAATACATCCGACAGTATATCCCATTTTATCTACAGCCGGTCACGGAAATATTCCAACACCAGCATAGAGTTGTTCTTTCTGTTCTTCATTTCGACTAAATTTTCGAAGGACCAGCGAATTATGGCACGATACATTAGAACATACGTTTCGGGTAACACGAACGCAAGAATAAATATTATTTCGTACGTACGATTGTTAACTGTTCGATGCGAATGAGTTGTATTGGACGAAGATCTGTCACATTGATTCCACTTTTTTACCATAAAATAATCAATGTTTAAATGTAAAATTTATTTTTGGCAACGATTAGTAATGGAATAATTACGTTTTAACGGCAATTTCGTATTATGAAAAACACCAGCACTAGTTATTATTACGTATCTATATTTTTTTTGTTTAGCTTTGCTGTGCAATTTTCGATTAGGACAACAAAAATAAATATTTTGCCATAATAATAACCCAAACCCTAGAAATTTCGGACCATTTTTTAAAACAACTTATAATTTGTTCGTTCGTAATATTTAATACGAAAAAATATGATTAAGAATTAATTCATTGCTTTCGTTCTACAAGAATGAGAATATATTTTTATATTCTCATATAGATTTATCTCCGATTATTTTTTTGAGAATATTTTTCTACGACGTCGACATTATTTTATACTTTTCGAGAAAACTCCATCATGAAGACTATTGCACAATTTATGATCTGCGTTAAGAGCTATCAGCGATATCGATTGTAGTTGATGGGGACGTGGATAGACTTTACGATACTATCGACGTGGTAATAAATGTATATATATGCCATACCAGATCGAATAAAAGAGGAAAGGAAACTAAAAAGCACTAAAAGGAAAACCGTCTTAAGGACCTTACACATTATCCGACACGGACCGTGTCGTGTCAGCGCGTGCCGACAACACCGACATGACATAAGGCATATTTCAGATTGCTCCGGCAAGGATCCTTCAGTTATCTTTAAACATTCGGCAATCGCAATGAATCCATCATGAGTCAGTTCCTGGTCGCTCCACGATGGATTCATTGCCATTGCCGAATGTTTAAAAATAACTTGCTGGAGCAATCTAAACATATGCTTAAAATTGTCATGTAAAATTGTTGTCGGCACGCGCTTACACGATACGCCACGACCCGGGTCGGATAATGTGCAAGGTCCTTTAGGATAACAACGGAAATTAACGCATTTACGATCAATGAGGCGCGCATTGTCATCGCTTTTCAAATTTACAATACTGTTTTTATTATCCAAATGAGACCAAAAAATGATGAGTCGAGACGATAATTAATTAAACGAATTCTCATTAGTACGTGGTAGGAATAAAATTACAACTGGGTATGTACTTCATACCTTCCAATGAAAGTTAGTTTAACCGTTCTTGATTTTGATTATTTTTCGAAATATGGTCACGATTCGAAATAACAAGTATTATTTTAAGTTAAAATATTTTAAGATGATTTAAAAAATAGTAATTTAAAAAACGACTCAACGATAGAACATTTCGTGCAACAATTTTATATATCGGACTATTATTGCTCGAGTTATCGTCCGCACCAGTTAAAAAAACATGGGTTGGAGACAAATCTATTCGACTTCAATTATTGTTTTATTGTTTCAATACAATCTTACTTGCATTTACTTGAATGTACGTGGAATAACATATTTTTAATGGAGCCAACAAAATATCCATTAAGTGAATTTAAAAAATCCATGAAAAAAGGCTTATTTTTCTGTCTGTCACAATAGGGTCCTGCTTTAAGGGGTTAGAGTCACTCAGCATTTTCAAAGAACGTATTTTTTTTGGCATTTTCTAAAAGTGCAACATTTCAAAGGTGTTCCCTGAAAAATTTAGACGAATCGGGGCATTGTTTATGAATACATGCAACTTTGAGCGCAGCCCTGTCGAGTGGGTACACGTAGTTAAGTAGTGGTAGCTGCACGCTTGACGCAAACTTTAAATGTGTTTTTCTCGAAAACACGTTTTCAAAGTCGGTGATCACTGTAACTCCAGAATGGTTCGACGGATCGCTTTGAAATGTATACCACTTATTCTAACCATAATTGTGCTGTCCTTGAACGAAGGATTTTTATTTTCGGTAAATAGTTTTTTTTTTTATAGTCGAATATATGAGTGAAATTGTGGTCGAAAAAAGTGCGTTCAAACCTCCGCCATTTTGTCAAAAATCAAAAATTTTGTTAATCCTTCGTTCAAAGACCGCATAATAGGATTTACTAATGACCCCTGCTAAATTTTTTTATGTCGGATAATCCAGTGATGAGGGAGGGGCATTGATCACCGCAAAACCCCTTTTTTATATCAACCCCTCACAGACTGGCTTATATCGTGGCCATTTATTATTATTTTGTCTTGAAAATTTTATTCTATATTCTTTATATACGTATTAGTTAATGGTAAAAATATTATCAAAAAATAATAAAACCAGTCTTCAAAATAAAATCTAAAAAAAACGCGTTTTTTCGGGCGTTACAAGTGACTCTAACTCCTTAAAGGCGACTAACAACGGTTCTGGCATGCGTTAATTATGTCCTCTCGGTGGTCTTGGAGAATGAAGGATAACAATAGGAGACAGGATAGAAAATAAAGATAGAATAAACAGCTGTTATGGTTCTCTTGGCTATATCGTGAATCCACAATTTTTGTACTAATTGGAAAAAGTCGTGGCGGACGGATCAAACAACGAAATATTTACTTTTCCCTCTACTCTGTGTATCGAGACAAGGGATGAGAAGCTCTCGTTCTGTTTTTTTTTCACCAAGGTTAACCCAGAATTAGTTTTCATTGCCGCCAGCCCCGTTTCTTTTATAATATACGTATAAATACACCTGTATTTGCATATGAAAAGTTTATCGCACTTTTACGTTGTTTCCTTTATGGAAATAATGTGCCACTTTTATATTATACACTGTATATTTACCAAATGTATGTGTCCTACACCCATATCTACACCCATAGATACAAGCAAAAACATTTTTATGCTCATTTCCGACACGTTTAATTATTCCTCTGACTGGTTTATTCGTCGAAAGGCCCCACGGCGTTTCAACGTTTAATTCGAAGGTAAAGTGCAGCAAAAAATATGATTAACGTTGGCTTGCGGGACTGATGCCCTATCGTGAAATATAAATATATAACGAAGAAGATTTTTACAAGAACGATTAAAAACCGTGGGTAAATGACGTATTTCTCCGATCGTTAAGCAAGTAACCCAGAATTAATGATTTATTTATCTTCGTTCGACAGTTCTATAGTTTCATCAAAACTCGCTTTTGACTTCAGAACGACGTTTTCATAATAGGTCCCAGTAACATTTTCGAACCTATTGATTGGATATTAAGGAAATTTTATACAATTGATTGTAACTCATAGGATTTCGTAAATTTATGCGTTAGATTCTTTTGAGAGATGACAAAATATTGAGTCAAGCGTTAGAATTTTCATTCTTTATTTCATATCATTATATTACTCTTGGAAAAATCAATACTTTGCAAGTTGACTATGGCAAGTACGAGTTTTATTTCTTTACTTTAATAGAATTTATATCTGATAAGAAAGGTCGGAGATGTTTTTCGTACCCCAAGCTGTATTTTTCTATAGGTTTTTCTGAGAAGTAGCACCATAGCCACCTTTTTGGATATTTTTGAGTGGAATTTTTATGAAATATTATCGAATAGTTATACCATTCATATTCCGTATTATTTTTTGAATGAAACTTTATCTTACGGCTTTTAAAAATTGTCAAATTTTTACAAAATTTAATCGGATCTAACAATAAGCCCGTACGTGACCTTTCGATACACATTTTTGTCGATATTGTTCGAACCATCGAAAATAGCGTGTACCACCTTCTCCCAAAATTGATTGTATTTTTCGTTTCAATTATTTTTCACTCGGTAAATCTTTCAAACTGACGTACGAGGAAGCAGCATTTTCTTTTATCAATGCCTTTTTTTATTGCAGGACTGTAAAAATGATGTCGTGTTCTCACCTCGTGAATTACGAAGAGTCCTCTCATTCCCACAGGGCTTGTAAGCGAGAGTCGACTATATGGGAAAAGGGTTGCGAGTCGCGTGTAGTTACTTACACTCGCGACTTGCTGAGAGAAGAGAGAAGAATATGGTGTGACAGGAAGGGAAAGAGAGAGAGAGAGAGAGAAGAGAAGGGACGAGAAAAATGCTGCCAGTCGGTGAGTGAGAACGAGAGGTATACGTATATATAATACCAGACGAGCGTGCAACGAAAATTTACGACCCTTGTTTGGTCGCCGAGTCTCTCGGTGTTTTTGCGCAACGCTGTGGCACCGCATTGGAGAAAGAAACAACGTGGACTCTACGTACCTTGGGTAAATACAAATACAACCCCGCACGCGCGCGCACACACACACACACGCATGAGAAAAATTCTCGCGAGTGCCTTAGTCCATGGCAACATGGCTTTTTCAATGGAGACAGGACGATTTTTTATTGCAACTCTCCCCACATACCCCAACTCCTTTTCAACCTCGTGAGCGGGCGAGTGTATCTATATACATGCATTATAAGGGGGTGTCTCACCCACGTTTTCTCCGTGTTCACTTATACGTCCTACACGGTCCGGGTACACTTTACTACCAAGCTGAATTTTATGACTCCACAGATGATTCGAAGCTATATATGTATATATATATATATACTCGTTGTATATATATATATATATATATATATATATAGTGACCTTTCGATTCATTCCACAAGCATGTAATGCCACCCCTATGTAACTGTACGAACGTGTATATATATATATATGTATATACGTTCACCTGGCTCAGTAATTGATCGTTAAAAGTACCCTTATATAGATCTCCACGATTGATATATTAATTAAGAATGATAAACTTCGTCGGAGTGAGAGATTTCTTCTCCATACGCCAAACGATCAATACAGATTGTTATTTCCGACAAGATTTACGGTTGGGTGCTGTAGTTCTATACGGCTATAAAGTAGAATCTTATAAAATAGATGTTTTTCTTTCGTGCGAAAGATATCGTTGGATTGAATATCGCAGTTAAAATGTATACAATGTCAAATATAATATTATTCGACTGTAAAATATATATATTTCAGGCATTTTCTATCGTTATCGTGAAATGGCTCATGCATAATTATTATAAATTATTTGTGCAAAGATTCGTCGTGCATTTTTTAACGCGGATCTCATCGATCGGCCTCGCTAAAATATCTCCGGTAGATACATGCGATCAACTTGCTATCTGGTATGGCGATGACATTCTCCTTCGATGTTGCATGCCCTCTTTTTTCTCTGATATTTGCCAAAAACATTTGCAACAATCGCGTTGAGAATTTTCTGGAATTAAATCGAATTTGGAAAACAAATGAAACATGCGCAAGAGGCGAGAAAAAGCGTAAGCCCAAAAATAAAACTAAACACACAGATATTGCGAGAACGGACAAATACGTAGATGTACAGCGTACAAAATATTGCAGTTAAAATTGCACAAAAATAGTGACGCACGAAAAAAATTACGATCTCACTTGCTCTCTAGGTTATGCTAACAGGTTTATGCTAACAGTGTTGCAGATTTTTCCCCCTTCTCTGTAAGCTGGATTTCTGTTTTTACTACTGCGTGTAACATTCACGATTGGTAGTAAGCGGTATTTTTATTTAGTTTGCCAATGAGAAATAGCGAAAGAGTGTGTGGAAATAAAATTCACCAGCTGTATTGTGATATGTGTGTGTATATATATATATATATATATTTTTCTAAGATATTATAATAATATATATGATTATTATTATTATTATTATTATTATAACTATTAATATATATATATATATATATATAATTTGAAAAGAAATCGATGAATCAATGCGCTAGCGGCATGATCGAAAATGAGCGATAGAATGTCGTGACTTTTGCGCTGACAGATAATAACGATGGCGAACGATAAACATAAATATATATAAACGACAATTTAAAAAATATTCATTATTAGTTGATCGATTATTATTATTATTAATATGGATAATAATAATAATAACCCTACACCTCATGACTGGGGTCCAAACGCACCCCACGCAACCTTTGAAATACGCTCCTGAACTTGCGTATTTTTCGGTTGTCAGTTTTCGAATGCATTTTTCATTAACTAAATGTGAATAAAGTTAGGTTTTTCGTACACCATTCTCTTCGTTATGACAAAAAGAAGAAACCCAGGTGTGAGAAAATCTATTTATCAGCATAGGACCGGTTTTATAAATAATATAAGTGTGGGGTGCGTTCGGACCCCAGTCATGAGTTTTAAGGTAGAATAATTAAGTCATGAGGTAGGGATAATAATAATAATATCAATAATAATCGCGTTAATTATTATAATACATACCACAGGGCATAATCGTTAAAAATGAGAATGAAATAATGAATAATCAATGATATGTAAGAGTAAATGAAAGTAAAAATAAAACGATAGATATCGTGATAAAGAAGTTGTGAAACAGAGACAGATAGAGACAGGTAGAGAGAGAGAGAGAGAGAGAGAGAGAGAGAAAGAGAAAGAAACAGGGGATTACGCGAATTACCTGGAAGGACTGCACAGAGAAACCAGAAACCAGGGTTGGTCCGTGTAACATAAGAAGCGAACAGAAAACAGAAAAAGTTGTGACTTGTATTAGGCCGTTCGCTGTAATCGAGCGAATTTGATTTAATTTCTGTTTTTGATTTGTCTTTTTGTGGTCCCTCGCTTCCAACTTCGATCTTCCTTCGTTTTTGCATTTTCCTCGATGGCGATGAAGTAAAAGCGATGGTGAAAAAAAGATAGTTTTTTTCCCGTACATTGCACGTGTTGTACGATAAAAAAAACGAAGGAAAATTTCGTAGGAAGCAAATCTGTGCAACAAGTTTTCGCTCCAATTGGATGATGAGTATCTGGTGCTAAAGAGTGAGATGTTTTTAAAATCGTTGTTTCATTGCATTTTTTTTCGTGTGTCGAATTTTAAGTTCAAGTATGAAGATAATATGTATGTACAATATAGATATACTTTCTATTGATATTGGTGAGAACAAGAATATATCGTACATCATAGTGTGATCGTTGAATGCTGCAAGTGTAATGAAAATGTATATAAGTAAGTATAACGAGTGTCAACGTCGAATCCATTTTTCGTTTGGTTAGGCCGAAATTAAGAAACTTGGGGCCATATTTTCTATCTTCAAAATTTGTCATCACATCGGTGGTGGAAATAGAAATTTATTCCGTGTCGAAGTGAGGTGAACGCAATCACTTATTTAGCCTTGAGCAATTTTATACACGTTCTCGTCTACGTTTTTTCTCTTTTGAGCGAAAAACTTTTCTCGATATACGATACAGAACTTTGAGTTTGTTTTAATACAAATTTATGAATTCCGCAGTAGAAGAGGTGCATTTTTCCTCCCTGTATCGTATCGTGTTTTCGGCTTCTTTTCTTTCACCATATCTCTTTAATTAAATACCACCGGAAATCTTTAAATCCCGATGAAAAATACAAGCCAAATCAAAAATTGGAATCGACTTTCTCACTCGAATTTTCTGCCAGACAACTCGTCATCGTTCTCTCGTCCTTCGTTTCGTTAAAATTCTCTACCGAAACATTTGTTTTGTATTGTCCAATCGCGTTGCAATTTTTTCGTAAGTACACATTTCGCAAGCAAAATTTATTCGTCGCTGTCAACTTGTCTGGAAGATATGTTCTTCTTTTGTCGAGGTAAAATATACATAGGTGATGTTTATAAATAAATATTTGAGAGTGCTCGATTCGAGAGAGTCATTTAACTGTCGATTATCACTGCGGAATCTCGTAAAAGTTATTTTTCCAAATTGTCGTTACAGCGTGGCTTAATTGAATTTTCAATCTCGATGCGACGAATGAAATTCATTGTTCCTACAACTTCCCGGTACCGTGTCGCGCGCATACGAAAATCACGGGCTAAACGTGCTTTCGCGAATTTCCGGATGTTAATATCGAGCATGACACGCTCCTCTGCGCGTCTCTGCATCAACCTCTTCGTCACTCGATAATCGGTCGGGTTGGCTACTTTCTGCCGATGAATATTTATGAATCTATCGCGTGTTTCCGCCTTGGTTTTGTATCGCGTGTGCTATTACCGCGGACACGATTCTCTCAATACCATCCATGAAGTTAACGAGCCGTTTCGTGCATCTCTCTCTCTCTATATATATATATAACAAAAACATTTATACAGGACATATTCCATATGTAGGAGTTGGTTTTGGGGCATCGATTAATGAAGTATGCGTACGCGGGATTCGTGTAACAACACACGGGCTATTTGGTCCAATGCTGGCAACGGTAATTATCGATGGGATGTCCGGCGGCGAAAATTGGAAATAACTAAAATATCCGCGGCGGATGTCTCTGACAAAAAAGCATGGAATGGAATCGAAATTAATTTAAATTGGGGGATGGAGGGGTGCGCTACACGTATGCATGAACTTTGTCATACATTCGTGTTATTAAATTTACACTTTTTTTTGTGGAGCCTTTGGTATCGCGAGAGGAAAAATTGAAGGAAAAATTTAAAGAAAAATACATGTACATTTTTTTTTTTTATAAATAGAAACATGTCACAAATATTTTTGGAAAACAAAGGTTCTTTCGTTCATGCATCTCGTGTGAAAAAACAGGGTTGAAGTGAAATGTTGTCAGCTTCGTTGCTGGAAAAATATCACATACGTCAGACGCGAGGGATACTTCTCATTCATTACGTTGTATATTTTATATTCCGACGTAATTTGAGCGATGCGACCGAAAAAAAGTTCGAATTAATTCGAAAAGATTTTGTCTAATTCGATGAAAGGGAAGTCGTTGAAATTTTACAAATATATAATAAATAAACGAACGAAAACAATAATTTAATAATCGATAGATTATAGTTATTTTTTTGGGATGCGTCGTCACCGATAACCCACATCTCCAATATCCGTGTTCGGGCAATCTCGCGATGCGTCAATCTCTAACGATCCGAATAACGCTCACGCTACAACGCTCATCGGTTTGGCTCTGAGAGTTTTGCCTACGAATTCCACAAGGTAAGCGCGCGAGCGAGTGGAAACGAGATTCTGTCGGAAAATAGGGAAGAGGGAGAGCCCCTAAAAATTGAAGAGGTACGGGGATAGTGGAAACCTTTTTGCAGGCGAAATCCTTTGAAGAAATGTGCCGAGATTCTAGCATATCCCGCCAAAGAAATTTCTCACCCCCCCGCCCCCGGCCCCTCCACTCTTCAGGCACGCTCTCTATTCCGGCGTTAAATATTGTATCATACCTGACATATTTTCGGCTGATTTTTCTTTCGTCTATTTTAATTTTCCAAATTACTGTGAAAATATGCACTCGCGTGGTTTTAAAACCATTTTAATTCAATACGATGAACATATCAACAATGAATTATTTAATAAAACGAATTAAACCGCGTATAAATCATCATGTAGTCGACTAACACGCTTTTCCGAAATTTTCATAGTCTCGACGCAAGTTTGAAATTTTCTGACGTTCGTTTATAAATGAAACGATACTCGCTCGTATATTTGCGAAGCAATTTAATATTAACAATTTCTTGTATCAATATTTAAAAATAAAATACTTTTTATAATAAAAAAAAAAGATATTTGAAATGTGATTTTCGTGTCGAACGTAAAACCGGGAGTTTTCACTCGTGTAATGATTCCGAAATGATGAGGAGGTATATATGCAAATCCATAGAAAATCGAATCGCCCCGGGGACTGCGACGAGTTTCATTAGCCACGGTCACTAATTTGGCGTAAACGGACGTTGCCGATGAAGACTTCTATCGGGGGTTGAATACACACGGCTTTCGCTATCATTACAGCTTTCCGGTGCACCGAATAACTTCAAAACGATCTGATGCTCATTGCCGCCTATATAGTTATAAGATACCCGTGTGAATAAACTCGGGATTCGGTCGTATCGATTCATCCGTCCGTACCGAAGGTCGATAATTATTCGGCTTTACGTCAAAATTCCAGGAACCCATTATTTTGAATATAGTTCCAATAATTACCCGATTTTTTATCGTAAATATTGAACCGATTTTTAGTTGTTATATAGTTTTGCTGATCGATCATATTTTTTTGAGAAATATCATTTTTTAAATATTTTCATTCCATATTCTTTTTGCATAAATTTAAAAAATCGATTAAAAGTCGGTAGCTAAGAAATATATTGAGCTTGAATTATTTCGACGGATCATTTTTTTTCCCGAGAAACTCGAGACTTCCGCATGAAAGAAAAATAGTTGAAGATGCTCCCGGAAAGCGGCACAACGAGAGTAAACGGACGGGTCCCTTATGACTCTTGACTAAAAAAATATTTAACATATCCCCCCTAAAGTCGAGCATTTCCCCATGAAGTGGCGCATCAAAATTGAACAGGCTCTTAAATTCCATCGTTGCTCGTAACTGTCGTAAACAAACCTCCATTCGAGAGTCTGCACTGTTTTTCGCGTTTTCCTCTCAATTAATATACACGAAGCATTACCGCTCAAGTGCACTTGCTACACTTAACGATCAAATTGATAAATACAAAAAATATTTACAAATGTAATTAAATTTTTCTGTCTCTCTCGAATCGTTGAACTTCAAAAAGTTTTTGTACATAAAAGTTGTTTATGTACACATTTATGTGTTGTTTCTTCTTTTAATTTTCATCAAACTGACAAATTGATAATCTCAACAATTTTTTATTACCTTCATTATAATGGACAAAGGGTTTTATGTACTCTATATTACTGGGAAGCGTATTTACGAGGGGGCAAATTACTCCGAAATTATGGAAAAATTGTTACAATCTAATAATCGGCATCGACACATTTGTTTACCATTAATAATCTAGCAATGCTTATAAATCATTGGCTGCAAGTATTATGTTTTTTCTTATCAATTATTTACAAATGGAGAAAGTTTTCTGTGTTAAATTGATGGTTATGAGTATCGTTATTTGTAAAGTGTGTTGTATTTATAACGCCTCCGACGAATCGTCGATGTAATTTGCAATTGAAATTGTAACGAAAGATAAGTTGTAGAGAAACTTTTTTTTCCGCAGGTGATAAATGAAAATATTGATGTCAGAGAAAGAGAGAAGGGGCTTATTTGCGGACATAGGCTTACAATTAGAAGTGTACATTCTATATATATATATATACATATATACAAATATATATATATATATATATATATATATATATATATATCGGCACAATGTGAGGCATAAGAGGCGGTGCAGTGACGGCAGTACACGACTCGTGCTGCCCTAAAACACCAAATAACCTATGACTGCATTTTTTTTTTGGGTTTCTATTTTTCTCTTCTTTTTCATACTACATAGATTTTCTTTTCGGGTTCTTACGGTCTCGTCGATCTCTCTCGGTCGTTCTCGGCTCATTCGTTAAAACAGTGCCGACGAGAGATACCTGTAATAGATTCATTAGTACGAATAGGCCGATCGATCGGGAGTTTGCAACGAGAATAAAGTAATTCGATTTTCAATTACTATTATTATTTCAAAAGATATTAATTGAATTTATAGCAATACCGTTTTATTTTGTTCGTCGTTTATTCTCGTTAGTACTGACACGATCGAATCGGGAAGTTTGTGCACGTTCACATATACACATAACACGAACGTGGTTGAGGACGTTCAACGGTCAAAAACGCTTTTGGATCAAGGAGTTTATTAATTTGATATTTTTATGGAGAATGATCTCAATGCATGAGAGTAGAATTTTTACATTACTCTATTTACTTTATTATTAAATGAAATAATTCAAAATCGGCCTTTGGTAGTTCCTCGTGCGGAAAAATTTCATAGTTTTTTTGTTCAACTCGTGAAACAAGGACTGCATACTGCATAGATATCATGCGGGCATAGAAAACATTGTACGCACGCATACATTTGCACAGAGCTGTAGGAAGGAAGATATAGAAGAACGTGTCGTCTACCTCGAACCTATTTTTCTCATGTTTTTTTCTTTTGCAATATATACGCAAACTCTTTGATCCAAGGAACGTTGGATATTATTGCAAGGTGATGCTCAGGTGCTAACATTAGGCGACAACGTGCCCGCGGTTGTTTTTTCGAATTTCTGTAATATTCACGATTGAAATATATTGAATATTTATATATATATTGCACTATCTGTACTTTTTTGTGACAAGAAAAATCGTCACGACATATCCGTTTATCTCCGTTTATTATGCGTATAGATAGTATGGAAATATGAAAATCGTATGTGAGAACGAAAAGTGTGATAAATGAAAATGAAAAAAGATCACACGGAAAATATTTGAAAAAGAATTGAGGCTCAATCTGCCAAAATTGTTACTATTTTTTGAAGGTGTCGAGAATTATTGCACGAGAGCGTGTTTCGAACGTATTTATCATATCAAATTATTTCCATGCGAGCATGACAAAAATCCTCAAGTCCTCTGGATTCTGCAATACAATTGCTATATCATTGCAAAGTTTCGATCGAGAAAAATCATTTCACTTTTGTGAGTATCGAACCTTCGACTGACCTTGATCGAAGATTAAAATGTCGGTTAGTTCGTTATTGGCATGCAATACGACCCTTAACCATATTTCCCAGTAGTTAAAGTCAATATTCGTCAGACAGATTTAGTAAATAATTGACAACTGGGCTTCCCGCGGTTATTGAAACAATATAGGATCACTCTCTTATAATGGTAATAGACCACAAAGAGTCACGAAGTAATTTGCCATAAAAAATAAATATGTAAAAAAGTTGATTGTTTATCAAAACTGACCTAGGTTTAAAAATCGTTTTTGCCCTGTTTTATGATCGCTTATCGATGACAACTATTAATGCAGAACGGACGTCACGATACATCGTAGAATGCCAGAGAGACATCAAACGTGACCATTGTTCATTCGACGCAAAAAGAAAACAAAAAGAATGTGAAAAACTCGTCACAGTAGTTACGGTCGGTAATGGTCAGCCATCCTCCAGTAGTTACGACATGCGCGCGGAGGGGCTTAGCTGTGTCGCGGCACGGCTCTGTGGTCGACGGGGCCTCCAGGGGGATTTGGGAATAAATCGGCGTACAACTTTTCCGGGGAACGGACGAGTCGTCAGGATAGGAGAGAGGGGCAGGGGGGGGGGGAGTGTTAGAAGAGAGTTCCGGAAAACTGGAAAAAGAGCGAGGACGCGTTTAGAAGCCGAGGGTTTTTCGCCCGTTACTGTGGCGAGACACGGTGCGGCGATAGGGGAATACCCACAAAATCCGATTTACGAATGCGATCGGACCTCTTCGTGCCACCTTCAGGTACATAGGTATATATATATATATATATATATATAGTTGAAAAGAGAAACACGCGAGAGACACACTATAAACGGACGCGACTGGTAGGGGCGTAGCACGTTCCTGCGGAGCTTCGCAAAATCCTCTTTACGGTACGGCGAAAGTAAGACGCGAAGTAGCAAAAGAAACGAACTTAACGCGAAACGGACGAAGGATAATGAGAATTGTTCGATATACGAGATACTGAAGGGACGGAACAGATAAAAGGGTAGGTATGTTAAAATATATCGTAATTATTGATTTCGTGTTTTTTTTTCTGTTTTCCATTTTTATGATCAATTCGAAACATTTTTTTCCACGTATTTTACAAAAACAAATAACAAAGATTTAACGTTTACTATGATTTTGTTATTTATTTTTTTTTAGTTTTGATTTTTTGAATTTTATCGATCGATAATTTTCTTGCGATGAAAATATTTGCAAAATGTAATTATGAGAACCGAGCAGGTCCGTGCACCACGCAGTACAAATTTTACTCGCTTCGACGATATAAAATTTCCAATATCGCGTTGTGGCCCTTCGCTAAAAATACGAATCGTCTCTGCCACACTTATACCGCTCGTGTGTACTTTACAATATTTTGTTTTCATTAGCCCGTGAGCCCGTCGACTTACCACGAACGTTGGAATCAACATGTACATCATTAAATCGAATGTTGTGGGGCTTGTACTCAGTAATAACGAGTCAACTACTTGTAGGTACGAAGCTCTGTGGATAACGCGACGGTATAAAGAGAGACCCGGCGAGGAATAAGCTCTCGAAGTTTGCGGAGTCATTAAAAATTGTGGGTTGCTTAATTATTACCATGAGATAATTGGAACATTCTACCGTTAATCAAACATGGGAGTATAGCGCGCTCGTCAACGTTAATCGATCGATCATACTTCGTAATTTCTAACTCGAAAGTATTTCGCAACAAGAATTAATATTTTATTTAAAGTCGTCGATTAAATTTGTTTAAAAAAGAGAAATAATACAATGTTTGCTTCATTATCGTTTACTTGAAATCTTCAAGGATAAACGAAAAAAATAACGGTGTTTTATATTATGAACAATATATCGAACTATCCGGCTCTAGATTTTTCTAATTCCAGCATAATTAACCCATCCCTAAGGAACGCGAAAGCCCTGTTCCTCATGAGTTTTATAAAACATCGGCATTTTCCGATAAAAAATGTAGAGAGAGAGAGAGAGAGACAGATAGTCAGTGCAAGATACACAACGCGATATATTATTGCAACGTTCGCATTACGTTCAAGTCCGATGGTACAAATTATGAATTCCCATCATGAAATACATTATGGATGACATTAGCATTCGGTTGGTTCGCCGATAGGATGAATTCTCGTGAAGGGAGATAGCTATGTCGGCTGTTTCACAGCGTCGACGTGACACACGTAATGGAGCGTGACAGTGTCAAAGGGTATGACGTTGTTTTGACGTGATGCAGAGATGTAATCACCGTGTTCCTGGTGGAGGGTACGGACGCGGGGCGGCGGAGGAGGGGGTTGAAAGCTTCATGTGCCCTCTATATCCGAAACTTTCACGAGCGATATATTCGTTTGTCATTATCATGCATTTCGAAGCTTTACGCATGGTGAGGGAAAGTGGGAGTCGGTTTCGGTGAAGCAGTGGGAGAGGCGGAGGGGCCGGGGGGGGGGGGGGATGAGGGATAGAGAGAGGTTCAACGAACAGAGAGAAATTTAATTTCATACGGTCCGTGTGAGTGTCGCTATACGTATATATACTCGGTGTAGCGAATATAATTTGCGCGAATGAAAATCTGTCGATAAAATTGATCGAGCATAAGCGCTTTATACAAAAATGATGGCGAGCTACGCAGAATGAAATTTTCGGGCGATCTGAGTTTTTATGATTGATATATTCGGTAACATCGAATGATGATACGTTTCGCTCGGTATCGTTGCGATCAAACGAAAATATTATTTTTATGGCATTTGCTTGTGAGTTCTTTGTTTCTTTTTTCTTTTATCATTTATTAATTTATCGAGAATATCAATGAAATATAATTAATTTAGCGAACGGGAAGTGATTACTTTCTTTGATTCGACAATACGTGTCGAGTATAATGGATCTTTGGGTTGTTTCGACAGGCGTTAGACGATCGAAAGAAAATTTGGACGAGAGCTCTCTAGAACGAGTTATTATTGAGACTCGGCCACTCGAGAGTAAAATTGAAGCATCGAACGAATTCTGGCGAACGAAACTCTCGAGAGATGCAATGTTATCGGGTAATTTTTTAATACGACCAGAGCGCGATTAAAACGCTCGGAGCTAATGGACCACTATTAATACGCGTTTATAAATCCTGGTAATATTTATTTCGAAATAAAAATTGTCATTTAACAAAAATTCTGTTCGAATTCAATTTAGTTTTTCCTGTTTTGAGTAATATTTCTCTTACGGATTTTTTTTTTATTTTGAAAAATGATGAATGAATCGTATCGAAACTTTGCAAAGTTATCGTTAACATTATCCTGACGACTTGAGATCTCTGAAAAAACGTAACCTGCAATTATGATTATGACGTTGGTTGTTTAATTGTCTAAAAACAATTATGAGTGGGTGAATATGATCGACGTTCCTATAAAAAATCCTATAACTACCCGGAATGATTCAACATTTTTGGTTTTCATGTAAATATTTATTTCTACGCTAATTTCTGATGAACGCTGAAAGAGTCGACGAGGATAAATTTGAAAAAGTTTTCGATGTGAAAAATTAAGTTAGCACTGACCTCGAGAAATTGTTGTACCGTCGTGTCGACAACCATCAGTGGTCGTTGAATCAGATGAACGACGCCATTTTGAACGGGAATGTTGGCTTTTAAAATTTCGGCCATTACAGCGCCGGTTGAATAATCGGGTGGACCGGCGAGGGTGTTCGATTGCACATAAACTGGGATTGTCAAACAAATTATGAAAGTAGGTATCATTACAAGATTTAAAACAAAAGCTGTAGTAATTTATAATTGTTCTTTCATTATAGCCTAAATTAATAAATTGAAATAAATCCCTGATTGAAATCTGACCATTCCAAGATTTTTCTAACGACGATTTCATTTTTATAAATCATAAAATCAATAATTTCTTTTGACAATAACGCTACGTACTTTTGTCCTGTTGAGTTACGAAGCTCACGGTGACTTTAAGGTTGTCCGAGAAGGCGAGTGTATTGTAAGGCTTGTCTCTCGGTGTCGGAGCAGTAAAAAGTACATGTCCAGGTATGATGTGACCGTCGATCACGTGAGAGTCCACTTTGTTCGGTCTTAGATTAGGCTGAAATTAGAAAGATACCACAAGTTGCAATTTACAAATCAATACATGCATCGTTGAATTCCCTAATAGGACAATGAAAAATAATATTGACGCTAAATTATTTATTAATTACAATCTCGTTCGAATCGCTGTCCGTTTATTCAATTATCAAAAGCTTTGTCAAAAACCTAAAAACCTATTTTTGTCAATTCCATCATCCACTCCGTTATTCCGTTATCACGCAAATTTCGATAATGTTAAATATGACCTGCGAAACTCTTGAGGGTTGAACAAGATCCGTTAAAGATTTTTGTCGCCCTCTCTGTTAGTGCATGTAAACACGTGTGCATTAACGTTGATACAATTTTAGTGAGACAAGGCTATGTAAGCAGTGAAGACTTTGCGGTGGCTGTCCGGTAGACACAAACGGGCAAACGTTTAATTAGCTCTCGTGGACAACATAGGGAGATCGAGAGGAAGAGGGAGTAGGCGGATAAAGGAGAGGGAAGGAGGGCGAGAGAAAGGGAGAGAGAAGTACACAGAGAGTGGATGAGGATTCGTCTCCTTCCATTAATTACGCTCCGGGCTCGTTCGTGCATCGTTGGGTCCTTCCACGTTCAACCACCCACGCCTATATTCTCTCTCTCTCTCTCTCGCTCTCTCTTTTTCACCCTGCATCGCTCTCTCACACTTTTCTTTCTACTTTGTCGATGTGTAAGCAAACCCGTTACTCGTTAGATTTTGCCTCAAGTCGATGTACGGCGGTTACACTTCCGCCATGATGCTTCGTGACAGACTCGTCTCTCGAGTGCTTATATTTAATAATACAAAAGACGAATTTACGCAATCGGGAGTGAAGCTTAAACGATAATAAACGCACGTTGGCCCGATTATCGCATAATCGCGACGGGAGCGAACGAGATACGCGATGACGAGAAAACCCTTTTTAGTCAAACGATTACGCACAAGCGAGCGTTCGTGATTTGCTCGCTCCCTTCGTTGCGCTTCCCGTAGGTCGCGTTTGCAACCCCCGAGGGGTCAAGCCCATCATAGCGTGAAGACCATCGAGCAAACGACCGTCTGGGCTTCGTACGGGTGTTTGAACTCATCGAGGCACGAGACGGCTCATTGTTAAATTTGACTCGAGTCAGGGAGGGAAGAAAGTTGTACGCGAGATGGTGGAGAAAACGTAAAAAATAAAAAGTTCGAATTTCCAACCCTTTAGGAAGAAGTTAAAATTTGTCGTTAAATTAACTCCGTTGGATCGATTTGAATTCATTTTTAATATTTTCCAAATGTGCTCAAAATCGTGGAAGATCATGAAGAATTTTAGAAAGGACTTTGAAGCTCGAACCATTTTTAAAAAATGGATCCAACACGGATTCGCAAGGTTATTAGAAAGCTTAGTTGCAGCAATTTTTATAATTCCCCATTTTCTTTTACAATATTCGTAAAGAACAGTTTATCGATTGTTTTTTATCGAAAAGAAACGAAGCTGTCGCGTTCTCGAGTTGCGGTGAAAATCCAAGATGGGGAAAAGGTACGACGAAGCATTGGATGTATTCTTGTATTTTATCCGTTTTCGCAGGTATTTCACGAAGCACTCGTCGCCGTCTTCGTCATCGTCAATCGCAGACGTTGTCGACGACGATACAAGCATTTCGTTTCCACACCGAAGCGACTCGTAACATACTTGGTTTCATTTCGTAATCCTCGTTCTCCGTTTTGTAAATCGCAGAACGGGGGTTTGACACTTGTGGTTTCGTAACGCCTTGGATATTCAGAGTTATTGCGACAAGACTCTACTCGACAACATTCGCTTTTATGATTCTCATATGTATGTATACTATATTTATCTAATTGTAAGTGGGGATTCTGTGTCAACTCTATGAACGTCTCATCCTCGATCTAAAGAAAATTTCCATTTTCGAAAACAAGTGTTCCCGTCAGTTGTCACTCATCGCTATTTTTAAAATATAAATGCCAAATAAAAATCCGAATTTGCGAGATATTCTCAAAAAAAAAACAAAATTCGCCTTTTCGTTCAAAAAATAAAAATGATAAATAAGGGTTAAAAATCTTTTTTTCCCAGACAAAATCTCGAACAAAATTCACGAGGATTCGGCTTTGAATTTTCGTGAAGGTGGCCTAAAACAGTCCATACACGTGTAAGAATAGAAGTGACGAAAAAGCGGAAGGTGAAGAAGTAGGTACGCCGGTTTCGAAACTGCACAAGTCAAATTTTACGGCTTTGTACGACGCGTCGCATATTCCCGAAAATCGAAATGAAATTCGCGGCGTTGAGGGCATTTTTCCTCTCGGTCTCTCGTCACGTGTGCATAACCTTCGAGCACGAATAATCCGAGAATGACGCAAGACGATCTTTTTCTCGTCACTTCTAGCTGTGCGACGTTCCTCGATTCGTCGCTCCCGTCCCACGAAGAACGTGACTTTGACGTCTCTATCGCTGACATCCTATATGCGCACGTATCCTTCTGTCCTCAGGCGGGATCGAAATCATTAAATTTCAAGAACCCGATGTATCTAGACGTTTTATGTGCCAGCGGAGCAATTTTTATTTTACGCGATCATCGATCGATCCTTTTTAGCAGCGATTTACTCTTTAAAATGTTTTACTATCTTTCTACGTTGAATTTCAATATTTATTCCGTCTGGATGTATAACAATAATAATAATAATAATATTAATAATAATAATAACCACAATTAAACGTAATTATTATTATTATTATTTCGCAAGACTTGGGACATCCGGAGCAGTCGCAAACTTTCCTAATAAACGTTGTAATTACGTCACGACAAAGGATTTGCGTAAAGTCGTCGTAACGCCGTAACAACGCGAACGCGGCGAGGAGGGCGTGTCAGATCCTTGAACGATCCAACGAGATTATAGGAAAACAGAAACTCGCGTAATCGGCTTCGGGTTGACGTTATACCGAAGGAATTGTCTCGCGTTCGAAGCATCAAGCCTATGGGACGTTGTATCGCATTTTCCGCGTCAACAACGAGAAACGACCGCAAGGTAAATATAACCGTGACGTAATATCTGCGAAGATAAAATCCTCTCGGGAAGGATTTTTTACGGATATGAATCTGTTTCGACGGATACGTCGAACGTGAAATATTCGTATCGAATTGTGAACGGGCGGTATTGTTGTATCCGAAAAAAATGTCGGGACACCGCGATGGAGGAAATTCGATGAAACGAAATGCTTTAAATTATTTACCTTGAAGCCCTCGTCGACTGGTATGAAGAAGGTGTAACGTCCGTCGGCCTTGAACACATGTTCTTTCTCTTTAAGAAGCATTCGTTGACGAAAAGTTCTGTAAACCAATTTTTAAATAACAAATTAATGAACATTGTCGTTGTAAAAAGTGAACGAGCAATAAATATTACAGTGTTTTAACCCTCGAACGCTAACGATGCGTCATTTTTGTCCAGGCCAAAATTTTTCGTTACGATTTCCGTTACGATACGTCTCCATATTTTGCATGATATTGTTATTAAATTTTTTTTCTACGGATGGGACAAAGTATCATCATTTAGTTAAGAGTTCATAGAAGGTCCATGAATTTGTGCAGACTTTTCGAAAATTTAAACATTGTGAAATAAGCGAAGGACAAAAATGACCCATCGTTAGCTGTAACGGTTGCTCGGAAGATCGTTAACTGACGAGGGTTAAGACTATACTTCTTATCACTCTAATGATTTATATTTTATTAATTAATGGTACTTATGATTACGATAATGAACTTTTCATAATTCCATTGTAATTAAATGTGATGTCAAAAGAACAAACACACCCCACCCTATCGCATTTACATTTCTCTCTTTATTTAGCTCTAATTAGTACGATTTTTCACCGTTGTGTGTACATCAGAATACGACGGAATTTCGTAAAATTGCGTGAGTGAGGTCGTCGTAGGTTTAGCGTATATGGCAAGAGCCAAGACTAAAGAAGGAAAGGGAGAGGTAAAGCGGACGAGCACCAGGTGGGGCGACTCTTTATATCCTCGCATTTTCCCCTGAGCCAGAAAATTGCCTTTGCATAGACAGGTCTGTATGCCTGGCGAGGGACGAAGGCGGGAGAAAGAGAGAGAGAGAGAGAGAGAGAGAGAGAGAGAGAGCGAGATCAGGCAGGCTTGCGATCTCGCGAGAGGGATTCCAAAGCGGTTGGCGTGCTTGGATATAAGAGAGGACCGCGAGAGCTTTTCGTAATTTTCCTCAAACCAGCTCTTCGTGAGTTTCTGTGTGAGTTTGTGCATGGCGAGAGTTCGTTCCACTTGCCCCCCCCCCCCCCCGTCGTGTCTACGAGATATATTTACGAGACCAAGTTTTCCATTACGTACACCAAAATCCACTAAATAGCTATACGTTATAATGCACACAGTACTTTACAATATATATGTATATATGTACATAAAAAAAGTATTGTACACTATGACGCTAAAATTGTTTAATTTTACCCTCTATTTCCTCGTCGATATTCTTACTCGCAAATGAAAAGTCTCACGAGAAAGTTGGTGTCTAAATTTTCTCAATACTTCCTCATCGGTATTTAAATTTTTGCAAAGATGTCGAATTATTCGTTCTTTACCACTACCAAATTCATGTAAACGCGATGTCGTCCGAGTTTGTAAAGCAACGAAAAAAAAGATTGAAATTCTATATCATTTCATCTACTCTATTTCTTTTATACTACTCTGAATATCACTCTGGATATCCAGGTCTCTGCTCGACCTCGACGAGAGCAAGTGTCCTTAATATTCATATAAATTGAATTTGGTTAGAATGTTTATTCGATTTAAATAATTATCTTGATTTTTCATAGAGATATATTTGTTTCTTGTGAAAAAACTTTATTTTCGTTATACCGAGAATGTTGAAAATATTCCAAACAGAGTGGGAAACGGAAAAACGGTGCGTATGGAAATTCGCATACCCTTTTCATTATTTTCGGCCCTCCACGCGTCTAAAGTCACCTTAATGGAGGGCCATGATCGGATATCCTTTTATTTCAAAGATTCGGTAGGGGAAAACCGAGGAAGACAAGAGTAACCGATTAAGTTAATTGCCGTGCCTAACTACTCGTCGCCATGACAGTGATCAACTGTGCGAGTGTTGATATAATCGAGAGTCAATTGTTTTTATTATTTGAAAAAACGTGAATTGCGTCGTTTCGTTGCACATTTCTTCATATACGTTTGTTAGAACAAAATCATAAAAAATTGGGAGTTTTCTGTGTTACTTAGGCGAATGTTATAGACATAAAATTGCAGTAGCAGGTAAACACTTGTTTTTTAATAATATATTCCCTGTAAAATTTATATTTGATTTTAAATGTAAAACCTCGTCGGTAAGTAAGATGGGGTATGCATTTTTTCCGACACAGTGCTTATAATTATTTATTTCATATATTATTTTTTTAAGATGGTATATAATTATAAAATCTAAAGCAAAGAAAACTACTAGAAAGTCGTCTTCTAAACAGATGGATATTGGTAAAACAGAAAATATTCCATGTTTTTATTGCTCAGGATGATTCTTGAACTCCGATGAAGGTTGAATCGCGTTTTCTTCGTGTTTTGAGGGGGTAAATTGTAGCTGCTCAAGTGTTGATGACAAGGATGAGGAACCGACTCATATTTGTGTGTTTTGTCGTTTTGAGATCAAGAGAATGATATCACCGCTAATTTTATATAAATTGTTATTTTATGACAAGTGCATTGATTAGGCGTTCTTAATTCCATGTGGCTATTCAAGACGGATAACAAATTGACTAAATGAGATTTAAAAACTACGAAAATCTATGAATTGTCGAGATTTGAACTTTAGCTACCCCATCTTGCCCGGCTTTCCCCTACTTGCCTCGTATAATTTACGAATCGATTAACAGCCCCAAAAGTAGCCTATTATCCCAAAAACCCGTAATGTCGAATTTACGATAAAATATTATTATTTTCTGTGCACGATGTAACGTAACGTTTTCATACGCAACCGTAATACTAGTTGATCTCAAACGCGATAAAACGACAGGCCGTTATCGACCACGCCCAAGTCCCCATATTTCATTTTTGTATCGTGACAATTTCAAATTAACGAGGGTGGCATAAATACTAAAAAAATGTCACGTTCGGTCATCCGCGAGAGAAAAATGAACGATTATATTATAGAAATAAAACTTATAGAGGCTCAAAGAACGATGTATTCGTGTATATATATATAAACTGAAGAGCCGGGAAGTTGGTCGGAAGGTCAATTTGCAAGTGCTAATCTACTTAGTTCCGTCCATCGTCGTTGGCAGATTCTGAGAGTGTCTCTCGTGTCCCCGGAGAGTAAGGGACAGAATACTTGAGAGTCTGCTGGAAGGACAGAAACGCGAGATGAGGGGTTGGGAGATCGGTGTAGGAGGGTAAAGGAGCAGAGGGATGAATCCATCTGCAGCAGCAGCGAATGGACAGAGGGAAAGGAAAAGAGAACGACGTCGTATGTGTATATACCTGCTCGTATATATACATATATATATATATATATATATAATAGCAGGTAAAGGACAGGGATTCGCTGCGGAAACGTGGTGACGACGACGTTCGAAGGCTCCCAAAGCCAGAAGGACGTCCAAGTTTTCAGCGGTACGTCGAACCAAGTTAGTCACCCACATCGACGTCCGCAAAGCCCTGGGGAACTCAACGAAATTCACTTAAAGACGATTTCCAGGTCGTCGTAGTCGTTGACTGAAGTATCTCTCTTTCTCTCTCTCGCTCTCGTTCTCTCTC
Organism: Netelia virgata; assembly: GCA_951802705.1. NCBI lineage: Eukaryota > Metazoa > Arthropoda > Insecta > Hymenoptera > Ichneumonidae > Netelia > Netelia virgata. The sequence goes on from OX637867.1 coordinate 25,350,670, forward strand.
TAGCGATCGTATAGTTTGGACTACTCGGCCGAAGAGCTCCAGGCCGGTCACGTCCGGCCGAGTTCACGTGAGATGGTTCGAAAAAAAAACGTCGCGTCGAACCAACCGACCGTCACTTTTCTTCTCGTTAAATCTTTCCTAGAGTTCGCAGTTTTCTTTTGGCCCAGTCGCACGCGTCCGACGAACAAGCTCGAGAGGACTTTTACTGTAAAGAATGCCGACGGACCGCATAAAGGAAAAAAAATGATAGGAGTTGGACAAGTGTGACTTGGATGTTGATGATTAATTCGATCTAGAAATTAAAATCGTTTTCGTTTCATCAAGAGTTTGGTCAAAATTTATCCGACGATATGGAATTTTCTCAATCCGATTGTTTTAAACTCCGATTAGATGTCTTTTTGTTTCGTTCTGTAAGAAACAAAGAATACATCGTGCAATATGATGGAAAAACGAATTTTAGTGAAATAATTGAGTAAAAACAAATGTGATTTTTTTTTTTTAAATATACGGTCTGAAGAGATTTTCAATTTATATGAGATACAATAATGTCGTCGAAAGGGATATTGTATCATCAATATTGATATTTTTGATTCGAGACAAAAATTTGTTGTTCGTTTTAAAAAGCGAATATCCGATCTTTTGCGAAATAAATCATGAACGATTCCTCGAGATCGATGCTCGCGATAGGCAACGCGTATTTCACATCGAACGCTTTAGCGCAAGGATATGTTCGCGTTACAAACTTTAACGCGAGGTTGTTTATTCGCGCTGTAGGTAGCGAGTCGAGAAAACGGAAAGAAAACTTTTCGAGGCTTTTTCGGTGTAAAACTTGGTGAGCGTGCAATGAGCGCGGAGAGGAGGGAAGAGGTTAGTTTCCTAGTGTAGCATCGAACAACCTTTAACACGACTTTCCGCTACTTCTAATCGAGTCAGATAATTCGATTGAAACTTTATCATTCTAACTCGATCTATATAACTATATACACCGTACTAAAGTGAGTCTGAACTCAAACATTCATTGGTTGGAAAGGAAAAGAAACAAGGAGAGAAACAAAAATGTGCACGGCGAATGTTCCTTTGCGTTCGGAATTAACAAAGTTTCAACGACGAATGGACAGCTCGTAATTATTATCTAGCAAGATGAAAGAGAATTTTAATCAAATCAAGTTTCAAAATTGGCAACAAAAAAATAGCAAAAGATTTTGGAAAAAAATACTTTCTTCTCCGATTTTGTATTTTTTTCCTATTTGAATAAAAATAATTCGTCGACGAGATGAGTTTAAAAGTGTTCAATATATAAAGAAAAATTCCTGTCACTTACCGAACACGTAATGCTCCGAGATTCAAGTTGTCGCTTTTGTTGAGAAAAACAAACGCATTGGGATTGTAGATCTGATCACCTGTTGAAATCGAGACGACGGGTTCGAGTACCTCGTTTATAATGTGAAGAACCTGCGAACAAATATTAAAAGAAATCGTTTAATACATCGAAAATTGAAATGGATAATTACAAAATTCAATATTTTATCAAGAAATAAATGTTTAATTTTTATTATCAATTTTATTACTCTCCGCGAACCCTGGTCAAACATCATTTATGACCTGGAAAATAGATAATAAACTTTTATTATCATGACGTGTAACAATGAAAAAAGAATTGATCAATTTATTAATTGTTCTTATTCCGCAAAAAATGCACAATAATAATATTTAGCAAATGAGGGTTGAATGATGTCTCTCGGAAGTGCCCCGTGACAGATTTTGTTTTGGGGGAAAGGATACAATTTCAACGAGGGAATAAAAAAGGTCCAGAAAATAAATAGAAAAAGTGAAAAAAGTGGGCTAAGAATAAAGAATAGTTGTAGTTTGTGTATAGCCTCTGGTGCTGTAGAACATGTCGATTTATACAAACGCAAAAAAGAGAGTGATAGAGAGTGAGAGAGAGAGAGAGAGAAGGAGAGATAGGAAGAAGAAAGAGAGACGTGCTACTGAAACCTAGCAGGTACCTCGACTATTTATCCATTCCCCAGGTGCTATATAGCTACGTATGCATAGCAGGCGTATGTATATCTATATACGTATATATATATATATATATATATATTGTTTTAGACTGTGTGGAACTAGAGTCAGAAGTCTTTTATTCCCCGATAGTCACTGGGTAGCAAAGAGAGCCCGGAAGCCCTTGTCGGTTGTCCAGACGGCGCGAGGGTGTGTCCCATTTATCCACACCAGCCTCGAGAGCTTTCGCCCGTGAGTGCAGTGGAAGCTGGCCGAAGGAATAGAGAATGAGCGAGAGAAAAGAATGAGAAGAAGAAAACAAAAAAAACCGTTTCCGTGCGAATGGCACACGGAGAGAGGTTTTTTCGTGTACAAAGTCACCGAGATTATTTTACTTTTGCTCTGTGGTTTTTTCCCCTATCTTTTTTTTCAAATTTTTTTCTTTTTTCTCGAAGACCAGTAGCGTTCGTTTAGCATAATCGGATATAAATCCCACCGAGGCTGATATATGGAATTATGTTTAGAACTGCTTCTCCAGTTTCTTCTAGAGCTTTGCGATTAAAAAATATTGCCATTTAGCCGAGAGTTATCGGTTGGAGAAATTAGCCCGTCAATGGTGTCGGTGGTTTTGATAGAATTGTTCTTATCGAGGAGATCGTTACGAGATAAAGAGAAGGAAAATTGGCCCATCGCCGGTTGAAAAGCTCTGCAGGAACTCGAACGAGACGGAGCGAACTCCCTCTGTCTCAGGGTCAGGGAACCCTCGAACTTTCTTGCACTCCAGTTGCCTCGGGATCGCCCAAGTTCCCATTCACACGCCCACAGCAACTCGCGGCGGGAAATACCACCGGGAATGCCAGACAGACGCGATGCGTTTGTTTCGCGACGAGGCAGTCGCGCGTACTATATATAACGTCTCTATATGCTCCGGAGTTTCAGAACGCCTCCCGCAGGCTATTTATCTTGCTCAAAGTTGTTCCGACGAGTACGAAAAAGGCTCGTGAGGAGAACGGGTTAGGAGCTAGAGTACGTTAGGGGAGGAGGGTGGTATCAGTTGCCTCGTTGTTCCCATTTTTATTGAATTCTTTTAAGTTTTTAATTTGAAAACGGGCAGGGTGGCTCACCCCATCATTTTATATCCATTAAAAAATGCTCTCCTCGGTAGCTCTGTCAATCATTTCGATTGTTATAGTTTCGTAATAAATATTTTTTCCATCGTTATTGCGTCGATGCGCGAATGATTTTTCGCGATTGGAATATATTCGATATGCGGGATATCAACCCTTAAAAAACCATTGGTTCATGAGCGATGATCGTTAAAATTGAAAATTGCGAGAGGTTCGTAGCGTAGGAGGCGCCATCAACCCTTAAAAAAATGCTTTTTTAACAGAATTTATCAACTTTTTAGATCTTTCCGCTTGTTTAATATTGTTATTGTATAAAATGAAAAACCCGATGAAAAAGATATATCGAAACTTGCGATAAAATTCATTTTAAAGGTCTACACAACGAAGCATATACATTTTGTATCTTCTTTCATCGACATCGATACCTTCGTCACGAATACATAACATATTATCGGAATTTTTATATTGGAAAGACGAGGCGGGAGGTTCGGACACTCGCATCGTAAACGCTCGAAGCCAAATACTCTCTCTCTCGCTCCGTCTCTTTTCGCGAATGGATACTAACGCTATAGTATAACAAAGTGAACAGCCGTCGCCAGTGTCGAATACAAATTTCCTAAACTCTCATACGTCCGCTATCGAAAGTGCCTGTGTGTGTATGTCTGCGCCCGCGAGAGTATAAGGTAGGTAGGTAGGTACTGCGAGACGATCTCGGGGTCAACGAGAGTTCGCGGGGATGTGTCGTTATCCTACAGCGTATATATATATATATATATATATATATATAGAGCGAGAGAGAGAGAGAGAGAGAAAGAGAGATCGCATCTCCCGCGACGAGAGTCGTTTGAATAACGACCGTCGACTGTGTACACCCATCGTCCATTCGGGTATAATATTTCTCGTTGTATATAGCATATGGAAGATATCTATAGATATATAATTATAGAGATGCATCTGCAGATACGTCTATGTAGGGGATGAGTCTAACGGGTCACGGCGCGCGGACCTCTCGGGCAACCCGCCGGCATTTCCGGCGGAAACCACGGCATCGGGCACCGGATACGATCGCAGAACCCCGGCGAGCGGGGAACTACCCTATACGCGATACGACGACGATGGGATTTCTCGAAACGTCACCGGAATTCCTACACGTTTGTGTTCATACATCCATCCGTCTATCCAACGATTTATAAATATGTGTGGGTGTGGGTATACGTGATTTATATTTACTACGTAAATTGCGAGGCAAATGAACTGAACTTCGCATGTTATAAGTCTTTATTTCATTCTCTTTCCGTCTAGAAAATTCAGAGAAAATTTATTTGCGACGAAAGCACGTTTTCTTGTGGAACCGAGGAATTGCTTCGAGGAAATAAATGCAGGTGTTAAAAACATCGAATAAAATATCGAACATAAAAAATTCGCACATATTTCAATCGAAACGACACGAAAGAAGAAGAGAGGATTTCTCGTTCGTTATCTCGGGAAGATGTTATCTGTTAAATTTGTACGAAATACGAATGACAGATTTAATTAATGAAATTTCAAGCGTTGCGGAGAATATTTCCGTATCGTTCGTCACGTCTCCGGCAGGTGGTGCTGATAAGGACGGTGCACCGAGACGGACAATAAAGGGATACGAGACGAAGAAAAGACGTTGGGCAAATGAAAGCGAAAAATTAACGTCGCTCTCGGTATTTTTCAATTATGTAAGAGCGCTTGCACGACTCTTGCCTGTAACTGGCCACAGGGGTTGAACACTGGCACAAAGTCGGTTGTTAGGGGGTGGGTTTTGTGTTATTATACGGGTAGCTCGGTGCGATATTGTCAGAAAACTCTCTCTCTCTCTCTCTCTCTCCCTCTCTTTGTCCATTTCCACGGTCTCTTATCTTTTAAATTAACCCCAAACGATAAAATCGTTACCCCAAAGCTCTCGCGGACACGAGGTACAGCTTTTTGAGCCACAAAAAGGACTCCCTCGCGGGCACGATATAGGTATGTAGATTGATGTTAGACAGATTCACTTCTAGAGGGTTGGGTAATTATTTTTCCGTAAGTTAAAATTAAACTACATTTTAATTCTGTTTATTTTTTAAGTTTAATTAGCCAATTAATATTTTAAATAAGCGTGTAAAAACGCAATAGTCCGGAAATATTGTTTAAATCAAGAAAATTAAATCATTAGCCGATTCAATTAAGGCAATTTGGTTAATTTAAATCACTCGTCGAACATCACTTTTTTTCGTGCCAATAGAGATTACTTACATTTTTGCATCGCTTATCGAATAAATTGTCATGGTAGAAATATTTTGAAAATTTCAAGAGTTTCATAAATTTCGTTCGATAATATTTCAGGGGAAATGTAATAATTTGCTTCGGTGAAAGAACATCCCCCCAAACTTTACCAGGCTTCTCGCGTAGTTTCGATCGAGCTTCGAAGGAACCTCAACCGTCTCAGGGCGTAAGAGTAACGTCGGGAATCGAGAGTGAGTTTGCTTTCTTCCCAACCGCTTATGGAGCGCCCAATCTGATTTACATTTTCTTCGCTGTTCTTTCGATCGTATTGAGCATCCACTTAGCTCGTCTCTCGTCACTTTGAACGGCGCCCGCGCATTTTAACTCCGACGTTTATTGACTTTTCTAGTCACTAGACGAGCCTGAAAGAGTCTTCATAGTCAACGCCTTGGAACACTGATTTCGCGAAATGAATCAAACGGATGTTCAAACGTCCATGATAAACTGAGCAATCATTAATATTTTACAAATGGAAAATATTATACATAAATAAATTAGCTGAAATCGAATAAAAGAATTGTTTAGGACATCGAAGGGGCGTTTGTGACAAGTTACATTTAAATAATTGAAAACAACCCTTCAAAACGTCACATGATGATTACCTGCTGTTTCACCCATAATTATTAATTATATATTGAAATATAAAATTTCAAATTTGTTAACAATAATAAAGTAAATTATTATTATTATTAAAATCAATGCTCAAATATGAATAAAACTATGGTTATCGTGAGCCTGCCGGCGGCATTAAACTAACACAATATGACGTTTGTTTACAAAATATATTGCTTGTAGACTATAGTTGTTACATTACTCGAACTTTCATTACAAAGTACATAAAAATTGAAATTTTGTTAACAATAATAAAGTTATATCGATTGCTATGCAACTCGCTTATCCAGGGTCGGAATTAATGGTAATTGATGCTTTAATTAATCTTTGAGTGAAATAAATATTGTCCATCATAATGTCGTTTGTGTGTCTTTTACCGTACAAAGAATGACACTCCCTCTCGTAACTCTCATGATATATCGCTCGTCGTAAAACGAGTATGAGCACCACTGTCCCGTTAATTTACCGCCACCTCATCCCCAACGTTCCGTGTAATGGCGTAAACTGTGTTAGATCTGACGTAGCGAGACGAGCTTTCTATATAGACACGACGACGATGACGACGGAGAGACGACGAGAACGATAACCCAACAGACGCGTCGCTTGCTGCTACGGTGTATAACCCCCCCCCCCGACTCACGCGCACAGACACACATATATGTATATATGTGCATGTATAATATAGCGTATATTACGTATGATGATAAGATTGACGCGCTATATATTCCGGTCATTTGAAACGGAACGATTTGTGGCTGATGAAAAAATAAATGAAAATTGTTGAGAAACCATTACCCAAATTGTTTTTATTTCCGACCTTTATTTCTATTTCTTTATAAATTTCTATGTGTAGATTCTTTGTTAGGCAAGTAACTAAAATGAAAATTATATTTTTACTATCGAAATTTATTAATGTTTCTGTTTTTTGTTACCAGAGAGATTTATGAATAGCGTATTTCTGAATGGCGAATAAAAATCGATTGTACGAAAATAATATAAAAAAGTTCCCACGAGAACAAAATTATTTCAGCGTGAAAATCTATAAAATTATGTTTTTTCTTCTTCAGATTTTACGGGAAATTGGCTTTGAAATTTTGAATGAAGATGCAAAAATATTTTTTTCTTCTACGTTCGAAGGTGAAAATTGTCCATCGTCGTTATTTTATAATTTGATTCGTACAAGTCTACTTTTCATTCCAAAAGTCCTTATTTCTTGCAATTCAGCGTGACGCAAAAGTCTCCGCGCTGAGTGAGAGCCAGAGCGCGAGGGTGTGGCGCGACGCCACGGCGCCCATCGTCCGCGTTACTCGAAATCTCGTTCGTTTCTCTTCTTCGTTCTCGCTTTTCATCGCCGTGCATCGCACTATACCTCTCATCTTCCATTGCTTTTACACTCCTCAACTAATATATGGATTATGAATGGAATATACATATACACGCATCCATATATATATATAGATAAATATATATTCGTCCGTATGGGTAATTTCACTATTAACCAACGAGCCATTTGGCACCAAATTTTTTATTCGTCTGCAATTTTGACATCTCACTTTATTACTTCGTGAATATGGACCATTTAAAGAGCTTCTATAACTTCGATCGATTCCGAGATATTTAAGATTGAATTAACTGAACAATTAAGCTCAATCGAATTTTTAATTAAAAACAATATTATGGTGAACCAAATTCGGTAGTTAAAATTTAAAAATAGGCTAAATTGAGGGGTTGGATACTTTTATAAATTAAACAAATATTGTTCAATTATATATTGTTGCTACAGTAGTATTAACTTGCACGAATATTATGCGAAACTTTTATGTTAAAATATGAAGAAGTAAGAAAGTTATGGGACCAAAGAAGGTAGACGCTCGACAACCAACACTTGGCATCGTATAGGTATACGATTCTTTCTGAACTTTAAATGTAACTTTTCTGAAACGACGTTTTCATCATCGGCTCTAGAAATATTTTCGGAACTATTGATCCGAGATGGATGCAAATTTATACAGTTGACTATATTATACTATAATACTATAATATTATACTATATATAGTATTTCTCTATATATAGATATATTATACTATAATATAGTATTTATCGTAGGATTTTTAAAATTCATACTTTAGTTTGTTTCTTTATGGATAAAACTTTTTACTTCAAATCGCTGTTAATTTTTAAAAAATCGATATTTTTAAGAGAAGCTGGAATTGTTTCCGGTACCGCAAACGGCATTTTCAAAGAAACGTTTCAGGAAAGGCTGCCATTATTAATATTTTTTTAATGAAAATTAACATTAAGTTTTCCGAACACTCATAGAGCTCGAGGCCTCGAAATTTCAAAATAATCTTTTTTATGAGAAAAAAATAAATGTGAAAATGGCAGATGATATACAATAATTTCGTGTAGGGTGGTTGATGATGGAACGACCCATATATATACATTATATACGAGTGCAGTTTCACGAATACCTAACCCGAGTCCCCGTTAATTTCCATTAAGACGAAGAATTTGCAATTCGCAAAATACACTGGATGGAAGAGAAGGGAACGTTGAATGAATAATATAGAGGGTGAAGAAAGAGATTTTTCAGTTGAAAAGCGTCTCGACGCCCTGGCAGCGTCGCTGCCGTATCAAAAGTTCCTTTTACTCGTGCAAGCTTTTACGTTAAGAATGATTATCACGATTTTGGAAACAACTTTGCATTAATATTCAGTTATCAGAACGCGAAATAAATAGCACATTACTTGACGACTTTAATCCAATTTTGTAGAATCTCTCTTGACGTTACAACTAAAACATTGTCCGTCATCGAAAAATTGAAATAACATTCATTTGTTTGAAAACAAAAAACGAAGCACATTAATTACAATTTCAATGGAACAAACACGACAAATATTGCGTAATTAGATAATTTTCAAATTAATTAATTACGATTGGTAAAACGTATCATCTTTCTATATTCGCGAGTTTTCGTTCCTTATCGCTTGGGAACAAGACACGACATAATTAAAAATTGGTCGTAAAAGACTCGCGGTCGTAAAGTCACTGGGGATAGGAGACTGCCGAATATTACCCCGCGAAACTTTACGTTGGTCGATTCGTCGACACATTCCCGTGAAAAAAGTCGGTAATCTCCGTTTCTTCATCCCGCGTGCGAAGAAAAATATCGAAATAAAAACGTATAGGTATACCATGAACCGTCAAGTGTGCTATGGAGAAAAAAATAAAAAGTATAGCGGTATACCATAAAATGGTTTCATTTGCGGGAGTAACGAGTACTAATGGCCAGTGGATAATCCCTCGATGGCCAGACTTGGTGAACTCTCTCTCTCTCTCTCTCTCTCTCTCTCTCTCTCTCTCTCTCTCTCTCTCCCTCTCTCTCTCTCTCTCCCTCTCTCTCTCTCTACTCTCTGTGTCGGGAATGAGTTGGTGGAAATATACGGGACTGCTAAACCGTTTGCCCCTCGTTTAATTTTTTTTTATCGTCACTATCTATAGGTGGCAATTTCTATATATACCGATCTCTATACACCAACACACCAACGTAGACGCGTATGCACATGAATGTACATTCATGTATTTTTTGGTACTATGGAAAAGCTTCGAAATGGGCAATTTTTATGAGGTCGCGCACCCCGTTGTAACAACTGGCATGTATAGACATAAACACATAATATACGTATATGTATATGGTACATGTGGGAAAAAAACGTAGGTACAATACGTATAAATTACAATCCTTTGAAAAATGCATGCTGTGTTGAGATACATAACCCCGAACGAGACTAGAGATAGAGCGAGAGAGGGAGAGAGAGCGAGAGAAAGAGAGGGGAGATACGATAAAAACCGTCGTGATGAAAAATAACGAAATATGCGTACGGTGCTGCGTATACGTAGGTGTGAAATTCACCCGTACCTCGATATCTTTGTGTAGGAAAGCTACTGCAATGTTGCAAGTAGCGAACGAGGTGATGAGGGTGGAGAGGAAGGCGACTGACCCAAAGGGAGACAAAATTTAATTCGTAACCTGTGCCAACCGATTAAAAGCCCCGCGGCCTCTTGTATGAAAGGTATATGTATGTATTATTTACATATACACATATGGATATTCTCCACCGATCCACCCCCGTTTTTGCAACCCCCTCGCGAAATTGTTGATACTTTGCCACTTTCCAGTACCTACTGGAAAATCTTTCGGTGAATTATTTAACATTCCTTTTGTTTTCAAAAGTTTAGTTGTATAATTTTTTTGAGAGCCAGATATTGCGACTGCAACATATGTAGGTTGTAGATAGAAATGACGTGAGGAAAAAGCGTTTGTTTTTCATCCTATTTTCAATGAAAACTGTGCCGTGATTTCAGCGATATTCCGTATTCTATTTGGTGCTCGAATATAACTCTTTCTTCTCGACATCTCTTACGTACATCACTGCAAAATTTATCAAATGTTCAAACTTGAAATATTGCCAGAATTTCGGGTTAAAGCGATTGTTCGACAAAGTTTACATACATTCCGTGTTTTTAAAGAAAAATGTATTTTCGATATTTTTGTTCGTAAAAATCTCAATTAACAAGATCGATAAGATTATAACAAAATTAGTATTAAAAAATGGATGGAAAAGTACAACTTTCATTACCCATAATTTGTTTCTTTATGACCTGTTTCTCTGCGGTATAACGATTTAAAAAAAACAATTATTTTCGAAACGATTAAATCCAAAAATTTGAAATAATACATTCAACACAACAACTAAAAGAGCAAGAAAATTTCCTCATTTTTTTAGTATTTTTTGAAAGACTGTATCTCATTGTCAGTGGAAAACGATCGTATCAAGATTTAAACAAAAAAAGCATTTTGAAGATCCAAGATTCTAGTTTTGAGATTATCTGGCAACATTTTTTTATGAGCTACGATTATTAAAGAAAAAAATTTCAATTTTTTGTTTTGGTCCACAGGCTTGGGCTATTTTTTTTAGTTTAACAAATACATGGACCAGATAGCCTGTTTCAGCTTCAATTTTACTTTTCATGTATCTCTTTACGTCAAGTTTTCGCTGAGATATCCAATTAATAATGAAAAAAGGTCCTTTTGCCTTTGGTCATCGATATCTCAGCAACCAATCATTGCACCGAAAATTAAAGGGCCGTTTTGAAAACTTGAAAACATTTCCTATAAGATACTTTAGTAATTTTTCGGAAAAAAATAATTTTTTTATCTTCCACATCGATTTGAAAAAAGTATAAAAAAGTGAATTTATTCGTTGTTTTAGTAAATTTACCGCGTATTGACAAATATTGATGGGAAGACTAAGATTTTCAAGATTTTTTACAGCTCAATGTACCCTGAATAGCCCTGTAAATTTGTTAATCGAGACATTGAACCGTCTTTCCGGATCGATTGATCAAAGTTTACAAAAGAATTAAAGGAGCTTAATGATAATTAAATGAAAGAATTAAATTAATTTTGTTCCTAAAAACTGTGTAAGCTTAATAAAAATGGAGAAACCACTTTTTTCGACTTTCTTACAAGTTTGCACTAGCTACTTGTTTAATGTGAAAAAAAAAAAATTACCAAACAAATTTTGTTTGGGGATTTTTTTAATTTAAAGTCGTAAAAAATAAAGAGACCATCCCGACTCATTTTAAAGCGGCCCTTCTTTCTGTAACTTGATTTTCCTCGATCTCAAAAAAAAAATCCAATTTTTTTTTATGTGGAAGATAAAAAAAAATTTCTTATAAATTACGAAAGTATATTATAGGAAATCTTTTTAAGTTTTAAAAACTGCCCTTAAATTTTCTGTGGGATCATTCGTTGCTGAGATATCGATGACCAAAGGCAAAAGGATCTTTTTTCATTAAAAGTCGGATATCTCAGCGAAAAATTGACGTAAAGAGATAAATAAAAAAACATAATTGAAGCTAAAACTACAGGCTATCTGGTCCATGTATTTGTCTAACTAAAAATAATTGGCCAAGCCCATGGACCAAAACAAAATATCGAAAAAATTTGAAAGTCTTTTCTATAACTATTCTATTTCTTATGATTGCGTAATAACCGTAGCTGATAAAAAGTTTTGGCCGGAAGATCTCAAAACTAGAATCTTGGATCTTCAAAATGCTTTTATTTTAAATATTGATACGATCGTTTCCACCGAGATACAGTCTTTCAAAAAACACTAAATTAATGAGGAAAAACTTGCGACCTCCCGAAAACTTTAGAAGGGTCCGAGAAAAAAGCGGTTTCATCGATGGAGAGTGTCTCGATGTAAAATTTATATGGAACGCTTGTTTGGCTCGAATTTTCTACCGTATTCGCCGATGTCTGTTGCTCGACCGAAACGCGCCGCCGGAAAGCTTCTAGCTCCTTCAAATATTATTAATTTAAAAGAAAAAAAATCGTCGCAAAAAAGTCTCACGAATATTGCGGAAAGATTGCGAGAGTTGGAAATTAAAGCTGTGATTCTTCGACGCTAGATAAATAAAGAGAGAGGGAGAGCTCTGGCCGTTACAGGAATTCCCGAAGTTTGCTTAGGAAAAAAGATCCGCTACATATCCCACTTTTGAATTCATTGAATCGCACCCCAGAGCTTTTTCTCCACGAGCAATGATTTTTTTTGTTTTATACCTTCACTGTTTTTCCTCGGTAATTTCTTTGCGCATGCACGAGATCGGTGATCCCAGTTGCATTTTAAGCGTTTTATATCGCCGCTATTTTGCCATCGAGAAAAACAAAAGAAGCTTTTCTCCGTTCCGAACGAAGAAAAAAGACGCCTCGTTTCATCTGCCTCCTGATAAGATTTCTATTTTTAATCAGAATCCACCACGCAATAAAAAGATCGACTCTTTCCTCCATAAAAAGTGGATGAAAATTAAACGCAAAGTTCACGTACCGAGACGAAACAATGATGTAAAATACATCGAATTCAATTCCCTGAGTCGAGAAACGACCCGTTTTAAAGAAGAAAAAATGAAACGATACAAAAGTTATGTCGAGAGGGAAGAAAGACCTCGGTTCAGGGGATGATTGGTTCGACGTCGAGGGGATATATATCGCGTTCAATAAGTGGAACCGACGAGAGAGGCAGATCCCGTTGAAACTCGACGACTTTGCGGCGGTGAGACGTCGAGAACGAGAACGAATATTGCATCGACATATATATAACAAGACGTCTCGTCGATTCATCAGTTGCAGGGGAGGAGGTGCTGCCATTTGTGCATAATAAATATCACTCTCCAATCGGTCTCGTGCCCCATGGCCTCTCTACCGTGGAGAAATTAAATTATTGACCGAATAAAAGACGAGCCCGCGGGGGCTTTTGGGGATCTTGAGTGAACGGGACGGACGGAGAGTTTAGGTCTCCTTGAGGTTTTCCACGTACACCGTATAGTCTCTCTCGTTACTGATTACATATATATTATATATACATGTAATATAATATATAAGGTGTATTCAACCCTCGACAATTCTGTTAAGGCGAACCCGAAGCTCTATTGTACATACGGTAAACACTGTAAACTGTGCAGGAGTGAGATGGAGTGTGAGCGCACAGAACCACAACGTATAGTATTAGGGTAAGTCCGGGTATTATGGCCTAGGTGGCCAATATGGCACACTGCAATTTCTCCGAAACTAACCAACATTAGCGTAAAACAGACTTGCCACATTTTTACAACCCTACCACTCACCTCCTCGGTAAATTTGCGCCGCGCGGCGAGATCGCGTGTGTTTTTTTACAGGCAATGATCGAAAATTGCGTATTTCCAGGTAATTTTTTGGAAAGTTTGAACCATTGCAGTTATTCGAATTGTGAATTTTTTAACCCTTCTCGTACAGCTGGGGTCCAGTGGCCCCCAACGCCAACTTTGGAGCTAAATTTGAAACCGTTAGACACTATAGCCCGGGTTCCCCCCATCCTCGGTTATAGTTTGAAGGGTCTACTTGAGGTACGTAATATAGGCACGGGACCCAGAACATTAGTTCGTGCCTGGCAGTCGATAATTCGAGCACATTTGTTCACTGGGGGCTGCTAGACCCCGTCTGCGTATTACGTGAAAGTTTTGTTTTGTGAAAAGAAGTAAGTACAATACTTTTTTTTTCAACTTAAAAAATTATTGCTCCAAAATTTGCGCGTAGATAGCATATAATCTTCGGCATCGAAACGTTACCTCGTACGCCGATTGTACCGATGAAACTGGAAACTTCGGCGACGGTTCCTCTGAATCCGAGGAAGACGTCATATCCGAAGAATCTCACGACAGTGATTTCGAGGGATCGAGTTAGTCGGAAATCGACGACGAAAATGTACAAAATGCGACTTCAAATACCATCATTGCGCACCGATATAAGGAATGGAATTACTGGAATTCTCGGTATCGACCACGGGATATTCTCAGATGACAGGCAGTTTATCGTTAAAAAAATTCGGTACAGATTATGCCCACGGAGTAAAGACCGGAAGACGAGACAGTTGTGCCTCTCCTGTGAGAGGCCAATATGCGATCAGCATAGAGTTGCGCTATGTCTCGACTGTGGGGATGTTGAGTGAATGGTTAAACTTCACATTGGTATTCAATTATGTTCATTTTCTATCATAAAACTAAGGTTTTCATACGTATTTCCATGTATTTATATAAAATAAAGATAATTTGTTTACTCCAAAATGTGTCATGTTCATATTTGCAAATAAATACCTTTTTTTAAACATCCAATATTGCACTATTTTTTTAACAAAACTACCATATGTGATTGTACTTCTCTAAAAATGTTACTTAATTATCTATCAAATTAACGGAGTTGTGATTTGTTTTGTACAAAATACCATTTTTCACGACTTCACTCGTTTCCCCGCATTTTTCACAACCTTAAATTTGTTTTAATTTTTTTAATTTTACCCTATTGCATTCTAGATTGTTTAAGCTGCATTTTGGTTTTTTGATTTTTAAAAATCAAGTAAATAATCTTCTCACAGCAAGCATGCAAAAATCGATGGGGCCCCTGGACCCCGTGTGTATTTCCCGGTTGGGGGGAGAGGTGTGTACGAGAAGGGTTAATATTATTCCTTCACAGTTTTGTAGGCAAACTCTTAATTTATAATCTGGTGGAAATTTTGTATGCAAATTGTTCACTGGTTTTTAGTTTAGAACCGCGTTTTATCTAAAACGTCATAATTTCTTAACGCTAGCGTTTAAAAATTCGATGTTTATATGAGCGATAGCTCCATTTCTTAGTCATAAGTTGGCACTGCTATTATTTCAATAAAATAACTTAAAACAATATGGCGCTTTTAATTCGATTTTCGTTTTGGTGGCATATTTCATTTGAAAGCTGTCAAATTAATCTCTATGTTTAATAAATAGTTAAAAGTTTGTTTTGTTTTGTCCTGTATGCGATTAATTTGAAATTCGCCGTCAAATGAATTATTTCACCAAAACGAAAAACTAAATAAAAGACACTCATTTGTTTTAAATATATATAGGTATATAATACCGAGTCGATCGAGTCATTAAAACAAATGAGTGTTTTATTTCGCTTGTTATTTTCGTGGCGCACTTTGACATCTGTCAGATTAATCTCTATATAAAGATATATGTAAAAATGCTAATTTTCTTTTGTCCCGTACGCGTTTATTTTTGTAAATAAAGTTATTCTACTAATGCAGAAACCTTCGCGGTCGTGCGGACTACAACTCACCAAATTTTCATCGCAATCGGACGAATGGTGTAGGTACTCGGTCGCGACAACAGACAAACAAACAAACATTGATCCATTTTTATATATAAAGAGAAGGAGAAGATGAGGTATTCCACGAGAGATTGGCCATCAGACTGCCGACCTCTCTTCGATTTTGATCGTCGCACTAACGTCGGGAGCTCTCGGCCCTTTGTCGCCGAAGATTTATTCCCGAAAAGGCACAGAGAGCCATGAGTTTTTTCAACGCGCGACGTCGTAGACTCGTCTTTCTATGGGGCGTCTCGACGACACCCGACAATCTCGGGCTATTATGATGTCGAGAAATCCTGCGTTAACAATGTATAGATATGCATATGGGTCGCTTCATCATTAACCATCGATACACAAATCGTCGCCTCGTCTGCCGATTTAAAATCCCATTTCTTATCATAAAAAATTATAATTGTATAAACTTAACTCCTTGAAATATTACCAAATTTCAGATATTTGACGATTTTTAGGATTATTTAGTTTTATGAATTAAACGTCTTTTTTCAGAAACTTTTGACTTTCTTACGAGGAAAAGCCCGGTCGAAGATTCGTCGTTAGGTTACTGGTGCAAGTAACAAATCTGCAGGAAGAACGTTAAATTAAAAAAATATAAAAATTATTCAATCTCAATTATTGTTGACAAACTTTATAGTTAATCGTCTCCAATTTTTCAAATCATCAATGAATATGATGTAAAATAAAATGTAAAAATAGCAGAGAAAAACAAAAGTTTAGTGCCGGATGGCTCGATGATTAATAATGGAATGACTCGTATGTACGCGTATAGTAACCGCCGACGATATACCTTTCGGCCATATGAGACTCCAAGGAACAAGACGGAAGCCAAGATACTACCGAATTTCATAGTAAACGCGACGTTAAAACTATATGTACTAAGGAAACTTCCCAAGACGTTCCGGCTCTATGGCCGCCTAGTAAAGACCGTCCCGAGTTTCGACGTAGTGCACAATCGCCTTCGTCTATACGCGTATATAGATACCAAAAGTCTGAAAATAATAATGATAATAATAACAATAATAATAACAATAATGCAGGAATGTAACAATGTGCACACAACTGTTAGCTTTGTCATTCGTCCTCTCTCTTTATTTGTCGCTCTTACTCTCTCTTTCTCCCATTCTAATTTGTGAATATAGGAAAAAATGTAAAGCATTCCTGTAGCTCTTTTCATCGATTAAAGATGAAAAATGGCGTACCTAATAATTAAAAACTTGCAAAGTAAAAATTGTCAAAGCTTTTTTCAAGAAAATAAAATGAGATATCGATTTAATGAAATCGGAAAGTCTAAAAGTTGATTTTATTATTTCTTTTGAGTGCTGGAGCCAATAAACTTTTATGATTTTTGTTGTAGAGCCACGAAAATCGTTTGGGAAAATGGACTTAGGATCATTTATGTATATTTTTTCAGATCCTTACTTTACATTGGCTGAACGAGCCACGCGCTATTATACAGGGTCTTCAAAAGTTGTAGGAAATTTCCCTAGCTGTCTAACCGCGACCTCGGCCATGACCTTGACCTTCAAGGTCACTTTAAGGTGAAATCGATCTTTTAATTGGCAACCCCTGCTTTTTCATTTCCAATGTCGAAAGCAGGGGTTGCCAATTCAAAAAAGGACTCGACCTTGAAATGACCTTGAAGGTCAAGGTCAGGGTCACGGTTGGATAGCCAAGGAAATTTCCTACAAATTTTGTCTCGACCATCTTTTTGAGCAACGCCTACGTTTAGAGTTATTCAACCGGTCCGGGACTTTTGGAAGACCCTGTATATCCGTATGGCTTTTCCGTTGAGGCTTCGTCGCCGTTACTTTTGAAACGAGCAAAAGCGCGTCATTCCATCGACATGCCTTACAATAACAATAAAGGTGATTCCGCAATGGATTTAAGCGCGGGTTAGGCGATTTCAGGAATCATCCGTACAAAAAAGTAGTGAAGGGAAAAACTATATCAGCTTCAAGAAAAAAAAACTTTTATGGAAAATATCGAAAAACGTGAACATTAAAAAAAAGAAACGATTTTTCGCTTTAACAGAATTCGCTGAAGTTAAACAAACTTTTCTTGTTTACAAATAAATTTATGACTATTTATTTTTAAAAAACCTTTATTATAATAATAGACATTTTTTGTAAACTTTTTATATTTCTATAAAATTGTATTATTTCATTGCCGCAAATTTCCTTCGGGCGAAACAAAAACGAAATAAATAATAAAAGCGGTCAACAAATTTTTATGTCGTCTCGACCGAGTAAGCAACTTCGAGAAAGTTTATATGAATTTTGATAGAGCTCGTTGAGGAATAATTCACGACACGAGACGAAATTTCTTCCTTCTTAGTTTTGCATCTCTCAGCCGCTTCCCACTTTTTTCTTTCTTTTTCTCCCGACGCTTTTCTCGACGAGTTGAAAAATGTGCCAGACGTACTATGGGAACTCGAGCGAATCGTGCTCTTCTCATATTCATGACCGAAAAATGCAAAGACAATGAAGTCAGTGTGTCAGTTGCGAATAAATATGAAAAAAAATCGTCAAACCAAATTTATTATACCAAATTCCCATCGAATTAAAATTTTCTTTCGGACAATACGCATCTTCGAACTTTCTCATAAATAATCCGCGCTCGAACGATAAACAAAAGTAAACGATACAAAAATTTAATTAACGAACATTAGCCTCGTTTATTGTTTACATTATTCTCGTCTTAAATATCGCGATATTGTCCAAGCGTTCGTGAATCTTCGACGGACAAGGATTTCGCAAAGCTCGAGAAAATCCCGGGAACTGAAATTTCCCGCGCGTTTCTTACCGAGAGCTTTCTTTTCTTACGGTGTTGAAAGAAGGGGAATGAGAGGATGCGGAATAGTGCTTGCAACGATGAAGTGAGGTAAATTCTCGTTTAGCCATTTGCGCAAAGACCTCGGGACTGAAGGATATAACCGCAAAACGTGGAATAAAGGAAAAGAAGGATCGGCAATGTATATATATACCCACATATGTAGGTATATAGTTATATATACGACGTAAGACATAATGAGAGCGGTGGGAGCAGGACTTGAAAAACATTATGGGCGAGAAACAGGACGAAGTATGAAACAAATAAAAGTATCAAACGACGAGAGACGACGTTCGCGTCTCGGTGTATACGATGCCTGGTGTTTTTTAATCTCGAAAAAAATCGTGCCGAGCTTTTATAACGCGCAGTATAATATCTCATTATATCCTGAAAGAACAACCACCCCTGCCAGGATCCAGAATGTTTAACCCTCCCAACGATAAACGACAGAGCTTCTCATAGAGTTCTCTCTTTTATAAAGTATGCTTCACTGTTCTTTTACTCTATATTGTTTATTTGCCGGAACGGGAAAAGCGTTTTCTTGTTTTTCAAGAATCTCGAGGAGGCGAAAAATCGTTCATTTTACTCGCACTTCGGAGGTAGGTACTGCGATCGCTAGATTCTTTTTCTACGGAACATGGTAAAGTTTTTTTGAAGGAATCGACTTTATTATCCTTGTTCGTAAATAAGTATTTTTGTCTTATGGGAAACAAGTTGACCGCTTAAATAGTTTAAAAATTATTCACAAACTTGTCAGCTCTGCATTGGGATTGTAATTAGTCATTAAAACATATTATACGTCATGTAATGTAACGTAGACGATCTGAATCCATTTCGTCTTTGAACAAAAATTCGATACGATTATCGGGGAATGCAGATGTGCAAAGCAAAATAAAATTTCGGTCTAGCATTATTCATGGCCCAAAGTAGGTTGGCGAGGGAATTAAAAGTTGAAACGCCGACTGGACGAACATCGTTGATTCTGTGATCGATAGTCGGAGAATTTGCGTGACTACAAGTATATTCAGATTCGACAGCATAACGGTCAGACGTCCGATACCAACGTCGTTAAAAGCTCGTTAGAGAATTCGTGGTATACAATAGATTGTCTATTTCACGAATTTTCGGCGATGATAAACGAAATAATGAAAAGATTAAAAACCGTTATATAGAAACTCCGCATACTGAAATTGATATTTTAGAATCTTTTCGTTAATTTGTGAAACCTTTAAATGACCTCTGTAGGTACCATTAATTTAATAGCATTCGAAGACAGGACACCACTGTGACGATCAGAAAAATAAGCTTTTTTTGGGCTCAATTAAAGATATATTATTCCACATACATTAAAGTAGCTTCAAGTCAATTTTTATTGAAAAAAACTGGTGCGGCCGATAATTCGAGCAATAATAGTCGGGTATCTAAATTGTTTTCAAGAAGTTCTTTGTAATTGTAATAACTATCGCTGAGTGTAGGCGTTCTTGATTATGTTTATTTTTCGAAATATGCCCACGTTGCGAAATAAAAGGTTTTACCTAAAATATTATCATTCAAGCTGCTTTGAAATGGTAATTAAAAAAACGGCCATTCTCAACGATAGCTATTATAATTACAACAAATTTCAAGCAAAAATCTTACATATCCGACTAGTATTGCTCGAATTATCTCCCATACCAGCTGGAAAAACGTGGTTTTGGGAAAAATTTATTATACTTTACAACTACAGTTTTTTTGCAATACAAATTTACTCGAATCTACTTTAATGTATGTGAAATAACATATCTTTAATTGAGCAAAAACAAAAACCATCAAGTGAATTTTTTTAAATCATGAAAAAAAGCTTATGTTTCTGACCGTCTCAGTGATGTCGTGCCGGGTATAAAACATAAATATATTTCACATATATTTCACACTGCTGCAAATTTCGTTTCTCAAATAACTCAATAATCCGTAATAAATATTTATTGAATAACGAATAAAATAGGATTGAAATTGATCGGGATTATAAAATGACGAGTATCGAATGAAAAAAAAATCTAATTGCACCGACCTGTGTCTTGACGTCGCCGGATTGAAGCTGGATGGTCGACTTAAAATTGCTACCCTCGATTATCTTGGCATTGTTTATGTATATCTCGTCCCGGAAGTTCCCACGTTTTCTCGTCACCCAGAGAGGTGGATTTCCCTCGAGTTCCGACAGTATCGAGTCTCTCAGATCTTCGGTGGTCTTCGGTAAATTGGCTGAAAAAAAAAAAAATTTACATCTCACACAGAGTTACATCGTATTGCACTGTATTTTTGTCTCCCTTCGAAACCGTTTTATTTTTCATTACCTCGCGGTTCAGTAAACAAAATTCGCAGTACATTCTGAAAACAAGCATTTCCAACGAGACGCAAAATGGAAAGAAGAAAATACTTTTTTTTTGTTTGCAAAAATAAAATTATTAAAAGTTTTCGATGTGAAAAAAATGAAAAATATATAATATATTCAAAATTTCGCAAAAAGACAAAACGATATCGGCGTCAGTCTCGAGAAAAATGACAAGAGAAGAAAATGTATAGGTGATTAGTGAAAAGAACGCGGCAAAGATACAAGAGAGTCGTGTGTATAGCGAACTCCAAAGAGACACAAAGAATTTCGAAGAAACGGGCGACATAGGAATCAAGTTTATTTTCCTGTCGCTTTAACTCCGGTAAATAACAAAATTATGAATAAATAGACCAATAAATAAATATTCGAATACATATTTAATCGAATTTGTTTGCTTAGAGTCGCAAAATCTTGCGACATTAATTTTGCAAATATATTGCTCGAATTCCTCGTGGCTTTCTTTACCATTTAGCCGAATAAGTCGAGTACGACAGTGGGTCAAGGTATGCTCTTGAGCAGTGGGTACAATGGAACTTTCTTTTTGTACCAAAGTTATCGAAAGTTAATCCAACGCATTTTCATTCGTACATTTTTTCGCGGTGGAAATTTCAAAAAGTTTATTTTCTTCGTGAAATTCTTTTCCTAATTCATTACAACATCCAATTAGCGGCAACAGGCAATATACGATAATTAGTCGAGGCAAACGGTCAACGGGGTCAAAAGTATCAAACGTTACGAAGGAGCGCTACAAAAAGTGTTTGAGGAAATTTCACTCGCTGATTTCGATCGTTTCCTTTTCACTCTTCTTTCCATTGCATAGTTCTTAAATCTTTTTATTTGGCAAGTATATTTTTTCATTCACCGTCGTACACTTTTAAGTTGCATTATCGCAGCAACCGTCGTCGTTATAGACGGCGATAAATATTTTACCTTATTCGCGAATACAAAAATAACTTTGGTTCAACGGTAAAACGAAATAGCAATTCTCATTGGTTGTCCGAGTTTTCGAGTGTAGGCGTTCGAGAGTCGTCGGTGATGAAAAGCTGAAGCCGAATAGAGGAGGGGTGGAAGCAGAAAAGCGCAATGAAAATTCTCACTACTCGCGAAAGCGTCGCGACGCCATTCGTGTACACATAAGTAAGGGTATGCATGTATATTTGTATACGTGTGCACGTAGAATTGTACGAGGAGAGACGTCGTTGTTACCGGACGATTGTTCGGGGCAATACACCTCCCTCCAGAACCTCTAGAACCAAATGACAACGACGACGTTATTTCCGCAGTCACTTCACGGATAGCTCCGCAATCTCGTCTTGGTGATCATTGCTCCGGCTATTCTCGTAATCGAAGTTACTTTTATTGTCTGTCTGGAAAAAGTTTTGTTCCCCGCCGGCTGACGATCGAGAAGAAAAACGAGTTTTTCACGCTACGCGAGAGCTCCAAATTATACCGAACCCTCTAGCGGTGAGGGCATTAAACAGAGCGGACAAAATGGGCGAAGGAACAAAATGGCGATAGTTCGAACGTGGAAGGATCCTTTCGATGAGAATTATTCGTTCGCAGAAAATAATTTCGAAACTCTCGATCCGATTATTATTTTATTGCATTTATTGTTATATTTTAATCGGAATGCCGGGTTAGTTGAAGTATCATTTTTATGTTTGGCGTTTCAGTAGAACTCGTTGAATTTTTACGACTCATACACCCATTTCTGTTTTCTAACGATTTCTTACTCGCACTTCGCTAAACCTAACCTCACTTCCGACATGATTTATTGATTACTTCGGTTATTTCGCACTAAGCGATCATCGCTCCACATAATGTCAGAGTGAAATTCACTTACCCATCGCTGTCAATATCATTTCAATTATCATTCTAACACAATCATTATTCATTTTTTGTTTTCACAATCATTTGAAACAATTTGTTTTAGATATTTATATGAGAATATTTATGAAAATAGCGCCAAGCCTTAATTCAGCATTTTCGATGCTGTTCACAAGGATTATAATATGCAGCATGTGGCAGTGAACTCTACTACGGTGTTTTCGACGATGTAAAGCTTGCCAGTCGAGTCTAAAGTTTACGACGCCACTACGAAAATCTGCGTGTATATATATATATATGTGTCAGCCCATATATCATTTATATATATACGTGCATAGTCGAGGATAGATTGTAGCGAAGGCTGGGGTTGGCTTATCTGGGTGTATATGCGCGAGAGAAAATCGGTGCTTGAGCGAGAAATTTGTATGTAAATTTTCTCGCGTGGTAGATGCGAGTTTTTAGATTCTCGTTGGGCCTTAACGTTTCTTTTTCTCCCTAGGACTGAGCCATGGTTTTAACAAAAGCAATTACGCTTGGTCTAATGAGCGTACTTGACGTTGGTATTTGATAAGCACATGCCGGAGTAATCCTGGCTTAAGACGCTATGTCATAAGGCTATATAAATTGTTTCTTGAGAGCGAGAGAGATAGCTGAAAAGAGCGTGTATAAATGTGTTGGTACGGTGGGTTCAATCAGGACGAAATTTATCAAAATAATTTTTTGCCAGGATTCTTCCTCGCTTCGGCATAATTTCATCTCGATCCGTCGCGTCGTTCCAGACAATTTGTGAATCGCGTTTTCGAAGCGATGGAAGCGAGTAAGGCTGCGACGTAAGTGAGGTTAGGTTTATCGACGCAATTTTTTATAAATTATCGCCAATTAAGGTTTGCAAGAGGAAAATTGAAAACTAAATGAAAAGAACGAGTGTCACGAGCCTGTCGATTTGAGGTGGAATACATCGTATACCTATATGTAAGAGGAAAACAGGCGCAGATGTGCGGTAAAATGAAAACGAAACACACGAATCTGGCGCAAAGCCACACGGGGTCTATACTTTTCTCGTCTACGGCTTTGCCGATTGCAGTAACACGTTCTCATATATATATCTGTATCCGTTAGATACATAGTACTGTAACGGCGTTGTTCCTTTTCCCACACAACGGCGGGATTGAAGTCGCTCTAACGTGCTACGCCCGTTTTTCGTGTCAAAGCATCCTCCCACAAAAGAGAAAGATTGCAACGGAGATAGAGAGAGAGAGAGAGACAGAAGCATTTTGGAGCTTCATTTCGTCCGAGTTTTCAGTCGCACATTCATTATAGAAACGCGAATACAGATGCGATATAAGCGTGCACGCAGGTAGATATATATAGTAATTGTAATTAGTAAGGGAAAAGGGAAAACTCGAGAACGTAGACAGAGAAATGAGATTGCCTCCTGCATTTTCTTCCAACTCGTCGTGCATGGCTTGCGAAATAATCAAAACCATGTAGGTACCTATAATTTGCTTTACTGAGCCAACCTCGCCAAAACGACCTTGTCGTTTTGGCGTAAACGACGTTATCGTTTATACGCGACGTTCCTTTGAAGTTATTAACGTTTGTATTTTAAATAGATAATGTATTAGCCTACACTTGGTTCAGCAAGAACACGAATGTCAGGCACCCGCTATATTGCGAACTGAATAAGGACAGAAAACGAACATTACTTTAATGGAATATAATTTCGGAAGCTTTGCGCAATGTTTGTGACGCTTTAGTTCAATTTCGTTTATTACGAGGTTTGGGTAAGTCCGGGTATTATGGCCCCCTATAAGCCTTTTTGGCAATAAAACTCAAACTATACGAGATCTAGCAATTTTTATTGGTCATATCACTTGTTGAACTTGTTGGCAATCAGTCATTAAAATGTTAAGGCAATATATTTTGAAATAATAACTGAAAATGGAAGTTTTCAAAAAAGTGCAGAATCCTTGAATTCTGGACGTGCCCGGCTATTATGGTCTAGGGCCATATTGGCAGCAAATACCGTGGGCCATATTAGCCGCCAGAGCAAATAATAACTTGCTCGTTATTTTGCGGAGCAAAATTCACAGAAAACAAATCTCAGATTAGACTCCTGAGCATTCTTCGTTAGCTCATAACCTACAATATAGGCATTGAATCCAAGATCCACCTCTGTTGTCCTCATAAGTCACAATACAAGGGCTTTGCGTCTGAATCATTGCATCTAACAATAAGTATCTGGACTTTCGTCAAAGCTGTCTTCGTACAAAGATTTATTTTCTTTATCCGACCTAGATATTTGTACATTCTTTATTTTTGGCTTTGTCTTTCTACCTTTGCCTTTTTGTTTTTTGCTTTTATCCATAGTAGATTTATTTAAATTTTTGTTTCTTTTCTTTAACGAATTTTGCAATTCTTTTTTGTACGGGAATGAAGTCAGTAATGTCAATTTAGCAGCCTTTCTCCCTCGGTTACTAAGTTTTCTAGTCGCTATTTCTGGTATCGGAGACAATTGGAATCTAATATATAAAAATGAAAGAATGTTTGTTTATTTCTATGCTTGTTTGTCCTGCATACGGTCTTATACCATTCGTCCGATTGCGATACAAATTTTGTGAGTTCTAGTCCGCACTCTTGCGAACATTACTGAATTAGTAAAATAATTGTATTTACAAAAATAAACTTGTACGGGGCAAAACAAAATTAACATTTATATATATATATATCTTTATAAATACGAAGAGATTGATTTTACAATTATAATTATTTTTCGACAGTTCCATCATTCAAGAATATTCTTTGAAAAATTCATGTTGAAAGAATATAGGCGCTCGAGTGCCGGTAGCTAATATATGCAAGTATAACATTATTTCTAAACTTTTACTGGAATTTTGTCAAACGATATTTTTATAATCGGTACCAAAAATATGTTCGAAATTATAAACCGAGATGAATGAAATTGTATACAGTTCATTATTATACCATTATGTAATATTTGTTCGGACAATTTTTTAAATTCATGTTTAGTTTTTCTTCATAAATAAAACAATATTGATCCGAACGTTACAATGTTCATTCTTTACTTCATCACCAGAATGTTTGAAAACGTCAATAATTTTTTAATCGGCTGCGATAGCCATGAATTTTATTTATTTACTTTATCAGATTTTTTTGTTCAATTAAGAGATGCCGCGCATCTTTCTAGTATCGCAAGTGGTATTTTCATCAAGACGTTTCAGGAGAAGTATGGCTGTCATTTGGAAGATTGTTTAATCAAATTTTCAGGCTCATCTATTCCACAGTTATATCGTTTATATTGTAAATTGTTCTTCGAATAAGGCTTTATTCGATCTAATATGAAAATTGTATATTTTTTATATACTTTCACCGTAACGTAACGATAGGCATAACCCCATGAACGTGACAAAATTAGAATTTAGCCATAATGTTTTACTATCTCTAGTGCATTGATCTCGGCTTTGAAGTAATGAGAAGAGTTACGTCTCCACTGCTTCGGAAAATTACAACATTTTTTTGAAAATAGAAACGAGACCAAAAATATTGCGTACCAAGCAGAAGATATATCGAATTGATTGTTTCATTTGTAAAAGAACGTACGAGCAATTGGATAAAAATTAAAGTTACAAATCTTCGAGAGGTCACAGCGCGGTCGAGCTTGCGATGTTGGTAGCAAACCGTCGAGAATCGATCGTCGTTGAATCGAATTCCCAGCTTTCGAAACACATCTGCTTGTAAACGGTGGTCTTGTTCCCTCGAAAACTCACGCTCGGATTCGACCTTTCTGTACTACGGACATCTGAACCGCATAAACCTCCCTTTACGCTCCCGCGACAATGTGTAGGTATGGATGCGATTTCAGTATTCCCCGTCTCGGGGCCGTTTGTTTGCTCGTTGATTCGTCGAATTTGCCATTCAAATGCAGCGTGTAACCATTTCATCGATAAAATTCATCCCTCTTTTCGTTTTCCTCCCGCTCAATGTCGCGAGGCGCCAAAATTTCGAAAGGTTTTCTATCGTACATAATATGCATTTATATACACGCTCGCGAGAGAATCGACGCGTAAAGTTTGAACAGAAATTAAGTGGATATGCGGCCATGACTATTCAGCGTGCTCTGTGGAAGATAAATTGGATTTAAACGTGCCACACGCACTCAATCCCAATATCCGATCGTTGGTGCCTGACGATCCATCCGCTTCCGGTATGACGATTGAAAGTGTCGCGTGATAGAGTTCGCCACAGTAGGAATCAATTAACCGATGTAAAAAAAAAGAATCAATCCGTTTTGATACATAACAAAAGATGCTTCGTGTTTGGTCCGTATAAATAACACGTATTGGTTATGAGATAAAAAATTGTTCAACGTGACATTTATGCGTATAAATATAGTTGGCTCACGAGGCAAGAAAAATCGTGACATTCTTTCTGTATGTCTGTCTCTCTCGATATATATGGGGCATTCCACGCCAAATCGGACACCATTTAGCTTTTAAATCTCTGATTTTTTTAAACTTTTTTTTTCGACCAGTACTAGTTGAGACTAGCCTCGAAGATTAAATAACAATTTAGCAAGCCATTCACGAGATATAAATTTTGGAAAAATGTTTTTTTAATGCTCATTACTCCGGGAATAACCAGCCAAATTCCACATTCTTTGTTATCAAATTTTTCGTTTTTAAACGTACTTCTCATAAAAACATATAAAAAAAAATTTGTTTAACGATATTACTAGGAGGTTTTCAAATTGCAACAAGAAATGATAATTTTTAACAATGTTTATAATCATCGATTTTCTTCAAATTGGTTTGTAAAAAACTGTTGTCAATTTAACAAATTTTAAGTCTAGTTTTCGAATGAGCAAACGATGGGATCGATCTTTTTTCAAACTTTCAATTTCTATGTTTTTAGGTATTCGTGTTGAAAAATATCTTACAACAAATTCTTATACTCAGGAGCTCCTGAGTATAAGAATTATCCTAGTAACATCTAATTATTATTGATTATTTTACAGTTTTTTTTAGTTTGAAAATCTGTTTATTAAGACCTCAATCAAGAGAAAATACATTGGTAATAGCGAGGGTCAGTCAACAGTCTGACATCGGACGTTGCATATGGTAAACAAATGGCTCGTAACGAGCACTCGTTGTTTGTGTGTGAGTAATTCGTTTTCGTTTTTGTGTGAAATATGGCCTTAAGCCGGTATGTATGTTTTTTTAAATATATGGGTGCAGAAGGTCGTACAAGGAAACATTTTCCGGGCGTCCCTTCCGATTTCGATGAAATTTGGTATGCTTGTAGAATGGACAAAAATAGGCGACTCATAATTTTGTATACGTTCTTCGTTGATAACGTTTGAACGGTAGGAGATATGAAAAAAAATTTCGCGTACTATAACTGGGTATGAGAATAGTGCAGATAACAACAAATTTCATATTGTTTATTGTAAATTTGCAATTTTTTCATACGTATCTCCGAGAGTTTGTAACCTATTGGGATGCAAATTTGCATACAGGTAGAGGATGAAAAAATAAAGTTGACGGGTTTTTTTATTCTTCGATATCCCATAATTAAGGGTTTAAACCGCCCTTCGATGTTTTAGTCAATTGCATCGTATGATCAGGGAGCCTTTTGCCATTCCGGGTTATATTCACGTCAATATAAGTTCGTTTCAATACGCGAGGGCATGTATGTAAATTCCACTCACCCTCGCCCCCAACCATCTCCTACTCGAACGTTCAAAGTTCTTACCGTGCGGCATGGACGAAAATTTGTAGAAATAAAATGGGTTAGGTACACTAGGCAATCAGTCAAAATAATCGATAGAAATTCCCCTGTTTTGACGGAACGTCGCCGTTAAGGGGTCAACTTAAAAGATAAAAAAGACATTTAAAGGGAAAAAATGTTCTACTCTTCGACTACTAGACGGTCGTGATGATAATGATGAATATAACAACAAATGGCTTATTATTTATTGCAATAATTCGTGAACAATTGGGTGGAAGTGACTCTCCGATTTTCCTCTCATATCGTCAGAGAAATAGTAAAGCTTTTTTGCTATTACGGAGTAATTTCCTGCTTCGAATAGTAACTGGATTTCTATGGTATTTTTACGAAAAAATTCTCTTCGGCACGTACTGCATTTGAAGATTACAATATGATCGGAAAACTTTAATAACCATTTTAACAGTACATTTTTCATGGATTATACGTATTACAATAATGATAGTCGTGATAAAAGTGTTTGAAACACAGAGATTTTGTACACCACGCACGTCGATATCTTTTTTTATATGTACATATCGACTACAATGGCCGCGACACATTACTATTAGATCAGTGAGTGCAAATAATACAATGAAATATCGGTTGCAGCTCTGCTTTCCCAAAAACAGCTCGTCATAATGCAATTCCTCGATTTGCTATGTACGCGGCAAATAGAGACAAACAACATCGCAGTCATGTGCGCATTACGACCGCAATTTACTTTCAACTCTCAATCACGATATACCTGCGTCGTTGGTGGCGATAACGCTTTCAGTCTACTCTTATTATTACACTGTATACCACATAAAAGTACGCGCTGTTGGACTCCACCGACTCTACACAAAAGCGTCAATGGCACTGATGTTTCGCCGCAGCCTCTCCTGCTGGAACGTGGCGCCCTCACAAGCTAGCGGCGAGAGAGAGAAACATTTCAAAATATATAACAGCTCGTCGTGCCCGGTGTGACAGCTGTTCGGTTCCCCCTCCTTTCACTTTCTAGCCGTGTGAAAGTATAAGCACACACATGTAAAACTATGAGTCCCCTGAGCATCGCTGAATGGCGCGAGATGGCTGCTATTCCCGGCTTCTCAGTGGTGGTACGAGTATAGCGGCGCCTCGAACGACGCTTCGTAAGTCTCTCGTGCGCGTTTCATTCCCGAGTGTCTTCGAATTTACGGCGACTCCCTCCGTACTTTGCACGAAATTTCGTTGTTTCTTCGACAATCGCGAGAGTGATCGTGGTATACCCGTTGAAACAACAATGGACAAGGTCTCCGTGTCGAAGGTACGTGGGCAATGTTTACGCTTGCAACCTGTTGCTTCTGGCTTTTGTCTCACTCGCTCTCACGCTTGATGGAATAGTGCGAGACATAACCTCACTCGAATTGAAACGTTGGCTCACCGAAAAGTTTGTCGAACGAATTTATCTCGCACTACATTAGCTTCTTCATGCGCGATGATTAAATAATAATTAATCAAATCTGAGAATCAACAAATGATGAAAGAGTGGAGAGAAATAAAGAACTCTATAACCCGGGTTTATCAGAACGCAATCCGACTTACGATTTTGACATTTATACACGTCGTTGTTATGGTCATAATACTTTAGGATGGCTAAAGTATTATACTTTGCCATGGCTAAAGTATTATGACGAATTAATAAACTCTTATTCATCTCACATTTCAGGCATAGTGGGAATAACACACATTGCACTCAATTTTACAGAAGTATTTACAATGTAAATTTCTTCCTACGTAGATATGACTGATTCTAGGTGGAAAACGTTTATGAAAATATATCAAGGACTTTCTCTCACAATTGTAAATTACTTCCTGAATAAAACAATGGAGGAACTTGGAATTTTCCAAATATTTTTCACAGCATAATTTGATATTTTCGATCATAAAAATAATAGCATTTAGAAGGTTCGTGCTTATATATGATTTCCAGCCAGTTATTTTGACATTGGTATAAACTCTTTATTCGTATAAAAATAATTACAACAATTTTTGTAGTAATTATGCAAAATTGTTGTAAATTATTTTTAAAATATTTTCAAATATATTATTTTTTAATATATTCGATTGTTTCTAGCTTCAAACTCTTGCGAAGTTATTTTATTATGTCTGAATGATGAATGCATTTTTGTTAATCTCATGTATCGCAAACTGTTATTCTCACAACTTGGGTAAAAAAAACATTCGCTTCTAACGATTTACATGTGACGAATATCCAATTTTATAAACGAATATTGTCGATATAATTCAATAATACGAAGTGGATAATAATAATGGTGTAGTTGAATAAGTAATTAGATATTTATGTAAAGCTAAAAAACCATTTTTCCTCGCAATTGCTGGGAGGAGTTTCGCTGTATGCTCGCATATGAAATTCGTTGAATACGTTAAAACGTCCTATATTTCTGAACATCTCTGAGAAAAATTGAAAGTTTCTTTTATTTTAATGTATATTCGAAAATTTTCCATGGCTACCCTATTAGTTTTTCTTGTCTCAATATGCGTGTACACTCCCTCCCATACGTTATTTTAATTAATGGAGAATTTTATACACTTTAAGTTATCCGCAACAAACAATGCCATGGAAAAACCTGATCCAAAATTGTTTCTAGGGTCACTAAAAAAATTGCTGGATTCGTGAAACAATGCATAAATGAAAAATAGTCACATGAGAGGTTGAAATTATTTCATACAGAGCTGCTGATCCAACAATAGATTACAATTTAATTGTCGACAGGGCCTAAAATATATTTTCGTATCATTACAAGCGTTATGAGCCTGAAATGGGAGAAAAAATATATATTCTTCGCAATTATTTTTCATACGGTGGTAACTTTCCTCTCTTTATAAAAAGTAACCACTCCGAATTTCATCCTATTCTGAAGGTTTATTTAAAATTCTCTGCCTTCAAGTTAAAATTTCCGTGTGAAATCTTTTTTTATTTCTGCATCATCGGTACGTATGTGCTTGGGAGATTACACTCGTGTGTTGAAGGGTTAAAAAGTGAAACTTAAGATTTGGCCATTAAGGACGACGTCAAATTTTGCAGGGTATTTTTGCCTACAAGGGTCGTTACAAGATAGGCCAGAGGAAGAGAAAAATGGGTAACGATCCATCTCTGGAACAACCATGGTATAAAGCTTACAAGGAAGCTTGGACTGTAATGCAAAAAGTCACTGAGGTAATGATAAAGTCTTTTGCTCAGATTTCATGAAGGTCAGGGTAGGACTTGCTATTACAATGAGAGGTATGTTTTCTTTCAGGGAATAAATTTCAGCATGTTCGAGCAGATTTTGTCCAATTTGAGGGATTATGTATCATCGATAAAGGAAAGTCCGCTGGAAAATTATTCCAACGAGATATCAGCCGCTATACTGCTCACTGGTATTTTTTCTCTTGCAATAGCCATATAATTTTGCAAACATTTATTGGCGATGAATTTTTTTCATTTTTATTTTGTTTATTATTGCAAGGTGTGAATCTTCCCGATCATGCTGTACTATTTGACAATCTGGCTAAACAAATTTTAAGCGTCACTGACTGCTTAGCCATAATACAATCTCGAGATTCTGGCAATATGAAGAATCTAATTGAGGAAACGGTTTTTCAACTAATCAATGGACAAAATGCGGTGAGTGTGTTTTTCATAGGGTAGAATACAGAGGAAAATGGTCTGCATCATAAAAGCAGCGGTGGGATCTTGTTTCAGGACGAAAAACCAGATATTCGCAAAAATCAGTGCACTCTTCGAGTTCTCGATACTTGGCACAATGAAAATTGCAAACCCGGTGATCCTCTTGTCATCGTAGCCCCGGATTTTGAGAGCTTCACACCGAACGTTTTACGAGATTTCATTCTTATATTGAGGTAAATAATAATACACCTGATATATTTTAGTAAATAATTTCAGAATAATCGATCGGAAAACAAATAATATTATTTAACAAATATCCAAAATGTTTCAATCCATGTCTTACATTTCTTCTTTCGAAGTGAATTACGTTATTAATCAACCAAACAATATCCGACAGAAATACAAAATCCAACAAGTAAAATTGTCAAAATTTGTGTTTTCCAGTACGTACACGAATTCCATGAAATTTGTTCTGATATTTGGTGTGGCAACGACACTTCACGCCGTTCACAGATGTCTGTCATACGACGTAACGTCGAAACTGCGAGTAAAGGCAAGAAAAAAGAGATTTTTGTGCGCATTTTTTTCTCGAATTACTCGGCTTGACCTCGGTCTCCGCTCTCTCTCTCTCTCCGCCTTTGCCAAAATTTGAATTGCTAATAAACCGGGTAAAAGCGTCCACGTTCAGCAGCAGATTACCTTCTTAATTGGAATATTCAAATGAAAGAAAAACAAAAAAAAGCGAGACAGAGAGACCTCTGCCGTAGTTCACTCTTTGCCCTCGACTCTACATTTTTTTTCGTTCTCCTTCCACCCGACGCGTTTGCAGGTATTCCACACGCAGACTCAGATTAAAAGTTTGTCGGATGTGCTCGAGGGTACGGTACTCTCCGGTAAAACTCCATTTAAGTTGACCGGAAGGGCGTTTCAACTGCTCACCGATATATTTCTCTTTTGCGACTTTTCTGTACACGGTTTTCTTCAGGGATACAAGGTAGACACTAAATTATATGTACATATATGTGTGTTTGTGTTTGTGTGTGCGTGCGTGCGTGAATATTTGAACACAACTATGTGTTGAACGGTCTTCAGACAGAGAATTCAATTTTCTCTTCTCGCCATTTTTCTGGAAAACAAACAAAAAATATGAACACATTTACCCGTAGATATTACATGAATTCTGAATTTTTAGCTCTGCATGCTCCAACACTTTTACGGAAATAATTTCGCGTCCTTGTGCTGCGAGCTCGAAGACACGAGAAACAGGATAGCGTCGCTGAGCGAGGAAGATTTGAAAGAAATAAGAAAGTTACCCTCCGTCGCGAGGAACATAGAGAAACTTCGTAAAGAGAAAATAAATGAACAATCGGGAGCAAATAATGCCGAAGAGTTTGAGGAAGTTCTCGGAAATCTTCTGGAGCAATTTCACGTTTCCATGCGCGAATTTTTCACGATACTCAAGTGCCTTCACAGTCTCACCTCAGAATTACCAGGAGCCCCGCTGGGAAAGGAGGTGATTGAGAGAAAAAAATGGGAATTTTCTGGTTGCAAGACAACAGAAAATTAGCATGCAAATATGATAATTTATATCTTAATAATTCCTTTGTTCTGTTTACTCGAAATAAATTTGTTCGTTTTCCTTCATTCAAATTCCGTTATCAGCTACGAGAAGTTTACAGCATGGCGGTAAAGAACGACATAGTCGAGACACAACGTTATAAAGAGTGTCTGCAGCTACTAGGATTTTTATCCAAGGCCGATTTCGTTAAAAAAGTTGATCAAATTCTGGAGATCGTGAAAAGTGCAAAATTGCCAGAATTAAAAGACGTAGAGACAAATTTGTTGAGAGACTCGAATATTTTGAGGGAAGCGAGTCTCGACGTCGCAACTGCGTCAACGGAGAACTTTGGCGTGAGTGAAAATTTGACTCGGGCACAATTGAAGGAGGTACGTATTTATTGTCGTCTGGAAGAGAAATCAAATCTGATAAATTGTCACCAATCTCGAATGTCGCTTTTTTCTTGCAGAAATTATTGAAAATGTCCAAGACACAGTCGAGATCACCGTATAAGGAGGCACAGAAAGATTTCCTCGAATATCTCAATCGCGACGTGTTTTCACTTTATCTCGCGAATCCGAGTCGTTTGCCAGGAAATGAAATATTTTGTTACAATGATGCGAATGCCGCTAAAAATCACATAATAGGATCTCTGAGGGCTGCTATTCACACTGCGCTCATGAATCCACAAGCTTATCTAGAAGTGAGAAGCCCAGCAAAAAATCCATACGTGTTTCATTAAATAATATTTAACGATTATTGTTAATTATATATATTTATATTTTGTATCAAAAAATTAATTCATTTTCCATCGTTATTGTTTTCCAGTGTGGTTGTTGCAGATTGGAAGATGAAGAATCTATGCAAGCGACTCTACCCGATCTCAGTATTATCTATAAGCTGCACTTAGAATCGAGGAAATTGATCAATATGTACGACTGGCTGCAGGTAACGAATGGCTCGTTTTAGCGCTCATAGTCTCGGTGCTCGCGCTTCGAGCGAACGGTTTACACGTTAGTACAGCCAGAGGTCTCTTATCGTCACGCACATGGCTGATTTCCTCCCGCGGGCGAGGATAAATTCGCGAGAGAAGCACACGAGGTGATTTTAATGGTCGAGGCTCACCGGGAATGATTCATAATTCATGCGAGGCTCGCGCTCCACGTCGTTACGACGTATCGTGCCACGGGTGCAAAATGTTCAATACGCCTCTGTCGTTGTACTATGTACAGTACATAAATATATATATTTACGTACATATATGTATATGTCGCCCGCGTATGAGAACGCGAGTCGGAAAATCGAACGCTGGTTTATCGCGGCGCAAATCTTTTCCTCGTTAGTGCAAAACGAATTGGGTCGTTTGTCGAGCCATTTTTTTTTCTTAATCCTTTTTTTTCAAGTTCCATTTATTTCTTGAATCGCTTGGGTTTTTTTTCAGGCTTACCTGACGATCGTTAATCCAAGCTCCGAGGATGATGAACAGACAAACGTCGATCCGAAAATGCAGTATCCTTTTTGAATATTTATTACATTTTTTTTTTATTTAATTCAATTATCATGTTAGACTTTTGATAGATTCTGTGTCGTCCTTAATTGATAATTTCTCAGAGTCCGGTTCACTCGTGCTGTCGCGGAGCTGCAATTTCTCGGCTTCATCAAGGCATCAAGAAGGAAGACCGATCACGTGAAACGTCTCACCTGATAGCTCCGATTTTCACCTCCATCTTTGTCAGAATATTGTTCCAGTATCAGTTGAGAAAGATCGTATTTTATTTTTCATATTCACAATTTGTAATACAAACTTCATGAAACATTCGTGAGATATCTTATTGACCAATTTATCGCCTTTTCCCTTTTAAGAAAATCTCTTCTCTCATGAACCTTTAAGTCACGAAAACTTCGGGCCTCATATGCTGCTTACTGATGAATTAATTGATTAAAGCTCTAAAGTTTTAACCAAATGCAGAAAATTGTCGATTACAATTTGTGAAATGAACGTACGAGGAAAAGGAGAATAAAATAGAACGCCCGTAAGTATTCGAGGAAAATTTATTGAGGAATCGAGAGAGATGTATTAAAATTTATTCTCGAAGACTCCGGGGTTTTCAATCCACAACGTAGGAGGAACTTTTGAACTAAGGATTGCTACGATGGATGATGAGTAATCGTTTATGGATTCCTGTCGTGAATTCACGTTACTTCTCGCTTGTAGAACCCATGAATCGCGACTGATTCGCGATTCATCATTCAAATTTGGACTATTCTGGCCTGCCAATGGAAATTCGGAATTCAACGTTGAAGCCACGAAAAGCGAACGAAGCGGATGCAAGGTGAACAAAAAATGAACGGTAGATGCTGGCTGAGGGAGAGATGAAATTTGAAGGGGAAACGAGGGCCGCAAAGGGACGGGGGGCATGCAGGAATAATTTAACGCAAGAAAGAATGCATATTGATGACGTGGGATGGAAACGAAAAAAATCTGCATGAGAGACTCGGAGGGGGATTTTCGACGATGGAATACCAACTTGCCAATCTTCCGGTGACGTTCATCAGCGCCAACAGCTAGTCTAATGTTTTTTTCTTTTCATTCTTTATTATCTAAACAGTGATCTTTCAGCTCTGAAATTCTAAAGGCGTTCGTGAATGCTGTTGTCTCGTCGGAGTTCGTGGGACCTTTAATTTTACAAATTTATATGGATACATTTTTTATCCGTACATCTTTGTACATCTGTGTACTTTAAAATAAAATCAGTTTCTGCACAATGGTACTTACAAATTATTCTTGATTCGCTATGTTAAGAATCTTTTAAAAAATTAGCACTACTTTATAAATTTCTACAATTTAGAAAATATAAACATTTTTTAAAAATATTCTTCTTTCGCCCGTCGTTTAAAATTAGGCATTGGTAAGGATTCATTTTTTTTACATAAACAAGCTCGTCACAGTTATGGATATAAAAAATGTTCTGTTATTTTGATATAAAAAGAGCGCGAGGTAATTAATTTTTATTTCCCAAAAGTTTGTTACAGAAATAGTTCTAATTTTGTCGAGACAACTAGGATTACATTCCTCGCAATTTTAAATGATTATCGACGCTGTAGAGGACATGCCCTCGGAATAAAAGGAAATTACTGAAGAATGCCTCGATCGAAGAGACTTTTTTTTATCTATTCTCGTTCGCAATAGTCGCGGCCGCGATTCCCTTAATGAGTGGTTAATGAGAAGGTTAATTGGATTCCGGGTTGTTTCAGGAATTTCGTTGTCATTGTAAAATCAGGAAAAGTCCCTCGTCCCGAACTCTCTTGGAACTTTCATGAAACCGGAATGCGGCTTTAATTTCAAGATTTATTGTCTCATCGCAATGTTCGAGCGAAGCTCGTACCGCGAGAATAGTTCGGGTGAAATGAAGAAAAATCATAAAAATGTACGATAACGCTGAACCGTTGATATTGTCTATTTTTTAAAAATTTTAATCGTCTTTTAATTGACATAATATGTTTGTCGATTAATCGAAGATTTTCTAACTAAAGATAAGCTTTTCGACCGAACCAAAAATATATACTTACAGTTAAAAGAAAAATCGATAAATAGCGCAGTATTAACGAAAATTTAATCCTAATCAAATCCGAGGTACAGTGCCCGAAAATTTTGGGTCAGTTATTTCGCAAGGATAAATAAATTTGTTTGATTTCTTTTGTCCAAAAATTCTTATCACGTAATATTTTTTGTGAGACTTTGGCTTGGATAAAATGTGGTCTACGATTGATTTCGCACAGAAAAAAAGAGCGAGCTAGAATGCTGGTAGCTAAAATATAAAATATACAGAGAAGTGAAATTAGGGTGGTGATGAATGAGCGTCATTCGTACGGTTTGTCAATTAGCCTTGTTACTATTATAATTGCTAATTGGACTCATCGTCGATACGAAACGTTAATTTTGAGGGGTAAGCGAAATGTATTAGTGGACTCCCCGAATACCCATAAATATATGGAATTGGGACTCGGGGTGGATTTAGTAATGGGAATGCAATGAATTTTCCGAAATATCCCCGGGGCTGCTTTAACTCGGGGACATTATACCAGATCCACCGTGCATACTGATTGATAATTATCGTCGTACGACGACGATAAATTACTCTCGAAACGGTAAGAGTTTAAAAAAATCATCGAAAATTGTTGATTCTGATTGGTCGACGTTTTCAATCGTTAATATTGAATCACTCTCTCGTACGATAAATTATGTTCGGGGAGCAAAATTGTTATCAAATAATGTCACAGGTTTCCATCAAAGGAAGATATTAAATTAATATTGGAACGTTTACACCAAAAGTTGTTAAAAGATCATTGATCAATGTCCAAAATGAAACGAAGGGTTTTCGTTGCGTAATTGATTGCCCGCAGGTACCCGTTAGCGTGATTGCCGAATAGATTTATTTCGCGGTATAATCCCACTCAGAAATCTCGACGAATTTTTTCTATCAGTCATCAACAATTTTAATGTTGGCACCAAGTGCATCAAGTTATTAAATTATATCGACGATCGATACGTTCTTTTCCGAATGGGCGGATCGAAACCGATTTAACTATTAGGTACTCAATTTTACTTGTGTAAACAAGAGAAATTTCCTCGTTCCCCCGAACGAGATAATTTCGTGAAATAAATCGAGTCTCGTCACATATACCGCGGGTGTGCTTTCGCGACTATCGGAGCTTTACCGGTAAACGATCGTTCGTACCGTGAGATAAACGATTTTCGTCTCACTATCTCTCTCTCTCCCTCTCTACGAGGGATATTACTCTCGTTTTCCATCGTCGGTTGGGGGAAAAAGCGACGATTTCGATAAACGATAAACGAGAATCTCGCTTAAGGACCAGAAGTATTTCATTCCGCGATCTTCCACAGCGTCGAGTCTCTTTTCTCTGTATTTTCCTGGTGATCGAGGCAAACTGATTGCTCGCGATTTTCAACGTCTAGATCGTAGTGTAAGCTTCTAGCCTAGAGGATTTTTATCCATGTACATGTGCTCGATGTGTGTATCTTCACGCGTTTGTGGACAGGACAGAGTGAGATAATACAGGCTGATTCAAAATTTAAAACACCACTCCGAATGGATGAACAAATTTTTGTTAAAAAACACAAATGCTTTACTTTGTAATCTCTTCTAATAATTCATGACCCGATATGTATCGAAGTTGAGTGAAATTGAATGAAAATTTTAATATTAAGGCGTTGAGAGAAAAGTGGATAAAACATGAATACAAGTTTGAGGACAAAACTAAACTTTTACGATAC
The DNA here is from genome assembly GCA_951802705.1 of Netelia virgata. Classification (NCBI taxonomy): domain Eukaryota; kingdom Metazoa; phylum Arthropoda; class Insecta; order Hymenoptera; family Ichneumonidae; genus Netelia; species Netelia virgata. The sequence continues at coordinate 25,389,768 of OX637867.1, forward strand.
TCTGTAATTAGCCATTGAATCGTTTTTATCGATCTTATTAACATTTCAATATTCGAATTTCACGGTTTTCACCAATGTTGGAACAATTAAGAAATTGAGAAGAGATATTTAATTTAAAAGTTTCAAGATTATTAATTGATAAGAAATAGAAATCGGTCACTCACAATAAGTAAAGTAATCAAAAACACCGACCGTTGACTAAATTAGCCTTCGATTCACCTTCACGACCAATTAAAAATTCAAGAAGAGATGTTTAATTAATAACGTTGGTGATATTAAAAGATTGTGGATTAATAAGAAACACAAATTATGTACCAAGTTCTCATTCAGCCGGTGCAAAACTATCGAGAGTATGATACAACCCTGAGTCTCTTCGTGTAAGTTGATCGATGTGGTTCGTACAAACTTTCGTAGCTATAATATAACTGTATACATTTCGCACTTGACTATCGTCGGTGTACTCGATGTATCAGGTCAGTGAAGCGAACTGATTCGCTCTTCCATGGTTAAATGGAGAGAAACTGTTATATCCAGCTGTGTGGGCGATATCAAATCTCTATAACCATCGCCCAAGCTCATCTTTCGGCTCTGCCGAGCAAAACAAGTATCGTGAGCGATAGAGACAGGAGTTGTAGGTACTGTCAAAATTATCGTCGGATCAAAAATGTCACTTGGGAGCAATCGCGATGAAAATTTGTTAGGGACTGTGATCAGTGATGTGGTAAAATCATAAATATCCTTCAATTTTCTGGGTTCCTGCAGTTACTTCGATATTAATCAATGTTTTAGTTATACCAACGTAGTTCGATAATATCATAAACTGGTAATATTCTTAGTTCAAATAATCGATAGTTTAAGGAAAAAATGAATTGATAATTTCATGAACGGAAATTCAGTATTTCCAGATTTTTTGTAGTTAATGTCGCAAAAAAGCCAGATTATATAAAGATTTATTAATTATGGCCAACAATTTGGTCAATGATAGGATTTTGTGGGTGCTGGGCTAAACCGACAACAAAATGACCGGCATGCTGCGGTACTCTTAGAGTGCCGAAGAATATATAACGAGGAAGAAATCTTTCCTACGGAAGAAAGTGTTGTAATTTTCATACGCCGAGGTGCAAAGGCTTTGAGATTTTTTACTTTCAACCCTTTTATGGGCGTCTCTCGTGTCACAGCAATCTCCTTTCGTAGGCGATATCGAGGGTTTTCCCTTCGGGTCATGGGCAAAAGGTTAGCATTTCCTGGCCGATACGGAGCTTCGCTTACCCCAAGCTCGGATTTAAGCGTCTCTCTGAGCTTCTTGACCCTTTCTCATCCTCTCAAAAGCCGTTGCACATACCGCTCCTTTTGTTCCCTTGTACGCCGTTCCTCTTTCTATCTTCCGGTTACCTCTGGCATCTCCCGTCGCTTCCTGGTTAATACTGTTGAATACGCGGTATATCTGCTTCCGGTCGGCGAGACCAGCTACACAAGCGGCCTCTCGCTCTGTTGGTATTATCGTAGTATCCAGAGGGTGTGTATATCAGATCCAGCTTTGCCGAGCTCGGTCTTAGGATCTTGTGAGATAGGATTCATGAGCGGGATCGAAAAAAGTGGTGAAACGCCGGAAATTAAGTACATACATATAAGAGATCTGACAGTGCTTCGGAGCGTGCCAGCGGGTCGACAAGATGGTGGCGCGACGACACAAACTGGAACGTTTTACACGTTCTCGCATGGAAATGAAGTTTATTGAAAATATATCGAAACATATATTTAAGCTGTACCTAACTTCGTTTCGACTAGCGCGGTTGAAAGAACTTTGAAGCTGGCGATCGTCCGCGTGGTTCGAAAAAACAAAATAATTCAACAATAATTGTTTTCCGAAATTGAATTATTTTCTACACCGTATATTGTTTTAATACCGATTCGTTCCCTAGAATATTCACGAAACGTTAGATTCTATTTGCTATCGTGATATACGAATTTTGTGTCGAGAAAGCGTCGTTCGGTGAGGTGAAAAGTAGACGAAGGGACGACGATGCATTCGTCCAAGCGACCTCGCGATGGTTTATAAATGGATGAGACATCGTCGAGGCTTCAGGTGTACGATGTCGAGACCCCGATAGTGGTAATAGCCATTGGGGTGCCAGGAGTACCGAGATTGATTTTCACCTCGGAGACGACTCAAGCGCTGGGTAACGGCTACACCAGACCCCACCAGGGCCTAGCCAGTTTTCCACAGATAGAGACGAAGCTTTCCTATATCTTCGGTAGGAAGAGACTTCAGAAATTGGAACAAGGCAAAGGCGAGAACGGGGCTCTCTGGCGTTCCGTATCCCCCATGGGAAATGTCCTTCACTTCGGGTCGACGTTCCATTCGTCGTGGAAATTCCCATCCATCCAGCCACCTACCCCCGACACAAGACGTTGGCAAAACCTCTCAAAAGATGTATGTGTCCCCGTATAACTGTATATACTATATAAGTCACTCAGGCCACGCTATGATATCCGGCCTGGCGCAGACAAGCTTGACGAGGCGTTGGATGGTTTCAATTATTGAATCACTTCTCGTCAGGAACTTGGGAGATAAGTCGGAGGAACAAGCCGACTGTAGGTACGTCAGGATGAAATGTGATTTCGGAAAACCACGGAGAATCAAAAGATTTCTAATCTAATCGAGAACGATCGGAGATTTAGTGTACCTATATAAGGTAAGTTCGGGTATTATGGCACTCCATAAGCCTTTTTGGCAATAAAACTCAAATATGAGTTCTAGACATATGAGTTCTGACGATATGAGATCTAGACATTATTATAAGTCATACCACTTGTTGAACTTATTGATAATGAACAATTAAGGGCCTAAGGCCACATGTTTTGAAATAATAATAGAAAATGGACGTTTTCGAAAAAATGCAGAATCGGTGAATTCTGAACGTGTCAGGGTATTATGGCCTAGGGCCATATTGGCCGCCAGAGCAAATAATAAGTCGTTCGTTGACACATTTTTTTATTTCGCACATCTTCGATTGCATTTCTCATTGCTATTTTGCACCATGTGTGGCATTTTCTTTGGGAAATTTGTTTTTGTGGAGGCATTGTCTAAAAAGAAAAAAACTTTGTAGCGATATAACTCAATGGGACGAGGCGATGACCTCCCAGTTATTAGACGAATAATGTGTATATGCAGGAGACTTTTATTTAAGGTTGACAATATAAAATAGAAAAGAAAGAAATATAACCTGATATGGCTTGAGCCCACCTTTGTTTTTTTGTTGCACGCACGTTCTTTGCATTCGCGACCGTGTTCGACACTGTCTGTAGCATCAGCCACGCGAGTGCGTTCCTATAATATGGAATAGTAGGCCATATTGGCCGCAGGACCGTTTTTGACAAAGAATCTCTAAACTAAAAACCAGTGAACAATTTCTAGGTATACAGAATTTCTACCAGACTATAGATAAGGGTTCGCCTACAAAACTGTGAAGGAATAATATAAAAAGATTTACAATTCGAGTAACTGCAATGGTTGAAACTTTCCAAAAAATTACATCGAAATACGCAATTTTCGATCAATGCCTGTAAAAAACACACGCGATCTCGCCACGCCGCACAAATTCACTGAGGAGGTGAGGGCTAGGATTGCAAAAATGTGGCAGGTCTGTTTACCCTAACGTTGGTTAGTTTCGGAAAAATAGCAGTAGGCCATATTAGCTAACTAGGCCATAATACCCGAACTTCCCTTATATATATATATATTTTTTTTATACCTAGATGTAGAGATTTGCAAAAATAGAATTACCTAACTAGCACGCAGATGGCGTTACATTGGTTAAAGCGCTTATGATGGATATATCGCGTATACAGTAAGCACGTGATCGCCAAGCAGAACGGCTAACAAAATCCCCGCCGTGATCATTGGAGCGTGACATGAAGAGCGGTAAACTCCGTGAAACAGGAATACCGGAAGTCTCGTCACATATACCATGTCCTGCGACATCCTCCGACGCGCACACGTTGCATGTATTGCAACGTCAAGCCTCCAAAACTAGTAACACCCTTCTTCCATGGTGTGTATGTGGATTCTACGTGTACATCCTCGCCGGAGAGTTTCGCATCGAACTCGCGTAAAGTTATAATAGCGATATAACCGTAGGGAGACGAGTCAAGGGACGGGGGAGGGGGCGCTGAGAGAGCGAGAGAGAGAATATTATTAAGGGAGATGTGGGAATAAAAGGAAGGAGACTGCGCATTGCGTTTTCGCGATGGCTGCTTCAGGCTCATCCGTTTGCTGTCCTAAACTCCAATAGCACAATGTACATTTATGCCGGGCAGACATACATCGGGAATGTCGCAAGGTTGTGCCCTCTGGAGGGATGCATGCCCCGACCAGAGGATCCCATTAATTCTGTTGACCCTCTGGAGATGATTCTTTTTAACTGCGGTTTCCATCGACGTGATGACAGAACGGAGGACAGCATCAAAAGTACGACTAGAGGACCATAAAGGCGTTATTTAACCCTCGGTCGGGTTCGCACTTCGAGGTTAGCACAGCTTAGCCCGACGACACTGGTGGTCACGCTCGGTTCAACTTGGACAATTGCAGCTACTTCGACTTTTCAGGCGCACATGCGCGGGTCACCTGACAAATTCCTGTTCGATATCGCGAAGGGTTCTCTCGCGTGAAAATAGGTTAACTGGTCCGAGCACATGTGCGACCCTTGGTCTCTGAATGTTGAGAATTCTCGAATATCTCATCACGAAAAACGAGTTATCGAGGGGTCACTCGAGAGTCACGGCAAAGATAGATAGAGAGGATACTTCGGCTGACTGACTTCGGATAAATCGAACCTCTCGTTCGACGTTCTGATAAAATGGGGGCTGTGCGAGGCGAGATGAGAGCCACACTTTCAATTGAGTTGGAGAGAGAGAGAGAGAGAGAGAGAGAGAGAGAGAGAGAGAAAAAGGAAAAAGAGTCCTTGGCCGAGCGTTTCCCTCTCGAGGCTTTCGTCGCTCCTCGACGCGTACGCTCTCCAGGATCTTTTTCCGACACCGGTTATTCCGTAGATACTAGCTTTCACGTTCGGGGTTCACATTTTCCCTCCGTGTCGTCGAGAGTGACGGTCGAGATTCGAAAAAATGTCTAATTATACAAAGGACTCGAAATTTCATTTCAGTAAATTAATTATTCGAAGAAAAAAATAATAACGAAGAATAATGATATACAAGTTTTCGTTCAAAGCAGAACTCTGCTCTTTTGACTGCCGTTTGACGTACATTTATGAGATTCCACCATTTCAAATCGTTCATTACGAACGTCCGAATGAAAAGGACAGACATCCGCACGAGGAGCGGAAAAAGAGACGAAATGATAAATTAGAGAGCCCCGAGAGCTCGCGGCCGCAAAACAGGCCGCGAGATTATGAAAGTTTCCAGACTAATTGTGAAACTTTTGGCGATATACAAAATTGCAGAGAACGACGCGGTATGAGAGGGTTGAGGTTGGGGTAGCGGTGGGCAGCTGGAAGATGGCTCCGATCAGATAGCATAGCCTCGGAGTAATAATAGCGAGAATGGGATTCGTTGAAACAATGCACTCTCGAGTTATCATTATTCGGTGCGTTATCAATTTTTATACTCTTTATAGCCGCACTAAACAAATTTCCTGCAACGCTTAATAAAAAATACAAGTCTCGTAGACTTGTATTTTGTACTTCTATTATTCGTGTAGATTAACGCTTGTTAATCTACACGAATAATAGATTAACAAGCGTTTCAAATAAATTATCAGCCCTTAATTATTATTATTATATCGTTGCCTGTAAAATTGTTTGCACTGGCGGAATTTCGTATTCTTATTTATTTTTACGTAATTAGAATTTATGTCTGATCTGTATTATCTGTTGACAATATATTTTACAGCGATTAATGGATGAAAAAGACAACTTTGATAAAAAAAAGAAGGAATTTATTCAAAAGCTCAAAGAGTCTCAGTTTTCTAGCCCCGAGGGCGAATTTCTCGTTTCATGACGTTCCTTTGTTTTTCGACCAGAGCCACTCACCCTCTCCAACCTATTGTCTTCGTCCTCGTAGCTTCACGACTTTTTTGTAGTTTGAATTTTACCGACCAAAAATGAGTTCGGAACTTTGTCGAAATTCATTTGAATTGGAGTTTTTAAAGAATTCCTGAGTCTGACGACTTTTCGAAGCTATTTTGTACTCTCATTTCTCTCCAGTCTCGAAAGTTTTCGCACTGTTCCTGTCAGTTCTCGCATGAAGATCATCCGTTTATTAGGTACTTCCGGTTTGCTGAATTCCAACCGAGTCTGACAAGTCTCGAGAACCAACTGGAGTACTTGTGTGTTCTAAGATCGGGTTTAGACGACGAACTTGTTGAGACATCTTGCTTCATCGAGGCTTGCAAGTAAACTCAAATTTCGTTGTACCGGAATACAAACAAACAGTCGGTTGGAAACTTCTGGAACTATGAACCCACGAGATACGAAGGTGGCACATGTAAATTTTTCATTTATTATTTCGATGAAATATTAATTGTTTCATAATTAATATTTCTTTAAATAAACAAAAATGAATTATGTAGGTACGGTTCATTAAAAATTTATGAATGTCTATCGTACGGTAGAACAAGAGTAATTCGATGCATAATGCGTACCGTCAATTGGGGTACTTTGAACAGGTTATCGAAGTTTTGTGTAGGTAACTTTTTTTAACATCCTAAATTTCGACTTTTTTTTGCTCCAATAGAATAATGTGTAGTTTGGCTATGAAATGTATAAGAAAGTCAAGCCCCCACCCCACTATTTATATATATTTTTTAAAAAGTGCAAAAGTAACGACGAGGGTGGGGTTTCTTTGACAAGGCATTAAAATGCAATTTATATCGAAGATCAAAAGCGTAATGGTTACTTTTGACATCATTTCGATAAAAAATTAAATATTTTATGGATTCTACATAGAATTAAATGAAAAACGACGATTTTTTACTATCAAATTGTCATCTTTAGGAAACATTTTACATGAAAATATCGAGAACCTAAGGTACTATTATATATAGGCACTTAATCATTCTTATATATTATCGTTAAGTTTGAAAAACTGAATATTTATATAAATTGCAATATATCGAGATTATAATGGCGATATTCGTGTTGCGTGGAAAATTTCCGATTCTCCGGAATCTGAAAGTCTTTTTGGTCGAAGAAAAATGTTGCCTCCCCCTGCTTCGCAACCCCCAAAGTCCCGAAAGTAAATTACGAATGTCGACTATCGGCATCTGCCGAGGGCCCAAATTCCTCCAAAACGGTTTTAATTGCAGGTTACGGAATGGGACATTTCCCGCGAAATACGAATATCGCCATTATAATCTCGATATATTGCAATTTACGTAAATATTCGATCTTTTCACCGCTGCGAACACATTTACACCGTGTCTTAGCGCTTTGTTAAAGTAGCTCAAAGAACTGTTAAAGTAGCCCCAAGAACTGTCGAAGTAGCCCTATTTGACGGTACTAATTGTTTACGAGCTACTAAAGAAATTTCGATTCATCGATGTAATATCATTTTTGTGTTAAAAAAAAGTTATTTTCTCCAATTTATGTTACTTTCTTTGTTTCACCAAATTAACAAGAAAGATAACTAGAAATTTTATATATGTATATATTTATTGATACTTTAACGTTTTAAACCGATACTCGACTCTGAATTGTGTCAATCTACAATAAGATATATATATTTCTATATGTCAGCTGACAAGTTGGAAATTAACTCGAAATACAAAGTAAGGGTAGAAAGGGGATGAAAGTTCACAGGGTCGTGGTATACGTGGTCAGGTGATCTATATATTAATCGAGCTTGGCGAGTCCAAAAGCTCTAGGTTTGTCTTTGCAGACATTTCGCACCGATCTGCTTTTGGCAGGTACCCCACTAGATTTCAACCCCTATATATTCACACACGGGTGAAGCCTTATGTTCCAAATGCGGTTAACGCGGTCGCGTTTGCCAACATTTCTCTTGAAACTGCACGAAAACGTAACTCTCGAGGCTTCTGGTAGGCAAAATTTGGGGACACCTGAACTTGTATGACCGGTACTCATAGTACGTACGGTTTATTGAACATAATAATTCTCTTTAAAATTAATACAAGTTTGCCATCATCGAATTTGGCCACGTACAAAACTATTAACTTTTCCCAATTACTCTAAACCTTTCAACCTTTGAATTCCCTACGGTCCACAATTCAAAATTTTAGAAAATTTGTTTCGTCGTTTTGCGAAATTGATGATGATTATTATTATTAATCACAATCTCCAAATATCGCAAACAATTTGAGTTTTTTGCATTTCACGTTTACTTCGAAATCGTGGGAAGAAAAATGTAGATTTCTATCCCTTTGAATTCGTTTAAATTACAGTATTATTATTTTTTTGAGCCTTTGATGAGAAACGAGAGGTTCAAAGGACATCCCGATATTCCAGACATACATTCAGGACGGATTAAATATGAAGAAGATCCCTTAACGAACTCGCGACGGCCCATTCGCTCGCCTTGAAACTTCTCCTCGTTCTGCAATATACATAAGTCCCCTCGGGCGATGTAAAAATGACGGATTGATATCCACGCGCCACTGATCCCCTTTTCGTCCTCCATCACACCCCGTAATATCACGGTACAAACGAGCGTTCGACAAACGAAGGGATGACGAGGTACGTTCGAGACGAGCAGCTAGAACTTTTTGAAGTGTACCAAAGCCCGACAATCACTCGGTCTAATGACCCTTGTACGAAAGCTCCGGTAACATCGAAAATCATCCCTCAAACCCCAAGGCAAATTTCGGGATGGATTCAACGAACCATCGACGATTCTTATACGACCTCGGAATATCGACAAAATATTTTATGGATATTTTTTTTGTCGATACGCGACGAAAGCTTTGATTGCATTTTTTTGCGCGATAAACTCGTTCTTTTTATTTTTAGTTTTTCAGAAAAAAGATCATTAAAACGTTGGTAACAAAACGCCATTTACAAAAATCAATAGACGTTGGCATTTAAAAGAAAAGAAGATAACAGAATTGTGAGAAAATTAGGTATATTTGTTACGTGATTTCTGGATTTACCGTTATTAAGTCAAGATATTTTGTTTTTACTTAAAACTTTACTTTTCCTTTCCTTTATTTCTTTTTTTTCTTTATTGTTTTCGCACTCGTAATAAATCGTAAAACGAAATAAGCCCGTGGTTTTATCTCGAGGAAAATCCGTTTGTAGTGACTCGAGGTTCGTGATGGGCTTTACGTCACGGATGCAAGGCAGAGAGTGACCTCGATTATGGAGGCTGATCGATCGTGGTCAATTAGACGATCCTTGAGAGAGATGGCTCACCGAGGAGAGGCTGAATTTCGTCTATGCATCGGGAGACGCCGGGAAGGCTTGCGGTGGTCAGTGCGGGAGGATGAACACCACAGGGCGATTAAATTCTCGGAACACCCTCGCTTCTATCGCGCCTAGTAATTCACGTCGAATTGGGGCTTCGATGCGAAAGCATCGCGGAGGGCCTCTCGCGCATTTCCGAAGCTTCGTATAAATAAATAGGTCGATGTACCCATGACGCACCTTAGCACCAGAATTAATCAAAAACAATTTGATTAATACATCAAAACGAAATTAATTACAATTCGAGATTGTTTGGCGATAGAGAATAATAGTAGGTAAATTAATAACGAAATAAACATAAGCGATAAGCATTTAATTAACGAGGGAATTACGAAATGGCCACAGATTTCTGTCTCGTTTACCGAAAAACAAATTGAAAAATAAATCTTCAAAAGGGAACAAAAATTGTACAAGTTTTACATTATATTTTTATAAATCTTCTATTACGTTGTATTTAACAAATGACTTTTTAATAAGCGATACGCGAAACGCATTAAAAATATCATTAGAGACGATTGAAACATCACAAGACGGAAATAAAAAGGGTTTCGATCGTTTTTGTTTTGTATCTGAAGTAACATTTCTTCCAGTCTAGCGATCTATTTATTATCCTGCACGATGATATGTAAGATAATATTTTGTTCTTGCGTTGACAAACAATTGTTCTCCGGTGTAAATTACTATTTTATTCGTCAGTCCTAGAACATGAAAATCGCGATAAGGCTTTTCCATGTGTTAGTGAAGGGGGAAATTCCTATTCCTCTAATTTCTCACGAACGTTGTCACGTGAATCAGTCGGTCAGTGGTAGCCACAGCCACCCTCTCCGTAATCGATTCTCTAATCGTTATTAGTCCCCAACCTTAACGCATCGCGTACTGCCCCGTGCGACGAGTTTCTCACGCAAAGGTCAAAGCGATATACTGCGTTGCCGAGACGGTAATAGGAAGGCACGATTTGGTCAACGTAGCAAATAAGCCACGACAAATTGAACAACAATTGGATTGTCTCGAATATAATTAATCTGATTAAGCAGTTCACGATATATTTGATAAAATCATTATTAATTCGACTTTATCGATCAAGACGTGTACCGCGTTGACTTAACGAAATTCGAGGTTGAATATTTTGATGTTTTTTGTTTACTTACACATGTGATAGAGAACCAAATCCTGGATATCCTCGCGGGGCTCGATAGCCTTTTGGAAAGCCAGATTGGTCGGTGCAAATACCGTAACGTGCCTATACATCAGAGTGGTATTCGCTACGTGGCTTGCTTCCAGCAGCTGATAGAACTGTAACAAGCAAACATGGTGGTTTCTCGTCAATTCGTTCGATCTCGTTGAGACATTTAATGGAAGCATCATAATTTTAGTATTGCACAACCATATTATTAATTTCTGGAAAACATTCAACCAATTACGTTTGATAATTCGATACTGGCGTGCTGATTTCTTTTTCAATTGTGAAACGGACGTATGATTCAATTTCAATTGTAAAACGGACGTAAGCATTACGTATAAGACAATTTCTAACAGTAGTTTAGATATTACAGACTAAACAGAGAAAATAATAACACTCTGTTATTATTAATATTTTGCCCATAAATGTTGCTGGAACTGGATAATTAGTTTTCTATCAATTAAACATATAATCAATTAAATATATAATTCTTCGTCGCTACATTCTTCCATTTTCTGTACTCGCTTATTATTCTTTAATTAAAAACAAAAATTATTTAATAATAATAATGCATTGTATCACTTTTATCGAGTCGCAAAGTACACGACAAGCTCACAAATGCTACGATGTGCTGTCATCGAACAAAGGATAATATAATTCGCTCGAGAGAAATATTGTATTTCTGCGATCGGAATGAAGATAATTGCTTTTTCTTTTCTCATCTTGAAGTGTTAGAGATTGAACAATTCGCGCCCTTGCATTCAGACGCCGTAGTTCGCAGGTCAGACGCCACTGGCGTTGTCAGCGCATACCGACCGAGCGGAGAGCGCGCACTGCGTTTTCCGTCTTTCTTATATTTTACCACAGACTTACCTAACTCCTTGTATTACCGGTTACTAAGCGTGTACTCTTCAACCAAGTATCATATTCTGTTTCTTTATGTTCCAATAAACAAAACTATTTAGTATAAAGTTTGTTCAACCACCTGATCATTCCATCGTCACGAACTGCCGACTCTAACGTGAAGGTAAGCAGAGAGCTATTACGAGTTTATTTCTCACCATTTTTGAAACCTTACACGAAGTCACGATAGTGATTCCCTTCTAAAATAGAAAAATGAGAATAATTGAACACGACAAATGTGGAGCGATAACCATATTAAAGTGAAGTAAAATATCGTCGCGCAGTTCGAATCGCGCTAGCAGACCGAACAAAAATAAGCAAATTGGGATCTTTAAACTGTCAGGTGACAGCAATACAAAATAGATCGAGGGAATCTCGATCTATTTTGATCGATACGACTCTAGTAAACGTCGCGTAAATCAGATAACCATTAAACATGGACTAACAACTTGACACATTCTATTTCAGCTCACAATTAGACATATCTCGCGAATGATATAACGGCATTAACATAGAAAATAGGAACAGAATGAACGAAAAACGTGTGATAAAATAACAAAGAACGATTGACAATCAGGATTATTTTTTTAATGAATTTATCCAACATATTTTTTCAAGATTAATCAAGGTTAAATAATCTGCATAATAAAAGGAATAAGGAGATCTTCATGATATTTACAATGTCCTATTCTGGCAACACGACTAAATCTCGACAAGTTACGACTATGCAAAATAAAGTTACTTCAACTAGATACTAACGTAACAAATATAATGACTTTGAAATATTATTTACGCAGATAAATTGCGTAAATGTTTTTTTAATAGTAATCATGTAGTATTTTTTCGTTATAGAAGTATTCGTTCTAATTGTTCATTTGTATTTTGTTTATTTCTGTTCGATGTAATGAAAATGAACGGAAAAAAAGACTTGGGCGTGCTGAAATAATTCTTTTATTTGCACACTTCTGGTGGCAATTTGGTCAGCATGGCGCCGGGTAGTACGAGCCCGTGTCACTTATATCTTTTCGTCGAAAGTAGAGGAAAGAAAGAGATATCACGAGAGACGAGTAATAAATTACTCTTGGGCTCGGTGAAACTTTTAGTCAAGTTCTGCTCTTATACCTTTCCATCTCTTTCTCCGTCTAACTCTCTCTCTCTCTCTCTCTCTGTCCCTCTCGCACTCGTCTTCTAACTATATGTATTTCCCTTTCTCTCTCTCTCTCGCGATAATATCCAACTCCTCCGACGTTGAATCCGAGAAGGGAATTAATCAATCGTCGAGAGTTCGTTAAGTTTCACATCCGGTGTTTCTATCGGTTCTTCTCGGTTGCCCGATTACTTGGCGCAAACTTTATTGCAAAGGTCGAACGGTGGATGAAATGGTCGAGAAAAAAATAAGTAGAAATAAAAAAGAGAAGACGATCCAGGGTGAACGGGACTTTATCGTTATTAGTTGAACCGTCGCAATGAAGATTCTACGAAAGACATTTCGATGAAGTTAATAAAAGATTACTCGAACTTTATAAACGCTGAAAAAATACTTCTTTCAAAATATCCACTCGACAAATTCGAATAAAACGAACCAACAAAACTTTGTTAAAAAATGTTGCGCGAAGTTAAAAAAAAATATCAATTCCATTTTTGTAACTAAAAAAATTAATCAAATATTAATGTCTAATGAAAAAATGGCGATTTCAATTTTAAGCGTACGAAAAAATTGTGGAATAATTTTTTTCTATTAAAAAAACCTGAAGGGTTTTGTTTTTTGTTGTCACGGGAAAGCTCTTAGACCGCTGCTGTATCTCGTTGAGCTCTCTCACCCGCCGCGAAAGGTTTCCCTATATTCTCTTTTCTATTGCACTCTCTCTCTCTCTCTCTATTTTTCTCTCGACCTGGAGAGTCGCTGACTAATCCGCGAAAATAATAAACGAGCGACGATGCTGCGAGAACTCGCTCGGTTCTATCCATTTCTCCCCCTCCCCCCTCTCGCTCACTCTCTCTCTCTCTCTCTCTCTTTCTCCCTCCCTCCTTCTCCAATGGTCCGCAAAGAGCTCTTTCTTCGTCGTATAACTACACCCTGCTATACACTATATAGTACTGTAACGCTAATGGCGAACAAAGCGGTTTGACTAATGGAGACATGTCGTGAGCGCTGGCAATTAATGCGAGTTCGTCCGCGTTACAAGAGACGAAAGGGCCACGGTAGTGTGCGAGAGCGAGAGGGTTTTGTTGTTAATGGCCAAGAGATATATAGATGGGAGGATGAGGAAAAAGAGGTTGGAAAACCGCGAGACAAATAAAATGGCTTTCGTCGAGACGAAAGGTCCGGGCGTAATATATACGACGTATGTATTGTCTATCGCGTCGTACGTCGTCAAGGAATACGACGAAAACAATTTATTAGATTTTAAGTGAATTTGATGGAAACGAGTCGGATCGAGCCACGAATGCTTCCAATTATTAATGCAACGAAAGTGAACAAAAAACGAACGATTATTGCGCATTGTTTTATTCAAGGTTGCTGGTAAGGAAGTTTTATATTTCGATACGTACAGGAGGATCTCGTGTCCTCGTATCGAGGGATGAACATGTCTCGAGGCATACGACTGAAACGCCATCGTGCCCCTCTTAAATTCCCTCGGCTTTTCATACCGCGCAATAATGTCGTATACAATACTAGGATTCGCGCTATATTACACAATGCGCACATATATTTGAGATATATATATATATATAAGTATATAATATTATATCGAGAAGTGACCCACGTATTCAATATCGAGGCGATTGCCATCCCCGGAAGGACTGTAACCCCGGAAGCTTCACGACAAATATCGTAGATACCAGGGGGCGTGAGAAAGCGCGTATGTGGGCGCCGACGTAATAGGATGAAAGGGTGCGATTGTGTATAGTAGCGCTATATACCTATAAAACTTGCCGGTTTATTCTACCTAGACCTTCCCTGAACGTCACCATCGCCACCGAACGATATGAAAGCTTACACGTACCACGCGGTCGCTTACTTTCAAGATACAAATTGTATCTCACTTCACTTTTTTTCTCCATATACAAAACTATATACGACGTGTATAAAAACTAAAAGAAAAATGAGCAAAAAAGATCTATAATACTTCCGTTTCTCAGGAGTTCAGTTTTTTATAACAACGGAAATAATCAACGATGTCATAAACGTAAATATGTCGATAATAAAAATATGGTATAATGCGAGTCTCACGAGTCTTGCAGATGGCAAAGTAAGACATAGGACTGTGTATACGATCTTATTTTGTAGTCCCTCCCGTTTATTGGTGTATGTGATACGCGAAGACTTAGAGATACGTAGGGGTTGAAAAAAGTACGTTTTCTCGACCTCTTTGTTTTTTATTTTTTTCACTGTCGAGATATCGCATTCTCAGCATGCCCCAGCGTACACACTATCAATTTACAATAGAGTGCTTCGACGAATGGATTCGGTATAACGCTCACGGGCGCAATAACGCGGGAGTCTTGCGTGAGCAAGCAAAAGGCAACGGAAAAAGCACCACCATCAGCATCAGACACACATACACACATACGTACTATTATCCTTCAAGGGGGTCGAGGATAAGGATTTCGATCCACCAAGATATTTCACGAGTATGAAGTTTCGATGAAAGTATGTGCGACATTCGAACGTTCGAGCTCGCGAGAAGCTGATCGCTCTCTTCCAGGATCGAGATATATACAAGTTGTTCGGAAAAATGGGAACAGGCGAGGAGCTTTTAGAGACGGACGAGACGAGCATTTATGGCCACATATAAAAGCCACACATATATAAATACATCGCAGACAGTGCCGCAAAGTGTCTATTTCTGACGGTGCAAAGATGATAAACGCATGTCGCGTATTTTTCCTCCTGACGGGAGATGGAAAAATTGTCTTTAGCTGGCGCCAAAGTGAAAAAGGGCGATAACGTTGGAGAAATTAAATACAGTGTGAGAGCGAAACACGAAATGATTCTCGGAGGTGTAACTAAAATATTCAGCAGCTCTCTCGAACCAAGATTAGAAAAATGTCATCGGACCTTGTCATTTTCTGGAAGAAAAACAATTTTTCAATTCACGTTCGTCAATTTTTGATATACTGCCTCGTGTATTTTTCAATCAGCGTTTTTGATATTTTACGTTTTTTTCGAATGAAACGAAATGTCTTCGTTTTTCGTCCACCAAAATTTTATTCGATTCAAAATTTAGCGTTTAGATAGAAATGAAGAAATGTCTACGCGCGTATACAAAGAAATGTAAAATGGTAATTTTTTCATTTTGTCCATCGTTGCGCTCCCCATCGTGTCTTAATAGACAAAACACCGCCAGCGTTCCCGGTATTCCGCAGGTACGTAAAGAAAAAAACTTGCAATGATAACCCGCCAAGAGACCTCTCTTACCCTCAATCCTCCCTCTCTCACTCCCTGTCCACCACTCTTTTCTTTTCATTTCCTATTCGCTTTTTCTCTCTTTATTTTCTCGACATTCTCGCGAGAGATGGCGATGTTTTCTACAAGGACGACACCATCGTGTCACGACGCGATAACGTATAAAAAGGTCACTCGTCGACCCTTCTCCAGGCTCAGTCTCTCGATCATGGATCGCTTCCCTCCTAGTCTTGCATCACTAGATTTGCCATCCTTGTCGTAGAAAAAAACACACACACACGTTTTTCTTTACTTCTTCTTCTTTTCTTCGCATCAAGTCTCATCGTCACTAGAATTTTTCCTCCTCTTATCATTCTTTCTCTTTCAGTCGCTGACGCGCGCGCGCGCGCGTACATCCACACGCACACACACACGCGCACAGCCTTCTCGTCTTTTTCGTCTTGGGGCATTTCCTTCCATTTTACGGTTTACGATCTACTTGAAAACGTTCAATGAAATCCACGGAGGATTGATTTACGAGCTCGACGATTCAGTAACCGAAGGGAGGAAAATACCTGACCGAGACTTAGCGAGATCGTGCGAGAATCGAACGCAACGTCGAATGGCTTCGACGTATCTCGATTTATGATCCGGGCCGACGAGTCGTCGAGTTTTTCGCGAAGAGGCAAAAAAAGAGGAAGATAAAAAAAACCGAGCGAAAATGACGAGGGGTAGGGTTGAATATCCAACGGTTAAGGGGTGAGAAAAAAATTATTACGTCATCGTCCAACCCTCGTTCGATGATCGAGAGATCTCGTTCACGCTTGATCGATGATAAAATGGAACAAAAGAATACCTTTTCAAAGGGGGATGAAAAAATCGTAAAAGATACGATCCTATCATTGTGCGAAAAATGGAACTGGGAGATTGTTGTAGAGATCGTTTTATATATTTCACGTTCTCCTGGATGGAGAAGGAGTATCGATGAGCTTTATCGCGAAGTGAATGAGCAAAAAAGTCGTGCAAAAAGGTCTGTCGTCTGAGGGTGAAAAAGTCGAAAACATGGAAATGGACGAGGTTTTTCTCTATTTTTTTTGTTAGAGTTTTGTATATTCTCGAATCAATTGCTTTTCTGGTGATGTTGACGCTGAGTAAATGAAATACGGAAGCAAAACAATTCCGCGAATGACGAGGGGATGGGTTAGTAAGGCCCGAGGCTCCGGGTATCTCGCAACCCTCCACGTGACGGAGGGTTGCGGGTTGATTTTCTCGAATTCTATTTTCTCTCTCTCTCCCTCTCTCTCTCTCCCTCTCTCTCTCTCTCTCTCTCTCTCTCTCTCTCTCTCTCTCTCTCTCTCTCTGTTCATTTACACGCGAAACGCTTTCTGCTTTCTATATGTCTCAGATAGGCAGTCCGGAAACCAAAGTGATTTTGCGTGCGTTATGAGAAATTATTTTGCCAGAAATGATTTTGCCACGAGGGATATGATCGAGAAGATTCGATCTTAACCAACAGTGTTTCATATTTTCAACTTCCTTCCCACATATACAGGAGCATCCTTGCCATCACAGATAATATTGCGTATTGCGGGTGAGGAAATTCAAAAATACTTCAATTCCTCTCGGAAAAAGCTTGTTTTTTACCATTAAACCCTTTCGAGCCGATTGTCACTCATATTATGTACCGTATATACCGCTAGTATTTTGAAAAACCAGCTTGAAAGGGTTAATCAAATAACATCGATTTTCGAAATCGAATTATTTACCAAAAATTAAATCTGATGATTTAAAAAAAATGAATAGAAAATAATTAATGAAAGATTGAAAATTGAAATTTCTATTGATTATCTTTTAATGATAATAAATAGGAATATTTATTTTTAAAGAAACTTTATCGTCGTATAATTATGATGATGAAAAATAATTTTTCATCGATTTTTCCATTAGGCTTTGCGAATAAGAAGGAAAAATCCCTTGGACGTGAAATTATATCGTGGAACTTTTTGCGGAATAGTGGGTCTCGTCTCTCGTGTGGCTGCTGGCGCCGTCGTGACGACGATCCTTTCCTTAAAAATTCTCAGGAATCGAGATTTCCTGGAGAATCTACGGGCGTTTCGACCTTATTGTCTCGTACACGGTGTGGGCTATATCGACCTTGATCCCTCGAGGATTCTATCGACGTCTCGTTGCATCTCCTATAACCGAAACGAAACATTCGAAACTTCGTGCACCAGAATTGCAAGATTGATGACCATTCAATTATACCATTTCGATCAATAAAAAAGGAGATGATTAATCGAAAACTGATTTTGTTTTATTCGGCCAAAGTTCCGTATTCGACTTTTAGCATCGAGGAAAAACCAACGTTTCATTAAATCTAAATAAGACTTCATTAAATGAGAAAACACTTCTTTGATTCGGGGGTTAATTGCTTTGTTGCTCGATTAAATTTTGATTCGAGTAAAATCGATTTCTCCGAAACAAATCTATTTATGACATCGATGTACAAAAAGACACGTTACAAACGTGTTAAAACGTTTTCCTTCTCCGTAAAGGAAGAAGCTTTTTTCAGGACCGCATGCATTCTCAATTGCCGTACGAAAAATTAAACCACGCAGAAGTAGGTAGTACACATTTTTTTAAAGCTTGTGAGTCCGAGCACAGTATTTTTCTTCTGCGCAAAAAATGAGTCCGTCTTGCTCGTGAAACGTGCTAATTTCAATAGATCTTACCCACTGCTAATAACGCACTACGCTATTTCTCTCACGTGTAAACGTTCGAGTTTGACTATATCCGCCTATTAAAAAATCTTCGAATTCGCCTTAAATACATATACACACCATTTATACACGACCGTGTGTCGATCATTCATCAGGGATGAAACTCATTTAAAACGAAAACAACCGATTGTCTTTACATTTTATTCTGAATTTTCAAAATTTTCGAGAAACATATAATTTACGTGTCATAATAAAAAATGCTTCGATACATAAATTACTACTTACTTATTTCTATTTTTTATTCGCATATTTTTTCAGATTCAAGCGGCCTCGATCACTTTTTAAATTTTAACAAACGAAACTGACTTCGGTCTTTCCAAAAGATACGAGAGAAGTCGCAATCAAAGTCTCACGATAAATCAAACTGCAAACAACTTTTAGTTGGTTCAAAGATGCATAAATGCAAGTGGAAGCGCCGCCATCGTTTTTCTCATTCGAAGTCCCTCATCGGTGGCCACTTTACTTTTTTTTCTTCTTGGTTCACTTACTTTCTTACTTCTATCACAGTTATTCGTTTCCTCAACAAAGTTGGTATACATTCTTCGGTGAAGGGTGGGAGACTCTCTTATCCCCATTGGGCACGCGTACACACACACACAAACAGGTGCGTATGCGCGCATGCGCACATGTATAGTGTGATGTTGCAGGAAACTCTCTCAATCAAAGTTGCACGAACGTAGTTGATGAAAAATACATGTATATAAATACGGAAAAGGGGCGAGATGGGGTGGGGGGAATGGTGGGTATAAAATAGGCTGGGATCTATGCTTGGTAAAAGATATTTCAGTGTAGAAAAAACGGAAGAAAAACGATGAGAAAAAAGGGAGAGAAAGGTAACGAAAGTCTTCGTGGCTTTTTTGCTGCACTCGAAGTGGCAAAGTGGCGCCAGCAAGGTGAATAGGCAGGATCGAGGGAAGGGAAGCGAAGAGGTAAGGGTTTGAAACGCAATCCGCAATCCTTGCAAAAGTTGGGAGAAGGAAAGGGAACATTCAACGCCCCCTCGTTCGTTCAACTGAGAAATCGAGGAAGTGACTAATAGGCATAGCCCGCGGAAATCACCCCCCCCCCCCGCCCCCCTCCACCGTAACGTTAACGCTTCTTCGGTGGATAATATCCACCCTTTGTTATATACGTAAAGAGGTACTTCGCAAGCCAGTAACCAACTTATTTATCGCAACTTTCGAGATAATCGTGTGGCTTTAAGTTTGTCTCAATATTCATGGAATTAATGAGAAATAATAAAATTCGCGGAAATAAGAAATCCAAAAGGAAATTGAACGCTCGCAAACAACTATGCGCGAAGCGTTTGAAATGTATGGGACAAAAGAAAGCCCGAGGCCTTGTTTTTTGTTTCCCTGATCATTCGATTACAAACTCATCAACCGGGGGTTTCGTAATATTTTTACCCTCTCGCCCCATCTTCGCGTCTCAGAAGTAAATGCAGATCGAGGCTAAGATTGAAAATGCGGGAACGGGGGAACGACGATGAATAACTCGAACGAGGTGGAAAATAACGCAGAAAGAAAGAGGAGAGCGAGACTCGATCGAAAAAAGAATAATAATAATCGTGAAATTGAAAGTGAGAAGGTGGGAGGAGAATGAAACGGAAATTAGTAAGAAAACAGATGCGTTCTGTCAACCGTGGTCGTTATACCACCCGACACTTGCTTAATCCCACAAACGCCTCGGGACAGACGTGTTGACGTCGGCTCCTCATCCACGCGCTCTTTCTCCATCGCGTTTCACTCCACTCGACCCTTTCTTCAGAGGACCCTCCATCGTCACTTGACTCTATTAAATATCTATATAATATATACGTATAACTATATGTATCTATGCACGAAATTTTATATCCGCGTGCAACGCTCTTGATAACCGCATTACATCGTTCCGTATATATTCTCGGCCTAGTGATTCTCTTTGGCGCTCCGAGCTCTGCCTTTTGGGCATATGGCCCTCTAATACCACAGCACTCATCTAGCGTATTAGTTGAATTTCATTTGACGGATAATTGCGCCTGCATCCAATCCTCTCTCGTATGAGTTTCTCCCTTGCACGAGCGAAAGCTCGAGGCGAGCTTTCGGACCTCCGTTCCTGCGGATTAACGATCAACAAATGAAAAGGCTATATAGTCGAAGTAGCATAGGGGAAAACGGGTCGTAGTTAGGCGTCTAATACCGGGATCCTGGTACTACTAGCTACCGGTTTTTTAAAACGTTGGTGGCCGAGTGGTGGTTTAATCAATTGTTTATCAAACAGGAAGGGTATAAATACACAGAAAATAGCAAAAAACGAACGATCATCCAAATGAAACACAAAAACAATAATTACAACAGTTTTAATTACTTCAATTGTAATTTTAAATAATCAACAATGATAAAAGGTAACATTTACGTAAATAATATTTTACTGTCCGCTCACAATCAGTTAGGCAGGAGACTCGTATAGACGCGGGAATTTCAGTCGATCTTCATGAATTTTTTTTTCACGAATGACTTTTTCGATGTTTTTGAAATTTGGCATATTGTTTATTTATATTTTGAACAGCTGGGAGATTTTTTTTTAGTGAAAAATGGCCGATATATTCTGCAGTCTTCGGGGAAGAATGCAGCCCGAGTTGTTTATCGGTGGGGCTTCTTGTTCTTCGTGTATTCATCCGAAAACAAGATTCAGATTGTTTATTAATGTTATAATTAGTCGGCGAACCTACAAAAAATGAAAAATTCGCGAATTGAGACACTTTATTAAAAAACTTTGCAATTTTTACTACATTTTCCAATGGTTTTCGTCTCGAAAAAAATATTATTTTTTTTTAATTTCCGAAACAAGTAGGTTCACATAGAAATTAATGGTATTGAAAAGATGTGTGCAAAATTTCAGCGTGATTGATGAACAACTTTTTGAGTTATCTCTTCCACCGATTTGAAAAACATAGTTTTGAGGAAAACGCGTTTAAAGTTCTGACGGCGCGCGAACGTTCGGTATAGGAGAGTCACGTTTACACATTGTAACATGAAACATACTTTGAATTCAGTTTTATAATTTTGCGATGTCGATGAAGACTAACATTTTATGAAATAAAAAAAATTGATTTTTTGAAAATTTGATATAACTTTCCTGCCTTAATACAATGAAGTTTTAAACGGTCCTTTTTAGCATTGCCAAAGAATAAAATAATAATAATCACTTAGTTAAAAATTCAAAAAACCTTCATGTTTTGTCTTTATATCCAAACACCTACAGTATTTGAAATTATTCAATCTAGGCAATCAAATTCCTAAACAGCACCTATAATTACTAAAATTATAAAAAAAACAACGACAAAATTAAGTCATGCCAGTAAAATTTTAAACGTTAGTAAGTACCCATACATCATGGCTTACACCCACAATTGGCCTTAGTAACCCTTACTGGGCCTGACAATTGAGTCTCTAATCGAAATATATATTATGTCACGCATAGAGACAAACAAAATATGCAAAATTTATTGGAGTAGATAAAAATACGGTTTTGTTCAATATCGATGTTCCGGTATTAGAGTCGCCAATACCGGGATTGTAATACCGCTAAAATTCATCCGGGATCCCGGTATTCATGCACTAGTTGAAATGAGAGGAATTCGGAGCTTGTGAATAAAGTTAATAATGAAGTTGGATTTGTCAGTAGCGGATCAACGAAATGCGTCCTTTAACATTAATAATCGCGTTTTATGATACCCGAGAGTAGAGGGTTGATGTGCAATAAATTCACGAGCCAATGTCGAAGCCGAAGTTGAAGCTCAGTTTTTTCTATTGTCATAACAATCGGGATGAAAAATTTACGATATATTGAAATTTGACGTTGATAATCGAAGGTGAACGAGGTAGCTCAAAATATGAAAAATAACCTCGTCAACTTTCACTCGTCGGGATATAAAACGGATCGTAATCGATAAACTTGTCTTTGTCAGATGGAGTGCAAACGAGTGGGGCAAACAAAGGAAAAACTATCGAGCCTGATGGTTCGAGCGGCTGTCAGGGTTTTCTTTAACCCCTCCTGAACTCGTAGCCATTCTATGCTCTTCGCTGTGCTTTTATCTTGGGGCAGAGTCGGCGAGATCGCCGAGTACCATCGGGAAAAAGCTGTGAATCCTCGAGTGGTCGTATCGGAGAGACTCGAGTCTCGAAAACGTTAGATTCACTTTGCATCTCTTATATCCAGTATCCCTGCTCGCGCCATCGAGTCCCTCCCCCGACCACCCTCCGGCGCTCAACGAGGCGAGAGAATAAATTTCCCGACGGGTCGACGCACACACACCGCCATCGTGCGAAAAAAGGCGAAACTCGAGATGGAAACCGAGAATGAAATTAGAGGGGGATATGAAAGAGAGCGACCAAGGCGTATAATAGGGAGGAAAAAGCATAGTGAGTGAATCAGAAATAAGAGAAATGGAGTGTAAAGGGGGTTATAGCGAATGGAAAATCGGAAATGATGGAGAGGGATGAAAACAACTAAAAAACCGTTCGAGAGGGATGGAATTTAAAGTAAGTATGGCTTTCGTTTAGACCTTGAAAAACGTTCTATATATATATATATATACTTATATGAGAATTTAATTTTATTAATTGGGAATTCTTTTTTATCGATTTTTATGGAAAATGGATCCGAATCACGAATCTCAGATCTATCCTCCTCTATATTTATATCGTGATTTTGTTTTTCATTGTTGAAAGCTCCGAATGACTCTCTGGCTGTTCGTACGTCAGATTAGCTCCTATCGTGGCAATGCCGCAAGAGAACGGACGCTTATAAGTACGACGAGGAAAAGAAGCCTGATGGGATTCGAGGCACGAACGGAATTCATGAACTTTTCATCCATTCTTTCTCTGTACCCCGTCCCATTTTTATTCCGTTCTCATTCCATTTTCACCTTGCTATAGCTATGAAAATATGTGTTGATTTTAACGGGAAATCGTCCGGAAAATCTATACGGCCTCGTGTATAATCCTGTCAACGTTCGAAAAAGTTTTTTTTTCTACTTCTTTTTTCAGTGCGATATAATTCGTTCGAGCATCGAAACGAATTTTAACCGGCCAAAATCGAAAATTCGTCCTGCTCGACAACAGGACTTTCCAATTAGGAGGGAAAATAATAAAACGAACGAAAAAAATTGGTCGCTCAACGAAATAACAGAATGAAAAAAAAAACATTCCTTCGATGAGCGAATAGTTGAATTCGCTCGCTAATGCCGTTCCAGCCGGAAAGAGAAGTCACACATATACACACATATATATTTTCGTGCCTGTCGATAAATGGAGGCGGGAGCAATGACATTAATCCGTATTTCGCGCATATACACGACACAACCTTTTTATTTCCCCGTCAAGAATTTTATTTCCAGCCCAATGAGAACGACGTAATAAGGGATGAAAAGAGAGTGGTGCAAGGCTCTAATGACCGAGAAGAGTGGGGTAGATCGGTTTCGATTACCAGGATTCTTTAAATAGCTACGATTCGTTCGAAGCGAATAGGTATATTTACAAAATTTGAACGGTGAAATATTTTAGGAATGTTTCACAATTTATTTTTTCGATATTTTGAACGGAGAATAAATTTCTTTCTTCTCCCACTAGGCGAGAGAAATTCCGCGCGTTATTTCGTCTCGCGTTGTAATGGAAAAAGGAGACAAGAACGAGCGTCACGAGAAAGCTCTGTTTTTTTCCTGGCAACGTCTCAGGGTGAAGTTTCATAACGCGACACGTCTTTGTAGCAACAAAGATTGCAATTTACGAGGCGCGTCGATTGCAGTTGGGGCAAAATTGTGCCAAGTTGAATTTACCCGTAACAGGGCGACGATGACGAGAAAACTAGACGGGTAGCGTGTAGATCCAGGCAACGCGAAAATGTCGTTACACCATCGTGGTGGTTGTAAATAAAATTCTTGTCATGTGTTCCCATTGTCCCAGAGAATTTCGCAGGATATTGTGGTTGGAGTGGTCGATTTCTTCTTCAACGGTCAAGTCCATCGAAAACTTTACCGGTAGAAAAATGGTGCGATAATCTTTTGGATTTCACGAAATTCTTTGGTATTTGAAAAATATAAGATATTTGGAGAAAGAGTTGTCGTTCGCTGTAAAAAGTAGAAAATAGTATTTGTGAAAATTTGAGTGTCGATAGACAACCTTTTTTCAAAATTTTAATAGCTTGTTTATTCTCGGAAATTGTCCTCGATAAAATTACATTCAAACGAATGGAGAAATATGTTTAAACAAATGGTGGTATGAAATAAATCTTCGGCTCGAAAACTGTATTACTGATATATTTTTTTCGTCGATAATTAAGAAAATGGTCAAATGCGCAAATTTATATCCGTGCAAATATCATTTCAATATTGATCAATTTTGTGACGTGCCAAGTACGAAGTGTACACAATATAAAAGCGAATTCGCCGGAGTTCCATTTTACTTGAACGCCGATAAAAGGGAGAACGAAAAACTAGTAAATCGTATCTCACGTCCGGCACATGGCGCAAATTCAACCCTCCGCCGTACCCTGGCATTTCTCTTTACGTAGTAGGTACGTAATGTTTCGCTCGTATTTACCTCGTCTATTTTGAACGAGACGTCGGATAAATTTATCGCGAGACATTTTAAACTCTAGTTCGTGTTAATATCGCCCGAGAAGTGAAAAAATGGTTCCGAGACGTTTTCAAACTTGTGACAATTAAGCAGCCATCTTTTTGTTTCATCATTATTTTCACTCTCGACTTCTCGATATTTGACGTTTCATTTCACATTTTCCATTTTGTAACATATTATTGCGATTAAACACTCGATAATTCTTATAATAATAATAATAATAAGAATAATCTTATGAAATCTTCCCAGGCAAACGAACAAACAAACCATATTGTCAAATTTCCGATATAAAAATAATCTTTTAGATATATTGAAAAAATATTATTTTTACGTATGCACGAGATTTGGATTAGATTAAAAATTGGATTAAAAATTGATGATTTAAACCGGTGATAACGAGACGAAAAATCGCAACGGCATTGGCACGCTGTGGGTGTACAATTATGTCGATCGTGGTACGATCGAGCGTCGAACGATTAAACATTTCGTTCAAGCGTCTAATTCCCTCACGGTTAAGGGAACTAACGCGATAATTACAACTCCTCCGGGGCCGTGTACCGGCTCCACACGTGTAGAGAACCGGTGGCCTATATACGCGAGGCTTTTCACTCGTATCGCATAGTAATATCTCTTGTGATATAGCCATGAACATATATACGTATAACGTTGCTAATCGAGGTTCGTGATGTGTCGACAGGCATTAATTCAATAAAAGAGACTCGGTGGAAATTGCCGAAGGCAGGTACATGTCGCATCGTTTATGTATATACCATATATAAATAGCTCTCGGGGGTAATGAGGGTTGAAATTCTTCTAATTAAAAAAAATTAATTATCCCTGAAACGATGTGTCCTCTTTCTATATTTAACATACGGTTTTATAATCTTCCCATACTATAGATGTATTTCAAGCATCAATTCAATTGAACTGTCTATGGCCAAGTTTGTAATCCAGCCATTTCAACCCGGATAATTGATTTTTTTTATTACATTGAACTCTTTTATATACCTCAATTTATTATAATTTTCGAAGAGAAATCGTCGGCACGGTGGATATCAATTTACGTGTGGACTGTTCGATATTGTGTTCAATATTGCGTTTGGCAGTTTTGCACAAAACTTGGCGAGACGCGCGGTGATTTCGAAACGCGTACAGAGGGAATGTGTATGAAATACGGGACAGCGAGGAGCGCACGGTTGGTCCTCGCCATGCGAAATTCCTCTCGCTTTACCCATCCCGTTTCGCATTAACCCAGAACGCGCGTTTCTTCGAAGAACCTAAACTTCGTCCTCGTTGCTTCTGTTCGACAAGAATGCGCGAGCCTTATACGCGTCACGTACTTTGCAAACTTCGATCGAAGCATCCGTGAAGAATCCGGTCACGTGGATCGAAGAACCTCGTTTCCGTCTCGACAATTTTCTGGAAAACGGACCGCGCGAATTTTATTAAGAAATTGCGAAGGCGTTGTGAAAAGGGTTTTCCAAACCCAAAGATTTTGGCATCGACTTTCTGAAAAGATCTGCAATTTTTTCTTATTAATAAATCAAAAAACGTATTGAGTAAACAACAAATCAAAGAACGACGGATTGACGCGTCGTTTTATTTTCCTCGAATTATTATTTTTTGATAAATATATGATTTTCCTCGCAGAATATTGTATCGGCGCGTTCACAGGTTTTGAAATTATAATAATTCTATAAATTGGCAAATTGATGGAATGAGAATCGAAGAGAAATAGAATTGCTTGAACATTTTGTTTTATTTTCGTTAATAATTTTGTGTTTTTGTTAACTATTCCTCGTAAAAAATGCAAACTTTCGAATGACATACTTTGTTTTTTCACGAAAAACAATCGTTTCATAATTATATCATTTAACTTTTATTAAAGATCCATTACCCGAGACGAAAAAATTATGATTTGTCGCGACCGGAATGCGGTCGTATCTTTTTCGACGTAAAAATGCAATTCTCTAACCTGCTGAATATTTATCAAAAGGCGCGACGAGGTCAAGCACTTTCGTGCCGAAGAACATATTGGAGATCGTTATCGTCACATTTTATTTTCCGATTTGAACGGTTGAGATTAAATTGCGAGTCACACGAGAGTAAAAAATCATAAAAAGGAATATAAAGGAATGGAAAATCGTGTAGCCTTCTCGGTGCTGCGAGATTCACGCTATTCATGCACCGGTTGGTCGTTTCTCTCTTGGCGTGAGCATGGTTTACCTCGTTATCGCGCGAATCCGACATATTTTTACGATCCTAAGGCTTTTTTTTACGAGTCTCACCGCGCAAGCTAAAATATGTGAGTTTTTTTTTTCGACTCCGTACTCCATTCGACAGGGATAAAACGCGATGAGTTGAAAAGGACGAGCGACATTTTTTTTAATATAAAGAAAAATCAGCAAGTGGATGTAGAAAATTACAATAAAATCCACTTTTTGTAAATAAATCACAACTTTAATAATAATCGATTAATAAAAAAAAAAAGAAACAAGACTGCAAATAAGATTAATGGAAATAAAAAATTTCACGAATTTTTAAAAAGCCGAGTCTTCTTTCGACTTTTGACACGAAACTGTCACGATAGGAACTTTCGTGTTATTTCAGAAAACCAGAGGTCTCTGCGTGGACGGTAACTCGACTCACGTAATTATATATGTGACGTTGGCAAACTCGGCAAAGTCCCAAGCGCGAAACCGTACCACGTGTGTCGCGAGGGTTTGGCATTCTCTCGTATGGGAGGAAAATGTATTAAATTATGCATTATTAGCGTAAGGAGGGGGTGCAGGGGCGAGTCTACGATGGTCAGAGAGAGAGAGAGAGAGAGAGAGAGAGAGACACACACACACACACACGCAGAGGGTGGAAAGACTTCCACCAGTGAAAGTATACAAGTTTCTCTAACATTCGAGAACGAGACCTAAGCACACACTAAAATATTTATCTTGCGTCTTAGTGAACAGAACCTGGCGCAGCTCAAACCGCAAAAGCTCTTCGTGGCACTCTCCGCGACCTCCATCGTGAATGTGTGAAAATTGCCATGTTCGTTGAAATAACTCATAACATTTGTTGGTCGCGATCGAAAATATTTTAAACTTTTCCATGAACTCAAAAGACTGCCAGTATTTATTTACGCGAGTATAAATCCGTTTATCGTTCTTACAAAAGTTAAAATTCGACCTGACTTTTGTACGTTGACCGTAAATCGTTTAAAACTATAATTTAATATAACCCTACACCTCATAACTTAGTTTTTTACCCCTCAAACTCATGACTGGGGCCCAAACGCACCTCACAATTTTGTTGTTTACAAAACTGGTCCTATCCTGATAAACAGATTTTCTCATACATGGGTTTATTCGTTTTTTCATAACGAAGAGAATGGGGTAGGAGAAATCTGATTTGATTCACATTTAGTTCATGAAAAATGCATTCGAAGACTGAAAGTTGGAGAGCTCGCTAGTTCAGAAGCGTAATTCAAAGGTCGCCCGGGGTACATTTGGATCCCGGTCATGAGGTGTAGGGTCAAAATATAGGTGGTGATATATATGAAGGAAGAAAGATTTCGATTTCGTGAGATAAATAAATCGAAAATGACGAAACTGATTGCGAAATTTAGATAAGACAGCAGTGAGATTTTTGGTTGGTTTTCTACAGACGACAGTGTCTCCGTCTCTACCTCGACTCTCGGGCTGAGCGTTTTTCTTAGCGTCAAAAAGCTTTCTAATCTTAGATCCTTTTAAGGAAGGAAGGTTTGCTATCAGGTATACGAATATGTACATATGTATGGGTGTAAAATGCACTCAAGAGGGTAAAATCCACCGAGATGGATTCTATCTGCACCTAAGTGAAAATATAGAGCTAGCATCGATAACCGAGGAGTTTGGTGTGTAAGAGAAACACTATCGATCGTGTACACGCAAACTCGGTAGGTAAATGCATGCACCTGGGTTCTGTGCGACTTACTCGAGACAGAGTAGCAGGGATGTAAGAGACACCGGAGACCAGGTAGATTGAAAAAATAAATCAATAAACAAGACAAAAAAATAAAATAAAATTGCGCGATAAGCGTTGAACGATGATTATATACGTAATTTAACAAAACAATAACGTTGCAAGGGAACAAAAGAAAATACAAAAAGTCTGAAAATTGTGTAACTAAATGAGTCTTGGCATGAAAATCGTATTTCCTTGCAGGACCAAAAAGAAATAGAAAAATGACGGTCTACATTGTATCATTTTACAAAAACAATTAGATCGTTTTACATTTCTCTATTCTTATAAATCATACACCGAATCAAATATTTGTTATTTGTATTAAAATTCTTTGGAAAAATGCTATTCATCAAGCTGAAATAACGTGAAAACTTTACAACATCTAACACTGTTTTCACTCATCAAGTATATGCCTCAGCCATTTTTCTTAAACTAAGAAATTCCCACGCAAAAAAACGATGAAATATCAAACGTGAAAAAAAAATGAAAGGCATGGTAAATTCGCGATTTGAGTGAATTGTCATCAGGGCAAAGGGTGAAAATGCTTTTCGCAGAGAAAAGCGAGTGATGCTTCGAACATCCGGTGCCTGTGGTGACTGACGGACAATCTGCCAAATTTTCGTCTATATATATATACATAGTGAGAAAATGACGGGAGACGAGAAATATTTTTCTATTCTGGTTCGCCCTAACCCTTTGGAAATAGAGATCATCTGTACATGCCTATATATATATATATATATATATATATGTAGCTCGACGAACGTTGTATGACAAAGAGGGCGATGGAGCAGCCGCTCTCGGCTTTCACACGCAGGTGCGACGATCATAATACTAACACGCGCTTCACGCATCCACCGTCGCTTCTACTATTCGAGTCGGTATACAGGAGGGTGTCAGAGTGCGGTTTGTGGCCCCTCTCCCGCCCTCCCCATTCCTCTTCGAACGGTCGCGACTCGACAAACAATAAAAGGGTCATGGATGCAGCAGCCTGGTGGTCTCCGTGTGCACATCCATAATCCAATGGCAAAGAGAAAGCAGTGAGGCGGGGCGGGGGGGGGGGGGAGGAGAGGGTATGTGGGGGCGAGAGAGTCTGGAGCAACGTGATCTACTACTCCGTCCACTACGTTCGAACTTATTGCAATAAAATCTCCAACGCACTGATATTATATATATATATATATATAACTGATATTATATATATATATATATATATATATACAGCAACGTCTCAACGCCTGCTAACGTATATATGTATATGGGGCTTTCTTTGTAAATTGTCAAAAACACCAGACAGTTTTCGCGGGATAAGAAACATGGGTTCAAATAATTAACGTGAAATAAATCGACTGCCTTTAATATAATTCTGTTGGAATAGTTTGAAATTAATCGAAAGTACTCGCTTGAAATTTTGTTTCTACTAATAATGGGTTGTATGATGTGTTCTCATTAAGCATTGGAGCAACTTGGGTCGATTTATGAAAAATGTTCGGAGAGAATGCTTTACGAAGTTGGAAATCAAATTGATAAATGATATAAATTATCGGGGAATGAGAAAATCATTCGATATTGCTCATATGCGCGTTCATCCGTAACATATAACCTTATGCAACGAGAGCTATGCAACAATTTGTAATCAGAGGTATTTTCGAGCAAATTGAACTGTCCAAATCTACACGGTTGATTGTCAAAATAGTTAATTTGACAAGTCGTATAACAGTGCGATGAAACTGGACAGACCACAGAATGAACTTGTTCCCGCGATGTACTTGAATTCTCACTATTAGGTATGTGGTGTGTGTGGAAATTGGAATTTGTTCAATCGGCGAGTATCATATGTCGTCTAGTGTGTCGAGTGTGTGATTTTTGCCACCCCGAAAAATGTTTCGTTTGCTTTGACGCCGTGGAGTTTGCCGAATTTCACGAATATGCACACTACATACACCGGAGAGAGGTTTCTCGTATATCCCGAATTTACGGAGACGTCTTTTTTGTTCGACGAAAAAAAATTCCCGCGAGCGTTGAAATTTCGGACCCTCAATTTTCCGCTGCGTATGCGACGAAGCTTTTATGGCAAACGCAATCGGATTACAAGCGTATTAGATTTCAGCATGCGGAGAACACCGTCACGTGTCAACCCTCTCGTGTCTCTCGCAGAGGATGAAATTACTTGGAAAAAAATAATGTCCCTCACGCAGCGGCATTTTTTTTATTATCTTGCTCTAATAAATTCTTCGGAGATCTAGACACGATACAAAATTAGTTTTTACGCCTATTAGAATTTTTGTTAACTTATATTTTATGTTATTAGGTCACAAGGCTTTGTGTAATCAATATGACTGGATACAAGTTTCAATATAACTTTCGTGTACCTAATTAAATTTTGTGAATTTAATTAAGAACCTTTCGTTCGAATATTCAAAAATATCTTACTCGTTCGAATTTAGTTTAGTCCAACTTATTTGTCGAAGATAGAAACCGTTATTCCACACCCCAAATGAAGGGGTGTGGAATAATGACGCGGCCCTTCCTACCCTCCCGTTATGAAGTTTTCGTCGAAACGATGAAAAGTCCGGAACGAGCTAGTTTCAGGGCTTGTACTTTGCCACTAACTTTTCGTGTTTCTTTTTTTTTATTATGCGATATAATGCAGTATAGTACATGCATATATATATACAACGGTGAATGAACCCAAGACCGCAAAAATAGGTACGGAAGAAAGCGTGTACAGGCATGACGACGATCGTCGTACAAACTATAATATCCGTTACGAGAAAAGAAAGAAATATCGAGAGGGGGGGGGGGGGGGAGAGAGAGAGAGAGAGAGAGAGAGACCAGACGAAGAGTACTCGAGTTTCGACCAACCCCCGCTCTTACGACCGAGTTTTGGCCACAAGGGTGATTTTCTTTCGCAAACTTGTCGCGGTGGCCCTGCGTCGCTTTTTTTTCTTTCCTTTCTTCTGTCGACCAACCCTATATATTTATTTCGTAACGAGATCGAGGGGTCGACGCCAGCAGTGCCATTACCGATGTGGATGATGGTATCCTACTTCGGTCTCTGTTCCGAGGGAGAAACGTTTGAATCGTGCCGGTCCCATGAATATTTAACGTTCTCAACGATAAAGTGAGGGGTTGCGGGTTACGATTGATCGTGATCCCGCACTATATGTATAGCCTGTGGTCATATCTGGAACGGTATAATTTTCCCTTTCCCATTCATACCTACCCTGATGTACCTTAATATGCACACGCGTCGAGCAAAACATTTTCCTTTTACGTATTTGTGCGATATATGCCCAGAAGAAAAACTAGAGAATGTCGAACACTGCCCCAGTTATTTTTGTGAAAACGTCAATCGTATAAACTAAACTGACATTAAATCAAAATCCACGTCTATACTCGACCTGACTCGCCACTAGCTGACTGAGCTGTTCAAGTGCGCTTAC
The DNA here is from genome assembly GCA_951802705.1 of Netelia virgata. Classification (NCBI taxonomy): domain Eukaryota; kingdom Metazoa; phylum Arthropoda; class Insecta; order Hymenoptera; family Ichneumonidae; genus Netelia; species Netelia virgata. The sequence goes on from OX637867.1 coordinate 25,422,517, forward strand.
GTTGCCTAATATTCGCGGCGGAGATACGCATTGCTCTTTGATTCAGGCTCGATTCGGTTTCGATATCATTCTCATTGAAATTACGTACGCTATGCATTTGCTATCGTGGTATTTTAAGGAAATCGAGAAATTTTCAAACTTTTTCCAAATTTACAGGCTCGTATTTTTTTGAGCTTTTGAGATACAGAGTTGGAAATCAGAATGAGTTGTGAAGCATACAATCCTCTTCGAAACATTCGTTCATTCATGGTCTCTGAGATATGATGGCAAATGGAGGGTTCACTTTACGTGGCATAAAAGCGTTATTGAAATTAGAACTTACCCCAACAAAAACTCAATTATCGGGATGAAGCTTACAGATATAATATTGTTTACGTGCCAATGATCAATTAAACATCTGATGAATAATTGATACGATTGGGAAATAATAACAGGGAGTTACGTTTTATCGAGGTAACGTATATTCCTCGAATTAGTTGATCTAGAATTAGATTAGGTTGATTCAGAAACGGAAATGATACAATTTTCGTGGTACAATTATGGTTTTGACTCCAAATGAGAAATCGCAACTGTATAAACAAAGTCAAATCGCATCAGCTCATAATTGTCGGATGATTTTTTTTAACTCTGGCATTATTCCACGAGACAACTTTTTTCAAAACGTGCTTGAATAATATTTGGAATAAATTGTTATAGCTTTTTCTTTTACAAGATGAAATAGAGACATTCGATATTCTTAACGAGAGGAGAAAAAGCATGAATAATGAACACTTCTCTTCCGCGTATTTTTATACCCGACGCAACTTTTAATAATCGCCCGGTCGACGAGAATTCTTTCACGAACGCGGGTTGTTCCGACAAGTATATATATATATATACTGAAGATATAAAAAATATCTCGTTTCCGAACGACAGGAATAATTGTGTATTCCGGTGAAGTGTAAAAGCAGAATTTTCTCGTCGTATTAAATATTCATCGTTTGTCTATAATGGCGCGCATCGTCTTGGACCTATTTGAATTTTACTATACGCTGCAGCAAGGGGCACGCCAAGGCTAGTGCGCGACTCGCTAAAAACGGCCGATAATTGAGGCCACGGCCACCTGTGGATTCGTGAGACCACCCTGAAGGAGAACGTTTTTGCTCTCATTGGCAAAACGTACGGAGAGCTTTTACAAGGTGCCCTCTGCACCTTCCTATATCCGGTTCTATCCTCTCCGCTGCTCTACATTTTTTATACTTTATGCTAAAGGTGTGCTCTACGCCATGACTAATAATTTTCGTGTCTTCGTAGAACGTTATCGCTTCCTTATGACACAAACCGGAAGCATAATGCTTCCGGTTTTTCTGTGCATCGATATTCCAGCCAGTTTATTCAAATATTTGAGACAAATATTTTCATCGCGGATGTTTCGGTCGTGAGTATACCGAGAATCGAAGATTGTCGACCTACATATGGTAATGTAGTTGACGTCGAAATTGATAATTGATTAGCGTCACAGTAGGTATAGGCGATTACGTCATAAATTGTTTGGAAATAAATAAAAGTCGATTAAAATTCGGACGTGAAACCCGCGGATCAAGAAGTTTGTAACTATTAACTAATTTTGTTAACTATTAACCCTTTAGCTCCTTAGCTCCTTTAACCCTACACAAATACTTCAGGAGGATGATATACTTATTGTTAATAAATTTTCGATATATAGACAAATTTCGCTTATCAGTAAAATTCATTTTCGTTTTCATTAATTATAATGAAAAAAACAGATCAATAAACTTCCCCTAGCCTTCATAGTTCGTAGAATAAGCGGCGTCACTCTCCGTATTCTCACCTGTAACAAAATAAAAGAAATACGAACGTTTAATTATAGCCCGACTGTTTTAATTATCATTACGGTAGAATTAATCGAAGCATAACGGTTCAATACGTTTGGGATCGGAAAGTGCCGTTCCCCGAGTTCATGCAGCATTTACCAAAACGGCGTGGGGGGTGGGAAGTTTAAATTAATATTGCTCGGCAGCGGAGGCGCGACGGGTAACTTTTCATTGGATCCCCGGAGCCGGTGGTTTCCGTTGTTGTACACCGACTTCGAACCGTGTGTAGATGCACACATTATTAATAATTTAACCACGAGAGAAATCCCAGAGCTTTCGTAGTAAGCCGCAGGTTATGCAAAACTATTTGATGCAAACTGTTTTATCATTTTTCATTTACTAGTATTAATTACAAGCTTAATATTATTAATTCTCGATGAAAAAAATTAGCCATGTCGACTAGAATTTATTTATCGATCTTGAGAAGGGCGTTTTCCCAACAATCTCCACCCGATGAACGTTGGAAATTCTCTCGGCTACAAATATAACTTTTTGAAAAATTCTTTAATCCGACTCGCACGAAAAAATGTTTAATGCTCCATTATACGCTGCGCTATATGAAAAGAAAATATGGCCTGGCACAGACGAAGTATCTATAAGTTACAAGGAAGAGAGAGAGAGAGAGAGAGAGAGAGAGCGCGGTAAAGGCTTGGTGAGATTCATCGGCATCCGGGGTGCCAGCGAATCGGGTCACCAGTGAATTCGAACCAACACGCCTCGTTTATTTTATGCAACGATTATTCCGGTCGATAAATTTCGAGGGTGTCGGTAACGTGTGTATATGTGCGATTCCTGGGCCATTTCGTCCAGCCCCTTTCGCGCAATGTACCCCGCGTGTCGGAAAAAAATTTAATCGAAACGATATATAGATTGCGCGCCATCTACCGTGCCAAAATATATATAAAAATAAGTAAATCTCTGTATATGTATATATTATATGAATTTACTGATTTCACAGATTAGCGCTATGAATATATATAGCTACGTACATAATGGTACACGGAATGTTCGCGTTGGGTGCCATTAAAAGTTTTCCGAGCCAATGGCCGCGCTTTGTAACGTCACGGCATTTGCTCTTCTTGCAACTTATTATCCCTCCCTCGCGAACTCGAGTATCCTCTTGGCTCTACTCTCATCGCCTTCTACTTCTCCTATTTTCATCTTTGCTAAGCGAGAGAAAATGTTTCGGAATTAACATTCGTATCTACGTCCCATGAGCTTCGTGTTATTTACATTCATTTATAAATAATAATAATTTGATTAATAATAATAATACCGATGGCTCGTTACTTATTATAAGGCAACGATTTAATGGCAGCGATATTAATGAATTTCGAAATACGTCGAGGGGCGAAAACCACATCAATTTTCCTTTCACATTCTTCCTACTTGTACACCCTCCTCTCGTTAGCGAAAGAGGGATAGTTATCGCAAACGCGTGCAGTTTTTTTTTCTGCTCCTCTCCCTTTCCGGATACGAGGGTTACGACGGAGAGAGAAAGAGAGAGAGAGAGAGAAGGGAAAATAAAAGCGAACGTGAGACTTGGATTCATTCTGACAAAAGTCGGGTCACAATTCACGTTCCGTGTGCTGGCGTATGACACACACACACACACACGCGCACACACACACACACACACGCACACACACGTAACGTATTGTAAGAAAATCCCGTGGCGCATCATTTCTCTCGACTAGGACGAACGACGACGATTATACGCGAGGATTTTTATCCCCGGAAATTCGAGACTGTGTACGAGAATTGTGTCGAACGATTCGGCACACTATATATTTTCACTCGTACGCGCATATATAGGTATATATCCACAGGGGGGACATGATTCGCTATTCGGGAATTCGGGACGTTCGTCGCTCCAGGGCAGAACGGTGGCACCCCGTGGCTTCTCCCTCTGGGGGTAAACGCCGTTCTTCCTTCTCTGTGGCCGCCACCGCTGAATAAATCTCCAGGGCCCGGCTTCGGCGAGCGAGCGACGAGGATGAAAACAGGGAACGCGCGACGAAAGACCGGGAAAAGGGAATTGTGTAAAGGGAGTAAAAGAAGTATATAAGTATACACATATAGATATGTGCACGTATAGGTGGAGAACAGCGCGTCACTTCGCTACATTGAATTTGGCTACCGTGTAATTTATGCTCGTCCTCTCTCGCGACAAACGTTTTGTCCCAAAAGAGAGTTCATGGATTTATTGTCCCGGGTGAAAATTTTACCCAGGGAAATGGAAAGAAGAATTCGCGATTATCCTCGAACGGTGATAAATTCTATAAAATTAAGAGACCCGATAGATACGTGCCTAGGGCATGAAGATTGAAGCATCGGAAAAAATGATACATTAGGGGAAAAAAGGTACACTCTCGGGACGTCGATTTATTATTTTGTATAGCTATGTTGAAAAATGTATTTCTTAACGGAAAATACGATCACAATTGTAAATAGACATTTTGATCAGTTTATTTCTCATAATATTTATTTTGTTCAATAATATTACGTGATCAATAGCATTGAAAAGAGATCATTTATCTCAATTAGAAAAACTGCTCGATTCGACAATTCAGAAAAAATCTCTCTATAGAGATTCGAGCGTTTTCGCTCTCTTGCAATTATGTGACGCGCCGTAAATCCTTTATTTCTATGTACTTATACAGTATTGATGTGCTCGGCAAAAAAAAAAAAAAAAACTTTTACGATCCCTCATAGTCGAGAGAAGAAAGAAATAAATTCCACAGACAGTTGCGCGAGAACGCGTGAGTCAGAGCCCATTTATAAATTGGGTAAGAAAAATATCTTGTCCCAAACTAGAGGAAGACCCGCCAATATTTCATGAGATCCAACGACATTCGGACGATACATAAAGTTATCAGAGATTTTACGTTCATTTCTACTGTGAGTGAACGTGATCCCCCGTCGCGAGGGTCGTGACGACATATCCATGGGGATGGGTGGAATGACTTATATCGAGAAGTTTTTTTCACGGACGTCACGGCATTGTGTCATATCAAGGATCGACTAGTGTCAGGATTTGCTTTCGAGGGATAAAGGAAATCTCCTATTTCTTTTTATTTCAATCTGACAAATGCTACCCTACCGAAGGGGGATGATTTTTTTCATCCATATTCTAATTATTTCGACAGCCCCAGCGGTCGTTGAAAATGACGTTGTTTCCGCTCACGATTCTTCGTAATTCGATTCGCGTCTCGGGCCAAAATTTTCAAATCGATGCAATCTTCGTTTTATTATTCAAATTTATTCCATCTCGTAGCGCACGCGTTGTCGACCGCGATCGTTATGGGCAAAAAGCTTCACGATACTCGGTGCGAATCAATCTATGAATTCGAATAAAAATCCGTAACCAACGAGTGTATCGCGTTATTTTAAGAATGCCAGAGGTCAACCATTCGCTCGGTCTACCGCGATCGATGAGGGGTGTGCTGGATTAGGGTGGTTTATGAGACGAGTTTTTCCAATTTGGTAAACGCTCCATAAATAATGAAAACGGTACGTGAATGAAAGGCGAAGAGGCATCACGCACATCTTGCTGAACTCTTCACGGCGGAAAACCATCCCTCGTGTCGATAAAGAGATCGTGCTCTTGCGTAGTGACCTGTGATGTCTAGCGCTCCAGCTCTACACCTCTCTTTTTCCGACTTCATTGTTTCGACTCTCCTTCTCTTTCTTTCTCTCTCCTCCCTTCTCAACCTCTCTCTCTCTCTTTATTATCTCTGCCTCTCCTTGCTCTATGATCTACTCTCCACTTTATCCGACGCTCTTCGTACTTAGAACACCCTCGGTTAATGTTATTTTTCACGTAAACGCTCTCCCTCGTCCGAACTATCGTTTCGGTTTTCCGCGCGAGCCGCGAAACGAATCGGTGGAAGAGGGAGGAAGGTTCGAATAGAGGGTGCATGCTACACGAAGATTACTCGAACGAACGTCGAGTAAATAAGTTTTTGTTGTATCGACGATGATTGAGCCCTCGCATCTTTTTTTTAACTCTCACAATCAGCGATAATTATTATCTATTTGGACAACAAAATATCATCGATTTTTATAGAATTTTGTTGGAATTCTTTACGAAAGATTCATTCGTCTTTCTTTTCTGAATTGGAAGAAACGTCGAATAAATAATAAAGTCGACGTTCAGACAATTTTTCCAACAAACATCTGGCAACTTCGTTCTAGTAATCACGTATTAATCCGCAAGCTCACCCTTCTTTTTCGCTCTGTCTCGCGGTGATTTTTTTTTATACAGTTTTGTTATCCCAGTTTGTTTCGACTCGTGTTTTACTTTGGACGTTGCAAGGATTTTGTGATCACCTCCGGAAAGCGAATAAGCACTTACGAGGATGTCTGTCCATCGCCTCGGGGATTGCGCCCGTTAGTGTCCTCGAAACGTTGCTCTTTTCGCCATAGGTAGACGACGTACCTACCATTGGTTTTACAAGAGCTTTCAGAACATCTTTTACGTGGTTAATCTTGCACTATACCTACCCATTGCGCTTTGGGAGGAATTTGTTCTTGTCCATGCACTTAGGGAGGCGGACGTTAGCTCGGGGAGGGTTTCTGAATGAACCGGTCGAAACTTCGTTACTATCTCAAGGGTCGTGAAAAAGTCGATATGATCTTGGGGAGCTGTTACTATATTGTTGACTTGAACATAAATTGACTTTTGGGGGTTGCAGTGAGTGCCGAATGATAGTTGGATAAAGTTTTGCACGGAGATCAAGTCGGTCAACGCGGGTTTCTAACTTTTTCGTGGAACATTCGTGACTCGGTGCTGGTCGTATGGATTTTACGGCCAGACTAGGACTATGTCGGTCTCCCGTTAAACGTCCTTGTCATTGTACTACAATATAGGTATCGACGCATTTGTCGTAGACTCAAAATCTCCATTCTGATGAAATTTTCATCGTTTATGAAAACAATCTGGAGAATTTTTAAAAAATCTACCAATGCTTTATGAAATGCTGCCAAATTTTATGAATTCAATTCTACAAATTATCGAGATACGTCAGAAATTTATACAAATTTGAAAAATCGAAATATTTATAATTTTTGTTTATTCTGTAAATTACTAGGAAACAATATTGTCGATTGTGACGGATCGTCGTTGGCCGGATCGAGGTGGAGTGCGTAACGTCGAGAAATGGTGTTTCCGGCAACATTTCCGGTATTATTTCTGCGGATGTTTTCCCCAGCTCGAGTCGCGATGGCGTAAGCTTGTGGCACGCTGGATTCTCCAGCCCTCGGGAAATTACGAGTATGTGCAATCCCGTTTTCCACATTGTCGACGATGGCTTCCCCCGAACCCCTTAGAGATTGTGCGTGGTCGGCATTGTCGCGGGATACAAGATCCTGCTGTATTACAAAATTCATTGCATTCTTGCCGATAGCCAACACGGACTCTCAATAATTTAACACATGATTCGTAATGCAACTTTCGATAACGCAAACACGACGAATTCGAACCATGATTCTGCTGCGAATTCATCAGAAGTGAGAGAGGAAAACGCTACAATGAAGAAAAGAGGAAACAAAAATGTTCGCAACGATTTCCAAATGCTTGAGGTATTTTAACTCGGTTCTTTTTTTTAGATTGTATTCTTACACCGACGGCAAAAGCCTTTTCTGTATTTAATGTGTTTGTTTCGTGCCGGTGCAAAAAAAATCAAGGAAAGAAACGACACGCGGTCTTTGTTCGTGAAAGAGGAAGTAATCTCGGTCGGCTTAGCCGTGCTCGAGCGAGATCCACCTTCTTCGTTCTACGTCCGCTCTCGCCGAGTGGCTAGAAAATAGAGAAATATTTTTCTCCCATTTCGTTTTCTCTCTTATTTCTCTTCATTTGTCTTTTTTCGCCAACGAGTTGGCCACCGTGAAAGAAGCAGCCGCAGCGATACGGGAATCCAAATTTTATTCGTTAAAGCTGGTAGCTATGCGTCGGGTGAAAGAGGAACGGAAATCGAAATAAGGACAAAGAGAGAGAGAGAAAGAGGGAGACAGAGAGGGAGGGTGAACAATGGAACCGAAGAGAGTAAAACTCAATACTGATTACGATTCAACCGTAGATCAAAAGACGCAAGTAATTCTCTCGATTTTGTTTACCGACGAGTGTCGCGGATACAAATTTGAGACTAGCGGTAGTTTTCAATTTCTTCGACATTGCAAATTAACGGGCTTCAAAAAATTATAACATAGCACTCTTTAGCGACAATGCACAGTTTTTTTTATTCATTTTTTATTTAATTATGTTTAGGTCAGCTTGCGTTAATTTTTCGTAATTCGACGATTCTGATTCATGATAATCAACGAACCCGAAGTAGAATCGAGATTGGGACGAGCCTTCTCATGAATTTCCATTGTGCATTAACGTACGAGAGTTCAGAATACTGTTCGAGTCGATGGCCCGTCGTATGAGAAGTTTCCTTGTCCTGGCTCGTGCCTGCGTGCAAAGCCAACCAAGAGCAAAAGGATGAGAGACGACGGACGTTCCTCCGCATCCTTCATGCCATAGATCCTTGGGCACCCTCGCGAACCGTGAGATCTATGCCGTTTCAACATCAGAGTGAGGGTGGAGGGTAGCAGAGGCAGATAGGACCATTTTACTGGAATAGAGCCAAATACCGGTGCCATTGTTCGTCGAGTAGGACAGAGACTTGGTAGAAATCGCGAGGAACTACCGAGTTCCCTACCCCGTCGCGACAAGACGCCAAACCGTGACCCGAACGACGTGTGGCCTCCCTTCATTCCCCTTAAGGTCCCGTTTACCCTTCAACGAATAGCATTCGCAATTTTAGCATTATGAACTGCCAGTCCGCAATGATAAAGCCCGATTTACATGACTTTATTCTATTCGTCAGTGTTCAGATCTTAATTAATCGTTAACAAAATTTATTCGATATTTTCATCCGTTCGCTCTTTAAATTTCTCCTATGGATGGAACAAGCGATCGTCGGCCCAGGCACTTATAGCGATCGACAAATATATACAGACTGATCCGAATGGTGAATTTGAACTGTGTAATCAAGATGAAATGCTTGAGCTATTAAACGCCAATAAATATTTTGACACTCATCGCGATATCTCCGAGACGAAAAATATATTATAAATGTATAAATGTATAATAAATATATGTTATACAATTTAGTATAGGTATACATCGCTATATGGGTATAATGTAAAACGAATATATATATATATATAACAAAAATTTGTAGTAACAATTTTGTTCACGGTTATTGGGAATACAAAATGATAGGTGAGTATTTTGTCCATCTTTTTTTGTAGATATTGTAACAAGTACTACTAGCTCATCAGAACCAGTTTTCTCACAAAAAATAAGCTTCTAAAGCCTTAAAAAACTATCGATGAATATTTATTAACTATCAATGAAAGGACATTTATAGGAAATTTAATGATCTACTAAAAATTTATTTGATGTTTTTGAATAGAGTCAATAGTTTCGTTGTAATATTTAAAAAAAACTATGAATTTTCATACATTTTGAACTTTGAACTCGAATATCCTTTGAACGGCTTAGTTTATCAAACAAGTATAAGAGATCGTTTTTGTAGAGCATTCAATTCTCTATAAGAATATGCCAGCAGCTTGTTTGTAGAATATGCAATGATCGTGGTATAAAATTCCAAACATACAAAAAACATTTTCCCTGTGTTATTTAAACGGGAAATAGAGATGTTTTTTTCGAGACCTCTAAATATTAATATTAAGAGCTCAAATTTGAACAGGCTTCTTTTTTTACCTTCCTGCAAGTTTAAAGCCTGATGCCAGGATGAAAAAAAAGTTGCCCAAAAATGACACAGCCTAATATATATATATGAAAATAATATGAAGATGAATACAAAATGTTTAAAACTTTAAAGCTTTAAATTCGAACCGTCCTTTACCTCATCGAAAGTCTAGCGAGAAAGCATGAGAAACCTTGGATGACCGCATCTGAATCCAGTCTACGAAGACGATTATGTTTTACCGTCAGCAACAAAAAAAAAACACGATCCAAGTGTGCATGGCAGCTGCTTCAATTCGGTAGTGGGTTTTACCGCAGTATCGAATATAGGTAGACAAAACTCGAGACCCTGGCGGTTATTCCTAACTGGGTTGCCGCATACTGACGTCACAATCACAGTAACCCAGTTTAGGGAATGGGCGAGGGAAGATCGGAGGAGAGAGGTACAGGGGGAGGAATAGAGGGATGCGAAGTGGAGCATAGGGTGGAGGGTAAGAAGGTTAGGGATGAGGAACCGGGCCGGGGCTAGCCAACCAGACGACCAAAGCTCTTCGGCTCGTCTGGTATTCCACTGGTATAACCCAGGAAATTATGTGCCTCTTCTTCGACCCTGGCGTGTCCCACTGCCCCCTCCCCCGTTTTCCCCGCAACCCGAGTCATCTCGTTCATCACGTTCTTCGTAGCTCTTTCCAACAACAGCGCGGATTACGACACCGACTCACCTCGACCTTTCGAGGATCGTTGAAAGAAAAATTACTCGCGAGATTCGTAACGTTGGGAAATAAAATCGACGACATTGTTAAGTGTTTGATTTATGAGGATGATCCAATTATAACGCAACGTTAAGGATTTCGCTTGAATCTGATTAGAAGATAAATCTTAATATGCACTTATAAAGAAAATTTTCAGTGAAATAAAACAAATGTTTTAGATAAAGGTAGATAAACGTACTACGATAAAAAAATATGAAGATAATGGCGAATCGCACGATCAGGGATAAAAGTATAGTAACTGCTCCGCGCGAATCAGTTCTTTCATCAAGCGAAAACATTCGCGCGTAGGAACATCGAATTGCTGACCTAAATTTTATCGAACGAGAAAGCCCGCAACTCGCGGCTACCTTCCTAAGAGTATAAGCCAAGCGAGCATTGGGACTTAGGAAGCCTCGTCGATACACCTGTATCCCCGTGCTAAAAATCGAGCATACTTCTGTCGCGTGACACCACTGGGCGTATAATGTCGCGACTCGAATATATCGCTTGGTCACAACTCGAATCGACCAAAAAAACCTACGTTTTTTTGGTCGATTCGAGTTAGGCAAAGGTATGATGGAAATTCGTCGTGAACGACGGTCCAGAAAAAGTCTCAGAGAATATGGATTTCCCGATGTGATTTTGTATGGCGTCTTTTAGACCATTACGAGTAGAATCTCATGCGGAAATTATGATTTTCCGCAAACTCGATACAGCAAAAAGATTGTCCGATCATCGTATAAGATTTAGAATCGTTAAGTTTGGATGATGTTCGATGGAGCATTTTCTTGGCCTACTAGTACTGATCGACATTTTTTTTGCACAATGCACCTTTTGCAACATTATCATCACTTTAAATTTTAATTCATCATGCGCGTTTTTTTCTTTTCAGTCGTCCAAGGACCGGACAAGCTTCTGCCATGAAAAATAAAACTCGGGAATGGGTATTTTCCGGAAACGACGGTGGGGTAAAGGAGACGACCCAACGACGAGGCGAGAGGGGCAACTCTGCAATGAACGCTATATCCTTCGCTGTTCGATGGAAAAAGTTGTAACTAGTTGGGCAAAGACTTGTAAGCCGGAACTTACGACGCCTGACGGGTTGGTATACTATGGCGCGCTATGAGAAGACGAAGATGGGGATTTTCCACCTGGTACAAAGGATTCGTATAAGAGAAACCGTAGTAGTGCGGGATACTCGTTTCGCTCACCTACTTCGAGCGAGGGAATGAGCTTTCGTCGCCTTCGCACCACCTCAGTTTCCGTTGCTTACCCTCCTGGCTAAAGGAAACCTCTTTTCGCTACGAAGTTTTGTTGCTTCTTATTTCGCCTCGGTGTCGACGACGCTCGATACACGCGATAATACAACTCGTAAAAAGTTAAGATTTTTTTCAACCAGATTTATGGCGATTCGCACGATCCAAAAAGTGTGATGTTAATACGTTTCGTGATTGTCAGTTAATGTCCGTGATACAAGAAAATTTTCACTCTCAAACTAGTTTGAAAATCTCGCAAATACGACCAATTTACCGAGCTCTCCATGAAATATAAGTGTATGTATTTTGATGTTTTTTCCCAAGATGTGATCGAAACCATGGATTCGATACCCTAACTATTTTGTGATATTATTATACCTACATATTACATATTATGATACATTTATTTTATAAGGATGGCCAAAAAGTAGTCACGTTTTTTTTTATAAATGAATATACATGTTCGTGTATTAGAAACGCAATTATCGTTTTGAGAGCTCGATAAATTTGTTATAAATGAGTAAGAAATATTAATAAATTTACGCGGATAGGGAAACAAATTTTTATTAGGCAAAACAAAAATGTTTTCACCTGATAAGCTTTTGAACATATATTTCAAAACACGCGATTTCATCAATGGTATGTCTAATCGCCGTTTCTTCGATCAATATTGATCAATTAATCACGGCGATGAGATACAAAATTGTAAATCGTCGTTAAAATCTGATCATTTTTATACCTATTTTCTAATATTGCAGGAGTAATATTTTCACAATCTGTGGTTTGAAATAACAAAAATGAGTAATCATGACGGTCAGTTGTAAGATGTCTGTAGCTAGAAACAGCAATGATCTCACAAGTTCGAACCAACGAAGCCTGAGTCACTGCACTCGAACGCAGGATGAGACAATTAATTCGACTGAATGGCACGTATACCGAGAGAGATCTCGACACTAAAGGGAATTTGGACTGATCATCGTTAACTAGCGCATCAAATCATTCTCAAGCTTCGAGACTCTTGACGAGAGAATTTTCGGCATTGTTGTCTTGTTCTACTTGTGAGTTGATATACAAATACTTTCTCACCTACCAAATAAATACATTCTTCTAGTCTTATAAACGATTGCAGTGATTTATTACATTATTATACAAACAAAATTAATTTTTTCATTAAACGGTATTTCGAGCGATTAGTATGGGTCGATTTAGTTCGAAATTCAGTGATCAATGTTTCTCGTGTCAACCCGAAAGTTGTGAGCTGCTTGGTGAGTTTAGCCCCAATAATAAAATGGTTGAGGTCGATAACGCAGATCCTCGGTAGTCGATTCCGGTGGCACAAATCTATCGATTTTTACCTCTTCGAATTTATAGTCAGCACAGAAATCTAATTTCTGTAACAAATATTTGTATGAGACGTTAATGAGAATTTTTATCTCGACGAATCTCTTCTCAACCGAATAGACTCACGTTACAAAAACTTGCGCTTTTCTCCGTCGCGCAATACAGGTCAGGCCCCTTGTTGCACATATTTTCGATGACCTAAAAAAAAAACAAAAACTAAACAATTATTCGCAATTAGACAAAAAATGTCTATACACGTGTAATCTTCCTTTTTTTGCCACAGTGAGTAACACTAGTTGATAAAATTTGAAGGTTTATGTAACTTTCTGATAATTTGCGAATGAAATAAACGTCTTATCTGATATCTATCGTATGTTTGTAAAGTGAACTTACCCTCGTGTAACAAGCGGTGAGCGAAGCGAGCACGAGAAATATGATCCGTGTGATTTTCATCGCGGTGAGTCAGTCGATTCGTGATCCTACGACTGGTCAGACGGTGGAAGTGACACTGAGCGAACTGTCCGAGTTGATCGAGCATTCTCGGCGATACTATATGTATGCGTGCGAGCAGAAAGGAGTGCACGGATAAATAGGGGGAGCTCGTAAAAAGCTAAAGAGGCCGTACGTATTGAAACAATACTATTGAAAAAGAAAGGATAAACAAAAAATTATACGGTACCAATAGAAAACGATGAATATTCCCCTATTTTAACGCAATGATAATTATTGGATATATATAATAATTATTTAGAGTAAGATATATATTTTCTCATACATAAGATTAGAGAGTACAAAACCAAATCGACACACGAACCCGTTGTAAACATAAATATTGACTGGCTATTCGATAGCCGGCAAATGCATACAAAGAGACGCATAGAAACACGATCACCATAAAACGCACAAGGCGTTTGGGTAACGGTTGAGAGACTGTTCCTTTATTTCATGTGACAAATAGTTAGTCTCGTATAGAGATCTTTGTAGAGAGTAGACGGACCTTGCCTCGAATAAAGAATAAATTAAAACAGTATAACGAACATCTACTAAAGAATATAATTAACCCTAAACCAATTTCCAATAACAATTTTCTCGATTTTATCGTTACTTCTAGAAAAAGTGGGACATCGATCGTTTTAATACTTTTGTGTCGACAGAAGATTAAAACTATATTTTAACCGCAATGATTGATTACGACCTGAACATTTCGTTGCGTATTTGAATTATTTTTATGAAGTGCGATCGCGAAAGATTAATTGATCAACATTGATCAAGGCTCAAAATAGTCTAAAATAATTTCTATATTTTTCCCGACCGTTTGTAATTCGAATAATTAAATAATGCAATCTCAATCGTCTCTACTCCTAAATTATTCGACTTAAAGACGATTAAGAAATTAATGCACGATGCAAACTTGTTATTGAGGCCAGCAATTTTTAGTACGACGAGAGGTGACCGTAAATACAAATGTATGGCTATTATTGATCTTTGACGAAAATCAGAAATAAAATCCATGTGCAATGTATGCAGAGCTACCGATTTTCTCAGACTTCTTAATCCGCGATTTCCATTTTCGTCAATGAAAAAGTTGAATATCCAAAATGTACCTGAATTCAGATAACCTAGTCGGGTGAAACGAGCATTGCCACCCCTCTTTCGATATCCCGAAGAAAAGTACACGAGACCAGATCCGTTGGTCCATTCATAACAGAAGTCGTATTTTAGTAGGCGGCAGGGTAATGCCACCTACATTCGTTTAATACCCTGCATTCTAGTGTCGAGGTCTGCTCGGCAACTTTTGAGAACGACTCGCCAGAGGCTGAATGAAAAAGGACGAGGGAAAGCAATGTCGAGAGAAAGAGGGAGAATAATGCGGGATGGTCCCAGTGACAAAGGGACTGATGCTTGACTGAAAAAAGTTTTACCTCGGGGCTCGAACGAGAGCAGCTATAAGAGGTAGAAGAAAGAAGGAAAGAAAGAGAGAGAAAAAAACATCCACGAGAAAGAGCGAACGTCAGGGATTAAAAAAAGGAAGGTAGGAAACAAATGAGCATAGCTCGCAGCGGATTCCAGTATTTCCTGAACAGTAGCTTGTAATAACGATGAGGTATGCTCCGTGGATAAGTTGAACACGGATAATAATCTTCGTAGGTACTTGTTTCGAAGCATCTTCTTCATTTTTCATCTTTCGGAGTTAAATTTCGGAATTCAGCAAGAATTCATGAGAACGCTACGGGCGCCGGCTTCCGGCTACGACTCTCGATTTAGTTCTCATTATGGAATAATGGTGAATCGAAGCGTGTTATCGATCGGCCAGCTGACGCCGAGATTCTCCAAACGAATTTTGGACCAGGGGGTCGTGTATGGCCCCGGATAGGTCGAAAATGTTGAACCGATTGATCGCGACACGAGAGAGCCCCTCGGACTCCAATTTGTCGAGGCAGATGAGACCGGGGGCGGAATACAAATTTCCTCATGGTAATTAGCCATTCGGAGACGCGCGGATACAGAGATAGTTAAAGAGGGAGATGGTTTGGAAGGGAGTGAAGGCGCGGGTTATAAGTTATAACACCGCGCTACTCCCGTGGCGTCAGCTTTAGTAACCGGAGAGAAACGAACGAACGAACCAGAGTTAACCAGATGGCCGTATAACGAAAGGGTTGGTCTTTCCCAGGATTTGAAATAGTGGCTTGCGAGGGCGCTGCCTGGTGTGTGGACGCACTGTATAACCCAACCCCGAGGACTCCCTGGCTGGAAACAGCACGTACAAACGACTTCCAACTGGGTCCAGTAAAGAGGGAATTCATAATTACCCGGTGGTTTGTTCACCGAGTATCTCGGCGCGGTGGCTCCAATCCCGTTATCCTGTTTGGAGCTCTAACCGAGAGATGCGTATGTGACACACCTTACGACCTCTTTATAGATAATTCTCGAAAATCGTTTCGATCTTCCCTGCACCATTGCGGCGCGTTATCTTCCCACCGCTTCTGATTACAATTACTAGGTTCGGTGAATAATGATAACTTTTAACAACGTATACTTACATCGAAGAAGGATAGAATTTAGCCCTTGATAACAATTATTCATCATGACGTCAAGACCGGAAATTTCAGAGGTTCCATAATACAAGATGAGTATTGACAAATTCCAAATATTCGAAAAATTTATCAATATATTGAACATCGTTACTGTACATCTCGACTTTATTGGCTGTGTCGTTGAGAAATGTACGTGCAAAATGGATTGAATGTCGGATTCGCTAAACGTCAATCTTGTTTTAACGAGTCTCGAGACCGCATGGGACGACGGCCGATGGAACGAAAGTTACGATCGTCGGCTATTTGATAATCGAACGGTTAAAAGCATTCTATTCGGCGATTTCTACAATATGATTCACCGTCGTCACGAACGAACTGCGCTTCGTAGTGACTAACGGCTGTATGTGATAATCCTACACTCGAGGTAATCTCGTCCAGTAGATATATGTATTCGATATCGCCTTCGATCAGTCTGAATATTCGCCAACGTTACGGCAGTCCCGTTATACTTTTCGCACGAAAGCCGATAACCAACGGACGTCGAGGAAAGAAGAAAATGGATATTATCGGTGACACCAGAACGGATGAATTCGAAACCGGACGATGATATCGATTGTCAATTAACGCCAGCGAGGGCGCGAGAATATGTCAATGTGAGTTTTGGACGAAGAGTGATTTTTTTTTTATATCGGCTGCGCAGTCGGCACAAATTCATAAATCCAGAACGTTTGTACCTATAGTCAACATTAAGAAAGACTGGAAAGTGAGAGCAATATTTTTGGAATAATTGTTTTACCTGAAATTGCCGATAAAAAAATATCGAAATGTTGACAAGATGGAGATGTATGAAGGGGACGAGGAAGCAGCAACATTAAAAGTTCCTCTTTAAAATATAATATTAATGATAATAATATTTGTATATTATTTATCATAAATATTGGCTAATCGGCCAATGAAACTGTCGGCCATCAAACTTGGATTTTGAAAAAAAATTTCCTCGTAGCACTTAATGAAAAGAGCAAGTCATGAAATTTTTAGATTTTTCGCTTTTTTTTAGTTACGAATTGTTGAAAATTCCGAAAAAAACAATTCAAATGCAAATAACTCCAGAACAAGACATTTTTAGTAATATTATAAGTGTTTCAAATTATGCATCCTGAACTGCTTTTTTGAGAAAAGAATAACGAAAAAATTATTTATAAAATTTCTCGATGCTTTTTTTTTGATAAAATAAAAAAAACATCAAGTATGACGTTACCGATTTTTTTCAATTTTTTCCGAATTCCTCTTGCGATTTCGAAAAAATCTAGACTAGTTTCATGGTGGAATCTCGATATTTACTATTTTTATGGTATTCAGATTAATCGAGCTTTGACAGGAAATAGATGGAAAAACAAAAATCTGAAAAAACTCTCCGAAACTCAATAAGAAGTAATACAACTTTTTGCCGTCTTGAGGTTGTGTTGTAAACCTCATTATTTTCGTCCTCCAGAGCAATTTTCAAATTGTCTATTTTTTCTCAAAAAACAAAATATCTTTGGAAAACAAAATCGTAGACAATTGTCTGAAAAACGAAATTGAAGCTTAGACTTTCCTCTTTATGATGTCGGTGAAAGAAATGAGTGAAACAAATTTTTACTGCAAACGGGGTCCACTCATAAAAGAAGAAAAAACGACAAAAAATGTTCGTTTTCAAAACTGGGTGCCAATTGTACAAAAAATTGCAAACAATTTTTAAAACTGCCAAAATGAAGGTAAATCCTTCCTATTTAAAATGGCGTTGGTTAAATTGGCCTAGGCCAACTACCGGCGAAATGGCATAAAAAACCGTTCCGGCACTCTTTTCAACTTTTGTCCGGAAACTTTCCGCCGACAGTGTATATATATATATTAATCGATATCTGTACGTGTATCGATTGATATTATGATCCTCCGAAAAATTCCAACTCGAGATTTAATCGAAGATTCCATACCAGAGATAATCGCTACAGATATCTGTACATTTTACATGTTTCCCAACGCCTGCCAATGTCAGGATGAATGATTCTTAACATTTTAACGTGTCTCTCAAAAGTGAACATGAGGTGCTACCAGTCGCTATTCAGTCGATAAGTATCAAAAATATAATATCTAGTTTACAGTTAATAAATCATTCGATAACTTCGAACAAAGTCCATATTGTCTTTTGACGTTATTTAATAACCATCTCTGGAGCGTCGACTGAGACGCTATGAACAATATTTTTTGTCATTATTTTATTTGTGCGTATTTTCCATAAATTAAAATTGACTGTGCATAGTTATATGTTCACTGCAGGCATAGGAACATTCTATAAAATCATGCCATTTTCAGGGGAATTTCGAACAGCGTTTTAAAATCTATTCTAACAAAATTCTATTCATTTACAAAAAAGAAAAAGACAGTACGTGACCAAAACGGCTGTCCACCAAATATTTTATTACGCGAAAACCCCATGAATCGGTCGCCGGCAGCCACATGTTTTATGACGGGTTGACCCTTTAGTTTTCCTCGCACCCCACACTGACCAGGTTGAAGACGCGTCCCACTTTTCGCGAGTATTCAACCCCCGATCCAATGAAAATGCGTGATTAACTCTTAGAACGTTTTTCCCACCTCGTTAAAAAGAAGAACGAAAATTTGAGAGGTGTTCCTTATAATTTTCCAAAAATCAGTTTCCAGTGACTTGTTGCCGAGTCCACATCTCTATCCACATTGTTGTTCAAACCCTTTGTATTATATTGTTACTGCGAAATTGATAAAATATAGTCTTGTTACAACCTACCACTGGATCCTTCCATCCATTCTGATTTCACGCGAAACTAACTTGCTGTCAATTAATTTTGACTGTGAGCACTCATACCGTTTGACTTCGTCGTCTCATCGCGCACGTGAATTTATAACTCCCATGGATCAAACGAATAATCGCGAAGTTCTACAGTACAGTATCGGGTTCTCCTATGGAAGGATACTGTCATTCCATTAATTACATCTGAGCTCCAAGTTCGACGGTAGAATACAATTTTCTGAAGTTTTGTACAAATATCAATGAAAAAAGGATTCTACCTATATGCAGGGCGTCTCGATTTTCGACCTATTCCTTGAAAGGATTTTTCTAGAGTTAATTTGCAACAAACTTGATCTTGTAAATCGAGGGATTTGGAAATAAGTATCCGAATTATTGGTAGGCTTAGATTACGGATTACAGCCACGGAAATATACTTCCTCGTTTGATAACCTCTTCAAAAAGGTCCAAAGTATACTGTCACACGTTTGGAAAAAGGGTTTGGAAAAATAATTGCAACGAGGTAGTTATTACCGTAATTAGTACGTCAAGTGCGATACAGTTTTTTTTGGAGTAATCTTCTTCGATTAAAAGGATATACCTACATTTGAAAAAATTCGATAATGTCATTTATGACCTTTTATTTCTGAGGTTACAGGGATAGTGGGCAAACATTGTTTTTGAGAAGTCATTAATTCGTCAGCTACGATATAAGTATGGATTAAGTGCCTAGAGTGCAGTAATTTTGTCACATTCGGTAATTTTTGATCAAAATGTAGAAAATTTCAAAAAAATCGAGAAACTGCCATAATTCGAAAATCACTGATTTGTGATCTCCGGTTCATAGGATGAAATTTGTTATAAGCTAGTTCTAGAACAAGCCGTTTCAAGGAATTTGTCAAATTTTCCGACATCCTGTCCAGCCCCCACCTTGCGTCTCTATAGACACGTCATGCTCGCACGTGGGACAGCACTCGCAAATAAATGTCTCATTCAACGCGTCATTAGGTGGAACACGCATTTGCGTGCGAAATGGTCAGTGGAGAGGTAAACCGGCTCGGCGAAGTGAACAGTGATACATGTGGGAGATCGATCGATCATGCACTTAAGTCCAAGTACAGCTGGAACGTACGTCTCAACGGTACTTCCGGTGGCGTGTCCATTCTTTTGATTTCAATCTTTCGAAAACTACGCTTGTTTCATGGTTGCTACGTCTCTTCCGCCATCTTGATGTTTACATAACCTAAAAATAGTCAGCGCGTCGTTTATCGTCATGTTTCTTTCTCGACAGAAATGGAACGAATCGAAACAAACGAAACATTGTTTACCCTTTATTTAATTTTGTTCTCCTATCTTCTGCGTCGGGGATCGATGACACATCGGTCTTATCTGTTTCAAACACACGGCATGGGTGCATCATTCGCGATACTCGTGATCGGAAGCTCGCGAATGAAAACTCACGCTACGTAATTGCAAGATATCGCACGAGCTTTTCCTGGACGCATTTTTTCCACTTCTCTTTTCCTGTCTCTACGTGTCCTTGACGTGCTATCGGTGACCTCGACCATATTGCACGAGAAATATATAATTGAATTTCGATTTAATCTTATCCGATCGGATATCCGGTCGGTAGACTCGTTCAATGGCACACGACACGAGAACGTATTCAATTTAAAACTGTTTTCGTTCATCTTTAACTCTATAGTGGTTTGTCCATTAGGTTTCAACGGTTATTCGATTGCGAGGCTGGTCGACGGATTGAAATTAATATCTCGGGCTGTTGAAGTTTCGCGGCACAAGTACCTTGTTTTCTTTTTAACTCGCCGATAAAAACGTGACGTGTTCGCGAAACTACACCGTCGGATAACCAATGGAAGAGAAACAAAAATGTCAACACTGCTTCGCCCGGGAAGGGACATTAAAAAATGCGATGACAAGATAAAACAAAACAAAAAACGATAGAGTGGACGAGTGCAGTTTTTTAATTAAAAGAAAAAAAAATTCATTGTCCGAAGAGTCGTTGGGCAGGGCGTATAAAAGGAAGGGTGCGAGGGGCGAAGCGAGAGGTGGCAAGTAGGAGAGAAATCGCGAGGACACTTTTGCCACGTCGGACCGGGCTGTTGCGGAGCCCCGGTAATGTTTAACAAAACGTTTCGCGGTAGGTACCGTCAGGGGGGGGGGGGGGGGGATCGGTAGAAGGGTGCGATAGTGCGAGAGAGGGATGAGCGAGTGGAGTTTCGTAGGGAAAATGTAAATTTATCGCACGAGTGCGAAAATAAAAGAAAAAGCCCGCGAGCCCTCTCTTTCGTCCTTTCTCTGCAACGAAGCACCGTTACCCGCACGAACAAGACCAAGCGTTGAATTTCAAGCCCTCCTACGAGCGCGAAGCGCCCACCACCAACGTGGGTTGAAAATAGTCGAGAGCCACCGAGCACCGACGGGAGTTAATGCCTGAATATTAATTATGGCTGTGCCCAGCCGGTATCTCTCTTTCTCTCGGAGATTTTGCATTTTGTTTTCTCCGTTTCATCGTCGGTTTTGTTCTTCCCTGACGTTGGCGACGTAATCGTCGTTCTCGTTTTTTTTTCGCAGTAGCTTGAACCGACCTCGCTTCTCTTTACTTTTGCTACTCGCCTTTCTCGCAAGTTCTCTCTCAACCGGTATGCTTTCTCTCTCTCTCTCTCTCTCGAAAGAGAGAGAGACAGAAGCCAACGCATCTCCGCAGAATTTTGTGATTGTAGACGAGGCAAAAGCATTCTGTTTTTCAAGTACCACCGACAAACGGGTAAGTTTTCTGTTCAGCCACGTAGATTTTAGAAACTTTTGGGATGAACTCCGGTCGCGATAGAACCGGCAGGACAATCGTGGATGCGCTTTTGTTTCGAGCAGAGTTGCCGGGCCCCAAAAGTCTCATTAATGCGGACCGACAAAACTTTGCGGCATTCGCGTTGGACCTATTCGGTTACCGAAATTCTAATGCGCGATTGTGCATCGACCACTGAAAATACCAGAGCTGACCGAAACGGCGGCGGGCCATTGACTCGTATTTGGTCCGTTACGGAAATGGGAACGGTGAAGCGACCAACGCGAATGATGATTTTAGGCAGTTAAAGTTTCTTTGTTGCATGCCGAATACTAACTACCTCGAAGGGCGTTCATTTAGCGGCCCGATTCGGCGTCCAGTCATCAATCCGAACGTCACGAATAGCCCGTAGGTTCTGGTGCATTGCATTTGTGCAGGAACTACAGGACGAATGTGGCCTGTGGGTCGAACCTACCACCCCTGTCGCAAAACCTCCACCCCCCGTTAGAACAATCTACCCTCCACCTCTTTCATCCCTTTCCACCATTCTCGTGTGCACGCTGTTAGTCCAACGTGCGAACACTCCGAATCGTTTGTTCCGGGGGCCGCGTTATTTCCTACCGCATGCGCGCGCGCGCGCGCCTCCTGGTCCCTGACACGAGCTATTTTTATTTTACTGCCGGACCATGACGACCTTCGGCTCCGTGCCAACGGATGCGAGCTTCGAATTTTTCACTGCTTTTTACATTTTCGTTACCCATTGCCCAATCCTCGACAATAGTCCGCGACGATAAATTCACCGGGGAAAAACAAAACGTTAGCATAAATATTCGGAACGGTACTGATCGCTGGTTACAAATCAGATCAGAATCTGTATATCTATATGTACATGCTGTCCCATTTTGATTTATCGATGGTAATAAGGCGAGAAAATCAGGCTGTACAAAACCTACCGCCTTCGTGGAGGTTTCACAATCACATTTTGGAGTGGAGTTAGTCCCTGTTCTGGTATTAGAGGACTCATTCAAGTCCCATCTTGGCCATTCGCCGACAAGGAACAAGCGCCATTTAAAACAAATGCAGACTGCGATATCCCCTTTGTTTTAAAGGCTAGAAATAATCCGTTGTTTTTTCCCTCTTGTATTCATCTTAATCTCGTGTGGAATGTGACGCAGAACAAATTACAGGTTGCTTAACGTTTCCATAGAATAAAGTCTCAATACACCAACATGCGTCTCTCTCGAAACCATAAAACTTTCATGGGAAACTTTGTGTTGTATGGTCTCACTTTATCGACTTATTTCAATAGATCAATTCAATATTCTCTCTCTATACATATATATGAATGGATACAATTTGTCAAGCGGATTCCTTTACCGCCGACTAGAGAGTGTCATCGATGAGTATGCGCATGTCTTAACGAAGCGTAATAGTTTAAATTGGCTGCAATGTGGAAGGTCACCCGTCTTCATCTTCATCCGTCTTTCCTTTTACCTCGTACCTACTCAAGCGCGATACATACGCCAGCAAGTGCATCGAATTTCCCATTGTTCTCGTTGTATTAAGCGAGTGAACGTCCGGCAAGAAACCAACATCGATCTTCAATCTACGGGGCACGACAGCACCGCGAGCTAAAAGAGGGTCGGCAGGAGGGTGCGCAGGGTTTGATTAATCACCGTTACAACGAATTATTCCTTACATACCCCATTGATCGGGAAATACTTAAAAATAAAATGTCCAGGATCTTGATATATTCCTGGCTATGTAGCAGCTGGCGCTTACCTGAAACATAAATACATTTACGACCATTAATTATAAGAATAATCAAGACTAATAAGCGAAATCTTTAATTTCATTTTAATAAAAGAAATGCAATAGGGTATAGAATTAAAAATCGGTATGCACGAAAATGTAGCCAACCCAACGAGGACTCGTAATGTTCAATGGAACTGTCTTCGAAGATAAGATATTCTCATTATAGCAATAATGTCGTTGGATTCCTCGTCGGAAACGGCGAAATTAGACAATGGAATATCCGCGTTGAATCTCGAACAACGTCCGTGTTCGAGATCCGTGAATGTACGAAGGTTCCGACGAATGATTGAGAAATCATCCACGAGAACACGAGAGGATCGTGCAAACGCGAGGGTGAATAGACAGGCGTTTGCACCTCGAGGCAGTTGCTTAATGAGCGCAACGTTCACCAAAGGGAATTGCATTATCAGGGCCATTTGAAACATTATTATTCGCGCCTTTTGCTGATAATCTTACGACGAAAGGTAGCCTGGTCAGCCTCTTCTTTATTTCTGGATGACGACGTCAACAACAAATGTTGCATCCATCAACTTTGAAATTATTCGCTCGCGTACACCATACTTAAATGTAGAGTTTCGTATCCTGTTATTCTTCGCGTGAGGCTATACTACTCAGCGACGTATGGAGATGCTTGGGCATTTGGAATTAATGGAGAAACTCTGTGAAGGAGACGGAGCGTAGAGGAAATATCGAGAGTACGGTGAGGATTTCTCGGGGTGGCTTTATAGTCGAATGATTATTACATTCATGAGAGAGAACCTAGAGTCTGTAGATTCTCGTGAAGTGGAAGGTAGCGGGAGCAATAGACCTGGAACAAATACCGGAAATTTCAGAACTTTGTCTCAGTATCTCTCTCTCTCTCTCTCTCTCTCTCTTTCTCTCCTACTCTCCCTCATTGTCAGACTCTCTCTACCTCCCCGTCGAGCCTTTATTCTCCACTTGTCTCACATCCACCGATCTTCCCTCGCTGCGGTTTGTATAATTTTCCTCCAAGACTTCACTCTCCGCGAGAATGGTGTCGGTTACTTTGTGATAATTTCACCCGAGTGAGGATTATAATAATTCATGACAATTGGAATGATATTGAATCAAACTGAATGCGCTTTCGGTATTCCGAATACTTATTCTAGCATTGCGGGATGACAATTTTCTTGCGTGGTTGAGCTATTGCTGGAAACACGAGAACGTTGAGACCGTACGTGGAATATCGTCGCCTCTCGATGTTTATCTGAGGGATGAAAAATTTTCTTCTCCATCAAAACGATTCAACGTTCCTTATTTGCTCTACATATTACTTTCACCCTACCGCAAGAAGCAGGAGTGAGTTTGTCGCGAACCCCGCGCCGTTCATCCCCCAGGGATAAAAAAACCCCATGTGGCGATATTTAGATTCTTCATTATGGCTCACCGCACAGTGTACGCGTATTCAGCATATCGAAGGGACAATCATGGGGTAAACATAATGGGGGGTGTTCTTTCGATTCGGCCATGCGGAGATTGGTCCCTAGTATAAAATGGTTGAAGGTCCGTTTTCCTTTCCCCTCCCCCCGTTCTTTGTGTACACATTTGTACGGGTACCACGTATGTACACACACGGCTAGGAGATGAAATTTTATAATCCCTGACACCCTTTTAATCCTTGTACAAACTAGACGATCTCTCTTCCTCCTATCCTACCCCTTCTTCATTCCCTTCTCGCCAAAAAGAAATTTGACGCCAGGGAAAGAAAGAGACGACTACCCTAAACTCGTAAGTCGAACGGTCATTGAATAATCGGAGAAAAAGATGGAGGGAAACAAATTCAAGCGACGAGACGCGAAGAGGGATGTACAGTTCTCGCGAGGTATTGGTGACACGTTTAGGTAACGTTTCATAATCAAACCGTCGTGGCCAGGCGTCGTCTCGGTTCTATTGTATAATACACCTCTCCTTCGTGCTTGTATTGCCTTTCAGTTTATATTTCGCCGTAGACGCGGCAGACCCTGGCCACCCCTTCGGAAATCTCGTTATCCCTGTTTACCTCGCCTCTGTCATGCAAATGAGCCTTTCAACAATCGGGGGGTCTCTTTTAAATTGCGGCTCGCCGACATTGCGATACGAACGTAACGAAACGAGAGCATCCGAGCCACAGATATCAATGGGATATAACTATGTACGTAATACACGTACAAGGACCGTACGAGTGTAATGCCCGGGGCGTCGACGAAGCGGCTAAGAGTTGCCATAAACACCGCCCTTACCTTCACCCTCCCGTGTTTTATTCTGTTTTTATGTGTATACTACGTGTTCACTCGCTCTAGCAGCTCCCCTAATGCAAAGTACGGGCATACACAATGCAATAAGTACAGGGGGGGAAGCGTTGAGAAATTATGCGCGCGTTCGTTCTGTTTATTTTTGTCCAGCATTTTTCGTTATGCGCACTCGGAACCCAAAGATCTCAGAAAAGAAAGAAAGTTCATGGTTTTCAGGTCAATGTCATCATGGACGATCTCTTGAGTTTTCACCCCTACCGCGAAATTTTGTCTGCTTCGGTTTCGTATTCTTTGGTTTTTGTTTTCAATACTACTCCGCGAAACCCGCTAGACTTTCCGACGTCCGACGGGTTGGAAAAGTTTTTTCTCAATGGTGAAAAAAGTAGTAGTGGGTCAACGGTAGAGGGTTCGACACGGAAGTGTTCGATAAACCATTTATCCTTGATCGTCCGAGATGTCGAACTTCCAAGATTCTCTGATCATCGGATGAAACAATTGGACGAATATCAGCACGATAAAACGATAAATTCTGGTTGATTTGGTTGCCGTTTGAATTGTTGACCCGCCGTGAATGACGCCGGGTTAATAGAGACATTGGTAAAAAAAAACGTTCAAAAAACATTTGGTCGGCCTCGAATTAGAACCGTCAAAAGTATTCTAAATGCAGGAAAACTTTCAACGTAAACGGAGGATGAAAGTCCACAACTCGAGTAATATTTACACGAGGCTTGGGTTTATACACTCATATCCTTTCGGTCATCACGGTGTTTCAAGAATGGTAATGGTGAAAACTCGTCTGCTGTTATTCTTTATTCTTTTGAATTATGCACTTTCGTCGTCGGTCGACCGTACCGCAAGGATCCGCGAGAAAATAAAGTAAAGAGCCGGCAAAACAACGAAAAAAGCAAGCATAAAAGCAGAGGCGACCTCTCGATCTTCGTTCGTCCCGACCCCGTCACCAACACGACCGGCAGGAAAACCTTCGAAGCTCTCCACCGTTTCGCAGAGGCACCGAGGCTTGCCATCCTGTCCTTCCGTTTTTCCCTCAACTTTGGCCGGGACCAAGTTTCTTACACTTCCCGCCATCATCGTACAAACGTTCGCTCACCCACTCACCCCCTCTCCAGCTCAAAACCCTTCATCTTCCTCAGCTTTTCCAGCCAGACGAATCCACTGGTTCCTCTACCGCCGCACCAACGGACGCCGCGCTTTGTCGCAGCGATTTTTCTTTTTTTTTCCTCTCGCCACTTTATTTTTCAACTACTCGAGCCTGTCGTCGGACGTTCCGATGATTTCCGCGAGTGGAGCTCCGAGCAACCGGAAGTGAACGTCAGAGAGAAATGGAGGGGGAGAGAGAGAGGAAGAGAGAGATCGGAAGATTGTGTGCTCGCAGTGAGTACAGAAGAAAGAAAAGGTGGAAAGGATGGATGAAGGGAGGAAGAGGGATTCCGGGAACGCCGGAAACCAGAAGTTTTTCTCCATTGTCCGGCGGAGCGAAAGGAAGGTTAACGGACGAGTGACTACTTCTTCGTCGAGGCTTCTACGGTCACTGCAGTTCGGTCCCAGCTCACTCCCATTCGCCTCCACTTTTAACCCGTCCCTTCATCTTTCTCTATGTATGGACCTCTCTCGTCGCTCAATCCTGTCTGAATTTTTCAACCATTCGTACTACCGATCGCTATTGGACCATTGCGAAAGGAGAATGGTTGTTTCCGAGGCAGTGTTAGCCCCGACGACGATGGAGATTGCATGTTTATCGAAATTCAAGCTGCTATCGTACTATCGTACTTTACTCACGCTTAGGGGTAGACAAATTGCTAGACCAAAAAGATTGAAGCTGCGATCATAATGTTATTTCCGATTAGGAGCGAACAAATTGTCACGGGGTCAAATGATTAAAATTACAATCGTTCGACCGCGTACGTGTTTTCGATTTCGGGGTGGAAAAAGTTTCTGGGGGATAAAACCATTAAAGCTCTACAATTTTCACTAGATAAACGAGCAATGTCGGTCAAATAAAAATAGTAGTCAATACGAGGGTGGCCGACTCACGGCCCATTAACATTTCATCGACATCCTTTCTCCCTCGACCTCTTTTTCTCCCTCTCCATCTATTCATCTTCTTCGGCGAATACAATTTCTTTCAGTTCCATCCAAGCTCAAGCCCATCGAACAGCAGACTCTACGAATCTCACGTATATTGTACCCACCGGGGAGTTTGCCATGCACAGTCGGAATATCAATGATCTCTGCCGATGTGGTTGTCCCCTTTTCTTCATGGCTACACAGGTATCGCTCTTTAAAGGCGAACGGGGCGTGAGATGGAAAGCGACGCTCGATCGTGGAGCTTATGCTCCACGCTTCGGAAGCGTCTGATTCTGCATAACGTGACGTTCGTCACTCTCCCCGTGGGACGCGTGCAACAGTGGCTACGGCGCCAGAACGGGCTGAGCGTTATCGGGATGATGGCCTAATGCACCTTTTATCGCAAGTTCAAGATCTTTTATACGCATACATTTACACCCAGAGGCAGAAAAATGGCTGCTGGATATCTTACAAACGCGACTCCTAATATCGTTTCTCGTCTCCGATATGTTATCTGCCTATGTATATAGGTACATATTCGAGGCATGTACAGTTTCCCTCCAAGATGCACGTAACTGCTGTCGTTTAAGGGGACGGATGGCACGTACGTCAGAAATGTTGCGATTAGCAATGTCAGCAAGGTAAGAGAGAGGGGGCATTGTACATGACTATATAGGTACACATATATGTATGAAGGAACCTCAGTATGGTGCGCTCTATTCATTACACAGACATACCTTACAAATATATATATATACATAGCGGCGAAGTCAAGACTCGCCCCAAATTACGCCAGGAAGCAAACTTCGCGGTTGCCAGGAGTTGCGCCACCAAGACAGTCAGCAACAACTCAAGCAACAGCGAGAAAGCCTAAGTGGCTCGTTAGCGTTAGCGTAGGTTACGTGTCGAGTCTTCTATTGGGATGGACCAAGAGTGCCAAGATAACAAGACACGAGACGATGTTTCACCTTATCCTACTCGCCTTCCGCCGTGCTAAGGGATGATTCATATCGTAAAATTAATAAATTATCTAATAATTGCATTAAACTAATTCTATTTTATCGTTAATAGATTATAAGGAAGTTCGTGAGAACGTGATGTTGGGAAAATTCGAAGGACCTCGAAAATTGCAAGTCCTGGTACGTTTTATCGCTAAATCTTTGGCCTTTATAGTCATATCGCTCTGATGACGCCTCCTCGTTTTTAGGATTCTGATGTGAGTGTGACTACAGAGTATGATCACTCTAGAGA
Organism: Netelia virgata; assembly: GCA_951802705.1. NCBI lineage: Eukaryota > Metazoa > Arthropoda > Insecta > Hymenoptera > Ichneumonidae > Netelia > Netelia virgata. Next base: position 25,451,543 of record OX637867.1, read on the forward strand.
GTTGTAGCTGATTACAGGGGCGACTTTCTATCAAAGGGGAAAAGGGCAAAGTGCCTCGAGCGGATAGTTCGAGCGTTCGTGTCATACGTACATATATATACATGAGGGGGTATTACAGGAAGGGAAGACTGGAGACGTACCATCGTTTGTCTGGATCTCGACACATCGGTTGGGCGGAAACACAATTTATTAGCCATTACCAATTGAGTGCGAGGGAGCAAGGAAGAGTGCAAAAGCGGAGGTGGAAAGGTGTATTGTGTGTGTATATGTATACGACACAGAGGGAGGCGAGCGTTTCCATGTGTTCAGGTCGGATCAGCGAGAAACGACGAGGAATAAAAGGGAGCGCGAGAGTGATCGATCGTCGAAAGACTTATGAGCCTGTACGGCCGATCTCGTCAGGCTCATCCGACACCAAAATACATTAGAGGGCTCTCGATTATTTTAGTAGGCGCGCGTAACCAACGAGGATATAGCACGCGCCCCTCGCGTGCTCTCAGCATCCATATGTAAGTGAACGACGTGCTTGTACATATTTCATACGCGTGTCACTCACACCATGCCACTATGAGAAGATTTCCACCGTTGCTTACACTTGGTCTCATGACACGTGGAGTAGTTCGTTTCTATCATAAAAAAATGTTCCCCCGGTTTGTCGACCCGATGGATCGGGGCGGTTTCAAATTTTGTTGTGACACGAGTATGGCAACGAAGACATCGAAATTATATGTAAAACAAACTTGTTATTATATTTTGTAACTTGTAATTATATGTAAAAAAAACTAAATTACTAAATAAGATGACAAGATTGATCTCACGAAGAATGTATTCGAACAGTCATATCTCAACCGTTCGCCGATCAATATTCGGTTTATGTTCAAAATATTTTCGCTCGATGAAATGAAAAACCACACAGATTTCTAGTTGAATTTTTGTCTAAATAGTCTGGTCGTCGAAGGCGCGAATAATATTAGAAGATTCGGTAGGATAACAGAGAACAGAGATCGACTGATAAACGATAACATTCATAGCAAGCGTCATGGACGAGGCAACGTAGAATCCGCTCAAAAGCAATGAGGGCGAGAGGGAAGGGGGGAGTTGGAGGAGGGGCTCATTAGTAGAAAAGGGCAGATCGAATCGTGGTGTATTTCAGTCGAATACAGAGCGACGTCGGAGCGGAGTGCGAGGTGTGATAACATGTCTATGCTGAGAGAGAAAGGGAGAGCCACGAAGAGAGCGAGAGAGAGAGAGAGAGCGAGAGAGAGAGAGAGAGAGAGAGAGAGAGAGAGAGAGACTGTGGATGCTTCGGTGGCGTACAATGAGCGTATTCGTGCCATACACCAGGAGCTGACGCATGCGCGTATACACTCGACGCTATCAGTGCGGCCTGATTAATGTTCTAGCTTGTCGAGGGGTCCTAATGGCGTTTGACGTTGTAGCATCGGACATTCTCACTTTATCGATGATACATGCGGAGGAGGTCGATGAAACGGATTGTGGGATTCATGATCGTCCAATCGATACTCGCTTACGACATATATATGTATACATATATATTGATACCAGAACAGTATTATGTACAGGCCAGGATTTACATTAGTACCCGTACTAATGAGATGGAAGGAGAGAAGGTAGGAGCTTGGAACTAACAAGGGTTGTATCATCTCCTCGCATACGTACGAAATTCTCTGATGGAAACCTGTGTTGCTGGATTAGTCGGACGTCTAGCGAAGAGGGTACGGAGCTCGCTAAGCCCGGTGCACAATACAGCCTTGATAATTCGGGATTGCAGGAACGTTCCCGTTTGTAGAGCCATGATTCTGCTCAAATGTATCCGGGGTATTGACGCTGTCAGTCGGCATCAACAGGAAGTTCAATAGTTGAGCTTTAATTCCGCATGGGGGAAAAAAACGATACAAGTCCAACTATTAAGATAATTGTTCCAAAAGGCTGAGGCGAGGACTGGATTATCGTGGTGATTATTATATCGCACTCTCTGGAGATTGGTTGGGCTAGTTCACTTTTCTACATATCTTCAAGAATCATGCAATTTACGATTATTGGTGTCGACGCTCAGTAGAGGGAGTGCCTTTACGACTTGCACGTGTGATTCTTCACTTTTTATTCCATTTTTTTGTATTTAATGTAACCAACGCATAAAGCCACAGTTCAGATGTTTGTGGTGACGGTTTATACTCCTATAATAATTTGTAGGCACACGCGTCAATGTCGATCGTCCCTCGTGCCACATGGCGGGCTCCCCAGACTTCTTCGAGCTAAAATGCTCGTTAAACGAAGCCGGTCGCATTAATTCAACAAGCACGCGTGTAATATATTTACATATATATGATTTATACGAGAGCTACGAGAATATGAGTACAGTTGTCTTTGCGTTTCAACAATACAGAATTTAGCATCGCTAATTATTTTGCGAATCTTGTTTGCTCAAAAATACCATTTACTTATTATGTATATATTTCTGAAAAGTACTACTAGAATTGTTGAACGTAGACTCAAATTGTTTAGTTAACATTTTTTAAATTCTGCGTCTGAATAAAATCAGATTTTAACCTGTAATATATATAATCCTGTCAACAATACTGTTCATTCGAAGAAACTATTTTGTTTTGAACGAATTTATCGAAATTATTATAATATTCGCATATCGCTCCATGTTTCTAACATAAGTGAATAGAATTTTTAAAAAACTGCGGTATCGCCAACCTGGGTTTTTGACCGATGAACAATCCGGTTACTCGGAGTATTCGGGTTACGAGAGCGTATTTATATTTCATACATATACTATTTCTCGTTCTCATTAATGCGTGAAAACAACACTGTAAGAACTGTAACTTTTGAAATATTAATAAATTAGTGATTTTCATAAAAAGGTGAACCATTTAAATAAAATAAAAAATCGAAATATGACAATATTCTAAATTATAGTAAACCTTCAATTCGGGGTTTTTCCAAAGAAAATTTCCGACTATAGCCAAGCGGACCTCTCTTGAATAAGGTGCGAACAAACAAGCAACTTTCTAAAACAGATATAAGATATTTGTAATTTCTTGCAATAATACGCCTTATGTACGATCCAGTTTAATTCGTTGGTATAGCAGGGTGATAAGAAGGCTGTATAACATTACCTGGAGTCGTTGTGAAAACACGATGCGGACCACCGGTGCAATGCCGAGTCACGAAGACCGCGTGAATCAGCAAGCTTGTTTACCGAGGCGGGATTCTTGCTCGGTCTGCTCTTGTATATTGCTCGCTATATAGATATACGTCTAGGCGGCTTTGCCTCGCATTTCGGAGGGTGCAACCAGGAGGTACGAAGCTTTCGCCACGGCGCTTCGCCCTCTGATCCGTATTGCGAAGCTGCACTGCCGCCCTACACCAATACCGAAGCCGCACGCTTCTTGCAACACACCCCCACTTTTCCAGAGAGATATAGACTCCTCCTCCTCCTCCTCCTACCCTCCGATTCTTGGCATGGTAGATGCACGTACGCGCGGTAAGAGCCATCGTAAATTTCATTCTTTCTCCGGTGCGCGATATCGGCTTTCCACTGCGGCGCGACGGTGGCCTGTTACGAAATAAATTAAAGGGGAACGAGCGACGAGGGAAAAGCTCCTACCCCTGTTACGCACAGCCCTCTCCGGTACATCCGTAAGGGCAGATGGCGCTGGGGGGGGGTCGAAAATTAAAATAGATCAATGGAGGAAAGATCGTTTTAGCTGTTAACCAATGGGTACGAAACGATCGTGCATGATTTTCAGGTGAGGTTTAGTTGAAAAATTGATATTCGATTTATTATCATAAATTTTAATAAATCACTTCGAAATAAATGGAAATTTGGGTAATATCGAGTTTCTGTCATAAATTTTCATCGAAATGTCAAATTAGCTATCATCGAGGTGACTCACGGCATCTCCAGTTCCATGCGCGGGGTGATTCGTTGAGTTAAATTAACGACGTTTCAAGCTATCTTATCGAAGTTAATCCACTCCGTCCGGTCATTTATTAATTTGTTACTTAATCGGCAAGATTAGATATTGCGGGTATAACTCTAAACGATCGAGTTCCCTCAAAAAATAACAATACGAGAGTAACGAGTTTTGGTCACGATATCGAATGTCGAATGGAACGGAAAATCGGTGGGCGATTTTACTGACGTGACGGAGGGGAATCGAGGACGATCAACGAAACGAAACTTGCCTCCGTCCTGCTAGTTCGTTCGGACAACAACAATTCTTCGTCACGCGAGAATCTCGTTTTCTATCAGAAATGGTATAATTCAAGTTTATAATACAATATCGATAATCGAGGTATTTATTTTCGAATCGTGGGAGCAAATTTGGAGCCATTAATGGCGAATTGAGGACAACGGCAGGTTTGTATTCCACCGAAAAGGGTGAACGACCTTTCGTCTTTCGCAAGAGTAGAAAGTACAAAGTTCAAGAGACATTAAATTACGCCTCTCGCGCAAGGTTTTATTAAATCCTACTTTCCATCGACCAAGTGGATTCTGTGTACCTACATCGGGGGACGAATGAGAGGGGGGTAAAAATTCAAAAGACGCATTTGAAAACGGCACGGTATGCAACTTTGTGTTTTCGTCATCGTCCCCTTTTTCTTTCGCCTTCGGAATGATCTTGCCGAATTCGAGAATATTCCACTCGGGAGAACCGAGCCGCGGAGACATACGAGTCCGAGAATCCCGGCTCTGTGAAAGGCACAAAAGTTCCGTCCTGGAGGAATAATATACGTCCGCCACATTAAAGAAATTTAAAGGCACGAGGAAGCAGACCAGTGGATATGAGAGTTCCGATTTATAGGTGCAGCTGAAATATAGCGATCGCTCCGAACCTCAGAGAGAGAGAGAAAGAGAGAGAGAGAGAGAGAGAGAGAGATAGAGTCACCACTTTCGAACTGAAGAACTATGTCATCGGACGAGAAATGCGAATATATATCGCACCCTTGTAATATAACGGGTAATCCCAGAGACGTTGATTTATATCAACATAAATTAATAAAATTATATTACTTTGCTCAAATAGCAGTATCAACTATAGTAAACAAAATATTTCGTAATAGAGTTGAGAGTATTTTTCATAAATGCATTTAAGCCACATTACATTTTTGTACCCGGTTATTCTAGAGATAGATTCATAGAATCAACATAAATTGATGAAATTATATTATTTCAATCAAATAGCAGTAACAAGTAGTAACAAGAATGGACATTGTAATGACTATGGCAAGATAGAGTCGGAACAGTAAAAAGATAATGTCGTTAAGCTATGAAAAATTTTGACTGGATAAAGAAAACTCGCGAAAGAGTAGTTTCGCGAAAGAAAAGTTAATCGAAGAAAAAGAAGAACAGTTCTTTTCGAAAAAAGTAGCCCATTACAAGACGATTGGAGGACGTACCTAGAGGATTAACAGCGCAGCTTCTTTTTCTAACCCTTCGATTCTCATCTCCTCACTCTTTCTTCCTTTCTGAGTTAACAATTATCCGAGCATGAAGAGAGCAGCTTGCTCGAGAAACGAGAGAGTGGTTTGGTGTGTCCTCTGTACCCTTACGGGCGGGCGAACGTCAGGAGAAATGCACGGACAGCGGCACTATGTTGAAGAGTGACAAAGGAAGAAGCGCAAAAACGCGAGCGACAGAGAGAGGGTGAAAACTGCTCTTATCAATTTCGTCTCGTTCGTCTAGCCCTGTCCGACTTTTCCGACAATGCGAATCCTGACAGTTTCTTCGAGGGATAAGATATATGCGGTTCATTAGTTCCCAGTTCGAATCTATTCGCTCCATTCGACTAAACGTATATATACGTGTGTATGTGTGTGTATGTATTTCTTTGAATTTTCTTTTTATTTTTCTTTATTTCAGCCCCCATCGACTCTCATTCGTTCAGTCTTCCAACGATACCCTCTTACTCCTTATTTCTTTTACTACTCTTGGGTTCGTTTCCTTGTTCCGCACTTCCGACTTAACCCCTTTCTCCTATTCTCTATTACCACCACTACCTCCCCTCCTTACCATCCTCCTATTTCTCTTCGAACCCGAAACTTACTCCTCACGAATCCTCGATTAAACGAGACCTCGAGCTTCTATCTTCCATTGGCTGATTAGCCCCAACGTAATCACGGAAAACGGAGAATCCTCCGTTATAAACTGGAGAAAACGGAATCGAACGGGGTCGATGGGGCACAGTGGTTCTTTCTCCGGTGAGTACGATGTGGTGTTAGTAGAGATCGAAGAAATTCTCCTGTATGCAGGGTGTTTTATAACCCCTATTGGGTTTTAAAAAATGAAGTCGATCCTCTGTTTTGTACATCGAACAAATTCGGTAAATGTCTGTAAAGCTTTTTACCGGCAGACGTTACGAAGACAACGAGCTGTTTTGGAAACAAATAATTACTCCGTTTCATTGTGAAGTCATTTGTTACATGTTTCAGAACTGCACTCGACCGACAACCTGTATATAGAGAGGTGCCCCTGCTACTTCGTAGAAAATCACGGTAAGACTTGGACAGGTGCAGATAACTAGCCTCTCTTTTCTAGTCTCGTGAAGAGAGAGAGAGAGAGAGAGAGAGAGAGAGAGAGGGAGAGGGAAAGCGCGAGAAAGGAGCAAGTTGGAGATACACAGGCGTATATAGATATCCGTCTGTAGAAGGTCTAGGTAGTTATATGGTAGAACGGGTGGGAAAAGGAAGGTACCTACTCGTTACCCGACCGTAATTACCGCCACTCACAGACCTCCGACTCTCTTTCCTTCCTGCCTTTTCGCTTCTCTTTGCCCTTCCAAAGCCTTCATTTTCTTCCAGGCCGCCCTAACCCCCTCCCCACCATACAACCACTTCTTCTTCACTTTTTCCATCTCATCCCTCGTCTTCTTCTGCCCTTTCGACCTACTCTCTGCATCATTCTCGGCTTTCCACATTCCACAACGAACCAAGCACAAATACAGAATTCCCTTTTACCTCAAATTGAACGAGTACTTGCTAATATAACCGACCAGGTACCAAAATCTTTCGGATTAATCGACATCAGGTCATGTACTTGGTCGTGTAGATAAATTTCGATATTCTGGAAAAATATGTACAATACCTTCTTTGTTCCACTGATATTCCATTGCAATAGCAGGAATCTTTGCCTCGTGGGAGATAAGGCCGATTGTCACCAATTAAAGATTAATATTTTGTTTTAAAAACCATTTCTGACTAATAAGTTCTGAGAGAATATCGACCCAAGCTACTTTCTTACGCTCTCACAATTCCATCAATTTAACGAAGTTTTTCGCTAGATGTAATTCACGAGGTAGATAATGACTTTAGTTCCTTCGCACATCTCACTTATGCGAGGATGAATCTCGTGACATCTGGTATTTCCTTATTCCAGACGCTCTTCGGTGTTTCGATAATCTGAAATAGGAAACTCGCCGAACGCTACTGTTCGCTGTATCTCGGGGCTGTACTTACGAACCTAGACGAGTAACAGTCCTAGCTGTGCCTGCACAACGTACCTATATAAATTTCATCTGCTCGCCGAGGACTTGCGCGGAACCGCAGATCATTGAACTAGAGCGTACAGGGGTGACGCTGCATGGGGAAATTGCCGATAGACGTATACGGCACACTAAATTCAGGGCACTACGAGGGTGACCGAGGGATTGCGTTGAGATCGTTCGAGGGGTGGATTAAGTGAAATTGAGACGAGCGTGTAATTTTTTTTGTGTCGAGACACGTGTGGGTTACATTCGAGATTCGATTCACAGTTGTAAATCAACCGAATGCATTAAATCCGCCCGAGGGTCGTTCGAGGGTGACTCGTTCATGCTTTTTCGAAGAACAAACATCACCCCTAATGTGTTCGCTTCTTGTGGTCTGGATTCGGACCAATTAACTAAGCTCTGAATTTCCCTCTGGAATGAGATTGTCCCGACGACCTTGACGAAGGACTATTCAAAACGGAAATAATATTTACGAGATAAATGCCAATGGCGATTCAACCATTCTGGAAGAAACAATGGTGACAATAATTTTCGTACGTGAAGGGAGTCGAGATTTTTAGAGGATCAGTTTTCCTCCAAAAATGGAAACCGATATCGGAATACAATTCACAAAGTTCTATCGACGAGGTGACAGGTTGATCAAGGTAGTTCACAGTGCCTTCTGGTTTACGATCGCACGGAAGCTCGTGAAGAGATCCAATTTAATGGCATCCATTCGAGACCTTGGATGTTCAAAAAGCCCTGAATGGTATATTACTGCTGCAACCAATAGCACATTGCGCATAATACTTCAGGGGGTGTTACGGGGTAGTTAAGAGCCGGGCAGTATTACGAGACACGGTAGTAACTCGAAGCTTGGTAACGTTCACTGCGTGCTAGTCCCGTATGTCCGTCTGACTAACGAGAATGGCCACTACGAGTCGACCAAGAGGACGATACTATGTGCGTTCTACGTACAATGTCACCTACGGACAAGGTATTACGCAGCACGCACGAGTTCTGTGATACCTATCGACGAAATTCATCTACGATCGTATTCGTCTACAACAGAAAAGACCAGCTATTTACGACTATCGGATTACGCCCGATCCAGAATAATCATCATCTCTGGGCCGTAACTTTGCTTCAACCCTGATTCCCCTTTTCATGAAGATTTTCCGGCTTGGCTTTCACTTTTATGCAGCAGGTCTTTCATATGAAATTGGTATTAGCTTCGAATTCTATATGTTGTGATATTGAATACGCGATGAACTTTTGACACGATTAAACTCTGACTTTTTTTTCTAATTACTCAATCGACAAGTGGGATTTTTATTTGCCTTTGAAACTATCGTTTATTCTAGCCGTTTTAATTCGACCGACGGTAAAGGGTTGAAGAAGGTAACGCCACAGCTCATTCCGATATAACACACTCTTGTCAGACTTCTGTGTGCTGTTGGGTCGAGAAGAGCAATTTTTCAAGTGTCCGCTTGAGCGAACCACACAACCACTACTCCACCCTGCGGCCACCTGATTATTTCTCATCCCATTTCGGTCTCTTTTCCCCAACGGCGAAATACCACCCCATAAGGTTCGTGCTCTGTGCATCACCGCCCCCCCCTCTCTCTCTCTCTGGTTCTCCAATCCAATACCAGCTGGAAGTCCAGTGTGGAGGGTGTTTAATGAGAAATTTATCGTCCCTTCTTCGTGTGGCGACGACCAATTTTCGAACCCTCTCATCCTTCAACACCTTTCGACCTCATTCCTCTTTGCCCACCTCTCCTAAAGAATCCTTCCCACAAATCCAATGAATAAAAGGGAAAAAGAATTCCATTTAGATTGCATTCTTAATTCAGATAAAATTGATCTGTAGCGAATCGACAATAACAAACGAGAGAGATTTTTACCCTGCTAGAAGTCGGGTGGATAATAAATATACGAAGATAAATATTTTCAATTCCTCGAGGCGCGTCAAATATATGGCAACGGCTTTATCGTTCGCAAGGGTTCCTGATTTAGAATGCACGCGAGAATAAAAATGGCGTATGCACAAGTACGATTTTCTCGTACCTTATCACCAGCGATGCAAATTCGTCAAGTTAACTGGGGTCTCCATCACCCGAAGCTCGGCGAAGCGCACATCCTGTATATCTACGGAACAGAATTTCCGTTCATACCTGCCCGTTTTCGGTGCAACGCGAGCAATAGCTTGCTGGAATGATATGTCGAGACTCATTTTTGTTAAAGTGGTAACAAATTGCTCGCTCTTTATACAATCGTAGCAATTTGACAACGAATTTAATAAAACAAAAATCGCATTCTCGTCCTTTTATTATACCTAAGATTTAATATAGAATATAAAAATGATTGTTTAAATGTCGTAAACAACTATATTTTATGTAAATCTAACGTGGAATTGAAGTTTGTGGCGTCGTCGTCTTGTTAAATCGGAATAAAGACAAAATACGGAATAATAGCCAACGTTGGTAAATAAATAATCCTAATTAAAATGTACATAGTAATAAAACGAAGGTAGTTTGAGGATAAACTAGTTTTAGAGGCACCGAAAAATGGTAGCAGCCCTTAAATCAGACCGTCTTGAGGGCGACGACATAGCGAGAATCTCGGCGCAGCGTTGTACGGTGATGTTGAAAAAGCACATAAAGCGTCTATTGTCAGAGGAACACGAAGGGGGCTGCGCCTCCTTGACTTTAATGAATTTATCTTGGAAAGTGCATCAAAACGAGCATCGCGCCGACAAAGACTCGAAATATGGCGTACGGAGCAGCCGAAAACGCGTCTGGATGTTTCCAACGTTCATAAAAGGTGCTCGGCTCTTCACAGACTCTGGCGCCATGGGGCGAAGACGATGTTGCACTCGTACAGTTTCATGCGTCAAGGCTGTATGAAAGAATCGACATTTGCTCCGCTCCAACTTGCGCTTATCTTTCATTCGTCAGTTTGGAAATTTGATAATTTGAAGAGCCTACGTATTATTTGTGTAGAGGGTGCAGAGTTCGGATCAAAATTTCGCCAGTAAACAAAATGTGAAGTTTTGCGCAAGACTTGATAAGTTCAGTTCCTCTTTAATTCTCGTTCCCTCGCGTCGTTGTGCATTTCCATTCGTGAAATTCGATATTACTTCAATCACATACTAAATTAATAAATTTAAAAACATTTCCAAAAATAGAAAAGACGTTTACATTTTATTTCTTTTTTCAGTTCGATCGGTGATCTCTCGGGAACATTTCATGCATTAACGAGTACCAAAAACTAAAATCTTCAGTTTTTGCTCAGCAAGAAAGAAACGTTATTGACCAAATATTGATTTAATTTTAACATCTTTTGAAAATTCGTAATTCTGTAATTGTAAGAATTTTTTCAAAATATGTATTTTTTTCTCCGTCCTCCGACTTGGAATAAACGAATTGCAAATGTTCTTCCGGATTTGCTATTACTCGTAGCTCGTTCGCTATTTTTTCCACCTGAAATTCGAGGCCTAGCTAGATACGACTATATTGACTAACCATTTGACGATAGCACTCACGCACCCAATTGTGGTATATGTAAAACCTCCCACAATCCAAACCTCATAGGCTCCACCACAAAGGTTATTGCGGTTGGGTATAACGTATTCTTCGGCACAGTAGTTGCGTGCGTGTACGAAGGTAATAGCTTTTCGTGGGAGAAAGAGACGGAGAGATAGACAGATAGGGGGCGAGGTAAAGGGGGGTGAGCAGCTGCGTCAACGACACGGACATCGTGACGAGTGGAACTCACGCGACAATCTCAATTATTGGCATTGAATATTCGAAAAGGCACCACAGTAGCCCGACGGAAAGAGCTTCGCTCTCATCGTTTCGTACAGACGATCGTTATTCGAAATAGTGGAAAGGTACTTCCCATTATTTTCCACGATAGCTTCTCTTCCTATAAATACCAGTAATTATTGTTTATCCTACAAGAACCATAAATTAACGGAAATTTACATTGGAGGATACTCAAGCAATGCAGAATGGGGAAAATTAGTGGTAACACGAGAATCTTCAAATTCAAGTCAAATTAATTATTACATTCTTGAATTTAAGTCATATTAATTCTGAAATGAACATTTTTTAATCCGAGTCAAATTATTACCAAAATTTACATACAAATTCTTCCAATATTCCGTACGTGGAAAAAAATTCTTACAATGAAATGGCAAGGATAGCTCAGCTTAAAGGAAATTGAACAACGGAAAATCTAGTGGTCCGTTGTCTTCGAGCGAAAATCGTAACTAACAAAATTTGACATAGACTCGAGTGTTCCCACATGACGTATGAATACGTTCTCGTAAAATAAGAGTGATGTGTGTGTGCGCGCTTTCTGCATGGACCAGAAGGATCCTTGGCAAGAGAAAGCTGCTGAGGTACGCAGAACTACGGAAGGGAGATCTCTGGGTATAGAAATCAGGAGAAGAGGCGAATTTGCGTGTTCAAGCTCGCGTGTCACGAGCAATCTTCGCGCAGCCTGCATGTGGATGCTGGCTGCCTGGCTGACTGCCTACATGCTATTTACTCCCTCCTTCTTCCGCAAAGGATAAATGGAGGAATAAAGGAAAGACGAGAATAGCGAAGTTTCAGTGTGTTTCTCCCGATCGTGAAAAGGCGAATTGTGGCTTTCCTCGTAGGTCGCGAAGAGGCATACGAACACTGAATAGTGCAAAATGCAATAGCGAGGGAAGAAAAAAAGAGACCAGGCTGACCCGGCGAGATACTTTCTCAGGATGTCGAGAGGGCAGGAAAAAATACGAAGGGCAACATGAAAGTTGGAGTTCCGACGGATGATCGTAGAAACGTCAGAGTATATCCAGACCTATGTGTAATGAGAAAAAAGTAGGGATTATTATTATAGATGAAATTAAACTGACTGATCAATCGAATTCTCAACATATTAATTATTTATTGAGTGATTTCGACCAATGAAGGTATCGATTGAATCGGTTGACAAAGTTAAATTAAATATTTAACTAGATAAAATATATAATTAGATAAAAATTAGATAATTAGATAAAAATCAGCGATTCAGACCGACTACACTCTATAAGTATTATTTTTCTTTAATAAAAATAAAATTGTACCAATTGCGTTAATTAATGCACTAAATTTATCGGATCTACTAAGGACGTGTATTATTATTAGTAGAAACGCGCGTTGCCTACTTTCTTAAAATGATTTTTGTTTATAATTACATTAGAAAATATTTAGAACATCTATATTTCTTAGCGTAAATTCTCGCTGGTAAAACGACAAGAATAATTTTTCAAAAATACCTTTGCGCGACATTTAGCTTCGTCCGGCTGCATTCCCTCGGGGTACCAAGGCTCGCAATTGTGCGCCTCTAACTAGCTCGCCGTGTAATACCGGGGTCTCCATTTTCTCTCGGCCAGACCCCACCGTCAGCACAAGACCCACACGTTAGAGCAACGTGCCTTGCGAGTCTTATTCAATTTTCTTTGTTGCCGAGTTCACGGCGTCGCCGTGAGAAGTTTCCCAGTCCGGTGAGGGAGAGAGAGCGAGAGAGAGAGAGAGAGAATCTTATTCCGGGCATGTTAATCGGCTACGAGTATGCTAACCACGTAGAGAGCGCGTGGGTGGGGGGTTAAGGTAAGAACTAATACCGGGCTGGGACCCCTCCAGAGATCCCAGAGTCTAAATAGTTTATACCTGATATTATACATATATATACATATAGATTAGCTGCTTAAAGTCGCTTCTCCTGATGACCGGCTGTAATCAAATCATATACACTCCAGATTCCATCGAACTCGATTCCACCAATATCGATCATACTCGATCGATATTATCCCCTGTTTATAGAATTTAGTTATAGCTTGCATTGATTTTATTTTGGGTAATGTTCTACATTCGAGTGGGGTATGGCAAATTATTGCGATGGAAAATCTATAATACATGCCCCGACGGAGGGGGCAGCTTTATTTGTTCTAATAATATTTGATCTAATAATAAAAGTAAAATGATGGAGATTCGTTGTTATTATAAATCGAAGTATAATTTCATCGCGGGGACTCAATGGGCAATTATTAATGTAAAAGTTGAGATTTAAACTTATTGAAATTTGGGTCGTCAGGTGAAATCCATTTGCGCAACTCGAATACCATGTCTCGATTGTTTATAGCTTCGATGACGTCGACAAATGCGAGATGACGAAGGGCAGCTACCCTCTTTCGTCCGAAGTTTCAATAACTTTTCATCATCGCCGAGTATACGGATAATAAAAGTGTATGATAATACGCTCGATTAGCCACACGGCACGTACGAAAAGTCGTAATTGTTCGACATCTGTGATCATTCGCGAGGGTTTTCATCGGTGGTCGAATGGACAAAATCTGTACAAACTGCAACGAGACAAACGTGTCTTCAGTACCGACCGATTTTTTTTGCATGTGGCGAGCATGACATTTTTTTGGAAAATTAATTGAAATAAGGTTCTGGCTAAATAAACAATCTTATTTGCTGTTATTCTATATTATTCTTACTTTCTATCTCATTTCGTTCAATCGAAGTTTGATGAAACGAAAGTTCATTTTGCAAAATCTAACAAAAGAATTAGACGATTGGAATAGAAATTTTGTAGTCCGATATTCGGTAATTGTTTTATTTTATCTTACGAATTGAATAATTTTAATCAATCTTTTAAATTGTTAAAAGTCAAAAGGTATGGAACTTCGAATATTGCAACGAGTCTTAGTCAACATCTCTGTACATATAGTAGATATTTACGCGACATTGCTGAAGGTGTTAACGTCCGTATCTCTCATGTATGAATTTCGCTAATATCGTCTCGCGTCCTCTTTGTTGCCGTGTGACCATTTTCATTGCGTGCATGAATCCTGAATACGAGTATCTATGCATTTTCATCGCATTATGTACGGCAATGCGGAGAATGGAGGTTTTGGTCGAGCGAAACGTTCTCGGGTACTGACTATGAATAGAGCTGCGTACTTAAGGCAACACACGCGCCATATACGTATAGGAACCTACCGTTGATTCTATGTGTTCCATATTACAAGTACACGCGAGGCATCCGAGAGTTTAGCCCCAGCTTGCATATGGAGAAGGTGTAGTGAGGTGTGTCGAACGAGCGCCCAAAACCCTTACGAGGGATTTACACGTCGATTATTCCGTGCGCATACATTACAACGCGGATTGTACCACCGCGGTGCTCCCGGGTCGAACGAAAATCGAGCAAAAGTTCGTCCTAATCGAATATAGGTAGTTGCGGTTTTTGTGGATTTCCACATTAAACTACTTTGAATCGTTCCCGTATGCCTCGGTTTTAAGCCATAAGGGTAACTATCCTCTTTTTCGTTTAGCGGCGAATACATTAATTTTTTTACCGATTATTCACCGAATAATTATTAGTCTAAAGGAAAAAAAGGACTTTCGTGGAAAATATTGTTTTTATTGGTTTAAAAATCATGAAAAATTGGAAATGAATTATTGTTGACTCGAGTTTCTGAGAAATAAGGAAAATTGCTCGACGAGTAAAAAAAATAAATAGGTAATACCTACAAAATATTTGTAATATAATGACAAATAAATTATTCCTTGAAGAATTAAGAAGAGAGTATTCCTGTAAATATATATTCTAAATAATGCCTTCGAAATTAGAAACGTTAGAAATTATTAAAAATTACTAATTTTCCGAAGGTTAACTAAATAATGTCGAATTATTCGATATCTTCTCAACCTTTCTCTTTCTTTTATCTTTTGCCATTTCAAGTTCATCAATTCGCGATCGACGTACCTAGTCGATTCTCTATTTTCTACGTTCTAGAATTTCCTACAATCGCTACTCCGTATTTTGACTGGGATCGATCCAAGGTCTAAATTTGCAAAATGTTCTCCTTTTTCTTTTAGCGACATGGTCGGAACCAAGTGGATGCGGATTTTGACGCGTTCATGTTTTCACGCGAATCTTCGTGAGTGGAATTTAGAAAACGGCAAGGGTGGAAGTGCAACGAGGGTATTGGGTCGTAGAAAAATAATGGAAAATACTTTTATTAGCTTGTAGAGAGGAAAAGAGAAGAGAGAGAGAGAGAGAGAGAGAGAGAGAGAGAGAGAGAGAGAGAGTGAGAGAGAGAGAGCCGAAGCCATAAGAAGGACATTGCACTTGGTGCGCCTGCGAGGGAGGGCCTGGCTTCTTCTCTTCTTTGTATCTTGCTCAAAACTATATACGACACGCGATGTTTTCCTAACTTTTTACGAGAAGACTTCAGCACCGCCGCTTACGAGATCCGCAGAAAACCGGTGGCCCGTGGAATATAATAAAAAAAATGAAGTGTGTGCCTCTTTTCCTCTGCAAGCTGTCAGGAAAGCTATTCCATTCAGCGGCAGTGATAAGGGTTAGAGGGTGCGAGGCAGGGGATACGAAACGACAAGCATCGATGGAACGAGAAGAATCTAAAAGGAGACGAGAAAACCGAAAGAAAACCTATAACCTCCGCGTTACATCAAACATTATTATTCTTAAATAAAGTATAAGAAATAATCATTATTATTCAAAAACTATGAAATAAAAGAACGTCTGAGCGAACGAGGGTGCAACGGCGCGAGTCACAATTCCTAGTTTTAATATAAATTGATTAAAAGTATATCGATCTTCATTTCGGTAGTAATTTTCGTTACCTCCAGAGTTTATAGGAATTTCGAAGGTTTTTTTTTGTATATTAGATAAATATTGTTAAAACTTCGAAGAAAATCTGAAGCGTTACTTTCAGACTCGTTTTATTTTCCTTATTTCGTTCTCTCATTCAATCTGTTTTTCGACTATGTGTCTTTGACTCCCTCTAAGAACTTCGAATCCTCGCTCCGTTTCCATCCACTACTCGACCAGCTGTCTGACTAATGGCGAACGTCACTACTTGCCCACGGAGTCTCTCCCCTCCTTCTCGTCGATCGTGCACAAACTCCTCGAGTGTCTTCATCTCTCTCTCGTTTCCCGCTCTCCCTCTCTCTTTCTCTCCTTCGCCCTCGGTATGTGCTTTAGCCGTGAGATGTAGGTTGCCCAAAGTTTTTACGAGCGTAAGACCGAAGCGTGAGAGAGATCGTGAAAAACACCGAGATTTTCTTCGAGCCTTCCAAATAAAACCGAGAGTTGTTGAGTTTTAGTTTCGCGAAGCTTTTCCTTCTCTGTAAACAGTCGAAAATTCGGAAAAGCTCGATGAAGGATGAAATCGGAGGTTCGAAAATTCTTGAATCTCGGCGTTTATGATGATTGGTGGTGGAAATTGAACGTATTATTATTATTATTATTCCCCGAAAAGAATCGAAGGATGATTTCTTGAGAGAAGAGAAGAACAAAGTTCGAGGAAGAAAATTAAACTGTTAATAAGCGGTCCGTTTAAATGAAAGATAAACGTAGACGGCCTCGAGAGCATCAGCCAGGTAAACAATATTCTTCTCGATTACGGGCGATCGATTTCGACGAAGAGTCCCGACTATACATTTTCCTCTTTCATAGAAATTAAACCAACGATAACTGTACCAGCTCGAGCGATACTCGTTGCACGTAGTTCGGGCTTACATCTTGTTGGAAAATTAAATTTTACCGTTGCACATGAGGGGGGGGGGGGGGGGGGAATGAGAAATACAACGTACCGTATGCACGTGAGCCATAGGTCCATGCAGAGTTTTCATTAAGCGAGAAGGTTGTGACCAGGTCACCTCACTGAGGGTTGGAAGTGGTGGATGGGTGGAGGAGGCAGAGGGGTTAAAATGAGAATTACATTGCTGTTTATTCACCGGTTGTAATTGGCTGGGGCGGAACCAATTTTATTTCGTACGAAACTTCGTTTTTTCCCAACCCTTTTTCCCTCTGTTTTTATTCGCCAGCGTGAACACTAACCGGAAGCCGCTTCCCAATCTACATATATATCGGACAACGATGTTGCACGTTGCTTCGATATTTATCCCGTCCGTACTACCCTTAAGTAAATTTATAATTCCTGTTTTTGGACCCATTCCATTATTTGTCATTGGAAACGAACGGTGAATGGCCCGAGAATTTACATTTTTGTAATTGTTCTTGGTGAATTTTCACGTTTTTTCCCCGTAAATACGCATCGACACTCGAGCGGATTATTTGACAAAAGAAATATTGCCGTCCGATCATGTAAAACACAAGCAATGATTAATTGTTCAATCGTTTTATAAAATAAAATAATGATTGATCAATCAATGGTTTTCCTCAAGTATAATATCGACATTGTTGAATCTATATAACAAAATGTATAACGGTTAAAGAGAGAAAATGCAATCGAACCACAAGTTCTCTTTTTTTTTAGATCGATGATCAAATTACGTATAATAGGCGTATATTTGTTTATCTCGTGGCATTGTTCTTTGAATCGCGTTAAAGGATTATTAGAATATTGTGCAAAGGCCGAAAAAATGTCTCGAATATTCAAAATAATGTAATATTCAAAAATTCCTCTTCGATACCTCGATCGATCACCAAGATCGAAGATTAACGCTTTGCACGTCTACGCGATTCTTCCCTACGACGAAAATAAAATGTATCAGCCAGTTCTGCGCGACAGTTGCCGATGTACGGACGTAGAACGACCTCTCTCTCTCTCTCTCTCTCACACACACTCTCGCTCTTCCATCTTTGCATTTGCTTTTTCTTCTCGCTCTTTTCACGTTGACAACGTCCTCGTCGACACACTTCCACCTTTACCGAGTTGGTCGTTCACTGCCTGCTGCTGAAACCCGACTAACGCATATCTTCACTCCTCTCACCCCCGACAAAACCCTCGATAAGTCGATGTAGCGACGTCAACCCTCTTTTCGCGTATTATGCACGAGAGTTTTCATGTTTGGTGCTAGTAGCTCTGCCACTTGCGTACATTTTCATTCTGTTTTCTGCCCGGGAAATCGAGCAAAGAATTATTTTCTTACCGATCGAAAAATCGGTTCAATAAATATTTCATTCGTAAGGTCTGGACAATCCCCATTACAAAGGGATGTTGAAAACTAAAACAAATACAGACTTTCGAGTGTTTATCGTAAAGTCCGAAGTTCATTAATGTTGTATTCATATAGATTGTTTTAATCCTCATCTGAGCATATTTTAAAAGTACTCTTTACGTATTACAATATTACGGTAGCAAACATGAATTTGCGAAAACAATTTGTATACAATGTTGGATATAAAATAACAATAATAATAAAAGTAAGTAAATTTAATTTTTCCGAGATAAAACAATTTGTAGCTCGAAGCGTACTTCAAGGAATTGCGATACTTTGGAGGATCGAGAGAAAAATTATCAATAGCTGTACTCAGTATAAAGGGAAGTGCTATTTATTGGTAAACGACGAGCTATCATCTCGGTGAATCTCAGTTGATTTTAAGTGAATTCAAGAGCGGCATAACTGTCGGGGACGCGGATTAGAACGACAGAGTGGGCAGCTGAGTTCTCGGCTGCGATATTACTACTGGAGTTTACTCGTGACTACAATGTATCACGTGGAAGGAAGTTGCAATTGTAGCAATCTATAAGCAGCGCAGTGATTTGCCGCACTCGCATAGAAACCCAAGTCCTCGTTTACCAACAAGGTAAATCGTCGTCCACTTCTCACTTTTCGGGTAATTCTTTTTTTAACCAAAGCTTATAATCTTTATTCACCGACGTTTTATGGAATTATAACAAAAACACACATTTTCTAACTCGTGACACTCGGCTTCCCGCAAAAATATAAAATACTAGCGGTCCCCGGAATGCGTTCCAGTGTCGTTTTTGTGTCATAATTTATTTTACAGCTAATTGCAGAAAAAGGTATTTTGTTAAATTGTGTTCATTAAAGTGCTTTTGGATAGACAATATTTTGTGTGTTTTCTGCTTGGTACGTACTCGAATAAATGCCAGGGTTTTCCTACGCGTAAGCAGGCTAAATATAGCTGTCGATGCGTGAAGCATGGATTTTCCAAATTTAATCCACACACTTGTAGCGATCGTTCCTGTACTTTAATGATGGTCATTGCAAATGAAGGACACAGGGGGAAAACATCCATAATCACAAAGAAAATTAACTGAGAAATTGCTAAATTAAGCTTTTCATCCTTGAAAAAAGGTACATTAAAGCTTGAAATAAATCGAAAAAATATTTATTTATAAAGAAAATATATTTGTTTTCGGTGTATAATACGAAAAAACCCTTTTCTTTCTTATACTTATTGCGATAGCGAAAAAGAACGTAAAAATGTGACATCCCATGTTTTTCCCCTGTGCCCTTCAAATGCGAGTTGCACCGGAAACTGCAAACGTTTGAATTCGAATGGCATATCTGTTGGTTTCATTGGGATACGGGGCAACAGTAGGTACATCTTCTTTAAATTTTCCATTTAAAATTGTAGCCTCTATGATTCATATTGTTCATCATATTTTTCACTGAAATTCTAGTACCGTTGCAAAGTCGTGATGGATTAATGTTTCATAGAAGAATGCGTAGACATTCCAATTTTCAATGTTAAAATGTGTGGTGGTATGCCTGGTACTTATATCTTTTTATTTCTTGATTAAGATGTAGATCTACCAATCGCTTTTCATTTGGTGGCATGATTAATTTGACATTAGCTGAAAAACTAATATTTATGAGTAAATATATATATATATAAATATACACATAAATGTACATAATGTACATGTACATATATTTATATAGATACATATTAATTTTGTCTTATTTGTCCCGTATGCGTTCGTTTATATAAAACGGTTCTTGTAATTCAAAAATCTTCGCGGGCGTGCACCCAAAACACCAAATTTTCATCGCAATCGGATGAATGGTATATACACATACGGAACAGACAAACATTCTTTAATTTTTATATAGTATATAGAAAAGAAAAAAGAAAACAAATCATTACATAAGCACATGGAACAATATTTTTATAAATATGTTTATTCTTTCGTTTATCTATTTATTCATTTATATTGTTTTATATATACGAGTATATGTGTGTTTTTCTAACCCTGTTACGCACACAAAAAGAATTATCCTCACGTATGTTTCATGTGGGTATGACAAGATATGACGAGTAACTGATAAGGATAACATGTATTCCACTCCTATCGTGTAAGGAGAGCTTCACATTTCCGGAGGCTCATTGTCGGGCGTACGAGGATCATACGCTAAGTAATGAAAGAAGCAACAAAACGCACCATCAGCACACTGTGCTCATTTTGAGTGTATGGCACGAGGTAATATATAGAACTGTCAGCTAATTTCCAGCAATCGGGCTCACCATTGTCAGAAGGGAGGAACAGAGCGGGGGGGGGGGGGGGTGAAATAGGGAGATAGAGACGTCCTGATGTCACTTTTCCTCCCATATTATTCCTTCCTGAGCTTCGTGCGTTACAGCATGACAGAGACTGTATAAAGGGTCTGTGTGCATATATATATACAGACATATACATCTGCGCGTGTTCACATGCCCCATTTATCAAACATGTATTCTCGAGCAGTGAACGGAGGAACATTCTCATCAAAATGGACGCGTTCTCGTCCTTTTCCTTCGCCGCAGCGATGCGGGATTTTTATATTGGGGCTCTTCGAGGGTCGAAAACCCTCGAAAAGGGGCTGATAGAAAAATGTGCCCTCGATAGAATTCATTGAAAGACATTGTTCGACGCAATTCTACGAGTATTGTCAAAATCCCAAGTATACAAATTATTCTTTTCGTCATTAATTACTTGTTATATTACCGAGGATATAAACCTGTTATTATTTATAATTTGTAGACTTTTTATTGATAAAGTTAAACAAAAAATGAATAAAACGATAAAAGTTTAATTTTGGTCATCTAACGGGGAAAATATGACAATTGAACGTCCGAGGAACATCAACGAAATCGAAATTTTATTGATTTCTTTAGTTTTATTACAAAACAAAACGTATGTCACGCGCACCTTCGACGTTCTAGAGATTCGTAGGTACGATGAAGCCAAGTGTAAGGAAGAAGAAACATTCTTTTAAGGGTTTCGCAAGGCTTCGTCTCCCGTCGCGCAAAAAAAACCCGCCCAATCGCTTCTTGGGGAGTTTTTTTAGGATCTATAGTAATGCGGAGAGACACGAAAAAGAAAGAAACGAAAAAAGTTCATGGTTCCATCTGTCGGCGTGTATTTCCAACGGCAAGCTGTCTTTTCTTTCATATCCTCGTCCCTCCTACCCCTGTATACACTTATTTGTTTGTTTTTTTGCCACCCTCGGATTCGAGACAACTCTCGGATACCTTTTTTACGCTTCCATCCAGACGCAGCTCCGCTTGGTTCAAATGACAACCCGAGATTTTTCGTTTTCCCGACGATAAGCCCAACAATTTTCGTACACCGACGAAAAGAAAAAAGGAACGATACTTAGCTTTGGTCGATCTCACGAAACCTTTTTTCCAAGGTTGGAAATAAACGTAAGAAGACGAACAAGTAAATCTTTGTCTTATTTTTTAAATTTCTTCACTAAATTCCTCCATATTTGGTGTAAATTTTTACAAGAATATTTCGCTATTTACTCACTCCATTTGTTAACTTTTAAGCCGAGAAAAAATACCTCCCGGTATCGAGTCTGTGATCTTGACTTGATGAAGTTTACGGTGCAAATTACGTACCTGAAACAGGAAAAAATAAAAACGGTTGAAGATACGTATAAAGACTAAGCATAATAAGCGAAAGTTTACGAGACTGAGAGTAGATAATAGAAAGTAATTTTAGGTTCGGAGTGCGCTAGACGTACTAAAAATGTGTACGATCTCTCAGCGAGAAAGCGTAGAACCTTATAGAGACATCGTAGTTTTGACATTTCGAAATCGCATATGTTGCATTGCGAAGCATTGCATGTTGTTGCTTCAAACGTCATGAAATCATTACTGGTTAATATTAAATTAATATTTTTATGTTCAACTATAAAATACCATTATTAACTCGCTATTGTATTTATTTATTTATATTATTATAATAATAATTACATGAAAGTAGATTATTTTTTATATTAATCTCTTCTGTCATTTACATATTATAAATAGAAGACTCAGAGCCTAAACACGGAGGGATCATGAGCAACGAATGATTATATCCCCGGAGATCGTTGGTGAGACTCGTTATTAGTCTTATCGAATAGAATATTTATTTAATTAATCTTGACGAAAGTCAAAGTTAGGATCGGTCTATTCTGTTTAGAATATTTGTTTTACTAATAAAAGCGTCCGTCAGATAGCAGCACTTCCACAAAAAACTTCAGTTGACGAGAACAAATGCGTTTAAGAAAAACTTAAGAACTCTCTGTTGAAAATTGTTGCCAGAAAATAGTATTAAAGAAAGCCATCTTGTTGTTTCTTTATAGTCTCTCCGCTCTATCCCAGGCAAATTCTTGTCTTTACAAGAATGACTGAAGCGGCGTACACTACGATTTTTCTTTACCCAGCCGTTTGAGTCAACTGACTTCAAGGAAACAGACAAGTAGACATAGACTCAACATACATAAATACATATATGGGGCATCGCCAAATTAGACACCATTTAGCTTTTGCATCGCCGATTTAAATTTTGTGATTCCTTTTAGTACTGGTTGAGACTAATCTTCATAATTTGTTTTCAATTTGTTTTATCAAACCATTTAAGAGATATCAATATTTGAAAAATTACGTTTTGTGACAATTTTGTTTTTTAAATACTTATAACTCCGTGCATAATCGGCAAAATTCCACTTTCTTTTATTGAAAATTTTCGTTTTTAAACGTACTTCTAATTTTAAGAAAACGATAAAATTTGGACGCCGTTACTATGAAATTTTCAAATTTCAACAAAAAATATTTTTCAACGCGAATACCTAAAAACATAAAAATTGAAAATTCGAAAAAAAGATCCCATCGTTTGCCCATCATGAAACTAGGCTTAAAATTTGTTAAATTAACAACAGCTTTTTACAACAAAATTTGAAGAAAATCGATCACTACAGACATTGTTCAAAATTGGAATTTCTTATTGAAATTTGTAAATCTCATAGTAGCATTGTTGAAAAAAATGTCAATTTTTTTTTATGAAAAGTACGTTTCAAAAAAAAATTTTTGAAAAAAAAGAAGTCGAATTTGACCGATTATTCGCGGAGTTATGATTTAAACAAAAATTATTTGGTCAAAAATGTAATTGATCAAAAACTTATATCTCTTGAATGGCTTGATTTAAAAAATTGAGAAAAGCATGGAAGGTAGTCTCAACCAGTACGCAACGAAAACAAAATTTAAAAAAAATCGTCAATCCAAAAGCTAAAACGGGTCCGATTTGGCGTGGAATGCTCCATATACATACATATATATATGTATACATATATACCATGGGGTGTCCATCGGCGATTAAATGAATTAAGCCCGCACGGTTGCCTTTGTTCGCAGCGCACGAGCTCGAGGCGAAGGAGAAGAAGAACGTACGGAAACACTGACTGCAGAACATAAAGTTCGAGCAACTGCGTTTCTCGCTAGAGAAAATTGGCTCTCGAGACTGAAAATTAGCGAAGTGAAGAGCGACAACGAAAAGAAGGCGAAGAAGAAGAAAGATAGAGGAGAGACGGAGAGGAATGAGAGAAGAGACAACAAAAATAATAAAGTGGAACACCCATAAAAGTAAGAATTACGAGATGAAAGATAACGAGGAAATTTCACGGATGATTCGAAGCGTTATTGACGCTCCGTCGCTCATCGAAAGCGTCTCCTAACTCGACGCAGCATAAAATGACATTAATTGAGACTCTCGGAACAAGCAGAAAGTGCCGACGAACGGATTGGATTTACGACGACGTGAAAATCTAATAATCAGTAAGTATGAAATTAGTGAGTAACGTAAATGGAGAATCCGATATGATGCGCGATAATAGTGTCAGGTATATTCGGTTCACATTCTGATAATAATTTGGCAGTTGAAAAAAGGACAAAATTAACCGCATTAATATCCTTGATGGTTCGAAAATATGGATGTCGGCCCTTTTTCGTTGTTGGTGTACAATGAGCAGAACCACAGCTGTACTAAGGGAAACAAGCTGGAATTGCCCTGTACGGGATGAAGGAAGGAAGGCCGTCGTGATAGGAAACTGTCGCATTAAATCCAAGAATAACCGTTTACCTACATGGAGACGTTACGCGGCCATTCATTGAACCCACGCCACGATTAACGAACGATATAATTCCCAGCCAAACGGTTGGAGTAGGTATGCTAAATTAGAGAAACAGCCCGGCCCGTTTCCATGCGCATGGTCTACGAGCTCTAAAACAATTTTCAATCGTTCTATTACAACATACATTCCGTTCGAGACCTCGTGTCTGTTTATACGAAAGAATAATATACAGCACGTGCAAGAGCGCTTGAAACGTAAAGACACAAGGGGGGTTGACATTTTTGTCATCACCGTTTTATTTACGTTTCACACCATACGCCTGTTTTTTCAGCATCAATCGACCACGATCCAACCCTATCCCTCGATCCTTTTTTACCCCTATTCTCCCTCTGTCGCGTATGTTTCTTTAGAGAATAGGTTACAGGGTCGGTTTGGCGTTGGTGGAATTACGCTGGTACGCCCGTACGGTCTATCGTCGAGTTTCTATCCAGTTTTCTTTCCTGGGAGACGAAACCAGCGTTCCGTTGTACCAACGAAGTCGAATCGTTGTTCATCTTGAAGATTTGCAACGAACAACTCGAGGCTTGTCAGCAAATTCTCGCGTGACATAGCTACGAGCTTGTTTTTATGGATGGTGAGATCAGATGATCGCACGAACTGCGAATTCGTCGTAGTGCAAAACTCCAAAGCATTATGTTTGCACAGGACCGATAGAAATCCTTACCTTCCCCAAACTACTCTCGTACGATTCGTCCAGCATCCTGTTTTACCGACGGAGTTGAATGATTGTACACACATCGTAGATTCGCGATACTCCAGGATCTAAAACCTGCGGGCTGTCTCGCCCGATGGCTTTTCATGTACGTTTGCACACGAGAGGAAATTTGGTAGGCGAAATAGATCACCTCGAGGATGCTGGTATTAAGACAGCCTAACCAGGAAGCTCTACGAATATCACGGAACCCTCCCGAAGTTACGAGGGCGAAGGCAAAAGCAAGCAAGCATGGAGACGCGTGTCTACGCCTCGTCGACGCTGCCGGGGACGGGCCGCTTGCTGCTTCTAGCGTTCACCCGTACCTCGGACCCGACGGACCGGAATCACGAGGGACGCGTGTGGGGTTTCACCACACAAGAAAGACGATAGGAACGTCGTTCGCCAGTTACGTAGTAAAATGGAGAAGGATGGATGGAATAAGCGAGACCAGACACCGAGACAGACTCTGAATCAAAGACAGAAACATAGACGTGGTAGTAAGGAAAAATCCTGTTATACGCTCCTGGTCTTCGGCTGGAGATAAGGGGTTTTGCGAATGGAGTTTCTCGCAACTGGCGAGCTGAAAAAGACAGCAAACCGATGACGCGTGCCGGAAACGGCACGTAGACGCGGATCGCCATCTTTGAATCTTGTCCGCGTTGACTGCAGACCTACCCTCTTCCCACCACCGCATGACTCGAGGCTCGGAACGGTAGCGAGGTATATGGTCATCTGCAATTTCGATATTCCAGCGTTGCCGAGCAAAAATTCGTACAAATAAAGAACAAAAGGAAATTCTTGCTATCGAGATATTATCGAATCTGAACTTTTCTGCTGCATACCATATAAGATAGAACTTTTCTCGAGATAGGAAAAATTCGGATGGAGAGTACAAAACGTCGCGATCGTTCGAGAGTGTTCATATCTTATCGATTTTTAAATTCACCAAGCGATTAGGTGCACGTCGTAATCGACTGCATTGTAAATATCCGGTCAGTTGCGAGTGAGAACTGACCCTCTGTACGAGGTTCGAGTTTTTTTTTGTATTCCGGTCTCGTTGGGTTGGCAACTAACGCGCGCACGTCCATGCGTAAGATGGGGCTCGCGTGCGGCTAAGAGGAAAACGTGCGCGACTGGGAGCCTCGGCACGGCCCGTATTCGAGGGTTGATTCCGCGCGATGAAAGGGAAAAGAATGGATAAGGGGCGCGAGCGGTAAAGGGAAGAAGAAAAGAAGAGAAAAAAGCGGCAAACGCTCGTCGACTAGCCAGGAATGAACACGTCAATGAGAGAGGGTCCCGTGAACGGGCCCCGCATTGCATGCCAAACTACGAACAGTCGACGTCGAGTCTCCGGGAAAACTCGCACGGCGACGTCCGTCAGGTCGTCTGGCGCCAATCCTCGCTTTTGCTTCTGACGCTTTCGAAAGCCAGGCCACTCGTGATCGAAACTTGAATAAAGAAGAAAAGAATGTCGGCCATTTTGCGGAAGCGCGTTTATCTTATGGGCCGTTTCACCTAAATTATACCAATATGTTGATTAGCGAAATAAAAAAAACTGCGTTATTTTCCGCTGGATAGTTTTATTTTATGCTGTCTTTATTACAAATAAGAAATAATAAAGATTTGCATTCATTGTTATTTTTATATTTTTGTGTTGCTTTATAATTTTTTTAAAATGACATTTCATCTCATTTATTTGAGTAACTAATGAATCATTGAATATGCAAAGAAATGATTTTTGTTTCGAGTATGATTATTTGAAGATTGTTGGACTCATTAATAAAAAAAAAGATTAAAAAACACGTATATTTCCGTTCTTCTTAGTTTCTTTATTGATTCATAATTTTTTATGACCAAAACTATCGTTTTTTACTTGGTTAAAATTAACAAAAGATTTTTCTTGAACGGCCATACCATTTCGAAAAATAATGTTTGCTATACGTTTCAATTTATGTCGCTAGTTTTACGTTTCAATCCGCAGATAATAAAATCGGAATTACAGCGAAAAATCGTGGTAAATCGTTCGGAAGTCAAGCATGTCCTTGAAGACGATATAACGTCCTGACGCATATCCTAGGCGTTTTCTCGATTCTTCAAGCAGGAAAAAAGCTCGAGAGTCGTCGAGGGGCGTCTTTCTCGTACACGGCATTGCGACTCTCGAGAGCCTTCTCTCTTCTACGTCGTATCTTTTATCGTAGTGTGTGTGTGTGTGCCTCGGTAGCAATCAAAAAGCGGGACCATCGCCAAGCCAGGAGGAGGGGGAGGTGATCCTCTTCTCGAATACGAATGTTGTGCCCGTCCATACCCGAAGAAGAGCCAAGGAGGTAGACGAAATGACAAATTAGGCTTTTGGCTTTTGGACGGACCAGCGACGATTCGAGGACACTTATTTTTTGTCGAGGTGCCGCGTGACCAACCGGAAAATCTTCGTCGTTTCCTTTGCTCATTTTTGTTAAAAGTTTTTTTTTACTCACATCTAATAATTGTTTCTTCAGGAAACAATATTTATTATAAAAAAAATCGTGCCATATAAGAACGGAGGTTATATAAATAAAAAAAAACAATTTGTTAATACAGTTTGCCAATATTGTAATAACAAATTAGTGTATAAGAAAAACGCACAATCGCAACAAATAAGAAAAAACACTGTAGCAGGGTAATATTCGAACTTTTTATTTTCTTATTCAATGGCTTGAGGGACGGGAAAATTAGCGTCTAGCAAACGGGGGTTGTAGAATGCAGTATCCGCTACTACGTGACAGCCCACACGACGAGATGATGGCTCGTGTAATCGCTGGCGGCCCTTCCGGCGCAAGAACACCGGAGACAAGCTCGCATTTTCCCTCTCCCATTTCTTCCTCCAACCAACCCCGCACCATCCTCGTACTCTCTTGCATAAGACATTTATGATAATTTCTTCGGATCTACGTGCACCCTCCCCCTTCACTGTCTTCAGAACCATCGTCCCGAGAGTTTTGTAACACGTGCGCGGCTATTATTTTCATGCTCCGGACGGGCGAGAACTTGTTAAAATATTTCTTTTCATTGCCATTCTATTTTCACAGCAAAAAAGCATCATGTTAAAAATATGCAGTCGCTATTTAAATGCTTTCTCAATGTTATCTATTTTATCTTTTTGTTTTTTGAAAAGAGTTTACGAATCAATTAATTTTTTCATGTTTTAAAGTTTTTTCATAATATAATTCTTCTTTCTCTGTATTATTATTGTTGCTATTATTTTTATTATTATCATTACCTATTATTATTAAGCACGGATGGAAACAATAATGAACAAGAGAAGAAAATAGAGGAGAGAAGGGTTGATAAAACGTGATAAAGACGCGAATTTATAGGGCCTGTTATCAACCCTAAATAGGATGAATCGACTTCATTCCGAGGGGAGGAAAAAGCTGTATCGACGTTTTTTTTCCAAGTGCCTGAAACGAAGGAGGATATTTATGTTCGATCTTCTGGCACGTATCAAGTTCCAACGAAACGAATGTTCGCATTGTATTTTTCTATCCGCCCCTTTCTCTTATCGAAAATTTCTTCGACGATGAACAATTGTTAATATAGAAAAATATATTTAAACAGTCGTGCCACGAGAGATCAATTGAAAGTAATAAAAACATAAATAATTGCGATCTCATAAATTTTATAAACGTTCAATCCTACATCTGAAATTCTTATTAGAACATTCTAAAAATAAAAATAAAAATAAAAATAAAAATAAAAGACTGAAAATAAACCAGAACAATATGTCATGTCGCTTCCATCAAATTCGACTCTAATATAGTCCATAAATCATTCTTAACGTAAATCGTATACATATTCGTCTCATGCCGTGCTTCTCGTGTCAGGAAATATCGCAGTCAATCCAATTTCACGAGCAATGCGGATGTCGTGACAAGACACGTGCCCTGTACGCGCATTCTCTTTATTCTTTTTTTATGAACCCTGCCAACCCATTTTGAACTCCTCTCCCAAACTCCTGTTAAAATGACCTGAATAATGTTTCTCAGCGAACGCGATAATAACGAAAAAAAGAAGAGAAAAGAAAGATTTACGTTTTTCTTTTTTACTTTTATCGCTCTGCTCGTTTTGCCGTACGAATACTTGTCACTGACGTACGCAGGCTATAATACCAGGATTATTTGCATCGTTATTTTCTTCACACGCATTCGCGTGATTCGGTCGCGTGATTGTATATATATATATAGGGGAAAGGAGAAGTCTTGTGCCAGGTGCGCAATGCTCGGGCTAGATACGAAGATGGCTTTATATTGGTTTTAAAAGCGAAATTTTAAATACTTCCCTGCTATCGACTGGAGAAAGGTAAGAATACACTGACTTATATGAATAGTGATGTTACACTTGACCTCAATCATCTTTATATACAAGGATATATACGTATAGATATGAATATATAGTCAAATAGTATTTTCGTGGAAGGCTCGGTACAAATGTTGCGGCAGAACACGGCGGTAAACCGCTCGAAGCTCACGGATGCGCGAACCTATCGTGACAGTGAGAATGAGAGAGAAAGAATACACGCACGAACTCTGTAGGGACCAAGCCCGCGCGTCAGTGGCTCACCAGCATGTTATAAAACGTCAGGTTCAACCGGAGAACCACGCGAGAATATCCTAGTGGAAGCGAATGCAGTTTGTACGTGGTTTCTGCATATATATATATATATATATGCAGTTTGTACGTGGTTTCTGCATATATATATATATATATACACACGTGTATGACCGTGTAGCAACAAGAGTAACGATCTGGGGTTCGTTCTCCGCATAGGACAGAATCCGCATGTACATTGCGGCCTCAATCCAAAACGCTATGGGCCATCGAACTAACCCTCGCTTACTTTCTATCCGCTTTTATTGTTCGTACGACCACATTTTATTTTTCGTTCGAAGCTTATTTCGAACGAATTTCCGTGAAACGGGCGATCCGAGAAGGGATTGTTAATGATGAGGGGGAAACTTCTTTTTCGTACTTACAAATCAAAAGTGTTTAGAAAATCAGTCGAAAAATTATTTCCACAGCGTTTGAAGGGTCAAAGAAATTTTGGATAGGTTTTTAAATATCTATCATTTACCATATTCTCATGCAAGAAACAAAGGATGAAGATTGAGAGAATAAATCCAAAAAGTCGCTTTTAAAAAATTTCGACATATGCTATCGCATTTTTTCTATTATTCATTTTCTTGCTTTTACTTTAGAAAATTTGAACAAATTAATAGGTACCTCGCCACAGTTGAGTTAAAAATGATATTTTCAAACTTAATTTCGAAAAACAAGAAAATTATAACCTCGTCGTATTTTGTTTTCACAAAATAATCCAAGTTCGAGAACGCATTTTATTTGAATAATATTTATGAGATCTTTATAATTTTTTCGAACCTTTCCTCTCGATATCATAATTGAACCTTCATCATGAGTTTATACTCTGTTTCATTGTCGCATAATTCTCCATCTATTTATCTCGGTTCTGGTATATTTATATGAACGCGACCCACGTCACGTTCACCCCGCACCGCACCCCTCGTTCCATTCTACGCGCATATCCCTCTGCCACACGCCAAATAATAACGCTTGATTTATCGATTTATAGTGATTTATAGGTCCGCTGGCTCGTTCTACGGTCAGGCGAGTGTCCACGCATTATCCCCCTCCCCCTTCTCTGCGTCGAGCTATCGATGCAGCGGAACTCGAGCGATCCACTCGAGCCAACCGGAAGTGCGAATGGAACTCACTCGCGCATCGTATCCATCCGTCCTACTCGATGCTTTGTCGTTTTCAAATTTGATAAAGCGTGCTCTAGTTTGTAAGACAAAAAAAATGGAAAACCGACGGTTTTGTTTATTTTAAATTTATTACGAGCTATAAAAAAATTAATTTTTTTGTTCGTGAATTTATATTTTAGACTGATTTTGTTTTACATTTATTAGGATATTCGAAGATTTATTGTCTTTATTTATCATCGATTATTTTAAAAAGACATAATGTTTTGGAATTTTTTAAATCTATTTCGACTAATGAAAAAAAATCAATTGGTTTTTCGTGTATTTGTATTTCAAAATGATCTTTTACATTTGTCAGGAAATTCGAAGATCTACCATTGATATTTATTAACGATTATTATCTGTAACATTATTTGTAACATAAAAAAAAAATTTTAAAGTTGTTTTCGAATTTGATTTAATTTGCTCGCAGTACTTTAGAAAAACAAAATTGTCTTTGCTATTTGAACTTTGAAGTACCTTTTACCATTTATCAAGAAATTTATTCATTCATTATTATTATATATTACCGATAATAGCTAAAAGTTACAGGTTTATCATTTACGTGAAAAGTTTCAAGTTGAAATTAAAAACTCGGTGCAATCGATCTCGATCGAACGAGCGAAAGTTTGTAAATTTCCGGCGCGGATGCCGATAAACCGAGACTCGGGCGAGAGAAAAGCTTTTCGAGTCTGGCTCGGTACAAACTGGCGCGGTCACGGTCTTATATAGTTAAGACCCGATCGTCCGGCTTAATAATAAAGACCTTTCCGGTTCGTCGGAAGAAAAAAAAATCCGTCTATACGCGGAGGAAGGTGCGCGAGCTCTCGCATCGATGGGGCGAATTAACTCGGTCGAGCGAGAGACCGAACGCGGCGCCATAGTTCGATTCTCCGCGAGGAAACTGCGGAGGACGATTAATCGAGTAGACTTAATTTCGTTGAAAGTTTTGCATGCCGTGACGATGTTCGCGAATTATAATCCCGAAAACGAGAGCGAGAGAGATGGAAAATTCTTTGTCGAGAATGCTGAAAGTTGAAGAACGAAGAAGTGGGACAGGGAGGTATGAAAGGATTTAAGGGCCTTAGACAATTCGGCGAGAAATCGCTCTCTAACGATCCATAATATCGGGAAGGATCGATTATCATCCGATGTGTATGCTCAAATTAACACCGAAAATATTTTCGCTCGCCCGCTTAACGATCTATTAGGTACTACATAGTAGGTACAGATCGTAATTAATTAACGAATTTTAATTAATAATGGCTCGATATTTGCTGGCAACTTCCTTTTCAACGCGACTGATCAACTATTCTAAGCAATTATTTTTTTGCATGAAAATCAGTAGGGTAGTAACAAAACAGTGTACTTTTCAAATAGATAAATATTTATTGTATTTTTGAAACGAATATGCGGGATCGAATATTGCCAAATATTATAAGGATTCAAATACATAAAATTTGTTCGTAAAATACAATACCGTTTAATTAGTTTGATCGTGAGTTCGTATAAGAAAGGTACAAAATTTTACGGATAATAAAACCACTTGTTTATACAGTTTAAATTATAAGAATTATGTTTTAAATGACAAAAGTTACAAAATGACGAGTATATCAGGCAGAAGGGGGACGGAAGAGGGAGTTTGCCTTCAATCGCGAGAGAAGTTATAAAGCAAAAATAGCGGACAGAGTTATCGCACGTCCTTTTCGACTTCCATGGCCTTGCCGAGGCATTCAAGGCATGAGGTGGGTTTGGTAAAGTTGAATGAGAAAGTTTTGACGCGTATCGGGTGTATAGCAGCGCCATTCGGCTGGCAGAAAATTATTATCAAAGTCGACTGGAGAGAGAAAGAGAGAGGAGAGAGAGAGAGAGAGAGAGAGAGAGAGAGAGAGAGAGAGAGAGAGAGAGAGAGAGAGAGAGAGAGACCATTGGGAAAAGGGCGAAAGAGGTTGGAAAATGGGAAGCGAGTAAAATTATATACTTCCTGTCGGGACAGGACGTAGAAGAAGAGGAGAGGTGGGGGATCGGGTTTGAAAGTTCATGGCTCGTCTTCATTGTCGATAAGAAAGTTCGCTGAAGGCCTGGCAAACTGATAGCTGGTTGGCCGGATGACGGTTGCCGTTCGCTCGAGCGTAACAAACTTATGCGGTAATATAATCTACCTCTCGAGAGCCAGGCAATTCATCCCTCAAATTCTTGTTAAATATATATGCCCGTTTAAACTTACAAGCGAGCAAAAATCTTAATTTGCTCGCTTGTCGAAAGTCTCGTGAATTATTGCCCAATGAGAAACGCGCATCGAATATCATTTCATTGGTTTATGTACGTATTTTGTTTTATTTTTAACTCTTGGAATATTATACATACACAAAAGATTTCACCGAAATCCAAAAATTAAGATCTTATGCACATTTGTTTTATTATTGATTGAAAACTCAATAAAAATAGATTGACGATTAATCGAAAATTTATTTGACACGTATTGTAAATGTATCGACGAATTATGTGAATTTTGTTGAAAATTTATTACTTTATAGAAAATAAGGTTCAATTTACAGTCCCCGAAACCATAATGTCATAACAATGAACATATGTATGTATAAAACTCCTAGAAACTTTTATAACCGGCGGCCCAGGGGCAGAACGTGCATAATTATTGTTTTCTTTTTTTTTTGTAATCTTCTTTGCGGCCGTTTGGATGGTCGAACGTCGCTGTCTCGCTGTGCGTGTATTGTGCATGTACTTTCGTGCGACGAAGCTGCCGTGCGGACGGAGACAAAAATGTCATCCTTTGATCCCGTTGTGGAATTTAGCGAGGGTAAATATTTCATCCCTCTCTCTTCCTTTCTCTCTCTGGTTCTCGCTCTCGCTCGCCTCCTTTTTGCTCCGCGTTAAGGTGAAAAAATCGAGTAGCGCAGACTACCATGGGGAAAATAAGCGCGCCCGGGAAAATGTTTCATCCCTCTCATCCTTTACATGAATTTTCGCATGCCACGGTAGTATTGCTAATTTTTTAATACCCCTTGCGGACTTCACTCGACGATCTGGGCGTGCTTTTATTATTTACGTTGAACAGAGTTCCGACCCAATGAATTCCCTTTGTTACTATCATTTTTCAAACGTAATCCTACCGAAATAATATTCCTTACTTCGTACTAATCCTTTCCTAATCCCTCGAAAATTAGAGAGCGATCGTGCCCATTTGCAGTTCTTTTGAAATTCCTTTCTGTGTTGGCCTCTCATTTTACTTATATAAAAAAAAAAATTCGACCGGTTTGGACCAAAATTCGCGATGCTCGACGATACAATTCGGACTGATCGTGAATGAAAGGTCTTTATGAACTGATTTTCAAAAGGATACTTATTGTTCTATTTATGAATAAATATTATAATGAAAGACAAAAATTAAAGAACGCGAAGTTTATTTACGTTTGCCGTGCGACAAAAGCGTACATACTCGATGCAGACACGCCAATATAACTTTCTTATGTACATAATAGAGTAAAGAACGTAGAAGGGGGAAACCTTTGGGAGCTTTGAACGAGCTGCGCTACACGTAGGTGGAAAGACTACCGTAACGGCGAGGCGGTGGGATCAGAGTAGGAGAAAGATAAACATGGACGTGAGGGCGGAATCGAAAATAAGAGGCAAATTTTTCAATGGCTTCGCAGGTTATTCCATTACAAGCATTCATAGTTTTCTTCATTCGATGATTAAAACAACTTGAGGCGATTTTAATATGATGATAAGATAAAGTTCCCTAAAGAGAGAAGTTGCAATAGAAAAAACGATGACGGCGATGCGCTGGCAGACAGAGAGAGCCACCGTGTATCGAAAGGGAGGCGAGAGGATGAACGGAAAAGAGATCGAGGTAACTCGATGGACGATCAATCGCTCGTCAAATCTCAACCGAGAGCGATCGAAATATCGCTCGATGTGTGACGAAGGAAACGAAAGGAATTCTTTATTATACTACGTATCAAATCAACGATAATCTGCTTGGCCAGCGATTATCTGCTCCGACGCATTCAAATAAATCCATCTATCGGATCGAATCACCTTCGTTCGAGTTCTCTGATCTTCGCCATTTTCCATCAGCGATTTAATGGATTTCAGACACATCGATCTCGCCACCGTCGTCTCCATCTCTCTGTCTCTCCAAAAACTACATGACTCCGGCTAGGGAGCCTCGTCCTCGTTAATTTGGTATAAAGTATGTATTGTTAGATATATTCGTAGGGGAAACGTCCCACACAATTTACTTGTAATATCGTTTCATGATTTTACTTTTGATGATTTATATAAATTCCAGTATCCATTCGTACATTTATTAAAATATAATTTTCATGTTGACTCCAAATCTATCATCGAATAAAAAAATTTGTTACAAACTCCGTGGAGTCCAAACAATTGTCTTTTTCACTTACGTGTGCCGAGGAAAAAAATAAATATTACATTAATCCTTAATCGTTTAAATAAAACAAATGTTCTATTTAAATGATTTTATTATTATTTATTATTTCCATTTTATATGTTTTGTACGGTTTCGTGATTATAATGAATTTTATTGAATTGAATTACTAATTTTAAATCATACCCGCACGATCAAGAATTACACATCCGAATCTATGGTGAATTTTTCTGAAAATCGACGCTAACAATAAGAATAAGCCCTCTTTTAAAAAGTCTTTCTTCTAACAACCGCGAAGATAAACTACGAAAAACATATTCAGAGCTTGATCGTATCAAGAGAGATTTGACGTTGGATATTAAAATATCCAAGCATAAACGGAAGAAAACTTCCTTCTGAAGACTCTTTCATGCCACTTATAAATGCGTTGTGAACTCGAGTACTTGGATACAATGTGCACTCGATCTCTCACATTTATGATGTTATGCTGAACGTTATCTCGTGCATGCTCTCATGTTTCGTCTCTGTAAAGCACCAGCCACGGTGTATATATACGGCGTATATATATATATATATATAGGGGAGATGAAAAGCATAGATTGCTTTTGAGGAAAATGTTCCCTTGCCACACTCGACGCATTTCGAGGGTAATGGATATATAGCGTCGTTACATAGGTATATATAAGCAAGAGTATAGTCAACTGAGATGGTCCTATTTACCAGTCACCACTCCCGCACAATGGAGGCGCTAAAATTCGTAGATGTGTATCAATCAGCATATCAATCAATTATTTATTTATTCATATATATATGTGGTTATTTGCGATTCTTGATATAAAGACGCGTATATACGACGTACTTAGTATAAATTTGTCAATCGTTCCCATCGAGTTTTATCGTGAACGAGAAAACAGCGATTTTGTTAGAGCTTTGGATGTTTTGTCAACTCTGACCTCGACCGTTATAGGTACGCTGCAGGTAGAGATCAAGATATACATACATAGATATATGTGTGTCTGTATCATCGACTGTATTGCACCGGAGTCGAAAAAAGAGTCGATCGCGACGTTCAATGCTCGACGCGTTTTTAAACGCGTCGAACATGAATAGTAGTAAAAAGATCATTAAGATTCGTTAGAGCTCATAATTTCCGATGATATGCGTGATACCTCACAGCATGCTTATAAATCTTCGTATGATGAAACATTAAACAGTATGAGATGACCTTCGATGTTTTTATCTTCGTCCTTTGATGGGCTGAACACTTTTCCAATTTTAGAAGGAAACATGTTGCACTTTTCCTCTTTTGACTGCAGAAATGCAAGCTTTACTATGATTATAAAAACGAAGTGAGCGAATGAATAATTGGACTCGTGGGGAAACAAACGTCAGTATGATTATCAAGTTTTTTTACCGTTACCCTACGCAAAGAAACTTTTACTTAATTGCGAGAGTAACTTTTTTATTTTGGCACTACATAAAACGCTTGCTTTATTCACGGAGTTTCGAATTGAGGCCATAAAAATAGTCCTGTAATACCGACCGCGACATCGCTCGCAAAAAAAAGATAAGATTACGGAAGTAACATTCTAGAAACATGGAGCTCTCTCTAACTCAACCGTTTATGGACGTGGAAACGAGGGCGTCTCTGTCATCGCGGAACACGGACTTGTGCAACAAAAAAGCAAAGTTTCAACTACGCAAACAGCGATTTATCGGACGTAAAACCGATACGACATCGACATCGACATCCATCACCGCGTTGCCGCGATGCTTTAGAACATTTTCAGCGGACTCTTACGTCGACAAGAATACGCGATGTCTTTTTGTGGAAAAAAAAAATGTTTACGGAGCAACACCACCACGGACAACGTTAGTCATACATTGTAATGCAATGGCGTACACTGCTCCTTCCGCGGTTACAGTTCTCCGGATTACCGTTGCAACGTTTTCGTTATTCCACGCCATTAGTTTTTGTTTTACCATTTTACAATTAGTGTTATGACGAAAAATAAGCGTGTGAATGGATCGTTGGCTTTCTTACTTCAAGATTCGCATTTTATTCATGAGAGAAGAAATTCAATATTTCCTAGAATTTCGATTTGTCCTTCGAGAGATTGATTGATTGATTGATTGATTGATACGATTTATTATGCATAAGAATATCTGTGGGGTAAGGATACAAATATGCAATATAGCGAGGTACAGTGGTTATTCTTCGGTTCTGTAAACATATTACGACTTGCTGGAGACGAATCAAATGTGCATGTATATGAATATAATATTCGTTAAGCGATAAAATAAGATAGAGTAACGCAATGCAATTTCTTTGGTGATTCGATTCGATTCTACATTCTAACAACAGTTTGCTTTCCGTATAATGATATGATAGAATATCACATGAACTAAATATAAAATATATAAACATAAATATGACTACACAGTCACTATACAGTCATTTGATTGACGTCTCACGTAGCACTGATACGATAGAATAGAAGATAAACTTAAAATAAAATTTATAAACATAAACATAAATATGACTATACAGTGATTATACAGTGATTTGCTGGACGGCTCAGGTGCAACTGCGATCAATGTCGAGTAAGAAGGAGTGCAACGCAGGTTTGAAAATTGCCAGTGACGTTCTCGATGTCAAAGAGACTGGCAGTGTCTTCGAGAATGGAGACCCTGGTATGAGAGAGAGAGAGAGAGAGAGAGACTCTTTACCTCACTATTAATTTGGAAAAAGTGAAAAAAAAATCGACGTAATTGACGAAATAATCGACGAAAACGTCGCTTGTCCCTATCACTCTCGTCTTCATAACGAGACGAGAACGATGGCGGCCATCTTGCCCCGCGACTTCCCAAAACTGGTATTTTCAACTGAGCGAACCATGATTTATCGAACTTAAATACGGAAACGACATCGACCATCGCGTCGTTGCGATGGTTACCAACATTTTGCGCACACTCTTCGATCTTGTATATCACTGAAACGCTCGACGCCTTTCGATTATAAACAAATATTTACGGAGGCAATTCACCAGCAACAACGTTCCTCGTGTGCTCGAACGCAATGAGGTAAGCTGTTTTTTTCTCCGCGATAGTTCGCCGGTCTACCGCTGTAACGCCGCCGTCACCCAAATACAAAGAACAAAGGCCGGGACAATCTTTGTAACTAACAGATATAATGTTAGACGATTGTTTGGAAAAAATAATATCTCCAAAACTATTAATACAATGGAGAATAATATAGATTAATTATGCTGTCCTAGAAATCGATTCGAGGCTCTCGTTGATGAGTTTAGAAATGTATAATCTCGTAATCAAATTCTAATCACGTATGATTGTTTCAACGACGGCTTATCGGTGACTCGCAATATTTAAAAAATGTTTTTCAACTAAAGGCCCGTTTGATCGTTCAAGTAATTTTAGGCAAACTGGCTTGCGCTGGAAAAATTGTTAGAAAAAAAACTGTGTGTGAATACCGCGTCCACACATTCAAGAAATTTGTACAAATAGGTAAGATGTTTGTACTTCTTTTTAGTCCGCCTTTCATTTTCCAAGTACGTCCTTTAACTTTCTACATATAAGTATATGTTTCATCTAAACTTCAATAAATTTACTTTAAAACTCATCTATGTTAGGTATTTTTTTGTGAAACGCTCCCTTCTTTTATTCTAAATTTTCTTTTATTTCTTTTATTTTCTTTTATTTTTATTCTAACTATTCTTTTATTCTAACATTCATTATAATAAATTAATAGACTAGTACGGACTTCAATAAAAATGAGACTAGAACTGGGAAATCTCAATGTTATCATAGAATTGCGTAAACGAACACTGTTATCGGGGTTGGTATCTGCGTGTGGAAATGGTTCGAACACCGTCCACATGCTCGTGCATTTAAACAATCGGCTTTAAGTTGTTGTGCGACCAGAACTGCACGAACCAGATTGCACAAATAACTTAAACGTGTAGAAGGGGAGGGCTTATGAAACATGCTCAATCCATTCAGGGCAAATTCTAGAATAACGTAAATCATTATCGTTTTTTTTACGTATTTATGTCAACGACAATATGTAGGTACACAGGCGTATAAAATCCGGAACGACTCGGCTTTTCACAAAGTCTCGCTTATGATTTTCTTTGTATTATCGTTGAGAAAGGCGACCAACGTTCCTCAACGTTCAAAAGACGTCGTTCGGCTCTTTGCACGAACGAGAAACGGCAATGTGGTGCTTTCGATGGCAAACGATTCGACGACGAGCAAGTCATCGAGGCATCCTGCGCAAAGCGAGTTGGAGCTTTTCTACTTCTTTTTACTCTTAAAGTATGCTCAAAACGTTCGTGTACGATGCACTCTATGTGGAAATTCTACACATATTTTCATGAATGTTTGAATTCTCAAAAGATGAATAATCGAGAAAAATCTACCGAGAGAAATGCTTGTACCGCGCTAAATATTTTTCGTACGTGAAAACATCACGACGATAAATTCCGAAAGGAATTATCGGAGTAACTTGAAATAACATAATAAACGTCGATCAAATGATAATAAATTCCGAAGTAAATGAGAGATTTGCCATATTTTCGTATCTGTCGATATTTCAACGACCGAATTTGGGGAAAAAAATCATATATTTATTCAGGATGTACTTGCACGAGGTAAATACGAAGCAAAGGTGTTTGACAGGCGATTGACCGAAGCAAGGAAACGAGATTGAACATGTTTGTCCGAGCTAGGGGAACGCATCGGTCCCGGAAAGGTTATCGACGTATAACATAAATCGTCTTTGCATCGCCGCGAGAGTTTCAAATATTTGGCCATGACACTTGTCGTGAACGAATTATCCACTCCCACGGCTTTTATCACGGTCGACAAACTGTATAACGTCAAATTTGTCATTTGCATGGAGAACGAATCGAGAACCGTCTGAAGTTTATATATATTTATGTGTATATAACACGTTTGA
Source organism: Netelia virgata (assembly GCA_951802705.1). Taxonomy (NCBI): domain Eukaryota; kingdom Metazoa; phylum Arthropoda; class Insecta; order Hymenoptera; family Ichneumonidae; genus Netelia; species Netelia virgata. The sequence goes on from OX637867.1 coordinate 25,492,142, forward strand.
AATGAGAAATGAGAGGTATTCCCGTTGCGACTACGTGAAAATAGTCAGAAAGGAAACGAGAGTAGAACGAGAAGGGAAATGATGGTCTAGAATATTCATGGATGGAAGGACGTTTTGTCGTTCGGAAATGGTCGGGAGACGAAATAAAAGTCGAACGAGTGATGACCAATAAAAATCGGTTGTATTCCATTAAATAAAAAAGTACACTCGCGGTCTGTTGTATAAAATGATCGTTTTCAAAAAGATTCATTATCAACGTAACAAAGAAAAATTCTGTAGAATAGTAACGAATTATTTTTCACCCTCATTTTATGTTGTAAAATTATTTGCCTTGACATTATTTTCGTAACTGATGGATTTTATCGCGCACGTATCAAAAATTCCTTCGATGTCAGCAAGTTGGGACGAAAAAAAGGAAACAGCTCAAGGGCAGTCGAGAAATAAGGAAAGAAGAAGGGGGAAGCGCGAAAGAAAGAGCGACAGGGGGAGGAGCAAGGAAGGGAAAGAGAGAGAGAGAGAGAGAGACCGAACCGAAGAGTTCAAGGCGAGAAAATGGCAAAAATTCCTCGGATTATACTATAGGACCTGAAAATACCAGAGTTTGTCCAGCAGACGGACATTTCGCTGCGAGGGCAGATCTCACCAGGTTGATATCCTTCGGGAATATCGTCGACGCGGTCAGTTTCTTCTATTGCTCTCTCTCTCTCTCTCTCTCTCTCTCTCTCTGTCTCTCTGTCTCCCTCTTTCCTTCTTTGCGGACCCTTTTTTTCTCACGGCTCTATTTCTCTCTTTTTCATCCTTCTTTCCTTCTCACTTACGTACCTAGGTCCTCTCGAATTCCCAGTCTTTTACGTTCGTTCGTCATTCGACCCGTGTACTCAGCCCCCTCTACAGATTCGCAGCTTCTCTTCGTCCCCGAAGTGAAGAGCGAGAAAAAAGTCACCAACCGCTGACTTTTCCGCACCCGAGAGAATCTCCTCCCAAGGGAAAACGAACGCGGCGGTATTGTTCCATTCCCCCACTTCCCCTTCCCCAATCTGCCCTCGCCTACTACGTAGTGCAGAAAAGCTGGCATTTTTATCATTCTGTCTTTCTCTTTCTTTCTCCCTCCTCCCCTTCTCTCTCTCTAAGGCCCATCGACCGCAGAAGCTTTATCACGTTCTCGTGCCAATTCTCGTCTCTCGTAATTCGAATAATTCCTGAACAGCTGGCCAGCCGGTACGACGAATTATGTCGACAACTTTTCCCCTACTTATCCTCGTTTTATGACTCGGACTTATTAGTTGAATTTCTCGAGTTGATTCAGCGCTGAGATAAACCGCCGGAAGTTTAAAAAACTATTTTTATGTAACGGTAGTAACGATTGCTAATCTCCGTACGTTCATATGTAAAAATGAAATATCTTTCAAACGTGAAACTCATTTCTTTCCTTAATCAAACATTCGATGTACAGGCGTCCAATGATTGTTAACAAAGCAGAAAAGTTACAATGCAATATCGCACACAATAAATTTGGGTCAAATCTCAATATTTTTCCGAACAGAAATCATTCGCCGGTACGCAGAAAAATGCGTGTTTTCCCTCCGAAGACACGTTGCCAAAAAAATACATTTTGATCGAGTCAATCGCTTCGACTTAACGATAATTGTTCCACGACTGAATAAGTAATGAATTAAAAATATGAAAATTTCATAGACTCGCGATCCGAGTCTATGAAAAATCGCGTATGTTCATATACGTAATTTTCTTTTTCTGTGCAATAATCTCGTTCAATATCAATGAATAAAGTAAAAATAAAATAGTGATGAAAATGCTCGTTAAGAGCGATACAAATGTTCGTGTCGAGTCGTGTCCTCGGGGAGTCGTTCGGATTGCTCGAAATCTCGGTCGAGGTGTAATAGAACGAGAAAGGGGCACACCCAGTGGGTGTTTTGTGGGAACGAAGGTAGGGGTGAGGCGAGCGTCAAGGTGAGGAATGCTCGCAGGTATTTCCTCGCGCGCGAAAAGCTCGCGCTTTACCAGAGCAAAGTTGGCCGAGAGACCACCTGTAACCAACTGCTAAACGTGGCGAGAGAGCCCTGAGTGTAGAAACGAGAGGGAGAAAAAGAGAGAAAGATGGAGAACATTTTCGCGGGCCGTTGTACGAAAAGAGGGAGCAGCGCGCGAAGGTTCGCTTGTAACAGCGAGCGAATATCCACGAGAGATTTATTCGGCGTAAAACTCTTCCCGCTCGGGTCACGAGGAGGATGTTTTTCCCATTGGTCGAAAGAACAGGCATATACACATACGCACGCACACAGAGAGACTCACATGCAAACGTACATACGTACAACGATTTATTCCGCGAATGTGTAAAGGCATCCCCTGTATTTGGTTCTCCGACTAGCTCGTTGTTTTTTACACTCGCTGCCAGTTTTTATTTGTTTCTTTCGATCCGCTTAATTCGTTTAGCCTGAAGCGCATGAGAGGGCAAGAAACAATCGGGTCTGCGAGTTTCTCGTGATGGAATCCTAATGGAATTGGAGAGCGTTGAAACAAAAAAAAGCAAAACATTTTGTATAGAGAATTGAATCGACCCGTTTTATTGCAACAAAGCACGATGCGATTAAACAAATTTCAAAGTTCACTTGAAACCGATCAAATCTTATAGACACGAGCTGGATTCTCTTTTATGTTTTCATCGGTTAATGAATTTAGTTCGAATAAACTGTTGTTTTCCATTTTGCAGATTATGCAATTGCCTAACCCTCGTCCTATTTTGTTCGAGTAAGTAGATACACGAGTTTCCCTTTAGCAAACTCGACATCGACTTGTTTTCTAATCTGTAGGTATTAGTTAATTAATTTGATTCGGACCTAATATAATATTTCACTTTGAAAAGTATACAACTGTGCACCCGGATTTTTGGCCAACTGAAAACAATTGTTTTCTTCCTCACAGGCTTAGGTCGCTCTCTTGTGTCAAAGTAATCTCAAAATTCAAATAAATTTAATGAATCTTTTTTCATAATGTATCTGAGTAAGACACCCAGATTCCTTCAATGTTTTTGTTACTACATTTACGTCGTTTTAGATACAATCACAGTGTAGTCACTGTGGAGGATAATAAAAGATAAGAGGGAGAAAGAGAGAGAGAGAGAGAGCGCGAGATTGCTGATCGAACCTAAAGTCCCACTGTGGTCCCAATGTGGATTTATACTAATGGAACCGGGAGGCTCCGAGGCACGAGAGAATTCTCGCATATATCCGTAGGCCGAAGATGGGATTGTAGCATGACCGAAGAAACATAGGTACAATGTGGTAGTTCATGTATCGGTCGAATAGTACCGGGTGAGAGAGAGAAGAGATGAGCGAGGAACGGGGGTTGAGAGCGCTATGGGTTTCCTACCCTATGTAGCGTCGATATATATAATCCGGTATTAGTCAAATACGCGTATATATAGTCTAGCCTTCGTCCAGCTAGAACGTTAATTATACTCGTTACCTCGTTGATTAGCATCGAGCAGACGTACACATCGCTTCTCCATTTCTCGTTAAACGCGCCCAGCGTGTACGACTCGATACCAACACGGGGGTATTTGATCGAGACACTATTCATGGATGGATGGCGCGAGATAGTTTTGTCCCATCGGCTAATCGTGGAAAATTAGTCAGGCTTCGTCGCCAAACACACATAAGTATGTATGCGACACGTGGTAACTGCGATGCGCTCATTTCACGAGAGAGAAATCGTGATTGAACTCCCGGAATAAGCCAGTCGATCGCCAACAAATCTCGATCCGCGTATCACGGGATTGGGCAAATATCTCTGATAGATCGAGGCGGAGTGATCTTGATCCTTTGAACAGAGCTCTTGGAGTATATTGTAGGGAAGAGGGTTGAACGATGCGATGAATAATTAAATATAAATGTAATTTTCATCGTACAAAACCCTTCGACCAGTTTTTGGTCGATTAGACGAGAGTTTCGAGCGAGGCGATAAGCAATTAAATAAAGCCCAAAGGGATCGAATATTTAAATAAAAATAAAGTTTACGTCATGCAACATCGTTCGAAACGTTTTTATGATACGGTTGACGATTAAAATAACTTTCTTTTTTCGCGAGTATTGAGATATTAGAAAGAAAGAGAGAAATTATTCGGTCGTAACTTGTCTTCGGACCATCTGCCCCTATAATCCTCGCGGATATGTAAAATATCAGAATAGTTCCGAGCGTATTGACTTTCGGAACCCTAGTTTCTGGCCAATCGCCTCAACGGCCAACCCGCCGGGGAGCAATCTGAAATTGTTTAGCCCGTCCCTCGCTTTGCATCGGACCAGCCCGCCATGTTTTCGGCATTTATTCCAGCCTTCCCTTTTCGCATTCTTTTTGTTGCCAGTCTGTGCTGCACCGATAGGGAGGGAGAAAGAGGGAGAGGATAAAAAAGGTCGTATCGTCGCTTACCAAAAACCACCCTTCGAATCTTCTATCGCTGCAGTATAGAGCCCCGGACTTCAAAACACGTGTGTTTTTCATCGACGTTCGATTGGGCGCAAGGCTTTGTTTTTTCCCCCTCAAATAACAGTAAGCTCGAACTGTGATTTCTCTGGGTCGTTTCAGCGTGAAAGTCCCCGTGGTAACACGTGTTACACGTACCTATATCCACTTTCGTTTTCATTTTCGCAAACATTCTAACATTTTGCTGCATCCCTTCTTCCTCTTCTTCACTTATTTCCCTTTTACCTTATATCGTATATATTCTGCATAGATAGCGAATGGCGCAATGATTCTTTCGACTGTTATTTCCACGTGCATGCGTGTGTGTTTTTAAAGGACGCTGGAGAGGATCATCGAGACATTTCAAAGCGAGTCTAGCTTTCATCGTTGATCGCATCGAACGCAACGACAACTATGCATACTCAGCCGTTCTTTGATTCCATTGAGCAGTCGGTCAAAGGACACACGCTGTTCGGGCACAAGAGTCACGTCGGGGAAATCTGAACTACCCCTGGGAACGACTAGGGGCGGGAGGTCGGACCCAGAAGTTATTCAATATGGCGAACTTTCCGGTGGACGAAATTCATAGTAATGGCGTCTTCGAGAGAACCGCACATACCGTCGTTTCGATCATAAAGAAAAAAGAATGAAACTAATGGTTCGTTGGTAGAATGATTATTTTTTTATGATTCTGAAAAATATAATTCGTTCGTTTTTTTACGATTACGTTTTATTCGCCGTAAAATAATATTTCATTGAAGTCTGAAAATATAGGATTTATGATTATTATACGTTTCAGTCGCTCGATCAATATTTTGCGAAAACAAATTTGCAAAAAAGTAAATGCCGAGAATTTTCATCGTCGAACGAGCCTGAAAACTTTGAGGGCAAAAGGATCATCAAAAATTCACTACACGGGCTTTTAGCAATGGTGCGAGTATTTCATTCAATTTTCCTTCCATTTTGTTTTCCCCGTAAGGATAAATAATGCAGAAACTTTAAAAGCTTAAGCGTCTTATGAGTCCTTGTTCTATTTTTTTTGTTTTTCAAATTTCATTCGCAATTTACAGACGAGTAGTTATGAGAAATTTGTTTAGCTCGCAGCTCTTCGGACCGCTGAATTAAAAATCCCCTATACAATTGGCAAAGATAATAAGGCGTGCAATCAAATTCGTAAATATCCTTACTCGCGCGATCGCAAAAGTGTTTAAAATACGTTATAAATAACGAAGTGTTTTTCGGTACGTCTATAATGAAAATCGGAACGTTTTCGAATTTTGCGACTTCCGCGCCCGTCGAACTCCACGCCATTATAAATATTATATCGGGATATGAATATATGCTGCGCACACCATTACACACGTCGAGTAAATACGCGTCCGTTGCAGCCTATATATATACGGCAGGGAGAGCTGAGCAATAGGACCGAAAATGTGTCCCGTCGGTCGTTCGTTTTGCACGTATATAAATTTATATCACTCGCTTGCAAAACATGGGATTTTATCCTACATCTATATCAATATGTATGCAGTGCAATATGACGCTACGTAAACGTATGCGTAATGGAAATTGATGTAAAAAGCTTCGGCAAAATCGGCGGAACGAGCGCTAATGCGTTACGGTCGAAAATCACCAGACCACAATCACCGCGAGTATTTATTCCTTACCAGCTGAATTCACCGAGGATTGTTTTTTCGTACGCACATCGACGGAACTAAAAAAAATATATGTGTCCATATGTAGGTACATCTCGTGTAAATCGCCGATATATTAATCACTACATTTTTATTATCGTTTCGAGTCACGCTGTTTTTTTATTTTTTTATTTTTTACTTTAAAAGATAAAGCCCCACATTATTTCTCGTAATATTATACGGCGAAAACTATTGTAATATAAATCGAAAATACAGATTGAACAATTTTTTTAAAAGACCACTACTTTTATGCAGTGAAGCGTGTTTGCCCGAATTTTCCATCCACTGGAATATGAAAAAGGAAGAAAGTTTCCACGCTGGTGAAAATTCTTATCATATGGTAACAAAAAAAGCTGCAGATGGTTCCCTGTGTCGAATCTTTACGCTCGATGCGATTCACCCGCATCATCTACTTGCGAGTTTCTCGACACTTTGGCAGATTTTTGTCCGGAGAGCAAAATCCTTCCGGTCCGCAAAATCGAATGAAAACGGGCCGAGATGATGACATTTAGAACTATCGTACTTTTTTCGACAGTTCTGAAAGATTGTGATTTCACATTATAGAAATTTTTAAGTTTCAAAACTCGTCCGCGTGAATTGGATTTCTGAACATATGCTCAAGCGGAAAATTTGTCTTATTTTACATATAATTATCTAAATAAAATATAACAAAATTTCTTTCTCGAATTATTCTTAATAATCCCAAAGAAAGTTTTATTTTTTCTTTCCGAACGATAAATAATCATACCCAACTTCCTTAAGAACGGTTATTAATAATGATTTAATAAAACTGTACGATTAGTTGTCCACGGATGAAAAACGCACGTTGAGAACCGATCGGAACGACGAGGTACGATGAGGAGAGATGAAGGATTTGTCAAATTTTCTGGAGTTCGGAGGAATCGAGAGAACGGCACGTACTTTCGTGTATTCTCGGAAAACCTCGAAGGGCAACAAGCGCGATAAGCGTACCGCGATAAAGGCACATCGAAATCCCTCTCCTTTTCTCTCCTTACATTTGGCAAACATCTTCTAACCAGTTTGCCAAAGTTTACTTTCCCATCTTCCTACTCGATAATAACGTATCATATTTTATTTTGGTATTCGCAAGCCGGCTTCCATATATTCACGATGGAGGAGCAATTTCAAATTAGTATCGAGCCGATCGAACATCGCGTTCAGTGATGTATGCACAACTCATATCTTTCAAGAAATAAAGTGGAATTTTATTGAAAGAGGAGAAGGTGTGCGGCCGGATGGAAAGGTATATTCGGAGTTAATGGACAGACAGACTGATTGTGAGTAGATGGGAAGGAGAGGAAACAACGTTTACGGGGTAGCTCATCGACCGCTGCCGGTGTCTTCTCTCGGTTACGAAGCTCTATCGCTGCAGGAAAGGGAAAAAAACGCGATACGAGAAGAAAATGGAGAGTGAGAAAGGAAGGAAACGTCGGAAAAAGTCCGAGATGAGAATAAAAGATGGGTCGGAGGGAAGATGAAAAAAATATGAGACGAGACATGGAGCGGGCATGGAAAATTTCACAAACGGCCAAAGTTCACGGAATCGAAAAAAAATTGAACAAAAAAGGAAAGAAAAAAGCATTACCGGAAGAGATTTCCTCGGCCGAGCGACGTTTAATTTCTTTTCTCGTTTCGGTTCGAGTTATATTGAAAAAAGAAGAAACAGGAAAAAATGAAGAAAAACCTCATTTCGCCCAGGGGGGATTCGCTACCTTTGGACGAGTTTCGGACTAAGTGGAAGAAATATAGTAGCGAAAGCTCTCGGTAGCGTTCTTTTTCGCTATCGAGTCCCCAGTTTGCCTTCGTAAAATCCTCGGCAAAGCTTTTCGGATGTGAGATACACAAAAACGAGGGTGTGGGAGGGCTCGATAGGGGGGAACAAAAACGCGGGAAACAAGAGGGGGAGAAACGCCAATCTAAGGATTCTTTTATCCTGGCGTCGACGAGAATGGAAAAACTCTGCGCGTACGATGAAAATTGCTGGGATTGCAAAAATTTCACGAAGGAACACTTCAATGAAACGAGCATTAATCCAATGAATTAGCTCGAGACGATTATCGATTGCAATATCTTCGAATTAGCCGAATCCCCGACGAACATTAGAGAGGCTGATTGAAAGAATGAAATGTAATCAAATCTGTTAAGCATGAGAAAATACGAAGAATTTCCATGCAATCATTGATTAAACCGGGAGAGAAATGTAATTTGCCAATATCGAATGCATAACGACATTTGAATAAATTACAAGTCAAAGAAATTAATTTAACTACAATTAACGTGAAAAAGGAGTCGAACGTTTCAAAAAAATCAACATGTACTTTCTACCTCAATGCCATACGGTTTAATGATTGAATGTATCGAATCCGCGATATCGGATTTCTGAAGATAACAATTTTTTTTAGATTTTTATAATTTAAAAAAGCAATGGTTTTAAAACATTTTTTCGTTCGGTGATGGGAGTTTTTATTATTCATTTCATAAAAATCACAACGATATTCGCCCATTGCTGGCATTACTAATACATTTAAAAAGAAAACAATTAATGGAAAATTTTATGACGCTATTTTTCCGACACTTTGTCCCGAGGTTTCAGGTCTCCGTTGTTAAACGAGTCACGAGAAAATACAAACACGAAAATAATTAAGAGACAGCTCCGTTGCAGACAGCACAACGTTGAGGCCCATGAGGGAGCTGGAGATGAGAGAGTTGTTGAGCAAAACGAGAGAGAGAGAGAGAGAGAAAAAAAAAAACTTCCCGAGCGCAGGTATAATAGTGAAAATTCATTTGAATGCTCTCAAGGGTCGAGGGTCAACGGGATATAAATGAATTTTGCTCAAGGGCCAAACAATGAAGCGTAAAGAAAAAAAACGAAACAAAAGCATAGCGAGAACAGATCGGTCGATAGCAGCATTGTCGATGTGCAGAAAAAATCTTCCGAGAAAAAACTGTAGGTACCAGTAGTTGAGCCGTAGACGGGAAAATACAGAAGCATAAGAAATAGAGCGAGGGCATAGATTGAATAATGAAAGTGAATGAAAATTTCAAGAGATCAAAGAACGAAAGTTCACGTTTGAATAAAAAAGCATGACAATTATTTTTCCAATTCTTAGATAGTGAAAGATAATTTTAACTAGGTCATGAAAGGAGACAGAGTTGGGGATGCAACTAATTACATTCAAGGAAAGTACTATAACTATTATTTCAATCATTATTTAATTTTTATTTCACTCAAAATTAATTTTATCCGATAAAAATATTAAGATTATTACTTCAATCTTAGTTAATGAATAAATGAACTTTATAAATTGCAAAGAACGTTCGATTGAATTTGCCAAGTTTTTTTTTATTGTAGTTCGTTTTACGTTGCCTTCGTTCCGAAAAATTACTCAGGATACAGGGTGTCGAAATCTCACGTCAAAGTCCTTTATCTGTAATGAAACTACAAAAGGGACATCCTTTATCGCTTCCCGATACTCTCTCGTGCCGCATTGTTTCACGGATAGTTTCAACAAAAGCCCCAACAATCGGGGCGCACCTACGCAATCGGCCGAGCACATTGTTTATGTCGTTCGTGCCATTGTTGGTTAACATGGGTAATTTCCATTCAAGCGCTCCGTACTATGGAGAGCCGTTATACAGAGGAGAAAATTCGTTCTTGGAAAAGCCGATGAAAACGAGCTTCAGGTATTCCATTATAGCAGGCAAGATGCAAAACATTGTACATACCATAATGGGCAAGGAAGGTTGCATTGTCCTCGTGATGACGTTCAGCACGATATATTGGAGGAATACATGGTCGGTACGCTTACATGTCGCGGTACTATATTTTATAACGCGTTAATTATACGATCGTCAACACTCGGAGTGAACCATCAATATTCTTTCGATGTTTATGAAAAGACGATTTTATTCTGCTACAAAGGAAAACGATGACAGAAATCCAGACGTTTGTTTACAATAATTATTAATTATTTGAAATTATTATTATTATTATTATTACGTAATAAATATAGAATATACCCTAATAGTTTCGTCTCAACTCCAATTAATCCCAGTTCAGTTTACTTATTATTATTATTGTTATTATTATTATTAATGAGAACAAAATTATATTACAAACAGAACAAACTCGTAGAGTTTCCGAGCCACAATCGTATCCCCACAAAATTAAATTTGGCCTCAAGATCGCGTTAAATTTTGCAATTTCGTCAGAACTTCGTCCTTTATAGATTTTCGTAGTTCACGAAATCTAACAACGTTGTTATCCTCCATATATTCAGCGTATATCGCCACAGTTGCTGTGCGGTATTGAAAGTCATTATCGTTCGTCGAGATTTCTGCTGCTGTGGACATTCAAAGCTTTTCCACGCTATACGCAATATATTCCTAATAACTGCACGCGACCGCGATATCGCACTTGGAAAAGCGGTTAAGAGCCTTCCTACCACCACCTCTTTCGCTTTCTCAGATTCAACCAACCCTCCTGCGCACCGCGGGATTACCGTGGAAAATCGTCAAGGGGGTTATAGTCAGACGCGCGGCATGAGCTACAAAAGAGGCCATCTTTGTCGGACTAACGTTACGATTATAATACACGAAGGCACTTGAAACCCATCGGAGACATTGTCTCGGTCGCATGCGCGTCCATATAGGTACGATGATCACGGTTACTTTCGCAATTCGAGATAAGAATATTCGTTATGCCCCTCCTTCTTGATCGTAAAAAGTGGCTTAAGCCTTCGATGAACTTTTTATTTTACCCCAAACGGCTCGACATACACTTTCGTAATTGCGAGCCCACTGGAATTTATAACGAAACATCAAAAGAATCAAGGACAAAGCAGGTAGAAATTTTAAAATCTTGTGTATGGAATTTTGTCATGAATATTTGTCGAGATTTTTGGAGAATGACCGATAGATTCATGATCACTCAATATTCAAGAGCTTTCAAAAGTTCAAGCTATCAAAAAAAGCTTGATGTAATAAAGAATTGTTGTCGATTTTTTACCGGATTTATAGATTTGTTGTCAATTTTTTACATGTCTCTTTACATACGAGAGTATACATTGTACGAGTGCTCTTTGGTTTGAATAAATAAAGATATCGAGATATACCAAACTGTCATCACTGCGCGTTCGTGTGCGGTTTTTTTCTATTCAAGTTTCTGGCTAAATTCAGCGATTTTATTCATCGTAGTTCAAGAGCTTTCAAAAGTTCAAGGTTTCAAAAAAAGCTTGATGTAATAAAAAATTGTTGTCGATTTTTTACCGGATTTATAGATTTGTTGTCAATTTTTTACATGTCTCTTTACATACGAGAGTATACATTGTACGAGTGCTCTTTGGACTGAATAAATAAAGATATCGAGATCAAACTATCATCACTGTGTTCGTGTGTAGTTTTTCGAAAACTACATTTTAAGCTAAATACCCAGGATCAACTTTATCAAAATTTGTTAAATCAGCCGTTTCTGCCGTTATTCGGGTTTCGATGATAAAAAAATATAATTCTTTTTGCCATAAAAAGAAAGTATAAATCAACAACGTTTTGCATTTCTAACTTTTCATAACTGTATAACAAGTTTCTTGTTGGCGGTAAGTAAATAATATTAATATTGAAATAAAACATGAAATTGTTTACGAAAACTTTTCCAGATTATTCTCGAAGGACAAGGGGCGTTTGGTCCTTCAACCTTTGGATCTTGTGGATTCGTTCGTCTTTACACAGAGTCCCCTATAAACCCCACCACCCATCTCCCATTCTCTCTCTTTCTCTTTCATGCTCGTAGATATTTCACGCAACGTCTTAGTCGTCGTAGATCATCCGGGCAACACATGGTACCATTCCCCAGTGGCGCGAATGGTGAGGGCGGCAAGGGGTGACACACACAACTAAGAAGGAGGGTGAGTGAGAAGCTTCGGCAAAGGGTAGGTTGTACAGGGAAGCGGGTAGATGGAGTTTCTAAGAGAAGTGCCAGCAGGAATAGGGGGTAGGGGATGGGTTATAGGTGTCTTAATTTATCACCATGGTCGGCGTGACCTCTACATCCTGGACCTACGAAAGCGTGTCCTTCCTTACCGCTCAACCTCCCTGCGCCCTTTACTCGTCTATAACTCCCTCAAGCCTCGCTGTACTCTCCGAGTGCTGGAGATCCTGACATTTCTGACTTTGAAGATGTATAGCCATTGTCCGACTCGAAGGCATCGCGAGATATGTCTCTATGCAATGTAAACTGCAGGAAACTTGACTCTGCGAGGATCTTGTCTGGAATAACACCTAGCAGCAAATATATATATTTTCGAATAATCAGGAAACCTGTATTTCGGATGATATTAAATTCTTTCAAAATCGACTAATTACTATTACGAATATTACTGCCATCGATTACCTATTGATTTACCATTAAAACATATATTCTATGATTCCGTTTCGCTCAACTTCATTCTACAACGAAACTGAAATAAACGTACCGACGTTGCCAATTTTTTATCCCGTTTTTGTAGCGATGTTGTATGGGATGAAATTTCAAATAAAATCGTGCCGAGTCTGAATACAATTTGCATAAATACAATTAACCTATCAAGGTCAGAATGCGGATAAAAGTATAAATTGAAATGTAATGCTAGTGGAAGTGTCTGTACCCGACAAAACCACCAAAAACCGTAGCCTCGACCCCAATTACTTCGCTTCCCTCTACTTTAATTAGTAGGTATTAATAATTTTAGAATTTACGATTACCGTTAGAATATTATTCTTATCATTATTATTCTCCAGTTACCCATGTTAATTCACCATTTTTACCATATTTCTTTTTTTGAGAACCGTATCCCACCATTCAAATGGGCTAAACGTACCGTCGCTGCCAATTTCTGGTCCCGATTTAGACACTATGTTCCAAGAGATGAAATTCGAACCAGAATCAGATCGAGACTGAATACAATTTACATGAATATCATCGCTGCATCGACATAAGTATGCAAAAACAAAGATAAATTGAAACGAGATGTTACGGAAAATCGGTGAAACCGTCGAAGGGTCTAAAACCGGTGCATCGACCCCAACGTTCCATTCATTTTTCGTACAACCCAGAACGAGTGGATTCAGCTTCGAGCCAGAATTTTTCAAAATGCTCTACATTCATATTACAAGACGGGACTTTCATCGTCCTTTCTACCTCGATATCTCCACTCTCGAATATCTCGGAGCATCGTAACCGATCTCCCTGCAGCTAGATGAGATTCCCAATGAGGTTTCCACGGTCGAAACAGTGGTAGCTTTGTAGGAAGATAGGAATGGCAACGTAAAAGAGAAGATTGTGGAAAAGGCAAGAAGAGGAGGAGGAGGAGGAGGAGGAGGAGAGAGGTTCGGGGAATGGGCGTAGATATCGATGTAGCAAGGTGGGTTATAAGGGGAGGTTGGTGTATCTATGTAAAACGCGATGTCGTTTGAACGGCGCCGGTACGAGACCCGAGACACATCTTGGTGATCGTAACCCACCTATCGATATTCCGGGTACATCATCGTGTTGTCTACCGAGGAAGAAGGACTCTCTTTTTGATGGCCAAGCGCAAAGAGCGAGAGAGAGAGAGAGAAAGAGGGTAGAGGGTGGTTTTGTCTTACGGTCGTTTCAGTCCACACGTATAGCCAAAAACGTGTAGTTTCTCTCGTCGCTTACACGTCTCTAGTAGCCACTCAAATGTGCCCCACGAGGCGAGAGTGAGAGAAGGTTGGGAGAATCGGGTGGAGACTCGAGACGGAAGCTTCGAAGGACTATCTGGCACGCTCAATCTGCCCGGAAGTTGCTTCTCGAGAGACACACGAACGGAGAGAAAACGATGAGAGAGGGTGAGATTCAACGAGTCGTTCAACCGGTGGAGGTTCAACGTTCTACACCATACGTAGGTCTGTTTCCTTCTATGGGCAGGCACGAAGGGGTTAGAGCAAGCGTCTTCTATATCTCCTATCCACTATGGTCTCGTTCCTCATGGATCTCTCGTTCATCCTTCACCCCTCTACAGCGTCCTGCAAAATCTCTCTTGACGCTACTCTACCACCCTCGATCCCCGGCTCTAAAATCTAACAACCACCCCTGAGAACTCTAACGATCAACAATGACGTTTATCCCACGCGTGTTATCGCACGTTCGCATGTTGTTCGAGTCGTATCAATATTCGCTACATTTAGTGGTGGTTACTTGAGCCAGTAGAGTATTCTCCTGTCTAATAGTCATTACCGCCAGCTCTTTTGTTGTTCTTGATTACTTCTACGACTTGTTTCTTAAAACAGATGCATATCCGCATAAAGACGATGGAAGATTGTGTGTCCCGAAAATTGACGTCTTCTGTGTTTGGTATGCAAGGAATGAAGGAGGACCGAGGCAAGGCGAAGGTCGATCGGAGAATCGCTTCCTCTTCTGATAATCTCCCTTCGTGCAGTTTCATGGGAGTCGAAACAACTGGACCTGGTATCAATCTGCATGCATAATCCTCATGGTTGGTTGGGATGGGACTTTGCTCGACGTATAGAGAGACCTAAAGCCGGAGGTGGATGGAGGGAGGAAAGCTCTAACGCACAGGATATTCTGCTTGGGGATTTTACGGTGTCACGACTACCCATGTCTGTCCTCTTTTATATCCCTTGACAGAACATCAGTTAGTGCGTGCCGGTAACTAGGGATTTGGTTTAGAGCATTGTGAACACGGCCACCAGCAGGCACATTCTCTCTCTCTCTCTCTTTGCCTCTTGATCTCCTTCTCTCTTCGCTTCTGTAATCAGATGTTCTTTTAGCTGTTTTCCGATCCAGCCTGCTACTTTTGGTTGAGATCGTTTGTGAAGCTCGATTTTATTTCGTTGTCGGTGAACATCGTGGCCCTTTTCGTTCTTCCAAGGAAATAGAAAGATTCGATATATCGAGTTTATAAACTGATAATAATGTCGATTAAGTTAAAAAAAAGAAACATTAATTTTTCATCCAAGGAACGCGCAAAAGAATAAAAATAAATGGAATTCAATACAAAGGGGTTTATTAGATTCCCTTAATTTTTTAGTATGAATAATTATTTTTGAAATAATAGTTGGGACAGCTCGTTTGCTCGCATACCCGATATCGGGTGAAGTGAAAATACATTTGAACGTGCAACGACTCGAGAACTAATACATGCAATTTCTCTTCCAATTAAAAGACGAATTAATACGAAAGAAAATAAATGAAATAACATAAAGGAAATAATAATTATAACATTACCCTATATTTTTAGAGTGGATGAATACTTGTGGAGAAATAATAATTGGGAAAGCTCTTTTGTCGAAATATCGTTTCATCTCGCAATAAATAATCGATAAAATTTGAATACGCAGCGATAAGACGAAGTTCCCATATTATAGAAATATACAAGACCCTTCTATAAATATCAACGATGCATATGCGATTCAAAATAAGCTGATAAGAGCCCAAAATTATTTCATCAAATGATAATCTCTTTTGTTTTCAACTAAAAGCCGAATTAATAAACAAAATCAAATCAATGCAACTGAATGGGCGTAATAACGATTATAACATTTTATTAAATTGTTCAGCATAAATACCTGTGTGGAAAAATAATAATTAGGGAATTTCGTTCGGTGGAATACGCATTATCATTTCATCTTGCAATAAATAATCGATGATGTTGGAACGAAGCAGCGATTCGATGAATTTTATATGCACATTTATTATTGCATAAAATTCATGATACTGCATAGTCGCTAGAGACAACATTTCGGGGAACGGTTCGTGCGGTATATCGTCGAATTGTAAGGACATTTATTTTACGAATCGATTCGCAAAACCCACGAAATCCGCGCTCTATACTTTTCGTGTCTATATTTGTCTCCAACTACTTATATTTGGCTTGATTTTTTTTACCCGTTTTTATGTGGTTAGATACGATACAGCTGCACTACGTCTATACACACATATATGGTACACGTAAACACCTGAGGGTGGAAAAAGCTCACGCTCGAACTCTCGCATCGATCCGACGGGAGTTCTCGCGTGTTCACGTGTCCACAGATTGAAGGAGTTAAAAAAGGACTAAAAAAAGGAAAAACAACATCGTGCAGACATACAAAGAGGAAAGCATGACGGAGTTGATCGTTTACTCGTTGGCTACGCTCGATTTCCCACCCGGTTAACGTTCACTACGGCATCGTAGATTTATTACGTGTACAAAATCACTGAGAACATTTGTATGAGATACTCCGCGTAATTTAAGCCACCTTGAAAAATGATATGTATAAATAAAAAAAAAAGGTTAATCAGGTGAAAGATGCATATAGTCTTAATGCGGATCACAAAATCCTCTTTTTAGTTCATTTTTATTTTCGACAGTGATATTTTGGGAACGATTATTCATTGTATTTACACAATATTACAAATTAAAAAGTTCAAGATTTATAGGTACGCTTCGCTAGCAACGAAAGACATTTTTAATAATTGAAAAATTGAAAAATAAGACGATTGTAAATATTTGTTTCCCCGCAGTAAAGACCGGAATGTTTGAAAAACTATATAAACAATACATTGGTCCGTATCGAAGAAATGAAAATCATTTTTAATAACTCTGATAAAATAGTTACGTTATGAACGGATATTACCTAATGGTTGAAGATATTATAGGTAATTTTGAATAGAAATTTCTCGACTATGAAGAAAGCCGGAATGAAAAATTGATGTAAAAAATTGAAACGTTCGTATTCGGCCAGACGACAAAAGATAAGAGACAAATTGTCGGAGGTGAACGGAATGCGCATTCCGAAGCATATCTCTCGTGAATTACACGCCAAGTGCAGAAATTTCATTGTGCCCGTAGAGGTGCACGAACGGAGGAGAGTAAAATCTATCCCACTCGCGCGGGTCGCATTTTTTTTTGCGACGTTCGAATTTAGAAGGCGAAATGTGAGCAAACGGGGCGGAAGGACAATTCGTTTTGTGTCGGGACATCCAATAAAATGCAGCTCGTACTTCGCTTCGATATTGATGAAAAAAAAACAATTCTAAACGGCGGAAATTCTAAAAAAAAGATACGTGACGCCATTAAAAATCTCTGATGCACGGACACGTTATCCCTGAAACAATTTTTGTTTTAATACAACGTTTTAGTGAAGTCGAGAATTTCCTCGCAAGCGAAGAGGAGAATAATTAATGTTTTATATTTGCGTCGATAAACCTTTAAAAATTTAACGGATAATGAAATTCTCCGCACAAAGGAGTATTTGATATCCCCCTTCTATATTAATATTAATAATGATGGTAATAAAGGGTTGGCGAATGAGGCAGATGGATGAAATTAATTGAATACGAAATAACCAAAATTCCATTGTTGCATTATTACACCGTCGCTATTGTGTATTATTAGTATCGCTGTAACAATTAACATTACCGTTATTATGCTCTCACCAAAGAGATGGGAAATCGTGTGGAATGGTTCATCGTAAACCGATCGTAAAATATTATATTTGTTTTCGTTTATACGCCCACGAACGCGGTAAAACCGTTCGAGCGCTTGATTTTTTTTCTTTTCTTTTTTACAAGGCTGCACAAAATTGATAGGAATCCATCTTGACGTGGAAGATTATTTATGCACCAGTAGGGAGAATCCTTGGGAAAGCAATACCTAGAATAAGCAGCACTTGCGCAAATATACCTACACACGCATAAAGTGCATATACCTAGGCGTAAATATCCTAGGGGTTCGTAATTCCTAGGTGATACGCGTTCTCAGTTCAACGAGTTCGTGTAAAGCCCCTTTCCATTTTCTGATCCTATCTTTGGGAACTGACTTTAAAGGATATGTCGATGAGCGAACTTTGGAGGTTATCTTTATTTTGATCGTATACCGTGGCGAGGGGGGGATATTTTAATACTTCGTCTGTACACGGGGGTATTTCGTGTCCGAGCTAAAACAATTTCGGTCAGCTTGAAATTTCTAGGTGCATTTCCATAGTTTTAGTGAGCATCTGAACTTCAAATAGGACACGAACGACCCCCGTTTACAGACGTCGTATACTCAAAACGTAGGTAAGTGAAATTTTATTTTATTTTAACGTGTTTTTCGTGTCAGTGATAGTACAGTACGCATACAAAAAATTAATTTTTGATAAATCTATATTTTGTCTTAGTTTGACCCAAAATGGAGCAACGAGCGCCGGAAGAGCTGACGCCATCTAGAGGAAATTGTTTATTTCGGAGATGAAGACAGCGAGTAACAGTACAGATAATAGTTTTAAGTTTATAAAATACAAGCAAAAACATAATAATAAAATGTATTAACAGGAATGCATAACACATGATCCCTTTGCCTTTTTACCCGTCCAAACTTAAGCATTTTATTTAAAGGAAAAGAAACGATGTATTTTTTTCCTCGTCGCTCCATCCTTTAATTTGCCGGTTAAATTACGGTTAAATTACGTTACCTTTATCTTTTATCAAGTTATGATTTTTCAAGTGAAACACTGCTTTCCTGCCGAGTTGCTTTATTTATTTAACAAAAAATATATGAATATATTGTTTTTCCTATAATTTTATGATTGATATTTCAAGTTGAAGGTTTCGAACAATAGCATGAATTTTTTCAAAAAAAAATCACTTTATTAAGGGGGTGAAAACACAGTAGGACTTGAAATACCCCCGTTTACAGACGAAGTGTTAGTAATAAGCATATATAGAGTGTCTCCAAAGTATTTAAACGAAAGACGATCGAAATTGTTTCGAAAATTTAAAAAAGCATCGCCTGTCGCCGGCGCAAAGTCAGACTGGAGACTACGATTATCGAATACTTTCTTTGTACTTTTCTTACGCATCGCCATATCACGAGGAACGCCCCAATCGATACGCCTTTCAACCTTGGACACTCTCTGCCATTTCCTTGATCGAGTTTGAACGCTGCCAATTCCAGCTCTGTGATTGGACAACTCCGATCATGAATTCGTAACATCGCCAGCTACATGTAGGTATCAGGGGGTACGGAACTTCCGAGACACCCTGCAGATATACCTATATACATATATATAGTCGGGTATAATATGTTACACGTGTATATATGTACCAATAACAGTTTCGTTTTTCACGTGCTTCCCTACGATCTTCCACACAGTCGTTTTAAACTCACCCACGAGCGCTGTAAAACCATCGCGATGCTGCGTAATTTTTCATGTACATTTCCACCCCAAGCCGCCCCCCCCCTCCATCCCACTCTATAGCGGAAAGGTTTATTGCACCGTGAGCTATTTCGTTTTTCGAGCGTTTCATCGGGGCCCGGATGAAAAGTTCCCTCTGTCTCGCTGAACTCCCCACACCGAAAACTACCCCACCCTTCTCTCGTCCTCCTTCCCATACGACTCGCCCCTCCTTTGATCCCACTGATGAAGCGAGCTACGTGCGAGTGCATAAACACGTTTGCTTCGAATACGCCTGGCATGCACGCGGGGTATCCAATCCGAGAAATTACTCAACTGCACTATACGTCATGAGATATATATTTATATATCCACACTTTGTCGATGTCTATACATACGAGTTATATACTCCGTAGATATATATATATGGCGTTACCATGCATAAAATAATGTCATTTTCATAACCGAATATTGCACGACTGCGACTTTCCTTCAGAAAGAAATGTCAACGTAATTCTCGAAAAGTTGCGAACGATGTGACGGCCATGATGTAATTATATCTTTCGCGACGCATGCGCGGACCATTTCACGAGAATTACCGAGAGAGAGTTAAATTTCGAGTGCACTTACGAAAAAAAAGTGCTCAATTCCGAGCGGTTGAAAGGAAAAGTGGAACGAAGGAATAAAACGCGAAGCACGATCGAAAGCTGATGCGGCGTAGGTCCCCCTCTAGCGGCACATAACTTCTCATTTTTCCGCTGGACATTGAGAAGGAGTTGGAAGGGGATTGAACGAGGTCCGCGAAACATGGACCTGGTTACTAAAGTGACATTAGTGGCGAGCATAGTACAGAAAATTTATGGCATTTTGTGACTCGTTTATACGAATGAAAATGTAAGACGAATACTCGATTCTCCTCTAAATATAAAACGGCGTACAACCGAGCTTACTTAGGCAGAAGAATCTTTTCTCCAGGCCAGGCGGTTCATCAAATAATCGTTTTTAATGTTTAACGGTTCGCCCTTTATACGGAAAATTGGTAAAGTGTAAAAAATGTTGAAACTGGCCGAAAGTATTCCGCGGCATTTCTTACAATTAGTCGTCGTCCCTATTCACCTCCCCTTTCGTTACTCGGATATTAATGACCCCTAAATAAGCTCTTAACGCTCGTTACAATTGTTTTTCTCATTGCCGTTATCGTTATTATTACCGCATAGGCAATAATTAAAGTGCTCGCAAGAAGAATGTCTTGGCGAAAGGGAAGGATGCGGAGTCGAAGTTTGCCAAAGTTTCGCGGAATATGCGAATAGTTCTTCTCTGACATGCAAAAACAACTTCCGCGGTAACATTTCAGTGGCTTCTCCAGTGGAGTAAATCCGTCGGGGATGTATAGAGGGCGCCAGCAGCGAGGGAGCGGGGACAATGTGTGGCTCGGATGCGAGAGCGTGCGCGGAAAGACGCCGTATAACGCTTCTTGTCGCACGAACGACGAGAAGCCGCGTGTGAAAATACCGTTAATATAACTTTACCCCGTGGATGATTCATGAATGTGCGAGAGAGGGGGCAAAGGGCGGGTAAAGACTCTGACTGTGCCCGGTCCTCGGCTGGTACAATTTCGCGTCGTTTCGCAGCCTCGTGTTTGTGAGGGCGCCATAAATGTGCGAAGGCGTTTACCGGACTTCTGTATGAGAATTTCCTTCCCTTCAAACCCCTACACACACACACACACATATCTATATAAACTCGCGATAACAGCGATGATCTTGAACGTTGTTTACGATAACGGGGTAGCGATGGTTTTCCGCCAACATTAAGGCAATAGCCGGTGACAAACAGCATTACGCACTACGTACGAGAGTTTCGTTCTTGTTTTATTCTCGATTTTCTTCCACGTAGCAAAAAGCTCAGCAGTTTGTGGTGACAAAAGTTTGGGAAAATTCCCCGAATATAATACAAAAACATTTATAAGCGTCAATAATGATAATTTCTTAAAAAATCATTATTTAAACAAATCTTTTAGTCGATTCGAAATATCTTCCGATAAAAAAAAGTCGCGGGTATTTCTAAAGATTTTTATGTATGACGGAATTTCGCATAGATTCAAAGTTATCCAGATTTTCAGGCCCACGGGGCAGTTTCGCAACTCACCCTAGACGGAATAAATTGACGAGACCGCGGTTCGCGCCATCTTTTTAGTTATCTATAGGTCTAGGTATGCATTATGGATAAATTATATATATAGGCATATGTCTATATACATGTGCGTATGCATATTTATGTGCGCTAGTTCGTGCCTCGATAAACGCAAAAGTTGTATCTCAGAGCGATGTATGCCCCTATCTTTCGATGCTCTTCCAATCTCGTGTCATCCACGTTCATTTTGTGTATATATATATATATATATATTTTTAGGTGGTTGATATTCCCGATCACGCGAATATTTTTTCGCCACGTTCAATACAATATTTTTACTTTTGGCGAACCATTCGTTCCATAACCATTGAAAAGTCGTGGCAACAGCGGCTGCACTAGAAACGCCAAAGCCGGATATCGATGAGTTATAAAGGGTGCGAGCGAGTGAGCGAGTTAAAGAGAGAGAGAGAGAGAGAGAGGGGGAGAGAGAGAGAGAGAGAGAGAGAGAGAGAGAGAGTGGGCAGACGATGGCTTTGCAATGCGTGACGAAGCCATTTTTATACGATTTCTTTTTGTCGTTTTTTTTTCTCATGCATTTCACTCCCTCTACGGCAAAAGCAACGCTGGATTGGTCAATCCACGTGTGAAAGGTATGCATTGAAAAAAATAAAAAGTTGCCGGAACGGGATGATTCATTTTTCAATTCGCAAACCCTCTACTACGGCTTTCAGTCCCGAATTCATTGCTCAATCTATATAGTTCTTTTTTTCAAAACTGAACAACGTTCAATTGGAAGGATTGTTTTTATTTCTTTTATTTATATACGCCGGTAAAGAGAATTTGTATAAACAATCGATTCTCGATGCTATTGCAAGAATGATGGAAATCTATCGGGAGAGAAAAATGTTGTTAAACGGTTTCCGCGACAGTTTTCGTTCCATCATATCTCATCATTTCCGTGTCAATATTCAACACAAAGTTATTCTTTTCAATCGAATGCTGCGTGAGCCACCCCGTTTATTTTCCAATTTCTAATCTTAAGTGTGAAAAATAATCATAAATTACTGAGATATTTCAACTGCATATTTATTATTCTAAATACATAATATCGATGATTTGAGTTTTTTGCGTTCGAGATTCTTTTTTTTAATGTAGTACACGATGCCAAAATCTTGGGTCGATGATGGGTTAGACAATTTAATTAGCGAAGACCGCGTTCCTCTTACTCGTTGTCTCCTAGTTTCTATGTACATATGTATAGACGTATATCGCCGAGTCAGACCAAAATGAGAGGGTGGAGAAAATGTCGCCGGGGTGATGGTGGCAATCCTTGCCAGAGGGACTAGAGTCGCCGCTATGTGGCGCCACACAGGCCGACGTCATCTATACACACACCCCCACATAATATATATATATATACATTTGTTTGCACATAGGCGACGAGGGTTTCTGCTTGCCTTCGGGGATGATCCACACAAGGATGAGAATACCTCGGCACCTCTTCGCGTGAGAGAACGACGGAACGTGCCTGACAGGATATGCTTGGCTCGCATACTGCTTAATGCATACCAAACTAAGAGACCATCTCGAGGAACTATATATTTTCTGAATCTTGGGTTCATTTTGTTCGACAAAAAAGGAGAAACCTCTTGAAAAATTGATATTAATACAAAAAAAAGAAAGTACGTGCTAAGAAATTCTGAAAATGGCTCGATGCTACGAGGAAATTCAATAAAAATTCAATAATAAAAAAAATTCAATTCGAACCTTATTTTTAATTTATATTGTTTTTTCTTGTTTGCAATTTGGGTACTTTGTTTTCAATTTATTTAAGAAATTTATTATATTTGGAAATGAGGAACAAATTAAGGTTCGAGGTGGGCTACTGGCTACATACTGGGAAGAGAGAGAGACTCCGCTTGCTTATTTTTCTACAAATCCAGCTCAAACGGATATATTTCGATTTTTATATTTTAATTAATATAGTTCGATGATGGCGAAAATTTTATACCATCAAGGAACTCCTCGACAAAAAAAAAACACCTTTCTTAAAATCGCAACTGTGACAATGTAAAAAATTTAAAAAACTAGATTTATTGCCCAATTTCGAGTAATAAAAATCACGATTCGGTACAAAAAAGACATTGTAAAACAAGTTATTGGATTCAATTGAATCTATTGAATTAATAAATTTAACTAATTGAAATTATTAATAAATTGATACAACTTATAAAATGCATTAATTCATTGATTTAACTACTTATAAATTGGCTAATTCGATTTTTTATTTATCTTCAAATTAAAACAGGGACTGAAAAATAGCTACACGCATTTATTGATGAATCGATAGATATTACGGTACGTTATAGTGAGAGACATTGTGGAATTCGCGATAAGTCGATGAATAATTGGCCAGAAATGCGAGTGAAGCTGCATGCTCTGCACGAGAGATGCATATAGGTACCTATATGTAGATATTTTGGAGCAAGGGCCATTAGTTACAAGCAGAACAGTGCGTGTGTTTACCAAGAGTGGCTCGAAATGGTTACGAATTAGACGATTGTATGAGATCCCATGGGATACGAACGTATCGTTCCCAACCATTGCAATCGAAGAGGAAACATTTATACGTATATATATATACATAATACATGGAACGTTTGCGATAAAGCGTCACGTTGCCAAATGCACCGTCAGCCGTTTGCTTTCTCTATGGTTCATAATGGACTCTGTGGCCAAAGAGAAACGCTCGGGGCTCGAAAAATATTATTAAAAAAAGAGTAATAAATAAAATAAATAATGATTGTGAGAAAAATATATTTCACAAATAATTTTCGATCAATAAAAAACAATAATAAATATTATTTTTCGAAACGAAGGATATTTTTCTATTCTATTTTCATTATACCTTTTAAACATAGCCACATATTTTCTTTTAAAATACGCAGACGTCACGCCAGTGGCAATAATTGTTTTTTTTTTCGTTTTTATTATTCGAACAATATCATTATTTCGTAGGGGATTTTAAAAGTGTATTCTTTTTCGTGTTGGAAACAATTATGACATGGATGAATCGTTCGACGTGGGAATCACTGTTTTTATATTCAATTGTCATAAAGCTATTCAATGCAATTTCAACATGAAAATTCACTCGAATCGACAGGCACTTTTCCTGAGTTTTCATCTCTAGTCGGTATGCGGTCAGCGTAATTTGCAGTATGGTGGAAAAAAACTGTGGCAAACCGCGCAGGGAGGGTAGAAAAAGAGAAAAAACTAAAATTTTCTGGATTCGCCCTCAGGATTTACGCCTGATTCTCTCTCTCTCTCTCTCTCTCTCTCTCTCTCTCTCTCTCTCCTCTCTCTCCTCTCCCTCCCTCTCTTTCTTTCTCTGCGTTCCCTTGGGCCGTTGTGAATTCGAAAAATGTTCAGTCCCTTTCTTCTCTTATGAAATATTTATGACGGCATGCGCTTCATTGCTCGTATAAATATTGGAGTACCCAAACAAGAGAGAGAGGCAGAGAGAGAGAGAGAGAGAGAGAGAGAGAGAGAGAGAGAGAGAGAGAGAGATGTAAGCACGAGCCATATACTCCCAATAGGGAACGTGCCGAAAAGCAGTTCCCTTCGTTCACTCCCACTTATACTCCGAGAATTTTTATGAGTGTGAAACGTGATGCTCACAATCAGAGAAGTTTACGGACAAATGTGGCGTCCCAGTTTCAATTTACGAAAATTATCGTTTCATTGAAATGTCCATGAGAATATTTTCAATATCCCATACGCGCGATAAACATCGAAATTATATAAACAATAACAGTTTTATTACACATAATAATAATAATTATATTTTCGATAAGTTTGTATCCATTCGTGAAAATTGATCTAACAATGTTTCTAATCAATTAGTTACAACTTCCCTAATAATGTTTTTCGTCGAAGTAACAAAATTGTCACAGTAATTCTCTCGACCAATTTATTAATATTATTCCAATAATACTATGAATGAATTCATGGAACACGTCTATAACCATTGTACCAGTTAATTCGTCAAAGTAACTACAATAATTTTTTTCGTTAATTTGTCAGAATATATTTATTATAATTTCACATAAAAATATCTTACATGTCACTAAAATTCGTAATAATAACTGCGTCACTGTTTCGTGGAGATATTTAATGACTGTCCAAAAAAAGTTTGAATAAATTTTCGCAAATCACTTGGACAATTTGAGCTTAAATAGAATATATATATGTATGTAAATATATATCGATCTTCACTATCTCTGTGTGCACCACCCACACCCAATCCGCACTGTCTATGCAAAACCGGAAGTGGCTCAAGAGTCGCTGCGCAATACCCCCTCTCTGTCACATTGCTATAATTCACCCCGATACACCTATGTATTGTATACACCTATACACGAAAATATTCCGCGGTATAGAGCCACGTGGTATAGGAGACGATCTATACCTTATATCCTGGGGCGAGAAGCGAGATGGGATGTATATACCTGCGGTCTGCCGGAAGTCTATATGATTCATCGAGGTCCAGTCGGTCCATCGATTATGCCAATGGGGTTCGCCGACCAAGAGGGGTGTGTCGAGCTTATATATATATATTTATGCCAACCATTTTCCTTCGTCTGTATATGGCATATATTGCACCCATTTCCAACATTTCATACATACTCATATATATAAGACGTTTTATATATATATATATATATAAAACGTCTACACATATATATAGACGTTTTCACATGTAAAACGCAGACGCCGAGTCAGTGGCGATACTGCGAACCAGTATGAGTGGACTCTCGCCTCCCCACGGGATGACGACAAAATGCCTGAGCATCCTCGACATATTGCGTATATATGATATCCCGGTGGCAAACGAGAGAGCCAAGACAAATGGCGGCATAGTCACGACGTACGCTGAATGTCTTCTCGAGGCGCTTTCAAAATCCCCTAGGTTCCCCACTACCGACATTCTACTCGTGACCGACCTAGGGCGATCTACATCGATGTCACGAATATTCTTACTCTCTTTCCCAGACCCGAGGGAGACATTTTCGTACCATCAGGAATTGCGGTACAGGGAATAATCGGTCGTAAAATATTTAACGAATTCTCTTTGATTTCATAAAACTATCAAGATTGTTTTTCACCGTTTGATCGCGTTTTCCTATCATTTTTTGTATCTGTAGCTTGTACTTTTTTTTCGATCTTAAGTAAATTTTTTAAAGACGTTTATGTTGACGTAAGAAATTACGTAGGTAAACGAAATTGGATTGAGCTGTGGAACGAGGAAAGGGGGGAGAGAAGAAATCTTTGGAGGGCAGCACTGACGCAAACCCGACCCCGTGAACTCGAAGATGCGGCAAGCGGACGCGCGAGCCGGGCCGCGGGAATCGATAGCAGCGCTACGCCACCCGCGACCTTGAACCATTTACACCGTACCGGTCGGTGGTGGTGGTGGTGGAGGTGGTGGCAGCCACGTCGTACAATATCTACAACCTAGCCTAGCTCTCCGTGTCGAGTGTCGTCCTCCTTTACACCCCTTTACACCCCTTTCGCCAAACGTTGCCTCTCCTGTATAGATTTCTGGTGCAAGCTCTTCGAGAGAGGAGAGAGAAAGAGAGAGGGAGAGAGACCCGGCCATGCCGCACCGTGTCGTACACGCGCGCAGCTAAAAACTGGAACGCGTCCTTAACCCTTGGGCAAAGTCACGAACGCCCGAGTCCAGGACGAACTTCGGTCGAACCCGGCCAAATGTCGATGGAGCAGAAATGTTTAATTTTTCAAACCACGTTGGACGGCGTGAAAAGTATATTTCCGTGCATTTTATTACGTCACACTTTTCTCATTCGTTTCGCAATGATTTATTACCATTTCCGAAATAATTTTTTATCAGCTTTTTTTTTTAATTCGTTTATTTTTGAATGATTCTTTTAATTAACTGTATTTTCGAATCAATGCCAGTAATAATAATAGATAAAACAAAAACGGGATGGTATTTTTACGAAATTTATATAATTTTCAGCATTTGTGTATCGAGCCTAGCCGCAAACTACACCAATAAATCGATAATCGAATAATAACGAAAATTTGCATATTTGATCGATTCAATTATCCTAGAAATAAGTAGATTGGTATTTGGAGTGAATTATCAAAGATTAATATGAATGACTGCATCGAGGGAAGATTGCAACCATGCCGCGATATTAAATAATTATTCGACATGTTATGCGTAGCTAAAACATCCTGCTTTGCGTACCGCCGATCTCGCTTACTTCCCTATAATTACGATTGACTCATTAACGAGGCAAACCCTTTTCAAGCGTAATGATCAATTAATATATAATCAAATGTTATATACGTATAGATAATACAAAATTTATCGATTTATTAATTGATTGTTTAATCACGAAGGATAATTATAATTATTCCTATGAAAAGTGTACCTACATTATACATATATTATACATATATATATACATAGATGAAAATTCCGTTTATATTATCGAATCATGGTGATTCGATAATAAAACCTCTGCCCTACATATAGGTATATATATATATAACATATACGTATATGTTATATATATATATACATAGATGAACACGAGCTTTCGCTCGTGGTCGGAGGCTCGATATGCAACGATCGAGATCCAACACGGTTCCGGGAAGCACTCTAACTACTCTCGCCAGCAGATCCTCGAGCTGCTCGTCGTAACTCGATATTGCATTAATGCAGGAGTCTGTCGGGTCACTCTTGTGAGAAGTGGAATGGTCGTGGCACGAGGTGGGTTGCCAAGTTGACCGCAATATTTCGTGGCCCTTCCTACTCACTACCTATGTCTTTCCCCTCCACCGGCGTCAGCTGGGGTGCACGCATCGCGTCCAAGAGTATTACGTTTCGGTATTTTCGCTGAAACTCACCGTCTGCTGTATGCCTATTCGCAATTTCGTGGGTTTGACAGATATTAAATAAGATGCGCGACGTTGAAAACCAATATTTCGTTATTTGGCCATTTTTTTGTTTTGTTTTTTTCATTGACGTGAAGTTTATTCGAGGCGACGAAAATTGAGTGAAAATTTAAGAATCGGTCGATCAAGTTCTCAACAATTTGCATCTCCATATATTTTGTTTATTCTACATTTAACATAAATTTGGTTTCAATCGTCGTGTCAAATCAACCTGAATATTAAAAAATGGCTTATTCGAGAAAAACAATAAGTATTTAGATTCATGAAGAAAACGGCAATGTAATTTCACTAACGTTTATTTATAAACTAGGGGTGCCCGGCAGTTCGACAGCGAATACGAAAAAAAGCAATTCTTTTTTTAATTATGTTTATTAAACTGCTATTGGACACACAATATTGTTTGTTTTTCCGTCTGGTGCATACACGAATAAATCCGAAGGGTTTCCTATGCGTGAGCAGGCCACATACACATATCTCTGCACATAGTCCATGTATGAAGCATGGATTTTCCAAATATAATTTACACACTCGTAATAATTGTCGCTGTGCTTTGTTGAAATCGGATGGAATATCTGTTGGTATCATTGGGACACGTGGCAATAGTACATCTCCTTTAAATTTTCCATTGAAAATTCTAGCTTCGATGATATTGTTCATCATATTTTTCACTGAAATCCTCATACCGTTGCAGAGTCGTGGTGGATTGATGTTTCGTAGAAGAATGATCGGCATGCCAATTTTCAAAGTTAAAACGTGCGGCGGTTTGCCTGGCAAATCAAGTGAATTTAAGAATTCAGTTGGATAATTAACAACTTCTTGATTCCTTAAACTATCAATCATCTTCATCGTCTTAGTTACTCCCCGTATTTTATTTTGAATCGTGAAATTTGTATAATTAACATCGTTGTTTTTTGCTGCAAGTTCACTTAACCACTTATGATTTTTGCAATTATGTGCAATATTTTCAAAAACTTTGTTAATCAATTCGGCTGTTTTTGGTATTATTTTTAAATGCTAGCTCTATACTCTCGTCGAGGTTAGTCGAGGCGAGGTTCAACGAGGTTATGCAAGGCGAAAAATACGAGATGAAGCCTCGGTAAAAGCTCCATCTACATTCTCGTGCTCGCGCTACATCGCTTAACCTCGACGAGAGTGTATAGCTAGCACAGTTTCCAGTATTGCTTCTCGTTGCTTCTCCGTTTCTGAAGCTCGTAGTCTTTTTTTCTTTCTCGATTGACGTGTAGATCTACCAATCGCTTTTGGTTTTGGTGGCATGATTAATTTGACATTCGCTATCGAATGAATTATTGTACCAAAACGAAAAGCGAAATAAAAGACACTCATTTGCTTTAAATATATATATATATGTATATATATACAGATTTCCACAGGACAGCGATGTTTATGTGACAGTGTTTATCAACACTACATTACATCTATCGTGATTCGCAATCCCCTACATGTGCGTAATCCAGTAGGTACTGAAGTTACCTTCGGCGTTTGTGTGTGATTACCAGGCAAATATAAGACTCACTGTCACGTAAACATCGCTATATCTGTAATAACGTTGAATCCCCAATTTGATATTACATATTTGAAGAATATTTTCAAGTAATAAAGTGAAATTACTCGCTAGAGCTATTAGATTTAGGGCTAATGAAGGTCAATACTTTTTTACTCAGAATTAGATTCTCGACGATATTTCGCCATAAAAAATATAGTGTTCTGCTTAAAAAAAAAACAAGTTGTCCTTCAAACCTTCGAAACGCCTCGACCTATAACAAAAATTAATGCACTACGTAGGGCACCCTTTTAAACCATGTAACTGTTGTATGCGTTGCATTTTTTCATGCAACGCATACTTTGGAAGTTATAACGGTGGACACGTGGCGTGGACCACCCTCTGTACTTATATATATAAATGTTAATATTGTTTTATCCCGTACGCGTTTACTTTTGTAAATAAAATTATTCTACTAATTCAGTAATCTTTGCCAGAGTGAGGACAAATTTTCATCGCAATCGGATAAATGGTATAGGAGAACGTATGTAGGACAAACAAACAAACAAAAATTCTTCCATTTTTATATGAGAATAATAATAAAAAATTGGTTATCCAGTTATCCCGTAGACATAAATATATATACCAACAAGTAACAATGGCGTGATGATTATCTCGAAAATTGTTCGAATTACGGATTCCACATTTGAAACCATTAGTGGAGAACCGAGGGCAATATTGGGGCTAACCAAGAAGCTCGAAACCTGTCGTGCTCGTACCAATTTCGTATCTTGGAGTCACGTTTCACCGCGAGATCGATTTTACACGATTCGCTGCGACACCGACTATTTCCAGTACTGCACTTATCGGCATCGAGTCGAATTACACTAAGAGTAGAATATAAAATTGGATAAGCGGAACGAAAGTAGAACGTACGAATTGTCACAACGATTATGTTCGAGTCACACATGCAGGTGTAATTTTTTAAGAAATATTTCTCAAGTATGCGAATGATTTTTGACGATTGAATTTGCGAGCAAAGTGAAATAGAAAGAGGTAGCGATTTTTAAAAATAAACTTGAAAGATAAAATACAGATGTGCCGAATTTGTTCGTTGTCGTCTAATTTTCGAACTGTTTTAAGGGGTCACGTACAGTTAGAATTTTCGAAAAATCGATTTTTGTTTTTTTACATTTTCTAAAAGTAGCACATTTGAAAAGTATTCTGTGAAAATTTTAGACGAATCCGACTGTTGGGTATGGAGATATGTAACTTTGAACGGAAATTTTTCTTCTGCATGTAAATCGTACTGAAAACTTTGAATGCGTTTTTCTCGAAACTATGTTTTCGAACACGGTGATCACTGTGCCTCGGAAACGGCTCTACCGATCGACTTGAAATTTTGCTCACTTTTTCTAGACATAATTGTCCTCCGG
This sequence comes from Netelia virgata, assembly GCA_951802705.1. NCBI lineage: Eukaryota > Metazoa > Arthropoda > Insecta > Hymenoptera > Ichneumonidae > Netelia > Netelia virgata. Next base: position 25,523,545 of record OX637867.1, read on the forward strand.
ATGAACGAAGGATTTTTCTATGTGATTATTTTTTTTTTTTATAGCTGAAAATGTGAGCAAAATTTGGGTCGAAAACACAACTTTGACTTGCAACATCCACCATTTTGTGAAAAATCATAAAATTTTCAAATCCTTCGATCAACCGGAGCATTATGTCATTAACTAATGATCCCTACTTTTATTTTGATTTCGGACGATCCGGTGACGAGCTGCACTGATCACCGCGGAGGACCTTTTTTTGGGACCCCTACGTTACGTGCGGTTATGGAAAAATTTCTGCATATTTTGCAATGAAAAAATTGTATTATTTACTTAAAATATATGTCTTTTGTATGGAAAAAGATTTACGATTAATTATTTAAATGTGTCCCCAAAAAAAATTCGCAAAAAACCCCTTTTTTTCGAAGTCCTAACTGTACGTGACCCGTTAAAACGGGAAAGTCATATTAAATACGTACGAATCTCCAGGCGACAGGCTCGAGTCGCTGACTTTAAAAAATAAGTATCGGTTTAAAAAAATCACTGGTTCGGTATTTCACGTCGGTTACAGCGATCTAATGAAAATTGCATATTACCTACTCCATCTGACAGGTGCTCCGTGAATATCCGCCAGACAACAGGTCGATGCCCACGAGAGAACGGTGAGCTTGAATCTGAGTGGTATAATTTTGGACTTGTCCGGCTCTATGAATTCGGCAATGTTAATTGTAGAATATATTAAACTCCTATATTACTCCAGTATGACTAAAGTATCGAGAAACTAATTTTAAGATAATGTGCTAGATCGGTAAGTGGAACTCCATTTTTCTCCCAGACAATTGACCGTTGAAAATGTGACGATCCAAAAGGTGAACGATGTCAGAGAAATTGGGGTGAGAAAATGTTCCTCTTCTATCTCTGTCGCGTTAATGGCGACTCGATCGGTATCGGCACTTCGCCTTAACTCCATTTAACTAATAGTCCTTCTCCTAACACTCAAATGTGGTGGACTTCAGTTGCCGGAATTTTTTGTCACGCGTGAATTCGGTCGTGAATGTTTCGTAACGAACGAAAAGCACTTCGCTCTAACCACTCCGTCCTTATTTCTCCTTTTTTTGTTACCCCTGTAAAATCTTCACTTTTCACCTTCGCTATATCGACCTACCTTCGATTCCTTTGCAAATCAAAGTTAAGGCAGATACCTCATGTTTGGACCCGATTCCAGCCTTACGGGGCTTAGAAGCCCGCCTTACTAGGGACACATTCAAGAATTGTTTTCGAAGAGATTTTGCTTGACGATCTTGGGCTTTCCGTTCTCGTACTCTGTACCACTCTAAAGTCCCTCGACGGTACGTGCTCGACGCGTCTCGCGTTTTGCGTCTCCGCGACAGGCCGAACGTGCCTCTCGAGAGTCTTCGCTCGCTGTACCGAGAGCAGAAGTAGCTACGAGGAGAAGATTCTAGCAAGAAAGGAGCCACATAGCTTGGCATAACAATGCGGTATATCTTGCAAGCCCGGGAGAAAACAAAGAAATACAATATCTTTTTTGTGTTTCTACTCACCCTGTCGGGCAAATTCATAGCGGGAATTTCACTCACCTGGAAACAGTGAAATAAATTAAAACGTTATTTCCCTTCGGATCGGCTGAAGTGGAAGAACATCAGAATTTGCATGTATATGTGTACGAGCTAATTTACGTGATACAATATTCCAGTGCCCTCGTTTCGGCAAGAATCCCAAAGGAATACAAGATAGGAATTGGGTGGACGAAAAAAAACAAAAACAAAAACAAAAACATGAAACCAAAATGGCGCCTCGGTTCACGAGGCTCGTAGATGATGCAACTTTTACCACGTATATGAAACAGAACGAAAGAATTAGAAGAGGGACGAGCATCCGAAAATCGCCGCTATGCGCCGAAGCTTTCGGTTAACGGCTCTACCCCGGTTAGAATTTCCACAAAGGCGCCTCTCGAGATGAGAATTATCCGTTATTTTCAACCTCCGGGGAATCTCTAGATTTTGTTTTACCTCGTTAAAAATATTTTGTCGGATTTGTTGTCGAATCAATAAACGACTATCATTATCTGTCGTGAAAAAATTAATTGTAACTTTTTATTACAAACTGCTGTTATTAAAGAAGAAAGAGTAACTCCTTAAACGGAAAATCTTGTGAAAATATCTTCCTACAATTAATAATGAAAATTTTGTTATAATTTCGTCGAATATTATTTTTCTTTTCATCCCATTAATAAAACTTATATCAACTAATAAAATGTTGACAATATGTCGCAATTGAAATAATCATTCGGTATAACTCGATTGGACAATATTTTTCAAAGTTTTTTTCATTCCGCGAGTGCCTGTTTCCGGTTGAATTACGACAGTTTTCGAGAGTGGACACGGTGAAAGGTAAAGACGAAGCGAAGGAGAACGATAAGAAGAACAATCGCATGTGGTCCGAGAGCGCAGTCGGGACGAGGCTCGGGTGTAATCCTGAATTCGATTAGAACACGAGCCGGTGAATCCCGGAGGCTATCAAGAGCAGGATTTTCTCGGGGACGTCGTTGTCTTCCGGTGTGACCATTCCATTTCGTACGTCCCCTTTTACCGAAACTTCTCGAAACCAAGTCTCTTTTTTATTTTTCCACCCCGATCCCCAACCCTCGCTCCATCTCCCTTTAACTCCGTTCTTTTTTTTATCTCACAGAATCCGCAGAAGCTTGGCCCGCCTCACAACAGACATTGCCGCATCGCGTTGCTCCCTCTATATGTCTTCACGAAGGATCGATATCCTCGCGCTCTCTATCGTCTCCTCTCTGTATCCAGAGCTTTTTTTTATCTCGACGAAGCAGCCACGAGAAAGAAGGGCGAATGGTGGCGAAAAGGGCTCGATATCCGAGCAAAACGAGGTCATATCCTTTAAGGGGTGAAACTGGTCGACTTAGGCCACCATTGCTAAATAATAACGGATGATTATTTTCATTTCGAAATCTTGTACAAATTTTATAACTCGATATAATAATTATTTTAAACGGAATGTAGAGAACATAATATTCGTTGGAAATTATAACAAATATTTATAGAAAGATATTTTCAAACGGTTTTCTATTAAAAAAATTCCTCTTTCTACTTCAATCACAGCTGTTTGCGATAAAGTATAACAATAAACAATGAAAATGTTTCTCGTTATGATGAGAATAAATTATTATTCACGTAAGAAAATAGAAATAAAAGATTGCCGAGAAAAAAATTAGTTCGTTTTTTCTTCCAAATTACTTGGCGACTTTATATCTTTTTTCAAGCGACGCACAGAAATTTTCGCTCGAGTTTCGTCTTTCCCGATCTTGAATTCTCGACACGGTCGACTAAGGCTGGAACGTCGTAGATTCTTACATCCTCTCGTCTTTCCCAACTTTCTCGTCAGGCTGACCCACATGGCAAACTTATTTGCCTACCCATCCTATATCCATTCAGTCTCGGCTATTATTCACACACCAACCCTCTCTCCTCTTCTCGTCTCTCCATTTTTAAATCTATAAATTTGCCGAAAAGTTTGACCCACTAGGGAGGTTCGTTCGCGTTGCCCGTTAAAAATTCTCTTGTCTCCAATAACTTGGAAATGGATTTTTCAACGATACGTTGCGAATAGCTGATGCAAAAAGCATCGAGTAAAAATAAGAAATCGCAAGAACCGACAAATGAACTTCGATCGCGTCGCTTTTTATAACGAACAATGGAATGATGACAGTGAGCGAGGGTCAATGATGTCTCGCTAAATTCAATAGAATAATAAATAAATAAATAAATAAGTAAATAAATATATTGAATAAAAAAGTAAAAAATATATAAATATAAAAGAATGTTTTTCTTTTCACTTTTAATTTCCAGCCCCTCCGATTCTTAATGGCCAATCGACTCTCTGGCCTTACTTGTCCAGGTGTTCAGGTGCACCTGACTAGCCTCTTCACACAATTCGTGGTTCGTTGTGCTTCGGGTATTTTTCTTTCGCCAGAAATAGAAACATTCTCGCTATTCGTTTGCCTCGAAAATTCCTTTTCTATCCGTACCTGAGTAAACGAGTCTCCATTGTCTCAGTTTCTCCGCATGGATAGGCTAAACGTTCTCTCTCATTCTCAATTTCAGTGCCCGATCGGGCGATCACTAGAAAAATGCACAACGTCGGGGAACGAAGAAAAGGATGAAATTGGAACGAAATACATACGGGCACGTTGCCTGTTCGGACGTAAACGTACGTGCTTCCAGACAGAGTGTTTATTTGAACAATAAGCTCAACGTTGGCCGGGGGCCACTTGAGGAGGGGAGGGGGATGATCCAGCAGTCGGAGCGATCCAAAGAGCTAGCACCGTGCTAGGGTGGTTTTACTCAGTGAGGAGAGAGGAAGTATACATTCACATCAGAATATACTTGAGATTACGAGAGAGGGCTTTGCTGTTGTACAAATGTAATTTAGAATTTTTCTTATCATACAATTTCGCAAAACGAATAAAACAGCACGGCGGATTAACGTTCTTCACATTTTCTGAATGAACATTTTTTTGTTTGCACGAACCCGCGATCAGTATAAACAATCAACGAGAGAGGAATACGTTTGTCGAACAGAAAACTGAACGAAAAAAAGCTTTCGTGTCGTTCAAAAATGAAAGAGTTGGTAAAATACTGATTTTTAAAGGACTACGATTTGGCTTCAATTTTAATGTTTCATTATTGAAAAATATCAACAGTAGAGTTAGAAATAGCCATTCGGTGTGTCTTAATTTTCTACGTCGTAGAAGCACTTCTAGGCTGACAGAGATCGAAATATTATGGAAAAAATGTGAAACTATTGAAAATCTATGAAGATTGTAAGATTGTGCCACAAAGATTGTATCATAATGCACCCACCACAGTTCAAAAACTCTAATAATCGTCGAAAAATAAGCATAGATTGTAATAAAAATTCATTACAAAAGACGATTACCTACAGCGCATGTCCAAAATTGAAACCAAACTTCACTGAATAAAATGTCTTTCAATCATGAAAAATTCATTAAAATCTATCGAAAATTAAAAATTCGTACAATCTCACTTTTTCAAATCTAAAAACAGCCCTCTTCCGAGTTTGCTCATTTTTATTACGTTTTTTTCGTCGACCTACCCAAACACTTTTCTTCCCTCGAGACAACCCGCACCATTGCTCCAACGTACACTCGGTCGACCACTCGATATATTTAACGTTTAAAGCACGTAGCTAGAATTTCGAAAGAGGACAATTGAGTCGATTGTCCATTACCCCCGCGCCCCCACGCGCGGTTAGAAGAGCAGCTGGCTTTAACGTGACCAAATTGACGGCGCACATCGTTTCCGTTGTCTGTGCTGTGGTTACCAGGATCGATCGTGTCCAACCAAACACGGGGCATCTTTATCCTTCCGAAAATTCGTGCCCGCAGTATCCCGTCGGTTCACAATAAACCGAAGAAAATTCTCGTTACAGTCCATTTCTGCTTTGGATTAAGATATCAAAAAACGTTAAAAAACGTCCTCTTTATTATTTCCGTAAACAAACTCGTCGTTAATATCATTCTACGCTATCAACCCGTGTTTCCTTCGTCCTGCATATTTCCAGTCGTCATATGCGTTCGATCGATCTATGCATGAAATGGTTTATTCATCTAGACAGCGATACGTGTACATTGTTGAATTTGAGTTTCGATAGAATATACCTACATGTTCATATGTTACGTGTGCATACGAATGATATATGTGTACGATGACGTAGGTATCTGATAGCTAGGCTCGTAGGAGAGGATCGTTCGAGAAATTACACAAGATAGGGATCGATGCTACTTCGGTTGAGACCCTTGTCGGTGGGTAGGTGTCTGCCATGTGGCATATCTCGATCTATAATGTGCGTGTATTTGTTCGATGCTGAGTAGAGTAGTGAGTGGACTGGGGAGAACCGAGAGCGAGGTTTGTACGATACTATCCTATCATACCTAGAGCTTTGTATATATAGGTATGTGACCTACACATAGATATGTAAGCCTATGGTGGTATCGCAGAAACATCTATATAGATATATAGAGGCCCATATAAACATATATATATGATGTAATAGTTATATGACGGCTGGTAAGGCTCAGAGTGGCGTATCCGACGTGATAAATTATTTGGTAGACGCCCTTCTGGCCCTTAGAGGCCGATACACTTGGGATCGTATCGTAGGACTTCCTCTTCGTATACAAACGCGGGGATATAAGCCCAGGTATGTATATATATATATATATATATATATATATATATATATATACATCGGTTACATAGATCGCTATACTCGATAGATCAGCAAGTCGGACCGAAGGAGCATTGTTACGAAACTCTCGGCGTAGTCCGGTAGACGGTGATGGCGCTAGGAGAATCACAGCCGATGTAGCGACGAGGATTAATCGTCGCCTTGATTACCGATTCCGCGACGCCACTCGCCCTCGAGAGCCACAAAGTCCTACCATCGTCGCTTAAACTAGCATGTACACACAGACGCACACATAGACGGAGACTCGTGTACACGAGCAGTGTCCAAGAGGCTTGGAAGCTCATGTGGACAATCGAGGATTGCACAGCTTTTGGGCCCTAGAGAGAGAGGGAGAGAGAGAGAGAGAGAGAGAGAGAGAGATGCCCCCGTACGCGTATTAGCTTACCCTATATGATGGACGGCTCGATCGTAACGACCGTGCCGGTTTTGAACATTGCCGCATGTGAAAGAATCAACTCGGTCCAAAATATCGTGTTGATTCGAAGTATTCGAAAAGGGGTGGAATTCATTTGGATCGAATGGAATTGATAAAGAAGATTATTTAGTTTTATGATTATTTTGAATGATTATATATAAGTTTGTTGATTTTGCTTGGAACGAGGTTTATATTGTGATTCAAAAATATGTTTATTTACGTAGAACAAGTCGATTATGAATGTTTATCTAATTTTATTTCAATTATTATGCAAAATCATTCGAATGGAAAAAGATAATTGCATTCGAACAGGTTTCGAGTCGACGTATATTTGTCGATGAGAGTAAAATCTCTCGGGTCATTTTACTTTATGGACTATAAAATATACGTTGGAGGCATAAGTGAGCATTGAGCGGTGTAAGGGTAAATCGAGAGAATGAGAGAGAGAGAGAGAGAGAGAGAGAGAGAGAGAGAGAGAGAGAGAGAGAGAGAGAGAGAGAGAGAGAGAGAGAGAGTGGTTTATTATTGAGGAGACTGAGAACTCGGGCTTTTACGTACGCTTCATGGAAATCGGGCTTTATTTAATAAACCCGGACTAATCGAGAACAGGGTCGAGCAAGCGCTGCCGGAACGGCGAGGAAGAGAGAGCGGGGGAAGAGAGAGAGAGAGAGTGAGAGAAGAGAGAGAGAGAGAGAGAGAGAGAGAGAGAGAGAGAGAAACTGAGAGAGCCAGTAAACGGCCAAAGCGTCTACCGAAATTGGAAGAGGCTTAATAGTCCCGTGGGGGTTGAGGGCATAGTGGAACAAGACTCGGGCAAACCGCTATACCTATACCTACGACATAGTGATGAAGAGAATCGAGTGAACCGGCGAATGAAGCTTTTGAAACGATCAAGTAATTAAGATCAATATGGTCTCGTTGCTCAGCGAAAGACAGGAATTTTTGACTCAACTCTTCTTTTTTATTTTGGCCATATGATTACTGATTAACTTTCTGTCCTTAATATTTAATTTTATCAACATTTTAAACGAAGTATGTTACATTAATAAAATACTTTTAAGCACGGAATTTTTTGCATATTTTTGACTCAAGTCTTTTGTTTTACTTAGTCGTAGAATGTATAATTGAACTAATGAATTTCGTCTCCGTGATATCTTAAATTTCTTAAAATATCAAACGCCTTATGTCACGTTGAAAGAATACTTTTAAACTCGTAGCTGAATATTTTTCCCGTTTTTTACTAGACTTTTTTTACCACAAAACGGGTAATTGCCAATTAACTTTCTATGAGTAATATTGAATTTTCTTAAAAAAGCCAAACTAGATTACATTAACAAAATATTTTCAGGCGTATAGCCGTGATATGTATACAGATTTTTAATTCCTCTTTGCACTCCGAATGATACTTTTCCGAGTTATAATTCTAACATTTTCGTTTTTTTATTATCTCATTTTGAATATTTCCGTGCAAATTTTTGATTTTATCATTTGAAAGATTGCCTCAAAAATATTTTTAAAACGTCGCATGTTTTACAAATAAGCGATCCGCTAGAAATCGATTTGTTGCATTTTGTTTACTAATTATTTTCATTGCCAATTGACGCGCCCGCCGTACGAATCAACATAAACGCGACGCCGCAACTTGATTAAACAGACGCTTGTCCTCACAACGTAATGATATCTTACCAGCTGTTCGTACTCACTTATCTCGTTACGAAGAAACGAAATGTGGTGTATTTTACGTACTTACTATATAATTCATGACGACCGTTTGCGATCGAAATTCATAAAAAACTTTAATTTATCAACTAAACAGTGCGCTTCTATCGCCTCATTTTACAGAAAACCGTTTCTCTCCCGTACAGATAGGTACGCAGCACAATCCATCGACTTGTTTATACTTTTTTATGACATTCTTTTGTAATTCGAGAAGCTGTTACTTCCCTAAGCGGCATTAAAAACCGTAAATATATAATATTACAATCGCCACGAGCTTGGTTGGGAGTTTTTGGTGCTTCGGAAACGAGGCGAAGTTTAAACACAATTCGGTCCACGATGATCGATCGATACGAATTGATATTATGGAAATGTCACACACGCGTACAGAAAGAGGTAGAGGGTCGGATCGGGGGGAGGGGGAGGGGGCAGAATCTTTTCCATTAGCATATAAATCGCGTCGCTCTTTTCGAGGGAAAAGACGAGACCGATCTCGCGGATTTTATGCCATCCGCAAGCTC